>JAMQGS010000001.1:3442500-4042500 GCA_028455905.1 Neoseiulus californicus
TTGTAGCAGTTGGAAGGTGGAGGAATAATGTGAGGGAACAAGGAATCATGCATCATTGAATGAGTTTGTGGAGTGCTTCATACCTCTCCGACCGTCGCGGCCGTCCCAACAATCTTGATGTAGAGCACTGGACGCGCTTCGAAAGTTATATGCTGCCACGAGCGACGATGATCGCTGGTCTGTTCTGTCACGCGCGTCCACGTTTGATAATCCAGAGAGGTTTCAACATAATACAGATAAGCTCGTGATCTATCGCTCCTTAACAGCATTCGCATCGAGCCCACTGTGTATGGTTGGGGAAGCGAGACGATGATTGACCCAGCGTCTATGTCATGGGAAGTCCACTCTGCTCCATCCTCGAGGTCAGCGTCCTCCTCTTCTATCAAAGCCTGGGAGTCATCGTTGCTTTCGAGGACGTGTGCGCCGCGTGCTTTAGACGACACGTTCTCTTCTGGAGCGTAGTACCCTTGACTCAATGTGAACGGCTTCGTGACGTGATTCACCTCCAGTTTCGAGAACTTGTTGTCGTAATCATCCTTAAGAACAAGCCGTACGTATCGAACGATGCGCCGCTCGAAGTAGAGGTCTTGGAACGAGTAATGGTAATACTTCGCATCGATGATCCGGACCCAATCTTTTAGATCGACAGAGGTCTCCACATAGTAGCGGCATCTGTATTTTCCCTCTATGTGGAATCCGATATGATTGACGAAGAACGGCTTGCTCAATGCAATCGTGAAGCCTGGAGCTCCGGGGAAACTCGAATCCGAGATAAGCGGAGCCATATATTTGGTATCGTACTCGCAACAATATTTTTCCGATGGGTACTCTCCGCTCGGTTTTGCTATCAGCACCAACGCTCCGTGATGGGCAGTCGCGAGGTTCACGTCATTCCGCAATAAGCCCCTGAAGTTCCTATCTGCTGAATTGCACATCTGCTCCTCGACAGCATCCACAATGAGCTCCATAGATATCAAGCCGGAACTTTTCACAGTAGTAACAAGATTCTTCATATTGATGAGAGGGAGCCGAACGGCCCTCAGTATACGCCCGAGGTCTTCCTCGGCCTGATGCTTCTCCCGCCACCGGAGGATAGCTTCAAAAATTTCGATCTCCGGGGCGTAGAACGTATCTTGAGAGAGCACATGGCAGACAGCAGCTGGTGAGAGATCGCAAAAGGCTTCCGTCTTCAAAATCACATCCGGTTCTTGTGTCAAAAGACTGTAACAAGGCTCGCCAAGAGTGCTCAGATCCAAACGATACGCGTGGCTGTAGATCTTGCCCACATTCTCCGGACAGATACTTTCCTTGAGTTGTTTGGTGACTGAAGCTTGCAGTTTCGCATATCCATAGAAGTGGGCGATGTCAAGGAGTTCGAGAATCGCATCGTCGTCTACTTCTTCGAATTTGAACTGCCCTGTGTAAATGTAGCGCATCAGCATCTTGAAGCCTCTAAGTGGGACGTGATTCAGAACAACCTCATTCAGACGCGACTCTTTCATGTCTCCTAGGAGAAGAGCCCTGCAAGATAATGTTCATTTCAGATTCCCCCGTTTCGGCAGCGACACCCCTAGCAAAACCTGAACATGACCGATATTCCGATTAGAAAGTGACTCATATTCTTGCTCAAGCACAACTGTATTACCTGAAATATGGACAGGATGAACCCATAATCAACCTGTGTGCCGGCAGATATTCTCCTTCGACGATGAGGGTCACATCTGCAGTGCTGCTATCGTAAAGTAGATGGCCGATCCGTTTCGCAAGGTCGCAAGCGTGCTGCATTCCATGACTTTCATTGCTCTCCTTGTCGCTGGATTCCGAGCAATCAGACATGCTGGATGAGATTCCGGATACGGTTTCCGACAACGGGACTCCCTCGCTTCGGGTGAAACTCCTTAATGGCACACAACTAGTTTCCTGAACTCATGATCGACCACATCGCACGAGAACTTCTTCAGGCAAGCGCCGGACGGCGGAATCCCCTGCCGCGAGTTGCTCACGCTAGGCCGGAGATTTCTTCGGGGAAGTGTCCCTGATTTGACCGATTTGGCGCCGTCACGGAGTTTGACCTTCGCCGCTCGGTCTTCGACACAATTGAAGTCGTCTGCATCACGGGAACCGAATCCATAACAAAAACAATATCCTCCGGCGCCGAAGGCTCCCGAACTTTGATTCAAGCGGGACCCTGCAGAACCTCAGGCAGTGGCGACGCCAGCATGACGCTTTAGAAGCTATAGCGTCATAGATTTCAGAATCAATGAAGCTAGCTTCATGAAATTTTCAACAGATTTTCCTGCCGAAGGCTTGCTCCCACAAATAGCTCCCTGTCGATCCTACAACGATTAAAAATCCCGTCTGGGAACGTAGATACAAGGCTTCATTTGGCTGGATCATATTCGAAAAACGACATAGCCAATCAGTCTATTTTCAAATTTCAAATTTTTCGGTTTTTTTTCTCATTCCTCTCGAAACCTTCACAGATTGAGCAGCATGTGTCAAACGATCTCTGAGTCTGGGGTGCGGGAGCTTCTTCAGCACGAATACATATAGATATACATTTATATGATTAGAAAAATAATACATACATATATAGATACCGATATACATAGAAATTAGATATCCATGTATATACATATGTATCTGTACATCATGATTGGGGCTAGGATTCTGTCGCGGGATTTTGTGGGACGATTCGCTGTGGAGTCGCGGGCTTTTTTCTGAAAAATCGCGGATGCCGCAATTTGTTCCCTAAATACGCCGAAAGACGCATGAATCTGCAACCATTTATCTCTATACCATATGTCTCTCTTCGTAGGATCTACAACTGCTGCATATGCTGCAGAAAAGCTTGTCTTCTGAGGAGTGGAAGCCACCTTGCGCGAATCATTTGGCTCGAACCTCCGCGGTGATGTGTTTGGATTTCTCCTGATCAGGCTTTGTTTTAAGTCAATTTTTCCGAACGATCAGCACATGCCCAGACATAATTTTCCGCAGTGTGAAGTGCGGAAAGTCATTCTCAAGGTATACAGGCTGTACAGGTATACGGGCTGTATACCACGAGATTGATTCTCCGCACTCCGCACTGCGAAAAACGATGTCTGCATATGCCGCGCACAGATCAAGGCATGGGCTGATATGATTACCGAGGGAACGATGTGAAAATTGATTGTGTTTTGAGTGAGTTGCGCGCGAGGTGACGAGCACGTATCCCAAAGAGAGCCGGAGTCGTTCTGCACTGAGACTATTCCCCCAGTTTGCGCATTAAAATATCGCCGGCGTGGTCGAGTGGAAACATGCAAAGCTAATGTTGCACGCTGCCATGTAGACGCTGCGTCGAGCGGGAGGTCGCAGGTTCGATCCCTGCTGCCGGGTGGGTTCAACGGTATCCACCTTCTAAACTGTGACCGGTATCTGCTGGGCTAAGCCCCCTCCTGAATCAGGAGTCATCTTAGGATGGGGATACAAAAAGAAACCTAACTAAACCAAGTTAAAATGCTGCGGACACCAAATTCGATCTTCACTGATCCAGAGGGAGATAATGGCGGAATTCGCGGAAACGCGGATGGAAACAGAGAAATCGCGGATTCTGTCGCGGCCGCGAATTTCGCGACAAAATCCCAGCCCTAATCATGATACAATACAAAACAAGCAAGTTGGGAATATGGCTGAAGACGTTGGTCATGGTCGGCGGCGACAACAACAACAACCTAGTTCAGCTTCATGAAAAAATATGGCTGGCGCCGCCACTGACCTCAGGGCGGAACTAATATCTAGCGCCTGCGGCTGACAGAACAGTAGGCCTCCACGACCCTGTTCGGGACCCTTGATGTGAGGTCCTGCTCTCTGATTTGCGATTGATCCGTCGTCTCATCATCTCCAGGCATTGTATCTTGGAGGGATGCCCCCGTCAGAAGATGCATGATTTCGCGGGAAGAGGTGGAAACATTCTGACAGAGACCGTTGCTGTCCCAAGTCTACAACTCAATTAAACCTTGATAGTCTCTGACACAATCAACGGGGGTCACTGGCTCCACCTGTTCCAAAACGCTGGTAGAACAGCCCCCGCTCCATAGAACTCGACTGTATGCCTTCCCTCCGTCCACCACCGAAGTCTTTTTTTCCACCATGGAATAGAGGGAAAATCCATATTTGGCCGTCGATAGCCTCGTGGAGCGCCCTCGTCGGAAGTTACATCCGGGCACGGATCTTTCAGATTGCTACGTTGAGCGTTTCGTTATCGCACAAACATCTCAAACCTTGCATCTGAACATGAGGCCTCTTGAAAGTTCACACCTCGAACGTCCAACGTGCTGGTGAAGCTTGTGCAGCGCAACGAATCTTGATCGTCGCATTCCGAAAGAAAAACTTCAATCCATTAATGCCGAGTTGATGAAAGGATGGCGGTCGCAGACCTCACTCGGATCCACGGCTGAAGAGTAATATCCCTCAATGACAGGCGTCGTCATTTGGGTGAATTTGAATGGCTACACGTAGAGAGACGAACTCGACTCTCAGGAGGGAAATCGTCACGAATCGTGCGCGAGCTCCGAATGTCCCCATCCGGGCAACGACTGCCTCGCATGTCCAGGAGGACCTCAAATCACTCTCGGAGGTGTGCGAAAGTATGGAAAGTAAAACTGGATTTCACTCTTTGGTTGGTGTTTCGCCCTGTCGCGCGAACGGATCCCTCCGTACACTGAGTCACGGAGTTTCCCGACAATGACCGAAGATTTGAAACCTTCGACGTTTGAGAACAGGTCGTTCAAGGAAATCGTCCAGGCTACCTCGTATGGTACATAACACCTATATACGTCCGTGGTTCCGCGCGCCTTGATAGCATCCTTATGGAGCACATCGTGTACGGCTATGGAAGCCCGATCATCATCGGCACATGTCTGCAAATTCGAAAGAACGGAGGCATCCCGCGCTGGAGACGACTTATTTCTGTCGAGAGCGTGAATTCGGGACTCGGCTCGGATGGCTGGGTGGTATGAGTTTCTACTAGTTTCAAAAGTTTGATGCCACGACGGGATCGGCATAGCAAGGGACCGAGGGCTGTCCTTTCCTCCGTATTCCTGAATGAACATATTAGTTGCTTTCCGGTTAGCATGAAGCATTGACACACACTGTTCTTCCTTCTGTGCAGTTAGTTGTCCGTAGCTCCGATTGCTCAGACCCGCATGGACACAGGCGGCCGGCTTGACATGGGTTGAGTTTCATAACGGTATGAGTCCCGCGTATCGGTCTGAGGTGGATTGAGAATTCCGAAGAGGATACATGTCACGGAGCAGGATGGAAGTGCTCAAGCCGTCCGGTTCACTGACCTCTAGAATGACTGACATTTCGTCTTAAGATGAACAAGAACACACTTCGTTAAAGGACCACGAATTCCTCGCTGGGTCAAATCACTTTATTAACAGGGCAGCTCGAAAGGGTTCAAGATTGTAACATTCAAGCTCACATGGTTTCACTGAAATCAAAAATGATAACAACAGCTCTCGAATGTATACCAGACCGTTCCGTGGACCTGAAGAGGAAGTTCCCGACTTCAACAGCGTCGCGTTTAATGTAAGATTTTCCCTTCATGATCTGCCCCTCAAGAATCCTTGATTCCAGAACCGCCGGCTCCGTTCCTCGCATCGTCGCCATCTCGCAAAGGAGCAGGACACTCGAATCGAGAACAGCTGAACACCTAGAAAATGAACGGATGTTCCTCTGTTAACAAAACCTCATGGATAATGACTCTTCATCGTAGCAACTGGAAGAGGGAAGAGTAATAAATGGAGACGGTGAATCATGCTCCGTTGGATGACATTTGGAACGTCGAGCGTATCATACCTTGTCGACCGTCGAAGCCGTACCCACAATATTGATGTAGAGCACCGGACGCGGATCGAAGGTTATATGCTGCCACGAACGACAAAGATCGGTGGTCCGTTCTGCTACGCGCGTCCACGTTTCATAATCCACGGAGGTCTCAACATAGTACGAATAGGCTCGTGATTCGTCGCTCCTTAAGAGCATTCGCATGGAGCCTACAGTGAATGGCTGCGGAAGGAAGATTCTGATCGATCCATCGCCTATGTCATGCGAACTCCACTCAACTCCATCCTTGGCGTCAGTTCCACCCTCTTGGATCAAAGCTTCAGAGCCGTCCTTGCTTCCGAAGGCGTATGCGCCGCGTGCTTTAGACGCCACGTTCTCTTCTGGAGCGTAGTACCCTCGACTCAATTTGAACGGCTTCGTGATGTGATTCACCGCCAGTTTCGTAAACATGATATCATCCTCATCCTCATATTCACCCTCATCCTCGAGATTCGTTGTAAGAATGAGTCGAACGTATCGAACGACCCGCCGCTCGAAGTAGAGGTCTTGGAACGAGTAGTGAAGGTAGTTCGTCCCATCGATGATCCGGACCCAATCTTTCAGATCGACTGAGGTCTCCACATAGTAGCGGCATCTGTGATTTCCCTTCAGATGGAATTCGATGTGGTTGACAAAGAACGGCTTGCTCAATGCAATCGTGAAGCCTGGAGCTGTGGGGAAAGTCGACATCGAAGTAAACGGAGGCATTTCTTTGCTTTCGTACTCGCTACAAGATCTTGCCGCTGGGGATCCTCCGCGAGATTTCGGTATCAGCACCAACGCTCCGCATTCGGCGGTTGCGAGGTTCACGTCATTCCGCAATGAGCCCCTGAAGTTCCTATCTGCTGCATGGCACTCCTGCGCCTCAATCGCATCCACTATGAGCTCCATCGATATCAAGCCGGAATTTTTCACGGTGGTCACAAGATCCTTCCTATCGATGAGAGGAAGCCGAACGGCCTTGAGTATGCGCTCGAGGTCTTCCTTGGCCTGATGCTTTGCGCGCCATCGCAGGACGGCTTCGAAAATTCCGATCTCCTGGGCGAGGAATGTTTCTTGAGAGAGCACATGGCAGACGGCAGCTGGAGAAAGATCGCAAAAAGCTTCCGTCTTCAGGGTCGCATCCGGGTCTTGTGTCATAAAACTGTAACAAGCCTCGCCAAGATCGCTCAGGTCCAAACGATGCGCCTGGCTGTAGATCTTGCCCACATTCTTCTGAGAGATACTTTTCTTGAGGTGTCTAGTCAGTGAAGCTTCCAGTTTTGCGGGTCCGTAGAAGTGGGAGATGTCAAGGATTTCGAGGATCGCATCAACGTCTAATTCTCCCAGTCTGACTTGCCCGGTGTAGATGTAACCCATCAACACCTTGAAGCCTCTGAGTGGAACGTTCAGAACAACCTCGTTTTGGAGCGACCCTTGCGTGTCTCCCAAGAGAAGAGCCCTGCAAGAGAAAGATCATCGGAGATTCTCCCCTTCCGGCAGCGAAACTCCTAGTAAAACTTGAACATGGTCGATATCCGGATTAGGAAGTGATTGATATTGCTGCTCAAGCATTATTGTATTACCTGAAATAAGCACTGGATGAACCCAAAATCGCCCTGTGTGCCGGCAGGCATTTCCCTCCGACGATCAGATTCACGTCTGCAGTTTCGTCATCGAAAAGTAGATCGCCAATCCATTCCGCAAGGTGGCAGGCGTGCTCCATTCCATAACTTTCATTGTTCTCGTTGTTGCTGATTTTTGAGCAGCTAGACATACTGGATGAGATTCCGGATACGATCACCGACAAGGGCCCTTCCTCGATTCCGGTGAAACTTCTGAATGGCGCACGGCTGATTTTCCAAACTCACGATCGTTTACATCGCACAAGGAGCTCTTCGGGCACTTGCCAGACGGTTGAATTCCCTGCTGTGGGTTGCCCGAGCAGTTGTCACAATGCTCACGCTAGATTGGGGATCTTAATTCAAAAGTGTCAGCGAATGACCGATGGCGCCGTCACGGAGCTTGAACTTCGCCGCTTGAGGTTCGACTGATTTGAAGCCGTCTGCATCACAAGCACCGACTTCATAACAAAAACAATATCCTCCGGCGCCCAAGCTTCCCGAATTTAGATTCCCGCAGGACCCTTCTGATTCCCCTTGATGTAGGGTCCCGCTCTCTGATCTGCGATTGATCCAACGTCTCATCATCCCGAAGCTGCGTAACGCGGAGAGATGCTCCCGCTGGAAGATTCATGATTTCGCGGAAAGAGGTGGGAACTGTCTCACGAAGCTTATTACTATCCTGAATCTTCCACTAAATTGAAACTTGATACTCTTTTACACAATCAACGGGGTCACTGGCTTCTTCTGTTTCAAGCCGCTGCTAGAAGAGCCCCCGCTACGTATAATTCGGATTGTGCACACCTTCCCTTCGCTCACCACCAAAGCATTTTCAATGGAATAGAGGAAAGTTTCATATGGGCCCGTCGATGGCCTCGTGAAACGTCCACGTCGAGCAATGCATCTAGCCATGGATCTCTCAGAACGTTCTGTGAACGTTTCGTTCCCGTTGAACACTTCGAATCTTGCATCTGACCATGAAGCCTCTCAAAACTTCATACCTCAAACGTCCAACGTGCCTGTGACGCTCGCGCGGAACGACGACTTTTGATCTTTGGATTCCGCATGAATCTCCGATCTGTTGCTCCTGAGTTTATGGAAGAAAGGTGACCGCAGATTATCCATGGCTCAAGAGTTACATCCCTCACTGAGCGGCGTCCCGTAGTCATATCGGTAAATCTAAACGGCTGAATGTAGAGAAACGAGCTGGATTCTCAGATAAGAAATCGTCGCGAATCATGCGCGAGCTACGAATGTCCCCATCCGAACAACGTATGCCTCGCATGTGCAGGAGGACCTCAACTTACTATCGGAGGTGTGCGAAATTATTGAAAGTAGAATTGGATTGTGTTTTGAGGGTGGTGTTCCGCACTGCCGCACGATGGAATCACTCCATCTACTGAGTCACGGAGTGTTCCGACCATGATTGGCCCCTGAACTGCGAAGGTCATCACTCAAGATTTGCAACCTCTGACTATGAATAGCAGGTCGTTAAAGAAAATCGTTCAGGTTACCTTGGATGGTACCTGCATACGTCCGTGATCCCGCGCGTCTTGAGACCATCCTCATGGATTACACGGTGTACGGCCGTGCAAGCCCGATCATGATGGGCCATCGTCTGGAATTACGACAGAACGGAGGCTCCGGGCCGAGGACCACCTAGTTGTTGTCAGGAGCGTGAAATCCGAGACTCGGTTTGAGCGGCTTGGTAAAGTGAGATTCTGACAGTATCGTTCATGAGTAGTCACGACGCAATCGTTCGGAACCGAGCAGCAGTCCGTCCCTCGATATCTTTTTTTTTAACCCACTATCTCCCCCGGGGGCCAGGCCCCTGGGAGGCCACTAGGGCTGCGCCCTGTCTGCGGTCGGGTCGGCTATGGCCTAATATCTACTTCGGCATTCACCCGAGAAGAGAGGGAACCATAGAAACCTCTCTTGAACTAGCCGGCTCTGGGATTCGAACCCGGAACCTCCCGCTCTAGAGGCCGCCGTGTTTCCACTGCGCCATTCCGTCGGTTCATCTCTGGATGAACAGTTGATTAGCTTGCCGGTCAGCATGGAGCATTGACGCTCACTGTTCCCCCATTTCCGCCTTTATGTGTACATAGTTCCGATCGCTCAGATCCGGACACAGGCGGTATGAGTGGCACACCGCTGAGTCGCGCGGATCGCGAGATTCGATGTGAGGTGGATTGAGCATTCTGAAGAGGATACATATCACGGAGCAAGATGAAAAGGGTCCAGCTTCCGGGTTCGCCGACGCCAGAACCACCCTTGCGCGTATAAGGAACCCCAAGGAAACAAAAATGATTTTGCATATGACGAGCCCTCCGTAAGATGAACCTCGAGTATGAAGAACATCGCATATGAAGAACCTCGCGTAGAAAGAATCATACTTTAGCATGGAAAGTTCGTAAACGAAAAGTTCTTCTTACAGAAGGCTCGTCATAGCCGAGGTTTTTCAAAAAGAGGGTTAGTCATATATGAGGTTCTCCGTACGGAGGGCTCTCTTTACGCGGCGTTCGTGGTGCGCGCGGGTTAAGGGTACTCACAATTTGTAACAAAGGTATGGAGATCACACTTGTCCAAAGAACCACGAGTACCTTGTCAGGCCGAACTCTTAGTTTATTAACAGGACGGCTCGAGAAACTTCAATATTGTAGCTTTGAATTGCACAAGGTTTGACAAACATTAAAGGTGAGAACCACACCTCTTGAACGTACGTTGTACCGAAGCGGCTGCGAAGAAGAAGGACGCGGACCTCACGAGCGTCGCGTCTCAAACTCATTTGCCAGCCATGAGCTGCAACTCAAGCATTCGTTCCAGAACCTTCGGCTTCGGTCATCGCCTCGTCGCCATCTCGCAAAGGAGCAGGACACTCGAATCGAGAGCAGCTGAAGACCTGGAAAAGGAACGGACGTTGCGCCTCTAACAATACATCATGCATGATTCATTGTTGCAGTTTGAAGATGGGGAAATAATGTGAGGAGACAGGGAATCGTGCTTCGTTGAATGAGCATCGTACCTTGTCTACCGTCGAAGCTGTACCCACAATCTTGATGTAGAGCACCGGACGCGCATCGAAGGTTATATGCTGCCAAGAACGACGAAGATCGGTGGTCTGTTCTGTCACGCGCGTCCACGTTTTATCATCCAGGGAGGTTTCGACATAGTACAAATAAGCTCGGGATTCATCGCTCCTCAACAGCATTCGCATGGAGCCCACAGTGAATGGCTGTGGAAGCTGGATTTTGATTGACCCAGCGCCTATATCATGCGAAGTCCATTTAACTCCACCCTTGTCGTCTGTTTTCCCCTCTTCTTGGATCAATGCCTGAGAGTGATTCTTGCTTTGGCGGACGCGGGCGCCGCGCGCTGTAGACGACACGTTTTCTTCTGGGGCGTAGTACCCTTGACTCAATTTGAACGGCTTCGTGGTGTGATTTACCCTCAGTTTCGTGAACGTGATCTCAAACTCATCCCCATCCTCTTCGTCAAGATCCGTTGTAAGAACAAACCGAACGTATCGAACGACCCGCCGCTCGAAGTAGAGGTCTTGGAACGAGGACTGAATATACTTCGTCCGATCGATGATCCGAACCCAATTTTCTAGATCGATTGAGGTCTCCACATAGTATTGGCATCTTGATTCTGCTTCTATATGAAATTCGATATGATTGACGAAGAACGGCTCGCTCAATGCGATCGCGAAGCCTGGAGCTTTGGGGAAATTTGTTTCTGAAGTATACGGAGGCATGTCTTTGCTATCGTAGTCGCAACAGGATCTGGCCGCTGGGTATTCTCCGCGAGGTTTCGCTATCAGCACCAACGCTCCACAATCGGCGGTCGCAAGGTTCACGTCATTTCGCAAAGAACCCCTGAAGTTCCTATCTGCTGCATGGCACACCCGCGCCTCAATAGCATCCACTATGAGCTCCATGGATATCAAACCGGAACTTTTCACGGTGGTCACGAGATTCTTCGTATTGATGAGAGGGAGCCGGACGGCGCCGAGCATACGCTCGAAGTCTTCCTCGGCCTGATGCTTCGTCCGCCATCGGAGGATGGCTTCAAAAATTTCGATTTCCGGGGCGTGGAATGTGTCTTGAGAGAGCACGTGGCACATAGCAGCTGGAGATAGATCGCAGAAGGCTTCCGTCTTCAGGGTAACAGACGGTTTTCGTGTCAGGAAACTGTAACAAGCCTCGCACAGATCGCTCAGCTTCAAACGATGCACTTGGCTGTAGATCTTGCCCACGTTCTCCTGAGAGAGACTCTTCTTGAGGTGTTCGGTGAGTGAAGCTTCCAGTTTCGCGTATCCGTAAAAGTGGGCGATGTCAAGGAGTTCAAGGATCGCATCTTCGTCTACTTCTCCGAGCCTGACTTGCCCGGTGTAGATGTAGCCCATCAGCATCTTGAAGCCTCTCAGTGGAACGTTGTTCAGAACAACCTCGTCCTGGAGCGACTCTTTCAAGTCTCCCAGTAGAAGTGCCCTGCAAGATTATGTTCATCGGAGACTCCACTAAAACCTAAACATGGCCAACATTCCGATTAGGAAGTGATTTGTATCCCTGCTGGAGCATGATTGTCTCACCTGAAATAACTGCTGGATGAACTCAGGATCGCCTTGTGCGCCGGCAGGCACTCTCCTTCGACGATTAGAGTCAAATCCGATGTTTTGTCATCGAAAAGTAGATCGCCGATCCATTCCGCAAGGTCACAGGCGTGTTCCATTCCGGAAGTTTCGTTAATTACCTCGTTGCCGGATCCTGAGTCTGAGCAGTCAGCCATACTGGGTGAGATTCCGGGAACGATCGGGAAAACTCGGATCGGGTTGAACTTCCGTTCCTCAAACTCACGTTCGACTGAATTGCACAAGAATTTCTCCAGGCACGGGCCAGACAGTGGATTCACCTTCCGTGAGTTTTCGGAGCAGTTACCGCAATGTTCACGTTAGACCGAACCGTTGCTCTCGCCGCGTGCGTGATTTTCGTTCTCTTCATCGGAGGGAATATGGAATGTCGGAGAAGAGAAGAAGAAGGTTGGAGGAGCGCGCTTCCATATTGATCCGCCACCCGAAAAATATCGTCTGCTCCGACGACATTATGGAACGTACGGAGTGAAATAGCGCGCTCCACTCGGTGTCTGTCGGGCGCTCCACTTTTGCAGGCCTAAGATCCTACATGTATGTAGTTCGATGGCGGATTCAAAAAACCCGCTGAAGAGCTACCTGCGTCGAAGATGACATTGATTTAGCGCTTCGCCAACATCTCCAAGCTTCCACCAACAGAACACTTTCTGACAGGGATCGTTCCACGAACCTCATTCAGTTGATGTCAGGAATAAACAACCATTCGTTTGACTTGGCACTATGTATCACTATCGTGGATTTCCGGAGGATGATTGCTCGAGGAAAACAAAGTTTGATACAAAGAAGTTTTTCAGAATGGAATCAGCTCCCTTCCCTTGGGGTTTGCTTTGAATCAGCATCGGATCATCCCGTTCGTTTGTGAGGGCGGAATGAGGGCAACTTCCTTCCTTGATGTCGGAGGCGTTCCGTAGTAGAACTGTTTGCAGTGCGGTACCGAATCTTCGTATTGACCTCGGTATTCCCTGTTCATCTTCGCTTATTGTTGTCCGAACCTCATCGGCCCGTGCCCCGTCACATCACGCTCAAGGTTGGAGCAGTAGATTTCGTTCCTCGATCGCAGCAACCATCTCGAGATGTGATCCTGAATCTGAAGTCCAGCGTGCTCTCATCCTAGCAACGCGGATGCGGAGACTTGGCTCGGTGAGCGTCAACGTATTGTACCTCCCAAACGATATTTGAAGGTCTTGCACGTAGTCTAAAGTGAAAGTGTCTGAAAGGTGTGCACGATTCACGTAGAGCTTCAATCCCCCATTAGTAACGAATCAGGGTTGGGAACCGCGATCGTTTCCGTTGCGAGCGCAGTCTCTTCTGAGTGTGGGCTGCCCACTGTGCTCGAGCAGGAGTTCTCAGCAGGGTTCCGCGTACCCTGGAACGTTTTCGCTTCATCTCCAAGGTTCCCAAATTACAGCGGCAGCGGTTATAGAAAGCATGTTCCACAGGATCACGGCGAGTTTCTGAAGGAAGAGGAATCAGGAACATCCATAGTTCACTACATGCTCATGGAGTGTAGATACATCCAATGCTATCCCGGACTCCTACGGGAGCTTCGCTCCTAGAAATATTGCGGTGTCCGCTAAGCCCTATGAGGGAACTCATGTTTCGCTTGTACGACCCACAAGACACTGATTACACCGTCGCTAGTTCCAAGGTGCTCACATGTCTGTCTTGAGGCTATATTTTTCCCATGTTTCGTACTTCGAACAATCACTATGCACCTGTTTCTCCATCTGTGTCCCCCTCGGCGCGCTCCGAGGATTCTACTTGTTTAGAAACACAGCGCGCGGGATCGAATTGAGTTGACCTCAAAGAAAAATATTGGAGGTAACATATTTCAAGTCTTGCGGTCGGAGATCGTTGTGCAGCTTTCTTTTATCCATTTATTTTTGGAATCCGATCCGTCAGAACGAGGATCATGTGTCCCCTGCAATGTGTGCGTTTCTTCGTCTCCTTCGGTCTACCCGTCTCCTTTACAAAGGACTTTTTTTCTCCTCTCGTTCTTCTGATGACGACAATGAAAAATCCATCTCGTGTACGACGTCTCTCGAACGCACGCATCTCTGTTCCGGATCAAAGCGGAGTTGTCCTCCTTCTCTGCTTGCTGCCGCGCTCCGAGTTGGAACTTGCAGTGAGGTCCGTTCGCCGAGCCAGCACAGATGAGACGTCGTCTGCTTTTTCCTGTTGCTTGCATCAATATTTCATGCGACTTCCCAAGATACCGTTTAGCCCCTCGGTTGCGAAGCTTGACTCTGGCTCTTCAATTTTCTGAAAAACGGAATCCCTCCGCTCCGCGATCTCCGAATTCGAGTCTATACAATATCCCTCTGTCTCTTCTCTGGCGGTGATCCTCTTCTTCCGCCGTTATGCGTGGGAAGTGTCATTCATACTCTTCAGCAGTCACGATTGAATCCACATCTAGTATCATATTGTGCCGGTAATCAATAAGGGTGGTGAACGAATTAAATGCCCGAGGATCCGCGGGATCCTTCACACGCGTACGCGGTTTCTCATGAAGCAAACAACGATATTCATTCTGTCTCTGTGTCAACCTATGTAGGGGGCCTTCCCGGGTCCTTGCTCATCGATTTGCTTGCATGTTCCAGCCCGCTTCGAACAGCGGGGGGAGTGTGCGTGTTTAATCTAAGGACATGCATCCACTCACTCGGGATAACATGTATGAGTCCCTAAAATGCTCTTCTCGTAGATCCCATCGTTTAGGCTTCGCTTCCCCCCGAGCTTGAGATCGAAACACCTGTGCATGCACCAGTATGGGCTAACATACGGAGCTTGGTTGTAGGTTTTCCCATAGCTCTCGTTTTCTCATCCGCTCATAGCCTGCAATTCAGAATTTGATCTCGTCGTCATGAATGTCAGGGATTCGTCATCCGCTCTCGTCGTTAGACCCCAGCTTCCCTGAATAGACTGGCTGAACAGGGTTCTCATTCGGTTGCCGATTTCGACGCGATTCTCGCTCTGTCATTCGATGGCGTCTGAAGAAAGAGTTTTTGGTACTCACACATGGTTTTGGACGGTCGGAGGCTTTACCGCGTGTTGATGTTCCCTAAGCGGGATGCGCACGGGGTAGCGGGTAGCACGCACCTCCTTCAAGCCGTGGCTGTTCTCGGCCGTACCGGGTTCAACAAATTATGAAATTTCGAGGTAGAGGACATCGCGGAAAGCGTCGGCGTTCCTGCGAGGTTCTCCTGTCGATCAAACGAGGCTTCACAACCACACGGCTAGACTCACCCGTGTCTCGCCGTGGATTTGAGCTCCGCTCACCTTCTGCAGCTGTTGACACCATACGCGCTTGAAGCGATAGAGAATATTCATTGTTTCGCTGGTGTGTCCCTACGCGTGTCAAGTCTTGCAGAGGAAAGACAACTTGGGCCGAAACAGGGAAGATACACCGAAAGATTGTCATGAACATTGCCTTGTATTGTTGCCCTAGGAAAGGTTCCAATTCTGAATACAAGTGGTGGTGCTCGAATTCAGGAGGAATGAATTCCTCCTCTTCGACGGGTTTTCGCGCGCTGTCACAGCAAAATTCACAAGGTTATCCTGGATTCTTCTCCTTTGTCCCGCCTCGTTCTGTCCGTTTAGATTCCGGAAACATCATTTTCGAAAGGGTGGTTCGTGCCAACAATATCCCGCAGAGGATGGTCCCGTCCAGAGGACGCTACGGGAATCACTCAGTTCGTTCGAGTGCGTGTATAAGCGAACGTTGAGCGAGTGTTTGTGCGCAGTGGTGGTAAGTATGTATATATGCAAATGAAAGCGTGTTCCGCAACGTCAAGGATATTTTTAGTGAGAGAAGAACGCGGAGAGACAGGGATGCTGTGTTCTTGACTGAAAGCTGCGACTGAAGCGAGCGAGCGGATGAACGGGCGCACGGTCCGGCCGCCGAGCAGGCAGGCAGGCACTGTCGTCAAAACTTCAACAGCATTCCTCGGCTACAAGTCTCGAAGCATTCTCCTGCGTTGCAACTGTCTCTCCAACGCCTCGCCCTTCTCTGCGGGATACTGTTGGCACAAAGTTCCCATTTCCGAAACGACGAATCCCGAGACATTTTCCGGCTGGACGCAGAGGTCATCACAAGTTGAAATTTCTTGACATCAGACCAAGTGGCCACGAGTTGCGGCCGCGCAGAACGACGTCTTCAAGGGTCCGGACGAGTTCACAACAACGCTGCTGAGATGATCCACCAACGAGCCACGTCGTCAACCTGCGTGCTTGAAGACGACGAGCTGACAGAGGAGAGTCGCGGAGGGTTGAGCGGGTCAACACTCCCAAGCATCGCGATAAAAAAAAATTGTTGGTCAATATTGGCAGTTAAAAGCAGCCACCAGCATAGTTGCGAACCCCACCCGCTCGTCAGCCAGCCGTAGCGACTCCACACGAATTGCGTTCATGTAGTGAACTTTTGAATTAGGCGAATCAAACTCTGCCATGCTCGCAGGACGCAATGACGGAATGCACTTGTAGACTTCGCAGACTTTTTTCGTCCCTCTTTTCGCAAGCCTCGTATCCCGCATGGAGGGGTTCTAAGCCGACCGCAATATCTCAGGATGCCGTTGAGGAGCACTTTGAGTGCTTCACAGGAAAAACTCCGAGGGGTATTTCGAGCGGGAACGACAGGACAAGGGAGGACCCGAGAAGCGTACCGAGGACGAGAGCAACAGGACACTACAGAGGTGCCGCGCCGACTGCGACGCACACCGATAAGGACTTCCTGAGGCTGGGTGTGAAGGAGACATCAGTGGAGTAATGTGATGAATATGATCACAAGCTCGCCGACAGGCAGTTTTCCGTGTCCCTCGCCCGCACAGCTCTCTCTAGAGTCCCTCCAGGGGTCCTTCTCAACATCGGGTCGAGGGTAACATCTAGGCATTTGAGTCTAGTAATCTATGAATCCGAATCCACATGAGCGAGTACGACAGCAGACGAGATCAGGGCAAACGATAATTCCACTCTTTCCAAAAGCGTAAAGAGCCCGAGATTCGCTGTCTTTCGGAGCATCCACTTCCAACATTTTCTTGGGAGCATTCCTTTCACCCTGTTGTTCACGGTGGATCGTTGCGCACTGAATTACTCAGAATCTCTGTGACGAGTGTTGCCCACAGACTGCTGGATCGAAACTTTTGGATGTCGTTTCTCAGTTAGTGCAATGTGACCTGTGAGAATCTTCAGGCCGGCCTGACGGAGGCGTCCTCGACCATGACACGGTCGGCTGAATTGTTGACAAGCGAGTACTACATCCTCTCGTTGAGGTGCGACAGGTGTGTCACAAGCAACCCAAACCAGCAACAGCGTGCCCTCTACAGGCGAAGGAAAATTCCGGAAAACAGGACTTCGTCTCCTCGTCGCCCTCACCTTTTCCTATGGGGAACTCCGATCGTAAGCGACATTGAAATGGATTTCCTGTGCCCGGCTCTTCATAGTTCCCTTATCGTAGTCTTGGTATCCCGTTGAGTTTCTGTTTCTTCTCATTCTGAGGCTCTGCACGGGACCCGGTCCCGCGCGGGCGCTGCTTCCGGCGCGGAGTTGTCCCCTCCTCAATGTCCGCGTCGACTGCAAGTTCATCTCTGCGAGCGGAGAATTTTCCGATTGCTCGGGCAGAACGGACATATGAGCTCAGGGATTGTCTTAGGATGGCATGCATATCTATATTTGATTCCTTCCTCGAACATTTGCACAGGTATGCATTCGAAAGGGAGTCGTATCGAAATAACCATCTACATCTTTTGCGCTCGCTCGTTTTACTTTTAATCCCCAATACCCTCTCGACGGGGTCTCGGTACTTCTCAGCTGACTGACTGTGAGTCCGAGAAACAATCCTAAACTATCAGCTGTTGTTGATACCGAGAGACCGGAATGGACCCACCTCACGTTGGAGGGACACAGCGCTCTGCACCCCGAAAAACAGAGAGTATAAAGATAGAGCCGCGTTGTAACTGTTGACTTCGTTCCGAGGATAAGAATCAGCTTCGCCAGACGACCCGGTGGCTACCAAGACCGCTGTTTCCCTGACTGGCTCCGTGTTTGAACTCTGATTAGTTTTGATTCTTGCGAAAGCGAACCTCTGTTTCACAGAGTCAACATACTCCACGATGTTCCAGTCCGGAGACCGTCGGGTTTCTCCCTTCTTTTTCCCACCAGTTTTCCTCGGCACGGTTTCCCCTCCAAATTGAAACTATGAGAGCCAGGCTGCTCCCCCTCAACAGTCCCGCCTCTCTCTAACACTTCACAACAGCCATTATCTCCCTGGCGACTCCTGTGTGCTCGAGGTGGAGAAAATTCGAACCGTGGGAGTGTGAAGTGTGGTGGAGGAGCACTTATCTGCAAGAAGCTCTTTCCTCATCCGAGGTGATGGTAGACAGATGGCAAGCCGTGAATTCAGAGGAGCTCGATCACAATTTCGAGATGGATATGGGCCATTCGGCAGCCTGTGAAGGTGTTTGCCTATAATTTTCGGCGAATAACGAGAACGGAGCAGCTGAGCCATGTCATGAAACCAACCCGCCCACCACTGAAAGAATTGTCTTCGCGGAGGCCCCAATATCGCGCGTGGAGCCGCAATCCATCCGCTCTAATTGCACCAAGAGAGAGGAATCATCGGTCGATGAACAACGTCGGGAGATGAATTCATCGAAACTTCATCCAATCACGCAAAAGGGGGACCAGCCACCAAGCGGTTTGAGGAGCTGCAATTTTTTTTTTCCAATCGATGACTTGATCGGCTTTACGCGATAGCTTTCTTTTCGGAACTACCTTCTCCGACCTCCGCAACCTCCTCCGCATTCGAACTCACTTCTGGCTGCGTTTCCAAACACCGCCCACGAGCAGCTTGTTTTGAAGAGTCACCCAGGAGTTTCTTTCTGTTTCAAAAGCAATGAACTTGTCATCTGAACAGGTGAGAAGCTTTTGTTGATGATGTTGATGTAAGCCACTCTGTCATCAAGATGTGTAGCTTCCACGCTCCGACCCACGTTGAGAGAAATCTGTTGCCACAGCTCCCGTCGTTGAAGAATCTTTCTTCCCATGGCCTGGTCGTCAGGGTGCCTTCACTCACTCAACGATGCTTGTTCTGTCTCAGTACTTTTTTTTCAGTTTTCGTCGTTTTGGCATTGGACCGCTCCATCGTAATCTGAATCACTTAGAGCGCCGAGCGTATGAGGGACCTCCGGTAATTTCTTCTCGCGCATGTTCTTCGTCTCGTAGCAGTCGCTTGTTCACTCGCTCAAATTCTCTCTCTCTCAGTGGGATCGCTTCTCGGGTGGTTGGCAGAAAGCCTCCTCTGTTGGTGAATCGCTTGTGCTACCGCAACGGAAGCAAGATCAGGCCTCGTAAATTCTGTCACAAGTCAGATGCCGACGAACTGATATGGTCGGTGAAATCTTCGCCATCACTCTCACTGCGAAATAAGCCAAGTGTGAGACTGTTGAACGGAATCCGTTAACGAGGCAATTGGCGATCGAACCCAGTTTCTTCAGTGTAAGTGTCGGAGCGGCCACGCTTCCGCAGAAACGGCCTTGGCGTTGCCCCTCATGCGACCAACTTTGGCGTAATATGTGTCATTGGGCTCCGAAGATTTGCAGATAATCATTGAGCATGCTGTTTACTTTCGACAGCACCGACTAAACAGGCCGTCACGGTGCGCGAGAGAAGAAGATAATTACGCGCCGTACCGATCCTTTCCGAATGGTGGCTTGCCTCTTCGAAGCTTTATTAATCATGAGAGAAATAATAACGAATGAAAATGATAATAATAACAAGGATTACTGTATTGACTCACCAAACAGCCGAAGCCACGACGGTTGCATGAGCGGCCGCTATACATATTGAAAGACGACGGTAGCTCGAAAGTAAACAGGTATTGTCAACGAGCAAAGAGCAAAGGGAGAATTTGACGAAAGGCTTTTGATTTTAATTAAAATTTGTAGTGGAGGACCCATGAGGGAACCCGCCTACGGATTAACGGCGGAGCACGGCCCTTGTTGCAATAACATCGATGTCACACAATGAGGCCCCGTGCTGGAATTCTTGTCTTGGGGGAAAGGTGGCAGTTCGATTGGAAATGTGAGGAGATCAACCAATCGTACAGAGAAGGGGGGAGCTAGGGGAGAGCGAAAAAGGAAAAGAGGAGCAACTTGAGAGCCAACGGGGTTCCGTCGAAGGAAAAAAATAGAACAATAGACTTCGCGGTAGGGGGATAAACTTACGGTTAAAGAAGAAGATTCGCCCTAGGGAAGGCGATCCGCGTGTTTTGAGCTTAGCACGCGAGAGGTTCGCGGCTTGAGCGTCGATGGAGGGGAGTAGAAGAAGAGGAAGATTCGCAGAGAATAGCCGATCCGTATGCATATACCTCGAGTCGTGTTGATTTTTCATCAGAAGGGATAATGTCCCTGTTTCAACGACGAGGTGTCTGAAAGCCCTCGTTAGAGGTGCGATGCACAAAGGGTCTGGTGGCGTCTTTCGCTCATCGCTACCGTCTGTCTCACAATATCCCATTCGCGTATTGATTCAATTAATTTGAGACTTGGAGATATTCCCAAACTAGGAGCCCCGATATCAACAGCATCCGTCTTTGAAGCTCGGCAGCGGCAGGACCGCAGGCACAGACGTGAGATTATGTGAACTTCAATGCTCGTTTCAAGAACAACTCCGCACGAAACGGACGGAAGTTCGTCCATCTCTGCCCTAACATATCGGCTATCGCCCACGTCATCCGCTTTAGAAGCACACAGAGCACGGGAAAAGCGCGGAATCCTACGAGGAGTCGAAGCGTATCCATCTCACAATTTGTTGAAGCGAGCCGTCGCCTGAGCTGACAGGTTTTGAAAACAACGTCGAGTTGTTTCCGTCGATTCCGAAGATTCGTTGATTGTCGAATCATGCCGCAACCCCGAACCAATCTAGAGCAAACATCCTCCGCAAGAATCTATAGCAGAAAACGCAAGCGTTTTCGATCTCGCTATCCCCGGAAACCGTCGAGGATGAGGAAGCTTCCATTGAGACCTATCAGCGGATTTACTCCGTGCACACGAGAAGTAACAGAGTCCCGTAGTCGTTCATTGTAGTCACCCAGACGGTTATACATCTAAGTTTTCCGCAACTTTCTGCTATTGTTTCTCGGAGAAACTCCCTGATCTGAACAGAAAATTGTTCATGGGTCGAAAGTTGGAGCTTTTTGAGTGGCCGCGGCGCTCTCATATTTCAAAACAGCGTAGCCAACATCATCAAATAGCTTTTAGCGTCACTCACTCAGTTTACGCTGCTGTCCGAAGAGCAGTCAGTGTCCCTCCGTCCGAAGAAGACTTTGTCCCGAGATTTTTCTCTAGCTTATTGTTTCCTACTTCGTTCCGCGACGGAGAATAATTGAAAGCTCAATCTTTAAGTACTGTGACACCGAATATAATGGAAGCCTATCTTTGTTCCTTCTGTTCCATTAACAAGATGAGCGGACACCGCTGTAATTATGGAGGTGACAGACTGTGCTGCGCTGTATTTCTCGGGTTATGAACTTAATAACGGTACACCGAGAGCGAAAAGCAATTTTTCTGATTTCAAAAAACTTGATTCGGAACGTCGTCCGGGCAGATGTCGAATCCGTTCGCCGGATGCTTTTCCTGCCCGCTCGTTGAGGTGGTAAAGAGCGCTTCCGGATTCGGTTTGCTATTCATTGGAGCCATAAAAGGCGTGGGAGGCGCTTCCGTCTCAGAAGCGCAAGGTACAGAGTTCGGAGATCCGGAGCATCGGAACGTGCACAAACGCCGAAGAGCGGCTGAACTCCCCGAAAAGTCAACTTCGAGGGTTCAAAACCTCGCTTGGAACTTATTAAAAGATCCTAAGTTCAGATCTCGAAAGCTTTCCCTCATTTCGGGCGCGCGTGCGAATCAAAAGCGGGACTCCGGCGGAGGTAGAGGAATTCGTGACGAAGTTTTGTTCGTCTCAAGTTTCCTATTTCGCGTTCTTTTCTCGTCGCGGACGACTCAGAGCCCAGACGGCATCTCCGCGCTCAGAAAGTCGGCTTTTAGTGTTGAATTCTCCATGGAATCTTCACGAATTTCCCCACGATTGTCGCTTCCGAGCCTCAGGTGATGTGCTAGATTCCAAAGCTGGAGCTGGATCGTGGGTGCCTCGCAACGAATTTCTCCCGTATTAATCTTCGTCCAGCTCTGGAAATACACGCAAGTCGACGAGGCAGAGATGACAGAAGTCCGAGCCGAATGCAACGTAGAAGACCGATTGACGAAATGGTGGTGGAGTCGGAGGACGCATAAAAACTTATCTATGTAGATTATTATCGCTGATACGATTTTCATTACCGCTACAATTCCAGCTTCGTACCAATCCATCAAACTGAAGGGATCGACTTCCTTCTGTTTTGTTCTATAAAGTGATGGAACGTCATATCCTGCTTTATCTACCGTCTCACTGCACCTGGCTTACGCGTTAACCATGTTCGGATATGGGAACAAAATTTCCAATGATACACCAAAGTCTGCATTTTGAGCGGAACTTCGCACTAGTGAACTTGCACTGGATTTTCAGCAACTTTTCCCCGCGCGTACCAGCTTCTCGGTGAGGGCCACGTGCCGAATGAATATTTGGACTTTGAGCTGTTGACATCCGTGGCGTCTTCAGAACCCCAGAGACGCAGGCTAAGCAAAGTCAAATCATTCCCAGCCGGAGGAGAACACGCGCTAGGATTCAATCCGAAACGTCGACGCAACGCTCTGGCACGACAAAGGCTCAACCGTGTTGTTGTCGTTGATGTTCAATGATTCACGGCGGTCGCAGTGGTTTCGCAAAAGGATTCCGAATGCGAGCCCAAGAGGGAAAGTTGCTTGACAGCGAGCGCCATCGTAATTACAAAATGCAAATATCTTGAGCCTCAGGTGGGACTCGCGGGAGGAATGCATTCATGACGGCGTTTGTGCTAGGAAGGGAGATTAGCAAAGGAGCAAGCTAAAAAATGAGTAAGAATCCGGTGGCCCTAGAGTTGCGGTCTACCGACGAGCTTTGCTGGGAAATATCAAAGCAGTGATATTTCCACTACCTCCGGGCGACTATCGTATTTCCAGAGCGGACGTCGGGAGAGTCGAGCAGTGGGAGTAGAGTTCAAGCCTGACGGTAATTGTGGCCGTCCGTTGCGCATAGATCACAACGAGTAGTCTCCGAGCGGCGGATTTCGTCCGCGCCGTCGCGACTCCGGGTTGTTGGATGGTTGCGCGAGCGAATGGATGGCCAATGCTAACGCCGAGTAACTTGAGCAGTAGTAGAGGGCAAGCCCGGGGAGGAAGAGAGGGAGGGAGAAAGCGGCAGAAGGCAGGGGTAAAAAGCGCCGAGTTTAGGAGGGCGCTGTCCGTTCTTTCATCCATCCATCCGTCTTCGTTGTGGATGTTAATGAAAGCCTTGCAAGACGAACCCTTTCCGCCGAGCTATGTTTCGTTGGCGCGCGCGCCAAAGACCCACTATTGACCCACTCCACTGAAATATTGACTTCACTTCCCTTTATGGCCGAGAGCAGCACCTACAGTGAGTCTTGTTGCACCCCCACATCAGCCAACCCTCCTACGAGTTTCTCCACCCTGGGCATCACGGTTTTCGCAGTTTGCCTGGACACCGATAGTCCGAAACGGCAGCTCTCAAACAGTGGTTTTGGGCTGCTGGGGCGGTTGTCTCAAGAAACTTGAAATTTCGGGATTTTGCTTCCCAAAGGAGCGAAATTGACCTCGATAATCAAAATCTTGTGGAGATACACACTTCAAGGGCAGGAAACGCGCGTTTCAGTCGTTCAATCGCTTCGAAGTTAAACCTTCGGTGAGCCAAAGCAAATATCAGAGAGCAAAAAGCCATTAAGGATGTATACGTGTTGATAGCCAGATGAGTGTCCCTGCGACCGTATAATTATTCGTACCGCGTGCGTACGGGCGAACAATTGAACGAACGCACGAATAAACAAGTAAACTTTTCTTGGTCCCTATGAACTTTACGTTCAGAGCCACGTAGCACTGTCGTACCATAAATAAACTGAGCTCACCGCTCTGCACGCTGTAGGATACCGAATTTAACGGGATACCGACGCTAATGGATCCACGTCCTCGCACACTGTTCAGAATGCTTGCCAGCCCACTTACCAACCGAGTCAAACTGTTTACGTGGAACCTGAACCCAGCCTAAACGTTTTCGAGAACGATAGCGATTGTATCATGTTTTCATAATCTAAAATCGATGCTCCGCAAGCGAATTCTCCAACGAGCTAAGCAGGCCATGACGTTTGAGCTCCAAAGTCATTAATTCAACGAGGGAACTTGGACTTGCGATTCCCGAGAACTTGGAACGAGTAAATCTGATGGAGTTCGTGCCCCGGGTACAAGCCACGAGAACACAATGAGGCAAACCGTACGATTGTTGGGAATATCCAACGTTCTCATCCCGTACGTCCCATCTGTCGTTTCGTCTCAACTTCACGTGTATCGTTCGCTGCTGCTCGATCTCGCTTAGGCGCTCGGGTCTGTCTGCCTCGCACATGTCATGTGTTGCTGGATGGCGACTATGAAGACAACGACGGCCTGACTGAAACCCAGACGACAACGACGAAGACCATTTAAGGCATTCCGTATATTTGAGGGAAACCAGCAGCAACCACACTATCGGAGCAAGAGTGAGCGAGTGAGTCACTCAGTCAGTCAGTCAGACAGCCGGCGAGCTTCATCGGAACAGATAGCCCATCACATTACGTGAGCACTGGTGTTTTTCGTTGAGCTGCGCGCGTTCTCGGAGAATTGACGCCTCGCTCACTCGCGAGGATCACGTGCGTATCGCCTCGGGGTTTGAAATCCTCACCGCAGCGGAGCTCGCTCACTGCTTCAACAATCGATTATCGAAGCTGAAACGATTCGACGCCGTGAAATGAAACATCGACGGGTTCCGGAGTTTATTTGCCTTCTCTAAAATGATAGCAATGCTCGAGGATATTGATTCCATCCTATCAGATGAATTTGTTAAACATGAGCTGAGCCACAAACTTAACTCTGCGATAATCGATCCGATAACGTTGTAGACTCGAGCCTCGAAAACCTTGCTGGACTTTTTCGCGAACCCTCAAGATGTTCACAGCGCCCAGTCGTCTCATTCTGTTACACCATATCACTCCCTCCAGCTCTTCTCCAGACTACCTGCAATAACAACAATGACGGCATAGAATAGCGAAGCGAAAAAATGTCGAGATGGGCTCTGCCCACAATGCGCGGGAATAAGTGGCCGCCAGCATTGAGTTCAAATCCGCTTCCTGATCCACACGCTCGGCTATCGCTGCAGCAACACACTGTTCCCCGCTTCCAGCTTTCCTTCCCCCCACCAACGATGCTGCCAGAGAGCTCCCTCGGCGAGTCGGCTTTCAACAAAAACAAACTCGCACTATAGAACAACTCGAGGTGGAAAATCCAGATTACGAGATAAGTCTCCATTTGCAACAGCAGCCTAGGCCCGCACCAACCAGTCCGCCACATCTGCAGATCCTTTCCAATCGACAGCTTCCCCAACATCTGCAGCTCAACTCGAGCAGCTTTTCTCGTGCTTCACTTCGTTCGCCAAATAAAACTAGTTTCTCTACTTTGCAGGTGGTTAAGCTAGTTCGGGGACGGCCCGTTCTCGAGAAGCTTCGGTTATGCCTCGGAATACAGCTGCCGTGAATGCCGAAACTAAGATTGTAATATCACACTCTCTTTTGCTAGGTTACGGTAGACTTCGAGATCATTGTGGAGTAGTTCTTGATGTGAAACTCTTAAGACCACAAACAATCAACCAGCTTTCCAGTTCTTCTGGTTAGAACAACTAGCGAAGCTTTGTTCAAAGGAAGAATGTCGAGGCGAAATTCCAGGCATCATTACTGAAACACCGGGACTCGTTGTCGCCGGTCATATCTTCGAAGACGTCAGAATCTCACTCACAGTGAGTGCCGGCAACTTGATCTTACGCACGTATTCTATGAGAGGTACCCTCTTTGATGGGGGTTCGTTTTCTCCTGACGCCTCGAAGCCAAATTGGTTAACAACACGAAAAAGCTTTCTTCCGTCTCGGCTTCTTCAATGTCAACGATGACGCTTTTATTCAAATCGAGGCTCTCACTTATTCCCTGCTCCCGGCTCACGAGAAACGGAAATCTCTCCTGTTCCCATCCTCTGGAACATCATCGGAGCTTATCTTGTTCGCGCTCAGATCCCGGATCCGTCAGATTCTTACTACTGATCTTCATCGAATCGCTCTTGCCCACGCCAGAGCGGATTATCTCATCGTGGTTGTTGTTGTTCTCGATACTTCGACCGAGTTGTTTTCATTTCGTATTTTGCCATGATTCTATCGCCTGCAGCCTCTGAGCCATCTTCCTGTTGCCAGCGACTTTTTTTTCCATTCGGTTGGTGATCTCCCGGAAAGGGTGAGAGCCCTTCACCCGATTTTCTCGCTTTTCGCCCGTTCGTCATCCCGCTCCGGAGCTTCGAACATTGTGCGGAAGATTGCCAGGGAGGGAAACTTTGCTGGGTTTGGCAGGCTATTCTCAGTGTGCTCCTTGTGGTATTGAATATTTGTTCATCAAATATGCGACATTCTTCCTATCATCTCTCCGCCGAGGAGAGTCCACAAGCCCTGCGCCCTCGTCATGCCCCCCTGTATACTTTCCCCTCCTCAAATCGATATGGGCCATCTCTTGTGTTGTTTGCCAGTGTGTCTCCAAGATGAGTCAGCACCCTTCAGTCTCAAGATGCCGCGACCGACCCATGCCATCCATATAATCCATTGAAGACGGTTTGCTTCAATCTATCTCGCTCTCGCTATCTCTCTATCTCTCTCGCTCGCTGTCTCCCTATTCGTCCCGAGCCATACATGCATGTATGTCATAGTCGCCCGCAGGTTCCGCCAAGAGTCGCTGAGCGAAGGGTGACGGCAGCTTTCAGCAGTATCCGTCAAGTGCTCCCAGTTAGAGTGCTGCAGCTTGGATATCGACACCACCACCAACAATCTGAGGAGCCTAGTTTAGCCCATCCAGTGAGCGCTAGAGAGTCGAGTGGAGCGGGCCTACCTACCTACCCGGTGTGGGGCCGCTGCCTCAACTTCGATTGCCATTCCCTGGTCAACGCCCCTCAAGATGGAGTCCTTACCAAATTTTCCCGGGGAACCCCCCCTCGCCCAGATCCAAACCCCACACCCTCAGCTCTCAACGTCCAGATTCGCTGGTCCCCCAACTATGTACTTCGTTTTCTTTTATTCGTCTACCCTGTAGTTTCGTTTTTTCTACCGATCCGCTAAAATAGCGGGCTGGTGTCCAATATTGTGTCTGACGAG
The DNA here is from genome assembly GCA_028455905.1 of Neoseiulus californicus. Taxonomy (NCBI): domain Eukaryota; kingdom Metazoa; phylum Arthropoda; class Arachnida; order Mesostigmata; family Phytoseiidae; genus Neoseiulus; species Neoseiulus californicus. The sequence continues at coordinate 3,469,963 of JAMQGS010000001.1, forward strand.
GAGTTGACGCAGATCGTTGCCACGGGCTACTGGGGATGCGTGGAGGAAGCTGGTCGAGAGGGTCAGGCGGCGCTGTAGGGCGGGAATGGGCATGCCAAGGCTAAGAGTGAGCTTGGGTACCAAGGGGGGGGGGGGGCAGCGGGGAGCGGAGGGGCGGACAGGATCGCTCCGTCTGTGTGTAGTCCTTTCTTCTATGCGCGGCGGCTCAAGGATGGACATTGAGTGCTGTAAGTGCCAGGGCTCCTATAAGATCAACACCCAGAAGCTTTTAGCGCGGAAAACGGAGTCAGCGGTGCAGAAAGCATGCCGGGAAGAGATATCCGAGAGATAAACTGTGAGCGGAGAACGATACAATACCGCGAACAGCTTCTCATTGCCAGCGTACTACAGAATGACAATTGGTGTCGAAGGTACTTTTCTCAAACTTTTCAGTACTCATCTTGTCGTGAGAGACCTTTCGGGAGAAGGCCGCGGCCCTCAAAGATGCCCGTGCGATGCCTCCATATTTATTAATTAGACTTTGGAATCGAGATCCGAGGACCTCGAGTGGGTCAGCCCGATCCAATTCCGGATCCCAATAAGTGGGCGATATCACTGGGAATGTCGAGGACATGGCAAATTTCGAGTCGATGGATGTCAACACCAGGAGCAAGACCTACAACCACCGACGACAGTACGGAGGCACCGACTCCGCCTTCTGAAATTGTGCCTCACGCGTCGTAAAAATGATGACTGATTTTCCTTCGAGCCAGTTAGTCTGTCCGCCTTTCTAGCGACTAATTGACAGAGCGGCGGCCAGCAAGATAAGACAAACAGAACGAAGACGGGGAGCACAAGTCTACGACGACGACCGCGGCGGCGGCGTCAGCGACGAATCTTCGTACTGCGGTTGAAGATTTACGAAGACGTCGAAGAGACGCCAAGAGACGTAAAGATGACGACTTCTGTTCGACCAGATTTCGGCTCAACGAGACGTCGAGGCGTTTCTTCACTTGTTTTTTCCCTCCACCGCAGTACCATTTCTTTTATGTCTCTCATCCTTGCCTTTGCCACTCCTAGAAGAACCTGAATTCAAATGAATTCACTGAGACGTCGACATTCCCATCGTGGATTTCGCTCTTCATGGAGTGCTGGTCAAGTTGAACATTCGTCGCGCTCGGACAGCGTTAGAATTTGAATTTGGCTCAGCGAAAGCAAAGAATTGTGAAAATGATGAGGCAAACGAATAGATTTGCCGCGTCCCTCAACAAATCGATCGAAATTGAATCTGAATGCAGCATAATTCAGACTCACCAGATCTTTAATCTGAGCTGCTCCGAGGTGTTTCAAGCCAAGCTAGACGGGAAACGGCGAATCGGAAACACTTTCGCGAATCTTTGCTCAAAGCTCGAGAAGTTTCGTAACCCGTTCGATTGTCTGGAGGAGATTATTCAAGTTACCAGTCAGTCGGACATTGAGTCACTCAGTCCGGCAATCTTCCATTGGGAAAGCGTCCGGATTAGGGTGTGTGAAAAGTTACGTAAGCCACATGTAATCTATTTCCGTGTTCGAATGCTTCCGTCCCTCCGACCGTGTCTTCATATTGGGTCTTCGCACGTGTGTGAGTGTGTAAGAGTAAGGGCCCATGTAATGATTGTGTGTGTGTGGTTCAGATTGGTTCGTGCCCGCCAGATTGAGGAAGGCCGCAGCTCAGCTTCCATGAGTTCATTTTCTCGCCTGAAGAAGATATACGCTGATTGGAACGTCAAAAGCACACTTCGAAGCAGCACACTTTGAGCTATTTATGTAAATGTCGGCACATGTTTGTGCTGCTCGGGATTCGTTTACGACATGAACGACGAAATTACATTATGCACGGTGCGGCGGGTACGCCGGACTGTTTCAGACGTTCTCTGTTTTTATTGTTTCGAGGAAAAGATTCAGGTGTTATGAGGCCTTGTTCGCACATCATACGCGCGCTCGGATAAAGCCGTACGATGCGCTCGCGCTCGAACGGCAATGGGTTTTCCTCACTTTTTTTTTCCTTTTCCTCGCTTCTTTTCCGTCTGGTTCCTCGGTGAGAAATGGGGTCAATATGGGCTTTGTCGACCGAACGGCCCTGCGCGAAGCCCTCGAATCGGCGCTCGCTACATGCGGGGCTGCGAAGCCTGGTGTGCTGCTGGAGTTCGATTCCGCAACTGCAGATTGAAAAGAAACGAGTCGACGGACCGTTCGTGTTATCAAAAAAGGTTGATAGAAGTCGCTCTTCTCTCAAGCTCAGAAGATCGATATCGAGTCGCATGACGAGGGTGGAAAAAACGATCCGTCCGATGTAAACGGAGGGTAATGACCTCGAATATTCAGGAATGCAAGATTTCCCTTCAACCTTGGATCTCAAATCTTGAGGACCCTTCTTACGCCTTATTTCCACTCGTATCGCTATTCAATGCACTTCGAGCCAAATCCTGCCGGGATGATTGATTTGAAACCTTTCCGGAGTTTCTCGTCGAAATGTATACCCATCAGCTGGCGGAATCCAAAGTCGGAGGAAGTCGGAGCATCGACTTGCCTTCCGGTGTTCTAGCCGGTGTTCAACATCCCTCGGGGACAGACGATTCGAAGTGAAATCGAAAACGTAAATACGATCGCTGCTGCAGATTCACATGCGTTATTGACAAGGGGTCCGTGCAGGAAGGAGGAACATTCAATGGATGGAGTCACAAGTCGAACGGCCTCGTTCCATGGTTCCCTTCCTTCGATATTCCGGTGTCTTCGGACGGATCAAAAGGCAAACAGGAATTTTTCGAATCCGTCTTCACAAACACCGCGGATGCCACCGATGCCGTCGTCAATCAGTTGACATGCTATTGGAAAATGTGTCACCCGTCCACTGTCGATGTTCAATCTTTATTTCTTCTGATTCTTTGTTGGTGCCGCTGACGTTTCCCGGGTGCGTGTTCGTGCTAAGACACACACATGCGCTCGCTCCGTCGTCGCATGCAACAACTTTTTCCAGTGCTGATTACATGCTGTCCATCCGTCCATCACAAGACCGAGAGGAGTCGGACCCGGATAGCCGCGATTCGGCCGAAGTTGAGCGATGGATTTCATTATTTGACAGACTTTCCATTCGTATCAATAACCGTCTTCTCGTGACGATTACGATGTCGATGATGCTGGGAGTTATTATTTTACCCGCCGTAGCAATTGAGGAGACCGACGACGACGACGACGATTCATCGTGTGACATGAGCGGCGTCGCATTTAGAATCATTACGCGTAATTTCGGCGGCCATTGTGGACAGAATTATCGTGGTGCGGGATATTCCCCAGGAAACGATCGCCTCGGTATCTTCTGCATTGTTGACTGCGTTCCGGATGACGGATCGAGATGGAACCGAACCGCGTTACGGAATCAATTTACGGAATCGTCGGAGCCCCGGGAATCTGCGAGAGTTTTAGCCCACAGTGTCGATATCATGATTCCATCCCAAGACCTGGATTTGTTCGTTTCCGCTTCGGCTGGATTGAATCTCTCTGAAATCATCCGTACCTCGTCCAGAATAAGGGCCAGGGACAGGGAAGGGGGAGCTCAGGGACAATTTTCAGAGGGATTACCTTGGGTGCAAACGACAAACGAGGCTGTGACCTGGGAGGCGACGGAATCCACCGGACGAGAAAGAACAGCCGTTGTAGAGGGAGTGCCCAGGGCAGGAGGGAAACCAGCTCACGCAATCATTATGTGCGCTGCTCATCCGATGCTCCCCATGAAGCGTCGTGGCCTTCTTGGCCTTCCCGACTCGTCGCAGCCGGGAGCAATTTTTATCATTGGAACAGTTTTATGCAGTTTGAGCTTCTCCAACGAAGCGAGTTCATCTTTCATCTTCCGTCTCGGGCGTCTGTCTCTTCTCTTTATTTCGTTCTCTCGTGTCGAGCTACGAGTCGACGTTTAACGGAGGCGTGCGCCGAACGAAGGTCACATAGGAACGTGCGAGCTCGCGCGAGAAATCCAAGACTCGCTTTTGAGCCCCACTCCGCGGAACCCGGATGGTCCTCGATCCTTGCCAAGCGAATCAAATATCCCCGAGCCCGTGGCTAGACGGGGGGTCAGAGCGAGAAATCCGACCAAGCAAACTAACGTTTCTTAACCCCATCGCGCAGTCAAACATTGTTCAAATCGAGAAAACGGCTCGACTTCTACTTCGGATATATCAACCTCAGTCATTCGACGATATTATAAATATTCTTTTTATTTTTCATAAAGGATGTCGCGGAAGTCGCGCGGCGAGGTTGCACCATAGCCGACTTTGACAATTTCCCCGGTATTCGCCGTAAGTAGGAGATGGGAATCATGGAAACCATCTCCGGGGAAGTCGGCCGGGAACGAGATTCGAACCCACGACCTTCCGCTCGCGATACGTCAACATGACTATGCCAATCTGCACATGACATGCAGACCGCTTAGACCACTAGGCTATCGCGTCGGTCTATTCTGCACCGTCTGCGGGTTCGAGGTGCATAACATACCTCTCTCGACCTGGTATTGGGCGCCGCGGAGCCCCGACTCGAGTTCCCGGCTCGAGCGCAAGGTCCCCCAACGGTCCCTCGTTACTCGTGAGGTCATGATTGGTTTTTTGAAACGTCCTAGGGCGCTGCAATGTTCCAATCTCAAGATATATTAGTTGGTGTAATAGAGCTATTGTAACATTTGAAAACTGCAGGAAAACAATGCAGTCTTGAATTCAATGTGCGGATTTGCCACAAACTCGTGTATTTCTGGCAATGACCATTCAAGAAACCGTTGAGTTCCTCAAGTCCAATCACTCGGATGTCAGACTCTTCTCTCGATCATTGATTGATCAATGATTGAAGGCAGTCTCGTCTCGCCATTTCCACCTACTCGATCTGCGGCGAAAACAACAGGCGGAGTGTCACAACTCTCATCGTCGTCGAGATGACTACAATCATCATTGTTAATGTTAGTTCGACATCCAGTCACTTACCATCGCTCCGTCGTCCTGACAAGTCCACGACGACAAATCGCTGTCGAGCTTGATTGATTGGAGTTGGCTGGCGGCGTTAACGTTCATTCCGAGGATCTTAGGAATCTTTTTGTGCGGATGACTGATGCACAACTTGTCGTCATCTTCGTTCTCGCCGAGCGGTTCTTATGGCGGCGGCCGGAGACTTCATCATCGTTTTTTCTGCGTCGGTCGGTCCCTTGGCGTCTCATAGTTAGCCCGGAGTCGGTAATGTCTCCGAGGGCAGTGTCCGCATCGCTCTATCGCCGATGAGCGAGACGGGCCACGATCCACGCTGAATGAATGAATGAATTCATAGATGAAGTCTTACCCTCTGAGCAGAATATTTTCTGGAAGCAAGTGGAAGTTCTTGGAGATCCTCAGAGGATCGAAATCCAGACGCTTTGTGTCCCCGTCAAGGTCGGATCGTAGACGGGGAAGTCATCCTTGTAAGGAGTCAGCAAGGCGCGCTCCGTAATTCCACGTGACCTTGCGAGAGACCCGGCGGCGTTTGTCCCTTACTCCCAACGCGACGACCGAAGGAGATAGGAGCAGTCAGCAAAGGTTTTGGTGAGAGGGAGAGAGTTCGCGAGGTTCAGCCGGTAAGGTAACGAGAGCGGGTCTGTGGTCGAAGGATAAGAGTCCCTTTTCCTCTTCTTCGTACTCCTCTCATCCCTTGTACAAGCCGAGGAACAACGAACAAGATAGGACTCGCTGCGCAAGGCCGTTGGTTGGTTGGTTGGTTGGTTCGCTGCGCGCCTGGTCGACTGGTTGGTTGGTCGGTCGGTCCGTCGGTCGACAACGAAGACGGCGACGAGGACGACGACCATGTTAATGCGATTTTGAGTTGAAGTCTTTTCGTTTTTTCGACCGAGCCAAGTGAAGGGTGGAAAACCAGGAAAGAAAAGGAGATGAGATGAAGACCCGCTATGAAGCAAACGGATCTCTACTGCGTCGTCCTTCGCTCAGTCGCTTATCGGTTGGAAATGTTCTCCTGAGATGGACCCTTGCGCTTGACAATGTCCTCCTCATTTTCGGTTGGAAATCTTTTGTGGTGAGACGTCGGAGGTGGAAAACGGGGGAAGTGGTGCTGACGGTAGGGGCGAAAGTGGGAAATGGGAGAAGGACGACGGCAACGACAATCGGAAAGCGGAAATATAGAAGTAGGTACCCAGACTCCTGGAATCTGGATGCTGGCGAGTTTATTTGAGAAGCTCCGGAAGAAAGCTGCTGTGCGCTTCGGGAACGCCCTTCGGTGTCGTTGAAAAGTGCATGATTCTTATCGCGAGGGTTCCAATGCTTCGAGTTACCACACAGAAACATGAGAACAAGATGGAGTAGAATGGATCTCAAGCCTTACGCGAGCTTTCATTATTTCTCGAGGATCGTAATCGGATGGCGTTGTCGAAGGAAAAACTGAATCATGGGCGCCTTGCTACGTGCTTTTTATGCGATGAGCAGCTTCGAAAGCTGTCGTGGTCGACTAACGAGTGCGTCTTTCATGTTTTCAAAAATATCCGGTGAATATTTGCGCGGGCGTCGAGTCTTCAGACGATGCATCGGACGATCCTGCCTTTTCCTCGTTATGATTACGCAAGCTGTGCAAACGTGGTCGAGAACACAGCGACACCATCGGACAATGCAACAGAAATTCTGATGAATCCCTCCTTGTGGACAATGTTCGAGCCGACCCTTACGAACACCGAGCTCGTGGCGGGTTCCTATGACCACGTCATGGGAAACTCAAAACTGGTGAGCGCGCAAGTTTTTTCGAATTTGTCACAGCGCGCGGATAGCTCACTATGATTGTTTCGCGACGAGCAGATTGGAATTTCGTTGGAAACTCTAACTCGATTCAATCTCCATTCAGACAATCTGAAATGAATGTATCCCAGCTCTGCTAGTTCTCATAGATTTCGGCATTCTTTCAGTCGCCGCGGGCGATGCTAGTAAGCTAGTGTGCCTAGTAGTCAATAATTTTGGACCAACTGGTACCGTGGGATCCTGTTAATGCGATCCGTCATCGTGAACGTGATTCTGTCGTGAGCGGTGTAAAGGAACGTTGTCGATCGACACGCATTTTGGCTTGACGCGGATTCCACAGGATCACACCGAAACTGGGAAAACAGTGCTCCTCGGATCGCATGCATACCTCAATCGCGCAGTTAAGAATTTCGAAAAAAGTCTCGAATCTGAGGGTGAGACAGAGGCTGGTTTGATCGGACTCACCGTGAATACATTTAAATGTTGGCTCCCCGTCTGTAAGTTCGGACGCTATCGTCCCATGAGGAGAAAAACGCGTTTTGGGACGGATTCCCGAGGTGAACTTCAACGGTCATCAATTGAAGAAAGACTCAAATCGAAGCTGTCTCCACAGTCCCGGGGTGGAATCGACTGAGTCTGGGCGTCATAGATGTTTTCTGCTGTTCAACGGCCTTGCCACAGTCCCGCACAGACATGCTTGATGCACGGAATCAACTATTCTCAGTTTCGAGGCATGCCGTCAATTCGAGGACTCCAACTCGCTCCGACACTTCCATGGGCCGCCTAAGTGAAGGGGAATCCATGTTTCCAGAGAGCTCACTCGATTCCTCGAGACTAGTACTCCTCAATTCTCGACACGAGGCGAATAAGCTACCCGGCCATATATCGGGATCATCTGGAAGGATCAAGGCGCTATTCCCATCGCTACTCGTGATCCGACGATCGCCTTTTGAGTGAGTGAATGTTCGGTTTCGACGTCAACCTCGCAGAAACACTCGGATCCGAACACGGACGCACTTTTGCGAGTCCCTCGATCGGCGTGGTGGAGTTCTTCGAATGCGCTCAATTGGGCTGGAACCTCAAGAGACGCTTCCAGCCCGAGTTCCGCATGCTAAGCCTTCGTTGAGGAGTGGCGGGTGCCAGAGAGCTCCATCCAACTCCTTCGACTCCTTGCTCCGCGCGGCCGACTTTTCCCGTGATGCCCCACTCGGAAAGCAAGGCTGACCAGGGTAGCGAGCAGGCGGCGTGATGGGAATGAAGAAGAAATATTACTTTGGCTTCGAGTTGGTCCAAGTGAGGCTTCTTCGCTTGGCGTCAAGTGAGAATGAAAGAAAAGAACGAAAGAAAGCTAAGCTGCTTACTGCAGGACGCCAAAGCGGAAAATTGAGGGCATGCTTTCAGCGCAATACCTCTCCCTCTCTATCTTCAGCATCCCCCTCTATCCATACACATGGCTTTCCGTCCCCCTTCCCCCCTTTGAAATCCCCTCCGCCGCAGCCACTGCTTTAGCACCTCCTCTCGGCATCATGCTCTCTTCCACTATCGTCATCTCCTTTTTCCACCGAAAGGAAAACTATAATGCTCAGCATTTTTCATTGAGGAGGAGAGAATCCTTATCTAGACTCCACATGCTGTGCCACTGTTGTCGCTCGCGCGGTTCTTGCGCGGGTCCGCTGCCCCCTTCCGTCAGTGGTGAGGTTGCCTAAGGATAATATCCTTTCCGCTATCCTATCTCGCAGAGATCCTTACCAGAAAGATTTCAAAACCTAAATTTCTCTCTCTGTAACAGCAATCTTGGGAATCGCATACTTCTGACTGAGAAGGAATCGCGAAATTGAGAGCAACAACACGCATGGCTTCACTCATTCTGAACTATAAAGCAACGAGCCACCGAGGGTTTGTTGCTAGCTTCTCTCCGATTTCGTCGTGTTGTCCCTTGTCGTCCTTTTCCCCTCCTCGTATCTTCCCCGGTCTCGAGTTGTGCAAGCCGTCTCGGAACAAGAGTTTTTATCCAGTTCCCTTTGGTTGTGATCCACAAATCGGGGACTCGGTTCCGAGGGAGTCTGACTAGGCTACAACGACTGAGTGTCCGTACAATGGGGGAAGCGATATGTATAAGATTTCGGAACGAGTACATGTACGACGTGAATGCACGCGTGTCCGGAGACCACAGCGATGACGACTTCGGCGTGTTCTCCGTTCCAAGTAATGTGTCGCGAGGATGGCGGCTCAGCGGCCATTTGGTTTTTAGACAATTTTTTCGCCCATTCCTTTTCACAGGACCACCGAAGCCCTAGTCGCGCGAATCGCTGTCGGTTTGCAGTCTCGTTTCTCGTACGCAGTTGTAGTCGTTTGCGAGCTCTCCTACAAGGGGTCGTCTTCGGAGGCTTCCCAGAGCAGCAACGATGGAGACGGCCAGTTTCAACAGTTGAATCAGATTCCTTGCGATTCCCTGACACATTGAACGAAATCCCTCGCAGCCATTCACAGACTCCGCAGCGAAATTTCCGAAATAAAAGAAACGGAAGGGGATCGCTCTCGCACCGGGCTCGGGGAGCAGCAGTTTTGACCGGGGTGAAGTGGAAGAAGTTTCGGGCCCCGGGAGCGGGGGACTTGGCGAGCGTGGATTGAGTTGGGTATGTTGGACCCATCTGGGGCGGGGAAAGGGACTCGGGGTGGTTCGGTGACGGATGTGAGGCGACAGGAAAAGCGTCGAGCGGTGCTTCACATAGTTTGAGTTTCATTCTTTTCATCCGTGACATTTGCACCTCGACGAAGTCTTCTTTTCAGCCCGGTTTTTTCGCGTGCGAAACCTTTGAGCGTTCGGCGTTGAGCGATCGAGTTCAGCGATTTCCCGCGAGGGGGCGCTGCGTTACCGCATGCTCACTCTAACTGATGTAACAACCCCCGATCGGGAAACGGTCGATTCGTGCGTTTTCTGACCCGAAAACTACGAGATTCCTTATCGCCCAGCCCAGAATTCAGTTGAAAGAAGCTCATCTGCCAAAATCAGCAGTCGAATCTCCTTTGGGATCCGTTCAATCACTGTGTTTCGAAGCAGCCTCTTGCGGGTGGCCTCGGCCACGCAGTGGACGATGCACTGATCGTTGACAGTTTTTGACAGTTCGTTCGATGGTGGGTCGCCTGAATGATCGATAATCTTTGAAATTTCTACGCGCACCTGATAACAATCTGCAATTTTTCTTTTCAGGCGTTCTTCTTTTTTTCTGCTTGCCTCGATCCATGGCGAAAGATCGCTCGCTCATTGCTCGCGCTGTATCAGTGATGTAATCTGCGCCGCGGAGCACAATGTAGAAACCGAGCGCAGAAGCATCAGAAGCTATGAAAATTTTTCGAATTTATTATCATCATCATCATCAACAGCAACGGCGGCATCGTCGTCACTGTCGTCCATGGCGTCGTCGTGATCACGTAACGTTGTGCCGTTCGGTCTTTATCGTTCGGCCACCCTGAAACGGGGGAAGAAACGCTGCGACAGCGCAGCGTCCGCAGGAGGACGAGGAGAAATCGAGCAAGAAAGGGATGAGAAGGGAATATGATTACAGAAATTTTCTGACGGATGACGCGAGCGACTTTTTGACGCGCCCGTCGGCCGCGACCAACGCTCACAGCTGATGCTGGTCGTTGATACTTATCGAAAGCATGTGATCCCAGGGCACAACAACGGGGCATTAGAGCGGCGACGTGAGTAACTCGAGTTGGAATTGCTCTATCAAACCAGGAACGGCATCGATCTTGGCTTGATATGCGCTTCAGCTGGCCGACGGTGGTGACGAGATCGAATTTCGGTTCTACGGGCGGATGAATGGAACCAAATTCACCAGTCGATGCTCAGTCAAACACTTTGGAATACTATCTTGAGGTGCTTGGGTATATGATTTACTTTCTTGATCGAGTCGCGGGAACATCGTGGAATCCTCTCATTGGCCGTGCGGAGAGCCGGCCGATTGCTTCGATAGATTTGATGGAAAGTGGCTTTACATCGACGCCGATCGGGACTAAACGGGACAACATTCAGTCACCCCAAAAATCGATTTCATTTCCCGGCTCCAACCAGCCCCCCTGTGGAAAATCCGCTTGATTCCCGACTGTCATCTCAGAAATTGTATCGGTCTCATGAAAATTCTCCTCACGAATATCCCCGGAGCTATTCGCGTCAACATGCGAGCTTAGCTCGAGTCCCCGGTCTTGGAGACCACAATGAAGGTCCATCGAAGTGACTACGCCGGCGCCGTCCAGTTTATGGACGACCCGTAGTGATGACTTACGGCGATCGTTCAGGTCAGATTGTACGGAGTCTGGTGAAGAAAATTGGCTCCATCCAGCTCGGATATGAGCGCTGCGCCGGTTATCTCATCGTGCCGCGAGGAAGAGTCAGCAGCGAACGCACCGACCGACATAACGGCGGAATGGATAGGAATGAATTAGGCAAGTTCCCGAAACAGACAGACTGGGAAGCTGCCTACCTACCGGCCGCCGGATCGTTCCCTAAATTGTTCTCTCCGTCTATCACACTACTCCTCCTCCTCCGCCTTCTGAACCCCCAAGCCAGCTCATGCCCTTTTCAGTGTGTCGCTATCAGTTGTGGGGTGGGGTGTGGTGGATAAATGAGACCAGAGATAAGCTCAAAGACACAATCAATATTTGCCTGCCTGACTGACTGGCTTGCTGGCCGCCTGCCTAACTGCCAGGCTCCCTGGCCGATTGCTCGTTCGACCGCCGCAGACACCGCAGCTTCGGAGATTGGCTAGATTGATAGACCATAAAGAGAATTGTTACTCGACCGCCTCAACTTCAATATTCATCACAGCGGCGGCGGCGGGAAACTTGTGTCACAATATTTTCTCGATGCCTCAGACGCACCCCCGAATTATCGCATTCGCTCTCCTTGCTGTACATAGTCCGATTATGTTCAATTTCATTTCCAAAAAATGTCCGTGCTCATCCCGTGTTTTCTCCCGGAGTTCGAACCGTGTTTCCGAACCGCCCGCGTTCGGAACTCGTGGAGGGAATTTTTCCGATCGGAGATTCCTGAACCAAAATGACGAGTGCGAGAATGCTCCGGGTCCGAGCTCGAGATCGATGTTTTTCATGACCTAATTACAGCATGTACAGCAGCCTCGGGAGAAAGCGAGACTGAAAGAAAACTCAGTGTGGCGTGTTTAGGTGATTTTATCCATATTGAATGGTTATCGGTGTCGGCCGCAGGTCGTTCGGGGTTGGTTTGTTTCGATTCGATGGCGGATTCATTGAGATGGCCGGAGCGAGCCGCGCGTTGGTCCGGTGTGGTCCGATCGCTCGCGCTCGTCCGTCTGTCAATGTCGTCTAGACAGGTCGCGTGTCGTCGAAGCATTTTTTGGACGAAGAGGATAACGACGTCGACCTGAACATCGATATGCTTTCGCGGCGACTTGTTCTGTTGCAAATCATTCTTCTCAGATCCAGTATTCCGAGCAATCTCTGCGCTATGGACAGCAGATCCCCGAACTTCACTCTCGTCCGGAATCTACATTTTGATCATCCGAACCTTTGGCGTGGGTCGAGACTTTCGCTGATAATTCCCAACCTTCCCCCCGTTGGCCGAGGGAAACCTCTATCCCTGATTTCGGAACTTTGGTCGCTCGCCCGGGAAGAAGATCGCTAATTTTTGTTCTTAATTCTCCCTCCTTCGAAGCTGAGCTCGACCGCGGGGATGTTTTCTCTCGCTCTCGTTCTCGAGGACGCGGCTGAAGTGTTTGCGTTATCTCAGAAAAAGTTTTTGAAAAATATCGACTCTCCTCGAGCGTGCTCCACGGAAACGAGGAACTGCTGCAACGATAGAGAGGGAAAAAACGAGATATATGGAAAAAGTCAATGGGTGAGTGCTGGTGCGCGAGCAACGCATGGTGTGCGGTGGGCAAGTGTGCGAATCTGCTGCTTTTGAGTCGGGGCTGCTGTTGTTATCTTTCATGGAAAGTGTCTCCAGTCTTTAATGAGGTCCCGGAGAGTTCTGAGCGCGAGGCAATCTGTATATTGAAGTGCTCGCCAAGCTTCGTTCTGTTGTCGTCGGGGTCGATCGAGCGCGGTTCAAGCCAGATTCTGATGATGTTGTCCAATGCGGTGTTCAAGATGAAAATTCCCTCAAGAACGCCTTTTTTGCGACTCCGTTCTTCCAGCTGCTGTTTGGGTTCAGTTGCTGCCACACGATGGAAAGTGGGCTCTGAGTAATTTCCAGCGACAGGCTCCGCATACAACAACGATCCTGGCCGACAGAGATAACAGCGAGACACTTTGAGGGCATTGGCTGAGATTTAGGCGCAAGACGCGTCCGCGGCTACCGCCTTCAGGTTCGCCCCTGTGTTCACAAAAATCTTCTGTACGAAGGGCTATCTCTTGTCTCAAACGTTTTTCCAGAGAATGAAGATTCCGTCCCGGCCAAGAGAGGAACGCTCTCAGGGACACCCGGTCGAGCAAGCTCTAGACTTTGGAAGATCGATCCGACTCATCATCGTGACTCAGATATCATGCACCCTGGAGAAAAAGAGTCTGTTATGATGAGGTTCCTAACGTGGGCTTCATCGGGAAACGCACCGGCATCGAGGAAAAAAAAACTGGCAAGGAACTGGCAAACTTTACAGGGAAGTTTTTGTCGCGACAAGCTATCTCTACGGAGCGGACGAAATGTTCGTTCTTCTTCAGGTTCTGCATATTGTGCCCCGCTTATTTTCACGCAGGGGAAGTCAATTATTTCAAATTCAGCCTCGTATCAACGATTCCATCTCTTACGGGAGAAAATTCAGAGCCTCAACGACATCGTTGTGGCGAGACTCAACGCTCTGCACTATTACTTCGATGTGGTCCTGAATTGTCAGTGTGATTCCATCCATCCATTCACATCTGTTCGAGGATTCTGAGCCTTCGTCCTTCACCGATTTCTCTGATAGAGTCGATTAGAAAAGCAATTTCACCAAAAAGGAGAAATCTGGTGCTCCATTGCCGTCTTTCTCACCCTCAGAAACGATTTCATATCCGTTCGGTCGGGGAACGATCACCAGAGACAATGATGAAGTATCCGAGAGGTACGTTTTGGGTGTTTTGACGTTTCCGATGAGACGCACTTGCTGTACGCGTCCGATGGGAAACGCACCGCGCGAAACGGGTTCTGGTGTGCTCCAACTCCGATTCAATCGTGTTGGGTATGTGGTAGCGCGACGCGCACCCGAAGCAGCATCAGAACTTGCCATCTGGTTGCAGAGAATCGGAATCACCGTTTCAACCGTTTGCCATTCTCAACGAGTGGTTTCCAAAATGATTCCGGAAAGTTTGTAATCCCAATTCGGAACCGAAAGGGTTAAGCTCAGAAGAAGGTGTCGTCGGCTCCGCACCGAACACTCACAGCGAAGTGTCGTTCCTAATGATGTACCCCAGGCGCCGTTTCCAGTACCCATGATGTCACCTTGCGGGCTGCACCTGCTCGGTTTGTTGGCTGCTGGCACAGATTATTAATGATGTATTAAGAATTAAGAGAAATTGCTTCTTTGTCGCCCTAAACTTCGCCTCTGTGGATGTGTCAGAAAGTGACTCCGTGCGTCGTTCAACCCACCATCTACTCCAGTCAGCCCGCCTGGCAGCCACCGGGGCAATCAGAGGGGCATGCCGGCAGCAGGGAAAGCAACGCCAACCGACCACGAGCCCATTTAACACAACATGCTTTGCCGATTTAAGTCAGGAGCGAAAAAACTCATACGACATACGAGCTCGGCTCTAAGTGGCTCCAAGAATATTCTTTCTCCAAACTTGTGCAAAAAAAGACCGAAGCCTTAAAATGGCTTTTGCTCCTGTTCACTCTTCCCTCGGCTCCGTTCGTTCGCCGAAGCCGGATCCTGTACTTCTTGGCTGGTCGTATGCACATCCTGATGCGCCACCAACTCACTCTCAAGCAATCGGATACGACTTTGCAGCTTTTGCAGAATAAAGGAGCAAAACAGATTCCAGTCCTTATCTCAGACGGAATCATTCCTAAATCTGGAAAGTTTTGAGACAAAACTGAGGCGTTTCCCATTCTGCTCTTCTTCGAAATTCTCTGAGCTGTTCCCGCTCAAGAATTTAGGGGGACGCATGGGCTGCTAGACATTCAGAATGTCCACGACGACGACATCGCCGGCTCAGAATTGAGTTTCCATAAACGATTTTTTCTCCTCTTTCAAAAAGCCGAGTCTTTTCACACTGATCCGATTGTGTTTGCTCGCCCGCGAGCCGGTGATGAAGATGGAACTGGGCGACAATCGCGCCGGACACCGACATTGAAAGCGGTTTGACCAAACAATAAAGTCAACACTTCGGTACCTCACGGCGCGGAGTCGGCACGGGGACCGTCTTCACGGTTCTTGGTTCGAGCACTTCAATTCGACGACGTCGACACCGGCGAGTTCTTCCCTCGGCCTTTAGTTGGCTAGTTCTTCTTCTTCTTTTCTCTTTTTTCATCTCTTTGACTTCAATTGCACGCGGCCGCGAGCAGTCTGTTATTTCGTGGCGTTTTACCGCCCCAGCGGAGACGCTCGGAGCAGCACGGAAGTAGCCGAGGTGTCACGGGCTTTTCGTCAGGAAGCGATTTTCGTTCAATTCGCTTCTCGGTGCTGGCGCTGGTGCTGGTTTTGGCGACGCGACGTTGAAGAACCACTAAAAGAAGCGAACGAGAAAGAGAAATTCGAAGGAGGAGACCAGGAGGCCACCGTGGTCAACACCGTCGCTCGGTACAACAACAACGGCAACAACAGCAGCAACTACAAGAACCTCCAACGGAACGAACGAAATGAAAGAACGAACAGAGAAGGAGGAGCAGTAGGGGCAGGAAGAGGAGAAAATACTTGAAAGTATCTTTTGAAAGAAGTTTTAGCGACCGCTCGTTGAACAACTTTAATTGTGGTGGTCGCTGCCGCCTCTCGCCTCGGACACCTCAAAGTAATTCTTCCCGTCCCTACCTCGATGCCCACAACACTGATGTTCTCAAAACTGAAGCTTTGAGCGAATTCTGGATTGGCCGCAACATCGATTTGGCTGCCGAACTAGCGGATTTCGTGATATTCTGGATAAGAAACACGAAGCCAACTCGAAGAGAGCGCTCGGGGGAAGCCGACTGACCGATCGAAACTCCGTCGCTTTGCAATCAGAAGCGATAAGTCTGATTGGAAGCCACTCACGGTGCGCGGACCGTGTTGCTGATGCGATCATCGATCGGAGGAATTCGAGAGTTTAGAGGAACGGAGTCCGCCTCTCCGACCTTACCTGGATTATTATGCACGGCAGCTCCTGATCGCAGCTCCAATCGGAGGATCGATTGATCGTTTGGGCCGCTTTATAGTTTGTCGAATAACGAAGCCGGATACTATGGTCCGTTGTCAATTGAAGTTTGAAGAATCCTCCGATTCGGATCCCGGATCGGGTTCTAGAGGTCGTGTGGGGAGATCGCCCCCTGTTGCTGTTTTCTGTGGAGCTGAATGAGGGAATCTGAGATTAGCATTCCGAAATGTCAACTCCGCGGATGGCTGTTTTGAATTCGATGGCGATCTCGGTGGTCGTTCAAGGACGATTGAATTTGAGTCCAGTGATTGAGTCCACTCCCGGAAGGATAGAAAAAACATAATCTAGACTAACTCCTGTCATATGAGCTCAAATTCTGTCGGGGATCGACTACTCGAATGAAACGGTTCACGGCGCCCTCAATCCACATATCGAACGCACTGTGAACAAAAACGCTCGATATTCTACTCCTGAGGTTGAGCCGCCCCACAAAATCGTTGTGGGGGACATAAGGAGTTCCATCTTGTTGAGATACATCCAAGGCACCAGCTCATCTTCGGCTAGAAAAGCCGCCATCGATCTGATCTCATATCTGACGTCCGGGAACAGAAGCACTAACAATAAGTGGATTTCAAGCGCCGGCGCGCCGTCCGAGTCGATTGGAGTGCTCCAGCTCGGAAATAGCACCACGAGCTAAAAAACAACTCTCAAGATAATGGACGGATCCCGTTTGTCAGTATCTTAGGCTCTCGGAGATACATGTGCTGAGGTTGATTTGTGATATCTCGTCAATGATCAGAACCAGAATGGAACCCGCGGGACCACCAGTGTCCATGTACCGAGAGTTCGCGATAGTGGGGGCTTGCCATCATCGCTGCTCGTGAAGGCAGACGAAGTGGGCAATCAAGACTCGTCCGTTCTATCGAGCGATACACCGTCAAGTCATTTCCTGTAGCAAAATCTTGCTACAACCCACAGGAATGTCTTCAGTTTGATCGGGTTGAGTTTTTCCAGACGGGAGATTCAATCGCTGTGTGCACTTGTTGATGCACGTTCCCATGGCGTAAGTGTACATACTTCACGAGAGAACATTTACGTGAATGAAATCGTCGATTCACGACAATTCGACAGTCAGTCGGACCGCCATGAGAGTTCTCGCGGTTCTGGGGTTCAGGGGCGGTGAAATTGTGTTTTCTCCTCTCTATCGGGACCTGGTCCGAATGCCAATCAAACAGCAAACCACCTAAACGGCGTGCGCGTACAAAATGGGCTAGGCGGCCCAACCCAACCTTGATATCTTGGCCATCGTTGCCGCGACGATCTCCGCTCTGATCGCAATAACGCTTTCCCCCGTTGTAGCCATTGTGATCATGAGCAGCATAATGTTCGTCACCAAAGCCGCAAGAACGGCGTGCCGGTTTAGATCGCAGTTAATAACGAGGCTTGTGTACCCGTTCCACGGTATCCTTTCGACTCCACGGACGGACGGCGATACCCGTTGACGCCATGACGCGTTTCTCGCATGGCTGTGCTCCTGCATGATCATCCTGCTTGGAGCTGTCCCGTTCACTCGTCCTCGTCAGACGACTGGAACACACGGCTTAATAGAATGACAATTATAATTGTTATCACCGGCAGCAGCAGCAGCAGCAGTTGGGGTGCAGTCCTCGTCCGGCAGCAGCAGCGGCAGCGAGGCTGAAGATTTTATGATGGTGGTTTGCTTGCTCGCTCGCCCGCTCGGTTCGAGCGAACCTTGGCATCGTTGCCCAGACCGCTCGGTTGATGGGCTGCCACGACTGATGGCTGTCCGAGTCTTACGGTCGCAGACTAAAAGCGCTCTCCATTGTACGAAATGTGTACGCTTTAATTAAGGCCGTTCTGGCCGTAAAATATTTGCGTTTATGCCGCCGCCGCGGCTGCCGCCTTCTAATCATTCGCCACCACTCTCAATAACGTTTTGCATAACGCGTCCCACGCTGAGAATAAGCTGGAACTTTTTTTTTGTTTCCGCCACAGAGCAGGATGATAAAAACCTCCGTCGCAGAACATGCGCAGCAGCATGGGCATCGACCGAAGTTGTCGATCCCGGAGGAAGTTTGAGCTCTGAAATGCAGCGAAACTTGGCCTAGTTTCTTTCCACTCCGGAAAATATGCTCGAGGAATATCCTCTGAAATCCATCGGAACTCTCGGTCTAATTAGCGGCCGATTTCTCTCCGGCAGCGTGTCCTTGAAAACCTCGAATTCGAGCGCGGACTGAGACAAGAGAAGCTAGCTTGTGTCAAGCTATGAATGGCAGATTTGAAAACATGGGGCTTCAGCTCCTAGTTTAGAACCGGAGTTGCAGCAAAAAGAAGGAATACATATATCTCGAAGCCATATGATGCACTTCAAAGGAAGGACAGCACAACGAAAGCTCTGATGGCCGGAATTAGACTTGGGACGCTTTCGTGACTTCGTTGCGAAGTCTTCTCGTTATCCCCCTTGCACGGTATCAGCATCATGGGACAAAGATTCTGAAATTTGCGGGAAAACCATGATGATCCGCCGAATCCACAATCCGTGACGTATGAGCCTTAATTCGGATCTTTTCCTCGGCTGGGGAGCGGAGAACGAAGCTCAACTTTACGTAGACGACGCGATAACGCGTTAAATACTACACGATCGGGCGCTCGTGGCCTTGAAGCTCGTATGCTACGTTGTAACCGACCACCGTTCCGTGAGCATGCCGTTGTTTCGCTCACTTGCTGGCTTCAAGCGGAGGGGCGTTGGGGAGGACGGTTACCGCCAGTCTTTTTGCGATCGACGCCCTACGTGTCCCAGATGTCAATTCGAGTCAGGACACGAGTCCTAGAATATGTGCAAACGCTAATTCCAAGCGAGAGTTCACGGCTTCATCAAAATGCAATTCGCTTTAATTTCACCCCGCAGACCTCGTGCGTCGAGTGTCTGCGAACAAAGTCAGGCCGAGGTGGAGTCGAGGCTAGTTTTTGGCATGCTGGGCACGGGGAAGCCACTAAAGGTGTCCATTGAGACAGTTGATGATCAGCGATAGAGTTCCGCGCTTGGTCCAAATGGACTGCACAAGTGCATGCTTGCAGTGCCATCTCGCTGCTCGAGAGCGATTCCCCCGCGGCATGCAACGGGCTCACGTCGTGCGTGTATTCGTTTTGTTTCTGTGCCGGATCAGTGGAGAGAAACAGCGATGGGTGCAAAATTTCAGATCTTTGGCTCATCTTCGACCACCGGAACAATTTCGGAACTGTGAAACTGAACACCGTTGACCCTTCCTGATAGTTTTCCCTTCGACTTTCCCAAGTTCTCCCAATCGCCGTGGAGAATCTGAATCACCGGTGAAGTTAATGGAATCGAACGGAGCGTAAAAACTGGGAGAAAACGAAGAACCGAAAGCCGTCGTGTGAACGCCGTGAAATTGAAGCAATTATGTCCAAAATTACCCCCAGCCTCACAGAAGCTCTAAATTCTAACTTGACGGGCCGTGCTCGGCTGTTCGAAAGGACGGTTCATTCGAAGAAAGGGTTTCACTTTAGTTTCGGTCGGAGATTTATGCCGCGCCGCACCACTGTCCACTCTCGGGGAGTAAGTTAATTGATATATTTACCACATTAGCATCTGCCGCGGTGCTGGGGTTGGACCGCCATCGTGGTCGTCGTCGTCGACGACGTCTATGTCGCGGCCGTTGCCACCGCACCCACCATTTGTCAGGAAAGGAGAACGAGATGGTACGATGTCGACGGCCGTCCTAATCTCAGATACGACGAAACTTTCGCACAGCTGAATAGAACGAAGTCGACATCTACTATTATTATTCGACACAGCCGAATTACGTCGTCGCGCCTGGCATGCCGCCCGAACCCCGCGCAACAGCTACACAATATGCTGCGAGTCCCGATAGGGGCGCCAATGGATTCGCCCTCCAATATTGCCGCCATCGAAACCACAAGCATCGGTTGGGATGAGCCTTTCGAGCGCGTGCAATTTATCATCAAACCCTCCAGCAAATCCCTTCCACAGGTACCTACATGCGATACTCTTCAACAGAGGGTTTCATCTCGGCCACGGCAGGCGAGCAGCCAAAAAAGGAAACTCGAATCGGCAACACGCCGTCCGAGATCAGGTCGGGAGAGATCTTTTCAGGCCAGAGCAAAAATCTGGGAATTTCGAGCTTTTCGAGCTCTGAAGGATGCGCATCCTTGGTTGGTGCCTCTTTCCTTCGATGTTGCTGGTCGTTCATCGGCACGAGAATCATGGGAGCCACCGGTCAGGAAACCGTCTCCCACCGAGCTTTGACCGAAAGATTCTTTTGGCCAGGGTTCACGTAGAGACGAAACCCCGGGAAATGGGAGAAACTGCTGGGTGGGGGCCGACAAGTGCACCCGGCCAGTGGAATTAGTGAGATTAACTCATCGTCGTCGCCGTCGTTCAGTCGACATACGAGGGCATGCGTGCAGTGTCACCCAGCATGATGAATTTGCTACGTGCTAGTTAACCTCTGTACAACTATGGACATTTTGGTGGGGTGGGTTCTGCGCATTGCTCTGCAGGCTGAGGATGGATGGGCCGCTTCAATGGATGATATCTGCTCGGTTTGAAGTGAACAGCAGCAACTGGACCTCAATGTCCTGACGGGCTCTAATTGGCGACCAGAGCAGAGAAGTCATCGACTCTAAGGGAAAGGCGACTCGTCTGACACGTGAGCGCACTTGTCGTAGCCAGCGCAGTGTCGACCACGGTCGTGGTGGATCCTGTTGCTGCGTCTGACGACATCAGACGTGATTGGACGGCGCATATCTCAATTTTAATCAAGGTGATCATTTGATGTGCCTTCAATTAGCGACGAGCTAACCAACTGATCAACAAGGTGTGCACGATATGCGCGGGTTTCAGCATCCGCGGTGAACCCAGCCATCTTTTTCTAGGCCGCTCAGCTGCACTGGCAACGCTTGAGGTTGGGAAGAGCTGGAGGAGTTCAAGTTTTCTCCCCTGGTTTCATTTGACTTTTAGCTTCAACTCGAGCCGTGATAAGTTCATGAGTCTTGGCGCCGAAGCAACTTAGCGGGGAATTCAGAGTGGAGCCAAACACACAAAACTGGGGAAACAGTCGTCAAGGAACAAAGTGCACCGCGTAGCTGAGGTAACAAAAAAAAGGAGCAAATGCGAGTTTCTCCCGGCTAAATTTCGCTCTTCAGACACCGAGCTTTCTACAGACCTCCGGTAGGGCCTACGGGCGTTGGGGTTTTCGGATTCCCTGCTCTACCCTCGACTCGCTGTTTGAAGCAAACGAACGGGAGACGACTTGAAAGCAAGCGTATCGTAGGGATCAAATGGCTGCCATGTCGAGAAGAGGAAAAAAATGTGGGAAGATAGCGGAAATTCTGCGCGACTACAACTCCATGGGACTCACGCGGACGACCCACCGTGGGCTGGCGGGCAAGATACATCAGAGGACAGTTGTTGCAGCGACAAAGTCGTACGACCTGAATTCTCCAAGACTCGTCTGAAATTCTCTCGAATCCTCCTCAAGGTGGACTCATGGAGCTGGTCTGTTTTGACAATGCGAAGTTTTGAATTGAGACGCAAGATATTTTTTTCTTCTTCTTCTTTCGAGTTCGGGGTCTGGACACATATAAACGAAGAATACGCTCGGTCGTTAGCAGGCAGTGGGCACAGGCTATCGGCGGGGTTCGGACGCACGGTTCGAATGCGGGGTGCGTGTCTCTTCTTGAATTGCGTGCCCTGCCATGCATACTGCCTCTCGTCGTTCTCCTGAATCCTTATTCTCCTCATATACACTCCTTGGAGTCTCTCTATGGGCATCCCTCTCGTGCTTCGGAAAGGTATCATTGCCCACCTCCGGAAGCGGGGGTCAAATTGCATCAAAAGGAGACTGATGGGGTAGCCGGTCGCCCGCGCGCTGGGTAGGTAGGGTCATGATGATGCGCCCTGCCCGCCTGTCTGCTTGCCTACTGGCCCGACGTCCAGCAGGAAGTAGAAAGGCCTGCCTCTCAAAATTGCTTCAAAGAGACGACGCGGCCGAAGATAGTGGACAGACACCAACCGAAACTCTTTCCCTCTCTCCCCTGTAAGATGCACTTCCGGCCACTTTGTAGTCAAAATACACCTCGACGTCGGGTCGAAACTCCTTTTTAACAGGCACCTTCGCATGGTCCTGCAAGGAACTACTCAAAACTCTAGAAGATGCGTCCGAATCAAAAGAGTTTCCCATTATCTCGCCCTAATTTTGAACGAGAACACATTTTCTTCCCGAAATCGACACCTGTTCTCCTATCGCTCATCCCGTGAAAGAATGCTGCTTCGTATCCTGAGAATAATTCGAATTAGGCGATGCAAATCCGTCCCAGGCGTCACGTTTCAGGAAAATTATTCAGCGAGAGGGAGAGAAGCAAAGAGTGAAACGAAGTGAGGTAGGACGAGAGACCTTTGAAGTTCGCGAGGATCAGTTCACCTGTTCCCCGTTTGAAATTAGGCGTTGTCTTCTGGAACAGTTCGATTCCAGGCGCGAATCTCCCAGGCGGCCCGGAGTTCCTTTCCAAATTCTTTACAGGAGCTCAACTGCTCCTATGTTCCACTCTCCGAAAATGAATTGGTTCTCGAAATGGGCGGACGGATGAATGGAAGAATGAATACAGTTTCCCTCTGTCTGAGGGAGACGAGAAACGATCGCTGGAGCGATCTCGTTTCCTCTGACGAAACTCCAGGGAGTCCCCATCAGGATCTCACACGAACGGCGCCAGCTCGTATTGAATCATCTCGATTCCGTTACTTTGTCGGCCGATATTGCTGCACGAATCCTTTCTCTCGCTGTTTCTCCTGTCTTTCCGTCTGGATTGAATCGGGAACGCTGGAAATGAGAGAACCTCTGATGTCGGTTCAGCGACCCTCCAGGCTCAGAAGAGAACAGTACAGGCGACGCGACGTTCGAGAAAATTCGCCAATCGAGGCAACCCGTAACCCTTCCCGAAAAAAATTGGACAATGAGTCGAAAGTTGAAGATATTCCGATCCTAAAAACCATCGAACAGCTTCATTTGAAATCCACATTTCCTACTTGGATTCGTTTTCAGTATTTGGGGTTTGCGCAATAGAAGCTTTTCCTCCACACATCCGACCGTGTCCTTGCGAGGTTCGAGTTGGATTCAAATGATGGAGGTACAAATGATGTCGCAAGTCAGAGTGATTTAGGTGCAAACGCTCCAGTGTTTTTTCTCTTCACTCCCCTTCTTTTTCCCGCCGTCCCCCTGTTCTTGTTTTCGAAGCTCCGTTCCCCGCTTTCGGAGCTCCTCGAGGGAATTTCAGGACCATCGGTGGCCTGGGTATCCATAGAAACGTTCAGAGCGCTAAAGAAAACACAAAAAATTCCTCCGTTTCAAGGGTAGAGGTACAGAGAGACGAACGAGTGAAAAATGTTCCACAAAATACCGCTTTCTCTCTCACAAATCGAACTGAGACCATTCGTCTAAATCTGGGCTCAAGCCCCACGCTCGGAGCCGCTCCCTCCGAGCGAGAAAGGATTTCGTTTAGCGTAAACAATACCCGAACCTTCCCCTCGCTCAGCAGACCTTGACGGATTGTGAAGACTTTGCGATGCGTTCGCTTATTCCGCGAGCATGCGGTTTCCGGGATATTCACTGCGGTGGTGATTGTGAATCAGAATCGCCCACAGAGACGAACGTGCGGACCGCGCGGTCCATGTCGCTCGATGGTTGGAAGAGAGAGCAGAAGCTCGTTGGGAAAAGCGAGCCCCCCGGTGAATTGAATCGGAAGCATTCTGAAAGGGGGTTGTGACAGGGGAGCTGCATCAGTTTAAAATGAAACGCTCTGGCGGAGAAGAATTCGCGTGATGAAAAGTACGTGAGTCGCATGGTCCCTCGAGGTCGTCGGTATCCTCAGTCCACGACTCTTGATGCGGTTTGCCGCTGCACTCATTTCCGAATTGTGGAACCAGAACGTTTATGAGCCGCCTGCGTCACCGCGAAGATTTTTACTTCACGAGAGATGTACATATAACCTATAACCGTAACAGAGAGGGAGAGACCTGCGTGTTCAAGCCTCACCTACCATATCTGCTGGTGGTTCGTATGGATTCGTCGGATTTCGCGAATGCCCATACCTTCTGCTGGTGCACGAGTTCCCTCAGATGGTTTTCCTATTTCGGTTTCCCAGACGATCCGGGTTAAATATAGGCTTTAAAACCATTCGTGATGTAATTAAGTTTTGTTTGTCTCGGTGTGTTTGAAAGCGCAGACGTACGTGCAAGTGTTTATAACGGAGTATGTATGCGTGCCTGTGACCGAGCGACCTGCCCCAGGCGCGGGTGCACAAAGGCTCAAGCCTTTGGCACACCAGAAGTATGAGTAATCAACAGATGGACGATTCCCATTACTTCACCCACAAGATAGAGAGAACGGTGGGTTTGAAGCTCCTTTAATCGCAGAGACAGCGAAACAACGTTGAGGCGGGCGCTGGACTTCAACAGTGCTATTCGCGATGCACATCCTCCTCGAGTATGCTGTGTGTTCTCCTGCGTAGGCATCGCGGACTTCCCATGTGATAAGAGATCATAGGCTGCGGGGAAAGAGATTCCGAAACAAAACGAAACTTTGTCTGTCCGAATAGCTCGTCTGCGACCACAGTCTCCTCGATAAGCAGTGTGTCCGTCCCTCTGAACTGGGTTGCGTATCGGTCTCATTCCCTCTCTGAGGCCGTCAGATGTTCACGAGCCGCTTGCTTGCCACTCAGAGTCAGAGTGGCTTTTTGTGTAGGGTGGTGAAGGACTTACTGCAGTGCAGTGAATGCTCCCAGTTTAGTCTGTCGTTCGTTCGTTCGCTCGCTGGCTCGTTCGCTCTTTCGTTCGGTCGGTCGACGGGCTGGCGGTGGGGTACCCACTCTTCTTGCCTTCCCGAATGTTTTCCCAAAGTCCCCGACTCCCTCTTCCAAAGGCCGGGGCTGAAGCTCCCTGGCCGGAGCACTCGAGGTCGTTTAATACCCCGGAACGCATGCACGGCACGCCACGGCACGGCACGACGCCGGCGACGCTCTATCCGGCACGCTTTGAGGTTTTAAGCCGTCCCGGCTCACTTACATACACTGGAAGAAGAGTGAATTTGCCAAAAATAAATATTTGAACGCATCACGAATACGTAAACGCGCGCCGCGTGATTTCGAGAGCTAGTGGGAGAGTAAACAAATGATCTGCACGTTGTCGCAAAGTCGCTATTTCGGAAAAGCGTTAAAACCAAAATCAAACCAAATCAAAGGCTCAACGGGAGGCTCCAACTTTGGAGGATGCGAGGCCTGGAGAGAAGTTTGATTCGATCCGATTGAAGGTATGAGAACAAAAGATGTCGTGAACCTTCGTCCGAGGAGAGTAGTGCTCGGAGTTGTGTATGCGGGAATGCCTCGTTTTCGTATACGGGCTCCAGAGCGTGAGGTTGGAGACCTCTTCTTCAACTGCTTCTTCATCGATGAACAAGGGAATATCGTCAGCTAACGGAGCGTGAATAGGTTGAAAGACGATTCGACGGCTTCTCGTCCTCCTCCTTCTCATCCTCTGAAACTTCGCCCGCATCGAGACGATCGAGTCAACCAAAACGATCTCTTTGTCGGAGTAAACGAGAACGAGGAGAAAAAAAATACGGAAAATGTCTTCCCCACAGCCTCACCAATATGATGGGCCTCGAGAACTCTCCGAATCTCCTTCAAAGCGAATTCGAATTTCAGTTTCACCCCGAGCTCTCGGTCCCGGTATTCCTCGTCGTCGTCCCGAATGATCAAACCGACTTTGCGATCGAGAGAAAACGCCGCGTATCTCGAGATGGAATGAATCCCCGGGACGTAGCGGTGTCATCTTCCTCAAAGTTCGTGAGATTCTATCTTGAGCTTCTGAGAGTGGGATCCAAGTTCCGATGGGTGTTCGAAGGTCACGTCGAGGCTTTTGTATTACCGTTAAAGATTCCTCGGAGTTTTCCCTCAAATCCTGGCTACGCCAAAGGTTGCGCTGGCATTTCGAAATCGATCCCGGAGTTCTAGAGGTCTCCTCGGAGATCTCAACGACGAGCTCGAAGTTCCGACGGAGGGAAAAAAAACAGAATCTGAAGGTCGTTCTCACTCGGATGAGGAGACGACTAGAGGTGTGTAGGTAGGTAGGTAAGCAGGTAGGTCATTGTGCGAGTCGTCGACCGGGGTTCGCTGCTTATCTGCTTCAAATGGAGATGTTCCCGGCTCACCTTCAATGGAGGACGAGGCGGTCTCCGAGTTTCGCTTCTCTCCGAGGTGTCGTGGATTTAACAGCCAGGTTACACAAGCTCATACCATCCAAAGACTCGAAGCAGGTTTGACGAGCGGAAGGTCTTCTTCCGTTCGTTTTCCCTTCGCCCAAGCAATCTGCAGCCACCGTGTCAGGAACTCTGCCGAGGGCTTTCCATCTCCCGTGCGGGTTTGGTCCCGTTGTTCGGAGTGCCGCATTGGAAAACTCTACAGCGTTTGAAACTTGTCGGAATCTTCATCATTTGTTAATTAGAACAGATAGGAGCACCCGCGCTAAGGAAACGCGCTCGCGTCTTAGGCCGACGGGTAAATTGAAAAAAGGAGAGAAGTGAGGCGAAACTAACAGATGAGAATTAAGGAGGGAAGTGGAAAGAAACGAGGGAACCTTACGCTAGCTCAGCTCCTCCGGAGATTCAAGTAGGAATGCATAAATGAAGCACTGTGCGCGCAACGACTGAATGAATGGATGGAATAATTAATGAGTAGATGATGAATGAAGGCGGATTTGGCTAGCTGGGAGATTCACCATCTGACAGCGAGGGAGGCGCTCATTGTTTGTTGTCTGCCTGTTAACTGTCTGTGTGTGAGTGTGAGCGTACTCGGATCTACGCATCGCTTGGGTTCTAAGCCCGACAAGTAGAGTAATCGGTCGAGGAATAGGCACTCAACTTTCCACCGAGAAAAGGAGAATCGCTCGATCCTGTATTCCAAATCCTCAGATAGGTGTCTTGCGTGGGACGTTGATCTCATATCATGGAATTTCGCAAATTTCGGAAGGGGTGTTATCAAATACTCTATCCTTTGTCACAAATTTGAGCGTTCCAAACGGGAGTGCTCATGCATTTTGCACGAGGTGCGTAGGCGACATTTGGATGATTTACGCGTTCGGATACGAAGATTTCGTCTCGAGACGACGTTTTCGTACGATCAACCTCAAGTTTCTGATGGAAATGCTCAAATATTCTCAGACGATGAGTTCTCATCCGTCGAGAAATTGATGACGGGTTTGACGAGCTCCTTCATCATTTTGAACTCATTATATTCAAGTTGAAGCGGAGTCATGAACGATCAGGAATCGAGAAGTTCCTTTCGAAATCAGAGCTGCAGGTAGAACTCGTTTGCGAACCTTACATCATTGCGATTCTACGCAAGATGTCGGTTCGACCAGTGAAGGTCTTCGTTGCAGGTCTTGGAACCGAACGAGCTGATCCCGGTTCCCGTTCCGAATCGGAATCATTCCTCATTGGCGATCCCTCCTACGCTTCATCACAACCGAACCCAATCTCTGTCTCTCCGTTTCGCACCTCGACTACATCAAGTAATTGCAGCTACAAGTAATCCGTGTCGGAGTTGGCGTATCTAACCTAATCAACTCTAATTCAGAGTCCAACACATCGGCTTTGTACTCTTGCTCGCGTCCTTTCCTGCTCGTCGGCTCGGTCCCGGCACTCGGCGGCCTCGTCGCCGTCGAACACAGACCGACACGCTCTACTGACCCGAGCGAAGAGAATGACTCCCACATAGACTGTCGATCCGAACGGAGACTCTCGCACACTCCTCCTCATATACTGCCTGCCCAACACTCCCATGTTTATTTCGACGATATGCATGCATGTAGTATGCACACGAGCGCAGGCTGAGAACAGAGACGTGAATCGTTGGATTCATCCGTGGGTGCTTTTCTGATTTGAAGTAAGACCATTCGATCGAAATCTCAACGCTCAACAATGGTGTCCATCCATCGATGCCAGACACTTGAACTCGGGTTTCTGACCCTGCATTCCGAGACAGCGGCATTCCGTGTCATTGGTCGTTCTAGTCCGAGTCCGAGAAACTTATTCTGGACGCCAATCAATGGAGCGTAGCGTCACATCTAGTATGTAGACGTAGTAGTACATTGCTATCGAGTCGTCATCTTCATATCAATATCTGGTCGACTCTCCGCTCATTTGTCCGCGAGGGTTGGATTCGGTCGCGCGAGAATCGGGGATCGAGGGAAAGATGTTTGACAGAACGGAACACAGAGGAGAGATGGAGATAAAGCGGGAAAAATGAGAGATACCGTAGCAGTTTGATGTGGAAGCTGGCGAACATACAAAGAGTTCGGCGGCCACAGTCAGTGGCATCGGAGGCCAGGGACAATATGGAGTCAGTCGGCGAGCGAGCTGGCGAGTGAGCAAAATTAGCAAACAATGATTCCCTTTGAGTCCGGGTCGACCGAGAACGGAGCGAGATGCGGAAAGATTGAGAACTGGCCGACATGTGGACAACGGATTGGCAGACGACCGAATGACCGAGAGACGGCCGAACCGACCGACGGCCACTGATGTCTGTGAGCTTTCGCGCTCGCGTGCGTCCGTGCCTCCCAGCGGGACCTAGGTCTGACACAGTAGATGGGATTCTGGAAATGGTTTTCGCGTTGGTCCGGGACAGACGAGCTTACTCCTACCGAATTCAGTTTCCATCCTTGATCCACCCTGAAATTACCGCGTGCGGGTTCCTCGTACGACGAACTTCTCGAACCAAAAGCTTCAATATGATGAAACGGTCCTTCATATTTTCATCACGACTCGGGGTGTTGTTCGGAGTCCGATGGCTTCGACGTATGTGAGGAGTCGGGGCGTTTTTCCTTCCATCCGAGGGAACTTCCCAGGAGAATAAAACGCGAGACGACCTCGTGCAAGCTAGATGAGTGCTCTGAGTCGATGCAAGGGAGAAAACAGGACACGATCGCCGGACTCGGGGCATGCTGAGAGTTGGCAGTGCGTTGAAGCTATATGGGCCGTACGTCCGGAAGTACTCCATCGTGCTTTCTCTACCCGAGTTCCTCGTGTTGGATCTCTCCAGCTTTCGGCCGCTATCACTTGCTGACATTGTAACTACGGGACATAGATTCCGCTGCCCACTTCCTCGGCGACCGCGCACGCACACACGCATACATCTTCCAACGGACTCGCATTGAAGAGCATGGGCCAAAGTGAGTCATGCCTCCTTGCGATGGATCATGATTCCTCGTGGATTTGATTTCGATTTTGGAACAATGACAGAAATTGGAAATTTTGAGGAATGGGAGGATCGCGAACGGGAAGGAAGAAAAGCCGGAGAAATAGATTGGAAGGTAAACTGAGAAACTAAAGAAAACTAGGGACTTCGGGGAAAACAAATGATTCATTGGGAACTGCGAATATGGGAAAAACGGGAATGCCGGGGAACATCCTGAATCTTTCAAAACGATATGACGATCCGCCTCGCTGGGAATTCTCCTCCTGTATTGCGTCAGCTCCAAGGATGGCCGAGCGCAATGTTTCCCCAACGGGAAAAAAATAACGAAAGATGTGTCCTCCATGAAGCGGCGCGGCGGTGATTCCAGAGCCTGGAGGCTCGATGGTCAAGATACAGGAGCAAACGGTCCACTCTTACTCCTGACTTGTGGGTCTTCGTCCAGCAGCTCCTCGCTCCAGGTCATAATTGTTTCTTTAACATCAACCTTATCTTAGGGTCGAAGACTCACT
This sequence comes from Neoseiulus californicus, assembly GCA_028455905.1. NCBI lineage: Eukaryota > Metazoa > Arthropoda > Arachnida > Mesostigmata > Phytoseiidae > Neoseiulus > Neoseiulus californicus. The sequence goes on from JAMQGS010000001.1 coordinate 3,499,844, forward strand.
TTGTTGACGCTTGACTCACCCTGATGGGCGCTGGAAATCTCTCCAAACAGAGCGGAAGACGAGTGCTATTATCAGGTTCTTGAGAACAGGCTAGAATTTTACTTGCGTAACCTCCCACTCGAAATAATGAAGGACTCGTCGGAGGTGCAGGCAGAGCTTTCGGGAGAATTATAGGGATTTCAAGGACATGGGCCATAGCGGCTGCAAGCAGAGGGAATACGCAGTGAGCGGGATTCTGAGAGCTGAGGCTGGGATCGGAAGCCGGTATTTTTAATGAGGAGTTGTGGATAGCTGGCGATGAATGCGAACACGTCTTGTCGTTATCTAATCGCGAATGTGTGTTCTCCCTGACGAACCTCATTAAAGCTCCCATAAACGAGTTCCAAGTCATTCCTCAAACACAATAGAGTCTTCCCAGCGTCGAACACTCGAAATCGTCGCCCTCAGCCAGCAGCGCGGCTTGGCACGGTACCGCATTCTTCTCGGAAATGGCAGCGACAACGCAGTGAACTCTGAGCGAAGGAGGGAGTTCCTCTAACGAGCATCTGGGGTTAGGAAGCAAGAGATAGAAAAGCACGAAAATTCAAAACTTACTGCCCGCACTCACAACTTCAGCCCGCATCGTCAAAACTTTGGCCTCCCGCTGACCGAATTTCACGATCGAGGAGCGCTGACGCAAACGATAAAGCACATTCTGCAGACTTTGGAGTACGTCGCTTGGTCATCTCGCTCAAGCACTTCTCTCTTCTTCATTTTCCTCCCCCTCTCTATCGTTCTTTCTCTCTCTCTCTCTCTCTCTGTCTCTCATGCTCCAGAGTCGAATCGGATGAGAACTTCGCCTGCCGGATAGAACTCAAAGAAGCAAATTATAGATCTCGTTCGCTTCGCAAGAAGTAGAGGACGACAGACAGCTTGAAACCCTACACCAAATTGGGGATATCGACCCTGATCTCGAAGGTTGATGAGTCAAAACTACCAGTCTCTGTCTCTCCCACTTCCATCTCCCGAGAATACCTCCCGCAGTATCTCTCTCCCCGCCTCTCTTTCTATCTATCTCTCTCGGTAGCGGCTCTTCATCCCCCAGATTCCCTCATCGTCGGTCCTTCCTATTTCTATTCCTCCGAATTCACTCGAGGGATCAAGTTCGCGATGCCTTCGATGTCCCGGGGCCCGCCACGATGGCGGCGGCGGTTATCACTATGTCCTGTTGGTCCTCGGAGTTCAATTCGTAAGCGAATATTTGATAGCTGTTCCTGATGTCTAAATTCCGACCCTGAACTTGAGGAGTATGAGAGCCGTTGGCTGCTGCAGCGAATACGGACTGGGAAGTCACTCGGGAACGATCACCAATCCAGCGATCACCCAGCTGGACTGAATGCGTCTTCACTCCTCTTCTTGAGGCCGCAATGTCGCGATTCATCTCCGCTCAGGGCCACGTAATTCCGGAAACTCGATCGACCGAATCAACTCTCACAGAGTTCTGACTGTAGGGTCCACGGAAGAGTTCGCTAACCCTGAACTACTGTCGTCACGTTGTGATGACAACAATCGATGCAGTAACGGCTTGTTATTGTGCTGAACGAGCTCGAACGCCTGATTGCGTGATGTTAGACCTTTAGATTCGACTCTGCACAGTGTAAACGTTGCGAACTCATAGCAAGAGCAGTGACGAGCGAACGACCGAGCGAACGAGAGATAAACCCTCGGGTCGTCGGGAGAGAGTTTTTAATAGAACTATGATTACAGTGCCAGAAGTACGACATGTGGTACTCGAGGGCCGAATTGAGGGTTAGACGGAGTTAGGCCTCTGAGGTGTCGCGGGTCGATGGCGAGGCGAGCGCTCACTCTTTCTTTCTCGCTCTCGAAAGCGACTCCTGAGTTGGTTCCGTCGAGAAAGGAGAAAAATTTGAGATAGAACTGGGAAATATCACCCGATTGGAAGCGACTGCCCGGAGACTGATTTGTAGTTCCGAATGGCGACAAATGGCGGCTGGAAAGTTTTCACTCGACCGGCTTTTCACTCCGCCTGTCAGAAAGGACGTCTAGGATGTTCGCTGACCGCTCTACGGCGATCACAAGAGCTCTTTCCCGATGATTTCTTTCCAAATGGTTTGTCAAAAAGAGTCGAGAGGCTCGTCAAGTCGATATTTTCTACTGTGAGACATCGCATCCGATACTTACTGCTTTTCGTCGCATCCAGAACACACCCGGCAGAGAGCAGTCGTCAATTGTAACATTGCCAAGCAGCGCGATGTTCCTGAGAAAATGCCACGAACTGAGGTTCTTCTCCATTCTGCGCGTTCATGCAACACGGAAGGTACAACTAGGTCCGTGTCATTTTCTCTCGCTTTCGTTGCGTCGGCCTCCCTGTCTATCCATCTATCCAATCACACGCATACGAGTGATTCGGAACGGGATCAGTAGCAAACAATGTCTTAAGAAACTTCAACTTCCAAAGTTCGTGCAAGGAGTAAAAGTGCATTGAAATCCTGGAGGATTAACGCAGGCGACCCCGTCCTCGCCGTCGCGGGTGTCCTTATTTTCCTTCGCTGCCGAGTTCGTTCCCGGGCAGCTAGCGACCGCTCTCGGCGGTGCGACTCCGAACGGGGTGCCTACGAGAGAAGATACGTGAGAACAATTCTCGATTCGTGGAACTTGAAGATTCCGTCCCGGATTAAGAAGTCGCAATCATCACCTCATCTCGTACCCTGCGCCTTAACCCACTCAGTCAGTCGCACAGCACTCACTTCCTTAACGCTAAGTCTTTTCGAAGCTCACAGTACGTGAACGCGGTGCTGCGGAATGGGTTACGCAGCGGAAACTTTTCCTACGGAAACTACGCTCCTTGGCGCGCTTTCTCCTCCGCCGATGAGCGAACGATGGAGCTCGATGTGTTGCAGCGAAGCCTTCAGAATGCATCGACGACGGAGGCGGCGCTGGACTGTTTGGTCGTAAACCGGGACAGCGAGGGTCTCAGGACGCACCCTTTCAACGGTTCATGTTCGACTCTCGGCGTCGTCGTCGTCGTCGCAAGCAGCAGTTGTACGATTCCCTGAGGATTCATCGATCTGTTAGCGAGAAAGAAGACGTTTTCGAAACAGGTTTTCAAAGGAGCAGAGGATACCGTTCGCAGCTGGAGGCTGAAGCCGATCAGAAGTTGTTGGGCCATGATGCCAGAGTTCCGATCAAACGCCAGATGAGGTCGTGGGATCCGGGTTCATGGACCCGAGCCTCACAGAACTACTTGGAGAACTACTCCGAGCGCACTTGTTCCATAGATTTCCGAACGAGGCGAGAGATGATTCCGCGCGGAGTTTCTGCGGCTGGAGCCTGGATTCGGCGACCAAGCCCGATCTTATCGTGCAATGTTTTCCATTAGTGAGCACCGACCGACCAACTGACGGTCGAACGGACTGACTGAGAGTCGGCTGGTGAGCGTTTGGCCTGCCGCACTCCGACTCGATTTAGGTCAGACCGATAGCGAACATAGTGGCTACGAATTACGTTCGGTTCTTTTTTCTATCTTGACCGAAACTAGGGAAAAGGAAGGGAACCACGGTCGATTCCTTAAGGTTTCGATTTTCGTGGAGATTTCATCTGCGCAGAGCTCGCAATCAGATTAACGGACAATTTCGTCGCTCGTTTGGTCACTTGGACAGACGGGCCGTCAGTTCGCTCGCTCGCTCGCTGATTCGAGAGAAGAAGTGCGTGTGATCAAAGCTCGTTCATCGAGAGCGAGAGGACTCGGAAGTGACAGTAGCCCTAATCAAATATCAGGCTAAGAGTCTGTCCTGCAGGCCGGCCGACCAATGGTGCTCCCTTCTTTGTGCCTTTCCGCACCTTCTCCAAAGCACCGGACAACCCCTCGTCTCCCTCCACCGAGGCAGGCGTCGTCCCCGAGTCGTGCAGTCTCCGATCATCGTCGTCGTCGTCGTCATACCCTTGATCTTCCCGTGTTACGTTCGAGGGCCATCGTCAGGTGGGGTTGGTCCTCGAGGACAATTTGTGACGTCATCGCCTCCCTTCGCGAGGTAATCCCTCGTTCGATCAGTTAAAGATGGCATCAGGCCGGAACCCACTCCACACAGTGGATTGAAGATCGAGTGCTGCTGCTGCTTGGGACGAACAGACGCTCTTTTGGTGAACGATTGGGCAACCGTAAGAAAGAGGGATGAGTTTCTGACTAGATTCAGGGGGAACGCTTGCGTGCTGACGTGGCACTGAGTCTGCTCTCTCAAATATTTGGAGATAAACCGCGAGTCTCCGATTCCGTGATTGCGTTTTTACATTGTACCTCGTTCACCCGGGATCGAATTGCGGGAACTTTTGCCCTTCTGCGACTCTCGTTCCACTTCACGCCGATATCGATGCCGATTCCGGAACTGTTGTCAATGAAGGATTCAGGGTCCGACTGGGACTCTTGAGAGAGGCTCGCTCAGGCTAGAAGGAAACGGGAAGCTCACTCCAAACTCAAAGCGAATCATTGCCGCTGAACGGGAGAACAGCAGTTGGGAATCAGAGCCGAGCCAAAAAAAAAAACCCAGCAGAATCGAGGGAAAACTTCCGACTCGCTTCCCGGATCTCCACCGCTCTGCTAATCTCTCGGAATTCTTGAAATCACTTAATTTCCGCTCCAACTCTCAAAAGGAGGAAAAACAGACCGAACTCTGCGTCTGGGAATACTGCAATCCGGACCCACACCACGGATGAATCCGTGAGAAGCAATTAGATGTCGGATGGTTTGTGCAATGAATCGTAGCGAGATTAGAGAGATTACGTCTTGCATACGTCCGTGAGAAGCTTATCTCTGGAAGACTGTATGGACTATGTGCCGTGCGACCAAACGCTCCAAGCACTGCTAAACATCTCCTGTCCCGCCGAGCTCGTCTGGCGCAGCGATCGTGATGGCGGATCGTGAATGATTCCAGTCGGAAAGTTTCAGGTCTTCGAGGCAGTGTTAAAAGTCTAGGCAGTGTTTTCTGAGGTTCATAGTCGATTGCGAAACTCTACGTCCGGGCCCTCGGCGGCACCACCCAAGCCCATTGTTCAGCCCAAGCATGGCCCACCACCTGAAGGATGACACGCTCAGCCCCCCCCCCCATTGTATTCTCTGTGGACGTAGAGCTATCGATCTTGGCCTACTCAAAAATTGAGACGAACTTCAAATTATATTGAAGCTGACTGTAGCTTTCTTCGGGGGGAGCAGAGATGAGCGGAAGTTTTTCTCTCCTGCTCGTCCCAGCGCAGTGATGGAAAACGCCAACTCATCTGTTAGCTAGATTGGACGTGCGCATACGAGACCAAGGAAAAGAAACAAAGGGTTCCCGGGCCTTGGTCACAGACCACGACGACGTCTTGCGTTCGAACTTCCTTGCAGCAAACTGTGTCCAAATGACGGAGAGGGCAGCTTCATGATGAGAATCGACCAAGGCAAGGCTAACTCGGGTGTCGAGTTTCAACGGAAAAGAGCGGAAGGAAGAAAAAAACGGAGAACTTAAAATGTAAACGGATCCGAGAAAGTAGAAGGAAGAGTGAGTATATGCCAGATGGGGTTGAATTGAATTCCGAGGGGCTGGCGGACGGGCGTTCGTCTATTTTTCAAGCGAGCCAAATTGGCTTACAGATGAAAGAGCCGTTTGAATAACACGACACGATGCACAAATGGAGCGGTCACAATGGGATAGATTCGGAATTCTATTAAGGATTTTTCTCCCACCTGAGCCGAAATTGCGTGGTGATTCGTCTTATCTGCCGATTCGGAGAGAAGACATTGGCGTTCGGAGCAAAACAATTTCTCTCCTGCCAGCTTTTGCCCGCGTCTCCCCTCCGCATCTCGAAAACAAGGCTTCACTTGCGGAAGAAGCCATGAACGCAACCGCAAGATCCAACGGAACTTCGATGGCCGAACTTCAGTGCGAGCGACCGCCTCTGGCGGGCATGGTCGAGGAATTGCTAGTAGTTCGTGTAGTAATCGCGGTCCTCGTAATCTCGAACAATAGTCGCTATTTCCGTCATCGAACTCGTCGTCGAATCGAATCGAACTGGATCTCAGATCGGTTCCTATGGAGTTTCAGTTCCGCCTTGATGCGTTGGCCGCCAGGCGCCAAGTTATTCCGAGAACCCGAAGGGACACAATTTCGCAAGCAGTGATTCGGTCGTCGCAAATTGCTGGACCTACGCGCTCACGTCTCCTGGGAGACTCGGAATGGCCTCGGTGAAAGGTCACGCTACTAGGAAATAACTTCGTCTTGCTGGCTGGATGGTTGGCTTCAGCGACTGCGAACCGCGGTGCTGTATTCGGGACCTTTCTTGATAAGCCACATACTAATTCTACTTTTTTCCGTCTCGGCGGTAGCTCGTCCCAAGAAACTCGTTTGTTTTGGTTATGGTCCTCCTGTAGTCTTCTAGTTTTCCAGTTCAAGTCCGAGCCGGCACAGGAATATTCCCAAGGTGCCGACGAGGGACGAATAACACACAAAATCTCCTGGATCTGTATCAGAGCTGTAACCGTTGACATAATCATCGATGAGGCAACGAAATTCAAGCTTCGTCTCGATGAAAGCTTCGGCCGTATTCTGAACTGCAATTCTGTAGTTTCCATGCTCGTGAACATTGCTGGGGTTGTTCCTCGCCTTCGAAGAGCGAAATCGGAGTCCATGGTCACGTTGTCCCAAATCGGTGAAGACGAAGTTGTAATCAAGATTCCGTTGTTCGGCTTCAGCTCGTATGAGATTGGAAGGAGTGATGGTAACAGGAGACGGTGGCCAGCAATACGGATTCGGATAGTACGTACCGACGCGACGGCGGGAAATCAGTACTGGCTCGGCGTCATCAGAACATTTCCTTCTGTGGTAATGGAAGGCCAGTGATTGCGAAGGCCCCAGCTACGTTGGCTGAGGGCGGGTCATAAAGCGCGATTCTTCCCAAAGGGGTCCTACAACAGTTGACCGCTCGGCCGGCGGGGTCGCGACTTCAATCTTCAGCCTCCCGGCTCGTGTGATCGACAACATATCTAACGTTTCGATATCTGCTTATGCAACGGAGGAACTCCATCTTCTGCTGATGAACTCAATGATCCCCCCGTTGAGTTTTAGAATCGTCGTCCTCATCAGTAGCATCCTCCACAGCGTTCCACTCGTCATCGCATCGTCGTTGAAAACGAAGCGCCTCACTGTCGCCGAAACCGAACTCGGGTCGCAAGAGACGACAGCAGTGGAAGAAGCATCGAGGTGAACTGACTGCAGACGCTGCAATTGATGTTCCTCGCAATTAGTCACGTCCTTCAGAGAGTTGAAGATGGAACAGCCGGGACCTCTGACCGAAATGACAATAACGTTGAATGAACGACGACGAGAGCAACGACGGCGATAACGAGAACATAGAAAGCCACTTCAGCGTGGAGTCGTTCTTGGTGACTCCGTGTCCCGAATCATAGTCTGCTTCCGGTTGCCGCCAATCGCGTACTACCATTAATCAACTGCTTCTCCATTCAAAAACAGGAAGAGCAAACAACTCTTTATTGTGCAACCTCGGAGCACGGGTTGCCATGTTAACCCGGCTGGTCCATTGCTCGTCTCGTTCACTCGTGAACGAGATTCTCCTCTCTGTTGTTTGCAATCGCATTCGGTGCCTTCCGAGGACCGAATTTTGATACTAGTACAGCATATAGGAAGTCGCTGCCCCGGCCGGATAGCCTTCATCATCCGTGGAGAAATTACACATATGTTGATCTAGTTCGCATTAGGGGACAGAGGAATCTCGGATTTTGAGATCCTGGGTTACTTCGATTTTGCCCCGCTCAGCGTAAGCACTTCAGCTCACGGCTACGGTGGGGAGCCCCGATAGAGCGAGGCGGCTTGGGCTGAGATGCGATCATCTAGTTCTCCAGAGCAGGCGTAGTTTCTCCCAAACTTCCCGTCCTCTTTCGTCTCAAGGTTTCGCATCCACTTCTGAGTCTTGGTAGGTCGTCCACTTCGGAACAGGTTAATGGAGTTTGTCCAGGCGCGTTTCTTCCATCTTTCACGCGAGCTTCTCCCTTCAAGGCTTGCGTTTGCCTTTGCTCAATCGCGCCGCGTTTTCTTCCCGACACCGCGCCGGTACCTGATTGTTCCCCTCTCTAGGGGCGCTGTTCCGAGTGAAAGGAGAGCGCGCGATCTTCAAGAACTCCGTTCTATTCTTCGCCAAATTCACTCTCAACACTTGGCCTTTGTACGCCAAGGACTTTGCACAACAGAGTCAGCAGTTCTGGACGTTCTCGTCAGGCAGCAGGGTCGACCACGCCGTTTGTAACGAAAGTTTGTTTGATGATAGGTTTTCGAACTTGGGTAGTTCTTATCTACCTTGTTCAAAGATAACGATCATGGCAGTAACTGGGTTTCAATATGACCTGTCTTGAATCGGATGCCCGGACAGAAGTCAGTCGATATTTTTGAGCCCTTCGGCCGTCAGTCCCAATCCCCGCCTTCGACGAGCTCGATGAAATCAGAGAAACAAAACGCGCGAAGAACTGATAGAAATACACCCTATGTCCGGCTCGAAACAGCTTTTTCAAAGCTCGTCGATTTCTCGCGCGATCCGAAGTTTCGCCCCCCCCCCCCTCTGCTATGCATCAGCTGCCAACGCGTTAATTTCTACTGCTCTCTTGGAGGAACATAATACGTTAGGTGGCCGAAGTTTTATTCTCGTTTGATACAGTGCGCTACGGCGTATTGCTCGGTCGCCGGCTTACTCACTTTCGCGTTTGCTAGAGATATCTCCAGCTCACGTCTCCATTCAGTGGGATCCGAAAGTTTCTCTAATAAAGATATATCCACCTCGTCTCCCCGTTCGAGCGCGGCTCGGTGGGACTGTGGCATCGCGGGCTTCGGCGGAGGCGCTCCAAGAATTACGCGGCCTTTGGGGACCTCTTTCCAAATACCCCACAGACCCCGCAGACCCCAAAAAACAAGTGGCGGCAGCCGTGGCCATGGAAGCGGCAGGAACACGAACACTGCTCAAGCGGTTTCGTAGCAAGCCGTACGGGGCGAGCGAGCGAGCGAGCAAGTGAAGAAAAGAGTCCGGCCGCCACCGGCGAGAAAGCGCCCGCAGAAACGCAACAACTGCTTTTTGTTCTCTCCGACCGTCGCTCTGCGATGTTTCGAAGTCCAGCTGGACTTTCGGCAAACAAACTGTGGAATGACTCTTGATGGATTCCCCAGCTTTCTCTCCGATTTCCTTCGTTCTACTCTGACGGCGCGGTGACGGCTACATCTACGCCGTTCAGTTCAATCGCGCTCCGAGTTCGTCCGAAATCAATATCGCTCCGCTTCCCGGAAATCGCAGTTTCAGTGCCGCGCCTTCGCGCTTGCGACATCTACCAGAGCTGGAATATTCGCATACATGAATCACGTTCGATTCGCCGGGCAGTTCGATCGTCCAAAACTGCAAAATGCAACTTTTCGCTCCTTTTCCAGCCTGGAACAACCTGGAACGTGGGCCGGGGTTCCTCGAGTGCAGCACGGACCTTCCTTTACATTGTCAAGTGTCAAGAGTCAACACTCTATCTCTATCTGTGCTCTTGGACGCCTGCGTCACCCGGGTGCTCAGATGAGAATATAAGACGAGGACTAGAATCGTGATGCGGTGCCTTCGAGCTCTCCCACTCACTCGGATGCTTGTCAGATGCTCAACGAGTACACTTCGTATGATTCGTCCTCGGGCTCACCGCTAAGGACGAGGCTGGAAAGCCTCGCTGTTTTTCGGATGCTAAATCAATTGGTGATAAATTATTTCTACGAGCTGTTCTCCTTCACACTGGCGGACACACACAGGCACAGCGAAAAGACTTCGGATTGCGGCTGGAGACGTGATCGGAAAGCCAGCCAGTCGCGGTCGGTCAAGTCACCGAGAATCGCAGCCGCCCGCCCGGCCGTCCAGCCAGCCAGTCTTTCAGTCAGTCAGTCGGTCAGTCTGGCTGCCTGCCGGTCCGTCGGTCCTTCCGTCGGTCGACTCGAGTCGTCCCGGAAGCAGCGGTGGCGAATTAGAAGGAGCGGGACGTTTTCTCCAACCTCCAAAGGAAACTGTCAACTCCCCGAGTCGTTTGCCAATCCAGTCGTTAAGTCAGCAACGGCAGCTCGCCGGTCTCGCTGACAGAATTTCCTGTTTCTATTAAAGTGATAGTTCTCGTGGACCTTTCAAGGCCGGGGAAAGTCGGATAGGTTTCAAGGGCGAGAAATGGTCTTGTGCAGCTGATGTGAGAAACGCTGCGAATGCGGGGTCAGGGCTCTGGTCGTTTCCTGTGTCGTTTTTTTTTGCGTTCTTATTGATGCCCCGCTGGATTTTGCAGGAAAATTGCTCCTGAATTTGTCGATGGGTCGAGAGCTGGAGCCGACGCGTGACGCCTGCTGGGCGTTTCCTCCCATAGACAGCTCCGGAGTGACGAGGTGTCCGACTGACGCTGAGTTTGGCCGCCTGCCTATGCTTGGCAGGATCACAAGCTGACTGCGAGACTGGTTGACTGGCGTCCGATCAAAGAGGGGTGTCAGATCCGCTCCGCCTTAATAAGAGAAATTAAAGCAAAGGTGTGGCATCGCGCCGAACCGTGGAGGAAGAAAACTATGTAGGTATTCAAAGTCTCTAAAAGCAAAGTTGTGAAGACGACACACGCCTCCCACCGCGAATTTTGGACATCAAACCCCGCCGGACGGCCGAGGTCCTCGATCTTCTTTGAAATCGCCGCCGCATCTCTGCTTCCTTCTTTCGTATTAATTTCCCACTCCTTGTGGAATGTTATCAACAGTGGAGACATCTCATTTCGCAACAATCATTCGGAAGATTCAGCTACCTAAATGTGGTAGAGAGTTACGAGAGAACTAGTGCATCATGAAATCTCGCGACTTCCCCCGTAAATGGACTCGAAACTCGTCCTGCCTGACCATCCGAAGTTGTCAAGAAACTCCGTGGAGGTGAAGCTCGAGCTCCAAGTTAGGAATCCTCCCTATCCCATGTTTCATCATGCAATGATAATAACTGAGCAGAAGGGTCACGATAAATGCCATTTGATTTATTTGTTTGGTTTTTTGTAGTTTTCATATCATCGTCTCCATGGTTTTCATCTCAATAATAAATATTTAAATATAATACAAATCAAGGAACAACTAATCCTATATGTACAGACGGCCACTTCCCAAAGCTTGGCGGAGGAAGAATCAATCGAACCGAGTTCGAAAGAAACCGCTGCCGAATGAAATTTTCTTTGTTGATCGAAATGAATGACATCATTCAAAGGATGAAACGAGGAAACGAGGGATTGGTTGATCTGCACCGCTAGGCGATTCCTCTTCTGGTCACACAACACACTTCGTATATTTACATGATTTCCGACTGATGATAGTTAGCCTAGCGGTGTAGCCGTCATCGACGGTGGTCAGCTTGTGTCGAGATCGATTTTCGACCACGATGCGGAAGTTCCTTTGACACGAAGCTAACTCAAATCTAACAAAATTCGTTCGAATCTATAATACAACGGAAAAGAATGACCATGTCACAATCTTTCAACTCGAAACCCGGATTGACTTCTCGGAATTTGGCCGGTGGAAATCACCTGACGCTCATTGAGGCCTCGCGGGTCGCTCATCGTTCGGAGACAGAACTGAAGTTATACAACGACAAGACAGACCTCGAGTTTAACATCTCTGTAATGATTTCAACATCGATAAGTGTATCCTGTGTTACGGTTGGTGCAGCTTTGTTCAAGACTGCCGATATAATTTCAGGTGGGGTCAAGGTGGGATCTCGGGGAAGTTCGGAAAGTGCTGTGCCATCCCCGACACACGGGAAAGCTGGTTTGGAATTCTAATCCGGTTTGGAACACGAAGGAGGAGATGGTGGCGGACGTGAAGGTTGATCGGGAGAATTTCGCTACCAAGTTGTTTTGCGGGACTCCTTCAATTTTGAGTAGGACGCCACAACGACGAAAGCGAATTCGCCAACGACCGACCTCTATCGACAAACATTTCTTCACGCTCAGACACAAACCAACTAGACACAATACAACTCGGTGATGGTCAGCATGAGTACACGGTAAGTAGATGCGATTCGCTCGAGGACACACATAGAGAATACACAAATATATGATTTCTGTATCTTTCGTTCCCAATACGAATCCCCCTCCTGTGTGGGTCGTCCCCACATCGTTACCCCGAACAACTTCCGCGGTTGATTCTCGTCGCCGTCGGTCGACCACCGTAAAAAATAATTACTGAGTTTTGCCGCAATTCTCGTTCGCGGCAAGCTGCCGTCGATATTGACTCGTTTTTTCCAAGCTCTGGAGTCCAGTGTAGAAGTACAACCTTAGTCCAACCCTAAGGAAGGGCCTAGGTTCGATATAAGCTCGATTGAGATACAAACGAGATTTCTATCAGAGTCTGAATCGATTGAGGTTCGTGCGGCGTTCGCGTTTTCAGGCAAACGATGCTGTGGAACCACTGCGGTTCAGCATTGAGGAGGTACGAGAAAGGAGTCCGTGAGACCCTTTTAGTTCGATTGTGGCACGAACAAGGTTCGATTGTGGTACGAACACAGCAGGCAACCATTTTCTCCATCCTAATGAACTGATGAGTCTTTTTTGGTAACTCGCGACGAGTCCCATTCCACCTCCTCCCTCTCCTGGTCATGATTCACGTCGTTCTGCTACTTGCTCGAAAGTTCTGCTTCTCAATATTTTTACAAACACCAAAATACACAGGCAGTTTCACTTGCTGCTCTCTATCATCATCATCATCATTATCATCTCCATCAAAGTTATCATCTTCATATCACAGCAGAGCGGGGTCCAACCGTGAGGCAGCTGGAGTTTTTTCTCATTCTTTGTTGCTTCCCTCGACGGTTTCTGCGCCCATTCTTTTCCATTTCGCTCCTCAAAATGCTTTCTGACTTGTGGTCCACCTCAGGACGTTCCTATCGTCCGTCCAGAATATGTACAGGATATGGCCTAGCAACATTCCCGCAGCGTCTCCGTGGCTTTGTTTGTCTGCACTTTTAATTCGAGATCAGGAGGAGACGTCGGGTGTAAAGGCCCCACTGGTGCAGTGGAAGAGTTGAAGGCCCTTAAGTTGATGACCTTACCGTAGCAAAGTCAGGAGGACCAAAGAGATCAGAGCTACGAGTGAGCTAGGTTTGCTAATCCAGCAGGAGGCGTTCGTGAGGCCTTCCTTCTTTCCAGCGCGTTCCCAGAAGCGGTTCCGCTCGATGCTGTTGATCTTTCCGAAGACGGACGTGTCGTCTGACACAGGCCGCTCGGGAATCTTGTGCGGCTGAGTTCGCTTATGGTGTGGCCAGTCGTGTTTTCGGTGAGGTGCGACCGAGCTCGAAGGACCGGCAGCCGCCGAGGGCACGATTGGGTATTGGGGCCAGTAGTCGACCGTACTTCCTTCCGAACTGGCGGGATGGTGTCGCCCGTGATGAATGCGACGAATCGGCTTCTGGGTCGGTGGCACCGGGTAGAACGGGTAGATAACGCTGTTCTCGTCTGGGTTCGGGGTCGGTGTCGTCGTCGTCGTACTACTCGAACTGGGATGAGCACGATGGATTTGTTGATCCTCATCTGCAAAGAAGAATGATTGGAATAGATTAATATCAAGATTCTCCGACCGAGTCGAATAGCCATGCTCTTCTGTCTGTTTTGAGAATGCGCTCCCATCAAAGAGTCAGAGCTTTGAAGAGAGCTGTGATTGCGATGCGAGAGGGGTAGACAAGATAGACGGATAGGATATGGGAAGGAACAGCGCGTACCTTTCTTGCAGCAAACTTTGAACTGGACCCTCATGTTCTTCGTCAGGCAGTGATTTTCGCCTTCACGAATGTCTTCGGGGGCCGCAATGAAGTAGTAGTCATTGCCTGCCTTGAACTCCAAGCCTCCAGGCTGGGGAGTGAATGAGCGGAATGTGATTGTGAAGTACATGCTCTGATGCGGTTTGTTGCACTTTGCGATGATTTTCGCCCTCGTAAGGTCTCGGATGGAACACGTCTCGTATTCTTCTTTCGAAACGTTGTAGATGATGTACTTCTCGGTTTCATCCTCGGGCACGTTCTTGTCGTGTTTGGGACATACGATGTTGACCTGGTCGTATTCGAATTCCGTGTTGCCACGGTTGACATCGATGATGTGATCCGTGTTATCGATACGGAATCTGGAAACGAGAGAAAACATTGGGTTAGAACCTTGTCGCCCTTTTCCAGACGACCCTAAAAAGGACTCCCTTCGCCCTAATACTATCCATGCTCAGAGTTTCGAGCCTCGAAGGAACACAGCTCTTCTCGGCTGTCACATACACCACTTGTCGTTGGATCCGAGGTGTATTCTTTTTTTCTCGCTTCTTTCGCGCGGATAGTTACGAGATTTATTACTCATGTTGCTTGAAACGAAAAAGCCGCTTCAAGACAGCGGGAGCTGACCCTGGAGGTGTCTCGACGTGCGTATGTAAGTGACTTCGTGTGTGTAAGTGACTTCACGCGACGGGGGGGAGGGGGAAGGTTAGAAATGGCATGCCTCTTGGTGGTATGCCACTTTTTCGCGCGCGTTCAGATTGAACCGCGTGTGCTGCCCGCAGTACCGACCGAGAGAAACAAACCGGGCAACAATCGCTTCGTTACGCTTCTTACCGCCGCCACCACCACCACCACAGCCGGTACCGCTACACCATACAGCAACGAAAACGACGACATACCGAGCGTCGCGTGAGTAACCGACTGAGTGAGTGAGTCTGTGGGTTCTCTTTTGCTTCCTCTTTGAGAAAACTAAAATGTCCGATTCGCTGTGGGATTCGGCGCGCCACTGGAACCAATTTAAAATTTCCCGCCTCATGCGACTCACGGTGCCGTCGACGACGACGACGGCCACACCGACTGAGAGTGCAATGTTGCCGTGACCGGGATCACGGAGGGTTCATTCGAAGCAACTTGGAGCACTCATTGAAAAACTCGAAATGGCTTCCATGATGTGGGTGTCTACGCAAGAGCACCGCCGGGGAAAGGCTGCGAGCGTTGGATATCATGGATAGGAGGGAGGAAGTGGGTGGGTGGGAGGTCGGTCCAGGAGGATGCTGGGTTGGGTTGGAAGCCCGACAGAGGAGCGGGGGGAGTTTAGGATGCTTCACTGAATCCTAATCTCCTTTTTGTATTTTGTCAGTAGCAGCGAATGAGTGAGTGAGTTTGCAAATGTTAGTTTAATCCCCAGCCCTGGGCTTCAAGCTCCTACCTCAAAGAGAATGGTGCATTTTAGATTACAAAGCGGTAGTAGTGGAAAGTCAGGACGTCTCATTCCCTTCCATCCCACCAGAAAGGCTCGACTTGCCCCAGGAGCTGAGAGTCGGAACCCTTTTTCGCTATTTTGGTCCCAGTCAGAGAAAATCCACGAGAAGGAATTCGCGGCAAAGTTCTCATCTGTTTCTTCTCCGGAAAACGCTCGATTGGAATATCGTAATTCCAACAATGTTTCAAGACAGAAATAGAAACGGTATCGTCGGCCGTGGCTTCCTTGCGTAAAATTCCCGCGAGCTAGACGCTGCTGCTGCTGCCGTAACGAGGAAAGAAGCGCCTGGAGAGAACCCGAAGAGTTTCGAACAAAAGCGGCTCAGTCTCGAACAACTCTTCGCTTGCAAATCATCCATTCCAGGAAAGTAATGATGAAAAATTACGCTCCTAAATCCGCTCGTCGCGGAGGCTTAAGCGTTCCTTGTAGAGAACACGATTCTGCCGACTCGAACGTCGTCGTTCGCTCCGACTCCTTCGTTTCTTTCTTTCTATCTATCTATCTGTCCATACTTGCTCCAAGTCCTTTTTTCTCGTCGGCGGCTGGGATGAGCTTCTTCACAAATGGACGTCCGCCAACCCAAAACTCTGAGTGAGTCACCGGGGGCGGCAACCTCTTCAAAAACACTCCCGCTTCTCCTTGCACGTGGAGCAACACTACGGCAGTGTCTGCGTTGTAAGCTCGTCCGATTCCTCTGTCGGTCATGCCTCCTTTTTCTCCTGAGCGGACCCCTCGTCCGCACCCCGCGAGTCATTTGACATCCTCGCATTTGTTGTTGTTGTTGTTCGTCTTACAATAGAATAACGGAGCAAGTTTGATATTGAATAAGGGAGGCGGAATATGGAGGCGGACAGAGCCAAGAGCAGGACGGGAAAAAATTGAGGAAGCTTTAGTGCAAGCCCACCAGCTCCATGAGGTCAGCCCACCAGCAATAGCAGAGCTGGCACTGACGCTTCAACCGCGAGTTCCGCCAGCAGTGCTCTCTGCTCAACGCGATTCGGATGTGGGGCGTGGGCAACGGTGGCCAAATGGACGTGATTTACGCCCCTTCGGGGTCAGAGATCCGATTTGAACCCCGGCCGACGTTGATTCCTCATTCGGTCTGCTTGCCCTCGGCTCGTGAGCGGGATCTGTCTGTGAGTCGCGTCCGCTCAAACAGTCAGTCAGTCAGTCAGTCAGTCGGTCGGTGGGTCGTTGTTTCGGTAGTCCGTTTGCGAGAGCGCTCGTTCGCTCGCCCTACTGGGTGGGTGGTGGGTGTGTGTGTGTGAGACCCATGAAATAGAGCACTTCCCAGAATACTTGTCATAGTTTGCCAACGAAACTGCATTCACAGCCAATACGTAGCTCCATCCCGAAGACAAACTTGACAACAGTAACAACGACCTTCTTGTTTTCCAGTGGGCCTCCAGAGCCCAAAGCTCAACTCAAAGGGTTCGTCCGCGACCAGGCTTTCACCCGTTTCGTTGTTTGTCCGCGGCTGTCGGAGTGGCTTCTGGTGTTTCTGTCCAGCGTTCCCAACATCGGAATCAAAACATCATATTCCGGTGTTGCTTTCACTTTGTCAAAGGAACCAGTCAAAGGAAACTTGTAGATGGATCAGGTTGTAGGCACCGAAAGAGACGAGCATCACTCCGTGCGACCGACGAGGACATTCAGGCCTTTCGGTCTGAAAAGGGAAGGAGTGTGCGAGACGAACGGAGGACGAACACGAAATCGAGAAGCTGCTGCCCCGAACTGAAAGAATCCCCGTGAGAATCCAGATCAAAGAAATTCTTCCTCCGAACCAGGATCTAAAACTCTACTCTCGGTTAACGCTTAACTGCCCCCGACGGCGGGCGACCGCCGGCCGCCGGCAGCGCACGCCGAAATGTCTAACGGGAAAAAACAAGCACTTCATGCAACAGTTAAACGCTGAGAAGTGTGCGAGCTAATTGCCCGTAAAGTCTCCGGACCGAGTGGACGAGGCCTGGCATGTATTGCCGGCAGAGTTGTACACCTTGTGGAGTTTGTTGTTTGTTGCTGCTCTCGACTCTGTACTGTTGGCGTTGGTGGAGCACCGCATAAAGCTCAGGAGCATAGATTATCGAAGAACGCTTTGTATTCAAAACGACGTCTCTCGACATCGGTGGACAAAGCGGACGCGTGGCTGAGATTCCGACCACGTCCTGACCATCTGGAGAAGGCAGGGGACGACGACGACGACGACAACAACAGCAGCGTCGCGATCCGAACCCTACCGGAGTAGACCTGAGCCATTGATAACCGGGCAAGTGGGAGTGTGTGGAACCGAACTCGACGCTGCGCCTTCGGCTAAAATTCGGCTGCAAAGTCGGGCGTCGAGTCCATGAGGCCAAAAATAACTCTCCGCTCAGAAGAAGAAAAGTGTTCTGTCAACTTCCATGGCCGAGTTTGGCTCGGCTACGCTCGGTTCAACCGGGTTGTGGTGGTGGTGGCCGCCACAAGAAATTCATACATCAGCGAACCACAGGCTGGAACATGTTTCCTGCGCATGTCAAGGGGTGGTAACCAACAAGATGCATTCGGATAATTAGTTAACACTCGCTCGGCTAGAAACACATGTTTGTGAGTGTCACATTTATATCCGCCCGGCCGTCGGTCTATCGGGCGTTGAACGACCCGAAGCCAAAACTCTGACAGACAGCCGAACAAGCGACAGGGAGCGCAGTCAGCGCTGATGGACTCCGTCTCGGGATCGCACCCTTCTTCTCGATTCACCCTAGAGAGCGGTTTCGAATTTCTCCCCAACGAGTTCACCTGAGCCGTAACTTCAGCGATCCGATCGCGAGGGTGATCAGAGACGAAAACGAGGATCACGCGATGGAATCCGCTCGAGTTTGGCCGCACGTACATAATGGATTGATCGTTAGATCAACACCAGTTGACACTGTAGGAACCAACTCTCGAAACTCGAGGTTTCAAACCCACCAACTCCACGGGAACCTGTTGAGACTCATATGTTGGTTCTCTCGCATCAAGATGGTCGATGGCCTGGGCTCCGAGATAGGTGTCGAGAGGGGTACAACAACTGCAATGAACTTTTTGACTACGACGTTGTGAAATAACATCGGACCAACCCGTACCTGGCAGGACAAAACTGTTCATTGTTTGAAAGTCTTCTTCGTTGTCATCCCCACACCCTTCTCCTTCTTCTTCCACCCCGGTTCCATTCTTGGCTCGCTGTTTTCCGTGGGGCTCCATCTCTTTTCAGATAGCTCGGTGGGGTGGTCTTTTAATTACAAAGCCTGCCTCGAAACCTTTCGCTTCCTTGCGCTTCGCCCCGTCTTTGCTGGTTCCTTTTTAAATCCCTCAATGCTCCCCCATCGCTCCCATTGTCTAATTCTCTTTCGGCGATTCTATGCAAATCTCTGATTTCAGGGAGGCTCGGTGCGAGGGGGAACAGAGGGTCAGAAAAAAATAAAATTGGAGATGGCCGAGCTCACCAACGACGTGTCCTGTCGGTGTAATACGGTCTTGAGAATCATTTCCACTAGTCCTGTTGATTCATCTTCGTTTTCGCTTCTGATCTCCATCGGTTTTTCGCTCATTAACCATCCGATCTAGAATACAGGCGACCGAGCGAATGAAAGAACGAACGAACGAAAAAACGAACGAACGAACGAACGAAGAGACCCATAGATGGACCCGGCAGGTAAAGCTATCCGGCTATCAATGGCAACATCACACACGTCTTCGTCTTTCGTTTTTTTTCTCTCCCGTCTTCGTCCCTTGGCGTCGTCGCGCGATCTTCTGAAGATATCATCAAAAAGCGTCGATAGCTACAGGCTTTCACTGAGACACTCGCGTTAGTTAGCTAGACGGCGGCCAGACACGTAGACCATGGAATCGATCTGACTCTGTACAACGAGTCGGCTTGCATGATGCGCTGCTTTCGTAACTTCGTGCAACCTACGTAGTCGAGGCAACTCTCGACAAGAACTATTTTTCCAGCGCCTGAGCAATCGATCGTCTCTGCGGTGACGCGAACGACGAATGGACGAAGCGATGGATTATCTCATCTCGAGACGAGAGGCTCTCCAACGAAGGAAAAGAATTCTCTTCGAATGTGAACGAACAGAGAAAAAACCGACGAGCTGCCATGAGCCGCGCTATCGTGACAAGGGGTTCATTCGGTGAGAGTTGAACTTCAACATTCCGTTCAAACCGACACCAATAGAGGCTCGAGTCAAACGAGGAAACGCAGGAGCTCAAACTCCCTCGCTCAGACAGGGTCGAGACCCTGTATGCTCACATGAATGGAATGCAAATATGAGTCCGAAGCCACAGTGCCACCTGCATAGCGTCGCTCCAGCTGGCCGTGTTTGCTGGACGTCTTAAAACACAACGGCGGCGGCGGCGGCGGGCGAGACACCAACAACGATGGCGACAACCACCACCAGCGCGGCTATGACAGAATGTGCGGCCGGATAGGGGCAGCCTCGACATACCCTGACCGACACAGAACCACCCAAGCGACATGCTTGCCGGAGGATTCGCTTCTCCGCTCGTTCGATCTTTGTTTGTCAAATAGAAACGCCCGCCACCTGTGAAATCCGTGTCGTCATCGCCGGTTAGCCCGGCAGCCGGCGCTAAGCCTAAGCTCGTCCACTGAAACGGTAGAGGCACAAGGAGCGAGCGAGCAAAGAGAAGGAGCTAGACACCCGGGAGAAACGATTGGCATCAGATTATTTCGGAGGAGACAGACAGCAGCAAGACATCGGAATCACCAGAAACTCTGAGCGCGACGGAACACTATCCGGGTTTTGCGACCGAGTCGTCTCCTCCAAGACTCAGACACTGTCGCGGGGAAGGCGATGTCCTGATGTCTTCTGATGCCTGAACCCACTGTTTTCGTCCGCTTCCCGCATTCCTGTCTCTCATGTAATGAGCCGTGAGGTTTCTTGTTTCAGCAACATGCTGTTGCGTATTGGCAGAAGCATCAGCGTGCACTCCAGCAGCAACAGCAGCTAATTACCCTTCCGTTGAGTTCTCCTGCTCGGCCGTGTGAGCTCGAAAACCCGACCTTGCTCTTCGGTGAGAAAAGAAGAGACAGACAGAAGTAGATCCACCGAAAAACCGAAGCAGACAGCCAGACAACACGAACGAGAGGACGAAGTAGAGAGCGAGAGTGAGACAGGCTGATTTGATAGAATGCTCGGAGATAATATACTGTAGATTGAATTCGCTTGAGATTCCGGCTCGATTGCTTCGCTAAGCGGAGGCGCTTCCTACAACGGAGGTATTCAAATCGGAGATAGACATCGAAGACGTGTCATATCAACGACGACGAGGACGAAGAACTCGCAGAAAAACGACGACGACGATTTCTTATCTATCCACCTAGTGGGTAGGTCGGCTGCCTGCCCCGTAGCCTGTCTACCTGACGACTATCTTCGTCAACCACCCGCATTTTCCGCAGTCCTCACAGCACGAGACAAAGACCATGATGACGATGATTAAGCAGCTTGTTGCCGACGCGGCATACGACAAGTTCCGAGAAGCCGTAGTGCTCAATCGTGGCCCGACTTAATCGCATACCAACTATTCGAAGAGAGGGAAAAAGCTGCTCATTGTCAGTTCCGGAGGAGACCTCTGACACACCGGGTTTCGATCGGACCTTGGATACTCGGATGTGAGTCACAACGGAGCGGACAGTAAGCGGTTTTTGAAGCTCGTCCGGGTCGTCAAGAGACACCCATAGCTTGTATGATGGCCATGCACCATCTCCTCTCATGGGCCGATGATCATTGTCCTCCTGGCCGTCGACCGCTACTGATTCCGCCGTTGTTGTTGTTATTATTATTGTCGTTAATGCTGGGAAAACTACTCGGGGCTTTTTCTTTCCCTTTAGCAGCTGTAACAGCAAGTTTTTCTCCTCTTTTTTTTTATATGGTCGACTCCTCAGAACGGTTCCCATGCATCGATGGCAGCAGTTGGCTTGTTTCGTCGCCTGCGTCGTCGTCTTCTGTTCATTTCGCGCGCGGAGCCAGAATGACTTCAGAAAGCGTTCATCGAATGACGACTTCGTCACGACTGCCGTCCGTCCGTCCGGCAGGCAGGCCAACCAAGCAACTGACCGGACCTGAGTGTGAGAAGATCTTCGGTGACGCGGACAACAACAACGGCAGCAGAAGCGAGGACCACGACGCCGATGACGGTGCACCAGATGAGAGCAACCACCACCAACAAGAGCGTCCGAACAGAAGAAGCCCGTAATAAAAATCAATGCTCGCTTCCATCTATTCGCCCATCCATCCATCTATCCATATATCTATCGCTCTGCCTGAACGTCAGTCTTCGAGTCCATCGGGCTGCGAATGACATGCGTACGGCGCGCACGGTCTCAATGTTATCTCCTGACGGCTGTCTTCTCCTGTGGCGGTGGCAACGACGACGACGACGAGGAGGAGCGGCTTGGTGCTGCTATTGGTACCGGTGGTGGTGGTGACAAGCGAGGAGATGGAGTATACTCGTAGCCTGTTTCACATCACTGGATCGACTGAATCAAACTGGCCGACCTTATCGTAGCAAGTTGGGGCGGGGGAGACGCTCCGGGGGACGGGGGTCGCATTGAACTCAAGGAAAAGGAGACCGGCGGCTTTAATTACAAAAGACCCGTCGGCTGAAACGATAAGCACCGTGTAAGGGGCCTGTGGAAATGCCTGCGGCCTATCTTGACAAATCCTTCTCCAGGGAATCTTTGAGGCACGCGGTAGCAGCGGCAAGAGCAGCATCGATGCGACCGGCACGAGTACAAGACCCGGAGATAGGGCGGAAACGTGGCAAGCGGACAGCGTGAATAAAGTGGCGCGGGACCACGGTCCGCGTACGTAATGACGAAACGTTGGGTTCGAGGTTTTTCTTTTGTTTCGTTCTTCGTCCGTCTCCGTGATCTGTATCTCGGTCGCGAGAGCGCAGGCCGATTCATTTCCTTCGGTCATCTCAAGGGCCCTTGACGATGTCACCGTTGGGACCGGGTCCGAGTGCTGCTCTTGGGCAGCTTCATCAGTCAAAGCATCGCATCAGCGAAATCACTCAAATAAAGGGCGCAGCAAAATGATAATCGACGGACGCGAAGCCAGAGAGATTAAGCGTGTAATCGCACAAAGGTGGTCCATCATTTGAGATAAGTGTCACCGCCGATGTCGTTCTGATGGGTCAGTTGCGAACGAGCCTGTCAGGAATTCGCTGATAGAGAAGAGGATTCTCCGCAGAAAACCGTTCAGGAGCATCAACAAACAAACAACGGACATAAACTCAAACAGGTAAGCCCGAGATATCCAATTCAGAAAACTCGCGATTCGTCAATTATTGCGGTCATGTCAGGAATCCACAGGAGTGTCTGCTTTTGTCCTTCGGAGATCGAATGCTGAACTCGAGGCAAGCTTGCACAGCGCATATCGCCGCATCAATCTTGTGCCGGCAGCTTGAAGTGACCTCATGAATTTCAAGGACTCTCGACGTCTCTGTGGCTTTGAGCCGTTTCTTCTTCGTCTTCCCTGGGAAAACTTCGTAGCTCATATTTCCGATCTGCTTTCCAAGCGTTGCATTCCCAGCCGGGACTCTCTCTTCTGCTCCCCATCCTTCTCCCTGTCACTCCCGCTTGTTCCTGGCCGCGGTTTCGCGGAGTCAGCGAGAGAGGAAAACCTTTTCGATTCGAGTCTTATTGGAAAAAAGCCTCGATCGAGCGTTCGTGCATGCACGAGGAGTGCGTGTTGCATGGAATAGAGGCAATGCGAGCGAAACTCATATCATTCAAACAGCAGTTCACAAACGCCGAAATGCGAGCGCATATAGTACACTTGCATACAGGCTGGGTATGACCTGCTTCTTTCCTCCGTCCGTCCGGAGTGCGGTAGACTCGGTCCAACCCGCTTCGTAATCTGCATTTGAGCGACCAATGAGTAGTAGTACATAGTAGTAGTGGCGTAGGAGGCAGTACCTGCTGCTACCATCTGGTAGCTTCGATGGTTCCCCCTCGACCGATCCCCCTTCGGGCCCCCTCGTGGGTCCCCCATGGGAGCCAAGGGGTCAGGCGGAAAGAAGGGCGCGCTTCGGGGATGAGTATTAGAGGTTGTGTTTTAAGGTTTTTGCATGGTAACCTCCAGTCCCCGTCTCTTGCTTTCTCCCTCCCTCGTGTCCCTGCGTGCATGCAGGTGCACCGCCGGACACGCCACCAACTCCCCTGACTCCCCTTCTCCGTCCAGCTGGGTTTTGTTAGCTTCGAACTGTAGCGATACACTTTTGCTCGCTGGGTTTTTTGGATCGTCAGGTTGCTGCGTGCCAAGCGTTTCCTTGTCGAGGACCCCCCGGTTCCTCGAGATGCAATCGCTGGTAGGCAGGAGGATATGAGTGACAGCAGCGAAAATAATAAACGGATCAAGATCGCTATCGGGACCTTCCTTTAGCGTCATTTCCTCGCCTGCTCACTGTTTGGTAGCTACCGAGGGTTCGAGGCTAGAAACTCAGACTCTCAGCTGACATAAGGACCGAGAGACAAAGCAGAAGGTGTTTGTGCCACTACGGCAGCCTGCGAGCCAACGACTCAATCGAGAGCTTCGACACAATCGCTCAGAATACAGAATACCTGAAAGCCAACCAGAGAAGTCGAATCGCTTGCTCGTTGGCTCGGTTTCTCACTCCGCTCGGTGGCTAGCGGAATGACGAGCGAGTGAGCGAGCGCTCTCGAGAAGAGGCATCTCGAAGCGTAATTTATGGTTTTATAGCGGCAGCAGAAGCAGCATCGGTGTTCGAACGGAGAGCAAGAAGCCAAAGAAAGAAACACGCACTCACTCACTCACTCACTCGGTGAGACTTTGAGTGCAGCTCGCATCCATCTGGCGCTAACCAACTTTTGCTTCTGTCCTCGCGACAATATCGAGCATGTCCTCAAGCGAGAGAAAGCCCGACTGGCTGACTGACTGACGGACGGACTGAATGCATCGATGGCCTCGACATGAATGTGTTCGTCGCCGACGACAAAATTCCCCAGCATTCCCTTCAACAGAGACGACAACGATAATAGGACCAAATAATGAAGGGATAAAAAGAAGGAGGAAGCGAGCACGCGGACCAGTCAGTCACTCACTCAATCGTATCGATATGGAATGCGTCCAAAAAGCTCTCTGTACTAAGAGAGAGGCTCCGGTGGTTTCCAGGAGCTGATCGTCGTCGTTTTCGTTGTCATGATCATCCTAGCGGACGCGACGAGCACAACGAGATGAGGCCGAGCGACCGAGCGGGCAGCTAGCGACAGGAACGACAGCCACCGAAAGGAATACGGAGACTGTCCCAGGTCTCCTCCGCACAAACAGAGACAGGTCTTTGTGACGAGCCGAACGTTCACATTAACGCCTTATTCTTGTCCTACGAACAACTCCTACACGTGCTGGATTGCTCGATAGTGTTCCACTCGGCTGGACGGACAGACGGATGGATAGACGGCAGTCAGTCGGACACATTACCCAGCCAGTCAGGCTCGGCAAGAAGAGGCGGTACCGATGAAGAAGCCGCTGCGGCCGATCTTACAAGAAAGAATGCTTTATGTGCATCTTCTGGCAAAATTCGCGCCGCTGCCGCCAGTCCTGTAAGAACAGCACCGCCTCTTGCTAGCTTGTCGGTGGTGGTGGTGGAGGGATTCGCCAGTAAGTCCGAGTGAGCAAGCAAGCCAGCCGAGCAACCGGTCGACTTCGACCGTCGCTGGTGGATCTTCGACTTTTTCCTTTTTGCTCCCCTGCGCGTCGTCTCAAACTTCGTGTTTCTCCTCTCCTTCCGTTCTCGTTGTTGCTGATGTTGTTGTCGTTGTTGTTCAGTAGACAACATCCACTTCTGTTGACCCCGCGACATCGTAGAAGAGGCACTGCGAATGCCATTCTAACTAGAGAAGCGGTCGAATCGTTCGATCGGACGCTCGATCGATCGATCTATCGATCCACCGTCGTATCACCTCGGCTCGGAGCTCTGATTCGACTGAATGGAGGAGATTATGATTCGCGGTGCGCCTAACGGGTGTTCGGCAGCTTCGTCATCGGAGTTAATCCCCTGATTTTCCCTGAAGATACATCGACGCCGATAGATACCGGATACAACATCGCGTTATCCTTTGATTGCAAGCGCACCTCGGCTCCGACTCCGACAGAAACGCCTATCACGCGAGATGTCCTGAGCCTTTAATTGCGCGCGCCACAACTCGACCCAGCTGACAAGCAGATTGCGGTCACTTGAGCTTGCTTGACAGTTTTCTGGAGACTATCGACCAAGGAAGCCGAAGGAGGAGAAGGAGGAAGCGGAGAAGGTTCACCCCCTTTTGACACAGAATTCGGCTTCGGCACGATGACAGAAGAACAAGCAAATGTCAACCGACATGGATGTCAACGACGTCGCTCAGTTCTGCAGCTGTCCAAATACATTTGGCAAACAACACAACTTTGTCACTCACTCGCAGTCAGTCAAGCAGTCCTGCATCAGCTTTCTTGGTCAAGGCAAGCTCAAAGACGTCGTTCCAGCGAGGATTTTGCTTCATATGTTAGAGACGAGAAGAACAAGAAACGGGAGCTGAAGAAGGAGCAGAAAACGACGACGACGACAACCGCCCCTTCTCATCCTCGTCTGCTAGTGGTTAGCAGTTAAGCTCGAAACCTTGTTGGCAAATGTCATCCTTGCCACTCACTCACTCACTTCCTCTGTCGCCGGCCTGCGCGTCGTTCGCCGAAAACGAAGAGCCAACAACGAGAAGAAGGAGTGAGTCAACCTGCTAGCGGCTGTGCAGCTTCTCGATGAGTGAAAACCATTTTTCATCTTCTCATCAAGTCATCGTCGCGGCCGTGTCGCAGAAGTGGCATCGCATCACGGCGGGTCGCGATGGACTCCTCACCGTTGAGGTATTTTCCAATGCGACACCGACGCCGTTCAACCCGCATCCCGGACCGAGAGCGAAAACTGTAGAACGCTACTAAACCAAGCGAATCATTGTCGCCGCCTAGCGAACCATAGGACTGTGTCCGCGCCAATGGCTCAACGCTCGTTGCTCGGTGGGGTTTGAAAGGTCCACTTTTCTTGGACTAATTTCTCTGAGGGGGCCTCCAATTGAAGCTGTTCTTGTCGTTACTGCTAGTGTTCCTGCTGTTGTTAGTGGCGGAGGCAATGGTGATCCTGATGTCGGTGGTGGTGTTGGTGTTGGTGTCAGAAAAGGGAGGTACCTCACTCGGTAACAGCCGGTCAGCGATGCTTGTAACGCATTCTATTATTTTGAAGCGTTTTTTTTTTGTTTTCTCCTGTTCTCCCGGACTATCTCGTCATCTCACACAGTCGTTTCACTCGATTTGCATATCGTCGACCGAAACGGTGACGAAATCGGCTCCGACCCGAGATTCCCGCCGTTCTCACATGGGATCGACAGACCACGCGATGGGTTGTCCAGCAAACCTGTCACAGGACGAAACACAACCTCATCCACTTGTTTGTGGACACGTCGTGGAGGAATGTTTCGAGCAGTAATCCGACATTGTCGCTAGATTCATCGGGAATGCCATCGATTCGAATGGAAGACTAAGGATTGCAGAATTGGATCGATTCCGCACGTCCAATCGAGCGTTCTTCGTTTGCCGGTTTCAGTTTTTAGAGCTTTTGGTACTTTTTTTTCTTCGTTTTAGATTTTTCGCGGTGTCTACGTCGGCTCCGTACACTCGCCTTAGTTTGTAGATAGATCCGTAGAGAGTCGCCGCCGCAGCCGCCGCCGCCGCTACCATAAGAATTCCCGTAGGCGTGAAGATCGCCGCTCGAAGTCGTCGTCGGCAACTTTTTTGAAGAAGCCATAGCGGTGGTGGTGGCGGCGGCGGCCCCATGAGGACTTGCTCGCTTTCTCACTAACGTTTTTCTTCGTCTTCTCCGTCTCTATCACACATACGAGAGTTTTCTGTTCGTTCTTGAACGTTGGGGTGCCGTTGGCGTACAGAGAAGGCATCATCACCGCGGACGCCGACGTCGACGTCGTGAAGAGAGCACGCTTCCGAGAAGAATCACAACCCGTCAAACCGGTGGATTCGTTAAAAGATTTGTCCAACCGAGAGAACAGAAGAAAAGAAATGCTCGAGAATAAGTGCATGAGAGCACCGGCGGGCGTTCAAGCAGGCAGCGCGTACATAGAATGGTCAAGTGAAGTGTGCCTTTCGAAACTTTCGAAACGGACCAAAGGACCGCACCGAAATTCGTCGACAAATAAGAGTGGGGAAACTTGATTCAAGAGAAAGTACGCCCGCATTGAAGAACGGGAGGCGATTCAGAGAGAAGAAGGAAACTCGAGGAATTGGGACTGAGAATCGAAAACACTGTTGTGAGAAATATGGCGCCCGTCATTCGTCTATTACGACGCCGCGCGGCACAACGCAGAGGAAACGGGCGACAACGCGATCGAACGAAAGAGCTTTGACCACGACCAAACGAGCACGAGAAAAACCCCGGATTAGGATAATGGACAAGGACGACCAGTGATGAATGCGGGCAGGGAATGGAAGTACAACAGAGCGCGGAGATCATGATACGCTGCGACCGCTCTGCTGCATGTGTCAGTTGTAAATTTCTATCGGGTAAGTTATACGTCCGATGGATGCGATGGCTCACGTCAAGCCTAATTGTCGTTTGGCACGCTTTTGCCGGCCTCTGCCAAACGTTCTTCGGACGCTTGCCTACATGCCGGTCGCCCGCTTGCTCGCTCGCCCGGTTGGTTGACAACAGCTTCGGGGTTCCCCGGCTTCTTCGTCGCAATTTCTCCAGGAGCAGGCTGAAGAGAGGGACCGAAATTCGTCCACGAAGTCCCTCGAACTACGCCATGGTCCTCGTTGCGTACGTGGACTCGGAGAACTTCTGCCCTCGTCGGAATGCGCTGGACTTTTTCTCGTCCGATTAAAACAACAGAACGACGATCTTTCTTCTGTTTCCCGTTTCGCGAGAAACATATTAACACGCGGAGCCGTCACTGAGCAAGCGAGCGAACGGACGGACGAGTGAGAGTTCGATGTTGGGGTGCCGCCGTGAGAGCGTGATGCACACCCAGGTGTGCGTCAGGCGCGAACCGAAAATTACCTAATTTCGGCTCGAACACACATCAAAAACGATCGGGAACTTTGTGTCTGAGGCCTTCTGTTCTTCAGGCTCGCTCGTTGCTGCCTTCGTTCGTTCGATGGCTCGACCGGCCACTCGTTTGCTCCTAACGTTCGAAAACTAACGATTTGTTCGGAGATATGAAAACCGAGTGTACGACACCAATCACGATTTCGGGCTGATCATTCGCTTATTTTGAGGACAAACAGTCCCAGCGAAACGAGATTCAACGATCTAGCCTCCAAACAAAGGTTCAAGCATCGGAGAAACTCGATGAGAAAATGAACTTTCATCAGTCGGACGACAGAAATACTGTCGACATACAACATACTGCAAACAACGGTCTCCAAAAGCTGCTGAGATCGCCGATTTCTGGAAATCAGAGCGGAGATCGGAACGAAAAATCCAATTACTTGGTTTCCTCCAAATATCTGGAACGTGCCGACCGAGGCTGTCTGGAAGGCCGAAGCTACTCGACGCGTCCGAAACGAGAAACCCCGTCGAGCCTTTGTTTTTCTTCTCGTTCCAAGCACGATCCGGGCGAGCGATAAAATACGACACCGGAAAAGTCAACAAGTGTCTCAAATTCGTCGCTGATTCGGATCGAACGGAGCTCCTGGAGCTCCGTTGGAGATCGAGCGAACGACTCCGTCGAAAAACTGCTGGGCGGGAGGTGACAGACAAAAATTCACCATCTTCAAAGAACTTCGCTCTTCTGAGTTCTGGAAGAGTTTGGACAACGTCGCGAGCATGATGGAGTGCGCGAGCGCAAGTTCAGCGTTCGTGTAATCCCCGTAAAATCTCGTAACTCGAATGAAATACTCTCGAAACCTCGTATTTTCGTGGCGAAGTACGAAAACTTCTCATATTGTGACTCGAAAACGTCTAGAAAGCAACTAAGAAACTACGACTGTACTTACATTGGGTTGGTCATGTTCCAGTAGATGTCAGGAAGTTTAGCAGCGCGAACCGTCAGAGTCAGTGCTTGCACGATCACAGCACTCATCCATAGCTTTGCACCGGCCATCGTTGTGGATCGGTTGTTCGGATTGAACTCACAAGATGTTCTCGGTGGATTCGGAGCGAAACGAATGAATCGCCGCTCTCAAACTTTGTTAGCCGTCGTGGTGGATCGAGAAAAGCTTCAATCGATCACACATGAATTCCTCAACTCATAAAGCAGCGCCGCTCGAAACGCCGTTAATGAACAAAAAAAAACGGCGAAAACGCAGTCAAAACGAAGCAACTACGAGACGGCAGCGAGAAGCACTGTGGGCATCGAAGGCGGCTGGGCGGCAGCCTTTCGGTCAATCCTCGTGATTCTAACGAGCGAAGTAAACTTTCCGAAAGTTTTCGCTCCTGCTCCTCACTGTCCTGGGCACTTTCTGCAAGCTTCAAGCGACGGCAAAGGCGGCGGCGGCAACAACAACATCAACAATAATCCATTCCTCCAAGTGTCAGAAGGGTGGCGGAACTTCCAAGGAACTGTCCAAGGATGATGTTAGAATGTCCTAGGTTCGTTGGGCGTAAACTTTCGATTGGTTTTCCTTTGATGCGATGCACTGATACACATACACTTTCCAAGCCGAAGACAGTTAAGCGATGTAACAACTTCGGATAGTAGTGGTAAGTTAAATCCTAGACGTCAGAAGGCGCGCATGGCCCTTCGCTAACACGGTCTCTGTCGAACTGATCCTTGGAGGCAGAATCCGGTCGGTGGTGGTGATGGTGGCGGTGCACTCTCGTGCTCAAAAGCTTTTCCCTCTCCCAAGTGTCGCCTCGGTGGTGGAGGGACTTCGGCGGTCCTTTCCTCTTGTCTCGAAAAGAGCCCCGTTTGATGCCTAGCAAGCTTGCCGCCGAAGCCGTCGCCGTCGTCCGCACAGGCTCCAACTTCTGTGTACAACAACACCGCCGAGGGAAAGGGGACAACTTACTACCCAGGTCCTCACCCAAAGCGCTCTTCTCCTCGGCCGTAGCAAGACAGGCAGGCCGGCAAGCAGGCGGGTCGGTCAAGCCTTGGATTCCGTCCGCCAGGGGCGCTGGGAACCCGGTTCCCCCACAGAGCCTTCCCCAGCGCGATGCGCGATTCAAGCGGCCCCATCGGACATCAAAGCAAGCGGCGGTTCCAGCGCGGGCACTTTGTAATTTATTTGCTGTTATAACACCAGCAGCGACCGCGTTTGTCCGTGTTTCCTTTTTTTTCGCCTCGATTCGTACCCAGAATTGATGAAACGGTGTTAGTCAGTGCCAAGCTCAATTAGGCACTTGGTCGTTTGAGGATTTCCCCAAAACTACGGCGACCCCGGCTTGATTAGAATTTCTCGAGGATCATTCGACATGTCACAATCATGCGGCAGGGCGATGGTGGCTTCCTCTTTGAAAGTCTCACTGAAGTGGGGGAGAACTCTGGCTGAGCTTTCTTGCCTTAAATTTCGATGATTTTTAGAACGGATCATTGTATCGCGGTAAACAATGCTCAACAATCGTCAAAAGTAACCGAGTCAGAGCTGAGCTCCCCGATTCGTTATCCAAACTAACGGGTCGATGAGAGAAACCCCCAAATAATTCGATGACGAATACTACCGCTACCGAGACGTAGATCGGACAGTCAGCTTGTCTAAATCGTCGCTTGCCTTCCATTCGTTTGTCCCGGCTCTAAAACCGACCTCGGGGCCGATCGTGCCGCTCAGAAGTCTCATTAAGTCCGATTCGAGTTGTCCACCTCTCGGTCTTGAACCAACGTTCGCCTCCGATTCAACTCGAGACAACATCGCTCCTGAGTGGACTCCTGGCGGAGCGAAACTAGATTCGCATTCGTCCACTGGTCGATACAGATGGAGTTTGAACGATCGAAGTCGGACACTCTGCATATTTTCAGCCTCTCAGTTTGCTCCGCGAGACGGGTATAATCCACCGATCTTCCTACTGGAATGTCCTGAGGAGACGCAGGATCGCTGATTGATGGATTGATTGATTCACCGAAAGTCTTGGAAAGTCACTTTCATCCTCGACTCCGGTGTGACATTTTTTACTTTTTACCACTTAACGAAATCCTCTCCACCACTGGAATCGAGTGCGGAACCTCTGAAGGCAAAAACAGTTGACTGAGAGTAAGAAAAGGGGGAGACAAGCCAAAGCTGACGGCTACATGCGTCCCAAGAGAGTCTGAAAATGTCACCAATGATGTCGCATCAAACACTCCGGCACACGCGCCTACAAGCGTAACTATTACCACGAGTATGGCCGCCGCCACCGCCACCACCACCACCAGCAGCAGCACCACCGCCGACACTATTAAGCAATGTGTCCGAGCGAGCCCGATGCGAACATCAATGTCAAGAATCGAAATAAATGTTTCCCACTCGAGTTCTCTCTCCTCGTTCTCTTGACTGTGCTCTTCTTTCGTGTGAGTGTGTCGCATATGCCACCTTCCCACGGATGCTCACAAGCGCCATCTTTTACACATCCTTCTATCTGGCACTCTATCTGATCGAATCGGTCCATCAAGCCGAAGCAATGAGCTCGTCTCATCGACTAGAAGACGGTGGATGACATTCTTGACGACAACGTCCATGGAAAACTTTACATGGATTCCGATCGATTTTCCACAGCTCCACAGGAAAGAGAGCTGAAGAATCTCCGCCATCTTTTTGTTTCAAAATTTCACGCCTCGATCCGGTGCCAATTGCGAGAATCCAATCAAACGGATAATAATCAAGCGAACGGTACTGCAGCCCCGACCTCATGTCCGCTACTACAGAAGGGTCATAATTCCGGCTATTCATCGGCAAACCCGAGTTTTGGAAACCATCTCCGCAACGGCCAGAGCACCGAAACTCCCAGCGGACATGACCTCTGGGTGAGTTCCCCTAACTGAAACCCTTTTTACAACTCTGATCGCGATCGAAAAGATGGCCGAGAAGCGATTTCGAGAAACACCGCGGCGGTAACATATCCGACGGGCCGGCTACCGGATCCAGAAGCAATGCCTGAGTGCTCGAAGAGAATGCTTGAATGAGTGGCTTAGTGACTTTCTTCGTTTTCGGTGAAGTCTTCCCTTTCTGCCTCAGGTGTCTCAGGGGATGAGCCTGCAGACCAATTAGGAATCGGCTGATAAGCCAGCGGGACGGTGTCGCGACGTCCAGACTCGGGGAGGCTTGTTTCGGATTCTGTCTCTCCTAATTTCTCTCGCTTGCTTCTACTCCTTGTGACCGATGCGGCCGCGACTAATCCGAAGATAGCATTCGCTATCAGCTCGACCAGAAGTGCGTGTAGGGACAACAAGCGCTGGTAAACGCGAATGATAAACGCTGATAAATTCTAGCGCGGATCCCCCGGACTACAAGGAATGAGTCTGGAGTCTGAAAGAGACGAGAGGAACATTGACTGTGGCCTAGTCTCACGGGGAACGAAGTTCGCACGCGGAACAGAGCAACTGTAAAGGTCCTTCCAATATATCGCTGAGTTCTAGCAAAGATCCGATGAGTTCAGCTGTGGCGAGCAATCATCGATCCGGTAGCGAGGTCCGAGCTTCATGGGAGTCGGGTGGTAGAAGCTTCACTTGAAGTCTACGAACAACCGATGCCGCTGGCTAGATTCGTGGAAGCAAATCGTACCCGATGAATTGGAGGTGCGATTCCTCCGAAGAGGAAATAGAACGCAACAGGAATGAGAAAGAAAAACAAGAAACGCATACACGTCGCCTGTCGTAGCCGCCCAACGTCCTCCCTAGGCGGTGGTGGTCCTCAGTAGTAACTCGGTGCTCAGCGACCCTAATTGCGGTGTTTGCATCTCGCTGGCCGCTTCGATTCTCGAAACTCTCAGAAATCGTCATCATCACGGTTGTATTTGTCGTCAGAGTCGTACCGACGACGATCATTTCACTCCGTTGGGTTGTTCAGTCGGTAGTTGTATCGTGTGTTTGGTGGGTCCATCGGTCA
This sequence comes from Neoseiulus californicus, assembly GCA_028455905.1. Taxonomy (NCBI): domain Eukaryota; kingdom Metazoa; phylum Arthropoda; class Arachnida; order Mesostigmata; family Phytoseiidae; genus Neoseiulus; species Neoseiulus californicus. Next base: position 3,533,189 of record JAMQGS010000001.1, read on the forward strand.
GTTTCCAGAGACACCTCACATGGACACCTCGGCTTCCTTCTCGATAACCCTAGGGTTTGACGTCCGACGAAGCGAGCCTTCACGCGATCGGTTTCCGGTAGGCCGCTCCGACGGCTTCATCTGGCACAGTACGACTGGAGATAGAGGATGGGATCCCTCGGAATCAGATTTCTCTCCAACTCAGGATGGAAGTGTCCGTCCCGATCCCTGTTCTCATTTCCACGACTCCGAGACAGATAAAAAGAACTGTTGGAATAAGTTCGCTCCGTGAAATTGTTCAAGAACATTTCTAGATATATAGTCGTGTTCGAAGCCCATGTTCATCGTCCTCATTCCATCAGCGAGCCGGTTAGCCGGGAGCTGTTGCTGCGTCTCAAACTTCCGAAAACGCATCGCGACAGCAGAAGATCATCGGTTTGTTTGACCGAATCCAGGTGGAACACTCTTATGGTGATGTCGATGCTGTATGGTTCGATCCCTTCGCTGGGGGAGAATATTCCTACCAGATCAGAGTCCAAGAAACTACCAGCTTGGGTAACGAGTCATATAACCGCGCATACAAGAGCAGCTTGGCCGACTGCCGCGCTGAGTAACTGCCTGAGTGGCTGATACGGAACCGAGAACTTGAAGGTCCACACGCTATCGACCCAGAACGACACATGGCGCGCCACCATATATCGTAGCACCCTCTCCAGTGAAGATATCTTATCTTTCGGAAGTGTCTCTGTCGGAGTTTGTATCGGACAAGACATATCCGTCGACTGCTGGCTTGTTTGTGCGTTTACTCGACCTTCGGTACCATACAATGAGATGAACCCCTCAAAGCGACGAGGTTTCCGCGAAAACGCGAGTCCTGGTCAACCCTTTGCCCGTTCAAGACAAACTATTGAACTGACATGCGATACGCCATCTGAGATTCTGCGCGACCAGAACAACCAGGGACGTCACTAACAATTCTTCCAGCCGAGCCGTAACTTCTTCAATCTCGTCGTTGAAAACTGTGACATGTTCTGCTTGTTCGGAAAAAACACGAAGCCCCAGACAGAGAATGAACTCGTTGGTCCCAACTTCAGATCCTGGTGCTGCCAGATCCTAATCAAGCTCAAAATATGCCAGGTATTCAAGCATGCAGCAGAAATCTTCATCTTGGACTCCGGTTTCGTGAGCGCCAATTAGATGGGACACTGAGTCGTGGACTTTGAAGTTCAGGTTTTTTCGAATCATCGACATCTCATCGATGGAGGTGAAGTCGGAATCCTCTCTGAAGTTCGATCCTGTGGCAGAAGAGCGAAAGAATAAAAGAGTAATAAACGTTCACCTTCAAAGCGGGACGAGATTGAGGACTTATCTTTGTTTCTCTCGCTAGCTGGCTGTTTTCTCATGTCAAATTCTTCGTCCGCTTAACTTTATGGCTCTGCTTCAAGAGGGTCTTTTCAACTATCGCTGGATCTCGGTCAGGGTTCTCCACTAGATTCTTCATTTTCTGTCTTGCTCCGACATTTTCAACCTCAGAACCTCCATCGCGGCGTTCTCCAAAAGTTTTCGTCCCTCTCGTTTTGCGGCCGGAAACTCGGATGACCTCTAATTGCGATTCTGACTGTTACCAATTACCTCTCGGACAGTTGTTCTTTCTTGCGCAGAACACTTCAGTGCTCCGGACTGAGGCGCTCTGAGGACGAGTGAGGCGGGGGTGCCTCATCGTGAGCGGCTCGGTCGGTTTGTCCGTCCGTCCAACCCTCTCGCTCGGTTCTCGGACAACTATCAAACGTATCAAAGTTGACGGGTTCCGATCCCGATGACAAACATCGGATAGAGTTTCACCCTTCCACCCCTCGGGATGATATCGATTCGATTTGATTTAGAGACCGAGATTCTTGGGGACGCTGCGACTACCTGAGCGAATCTAAACACTTTCCCGACCCCGTTGTCATCGAGAATCGCAGTTAAGTACTCTTTTCTTTCACCGGACCGCTCTTGTATTCATTCGGTCGTCTCTATTTATGCATGCGCGCATCCATTCACGATCACAAACTCACTCAATCGCTCACTCGTGTCCCGACGCGAGAGTCAACCCCTGTACCCTATACGCATGTCGTTGGACATCCAAGCGGTTGCTGTCGTTGTTTGAAGAAGCGTGTTCAGCTTCGGGTCCTATTGTCAAAGAGCGGACATTTTCCCACAGGCGCGACACCGACACTTTAACCAGCTCTCACATTTAGACACAGTCTCCTTCACTCTCCATAACTCATTTCGGCTCTCACTGAACGACTGAGGTGAATCTAAAACTCACTTCACAGCTTGCGTCCAGACACGCTCTATGAACGAATCTGCTTCACACCCTCCGGCAGATGTTGCGCATGCGAACCCAGCAAACCCTTTTTAGGGCTTCCCGGCAAATTCTCCCACTGGATTCGAGAGAATCGCAGCTTTTCAGAGGTTGAGCTAGGATGAGGGATCGAGAAAAATTACGCGACAGAGACCCACGGCATTGGATGCATTCCATTTCCGAAAGCCCATGAACGCGGACCCATGTCACGTAGAGACGTAGAGCATGTATAGCATGGGAATCTCGGCTATCCTTGGAGCACCTTCTGCGGCTTCCATGCTCGAAGCTTGCCTAAGCCGCGAGCCGCGGGTTCAACGGATCAGGCGTCCCCTGCTCTGATTTTTCAATCCGGTTACATGACATAACTCTTTGGATCGTTTCAGCGGTTCGTGCAAGCGTTCATGATTAGCCCCGTCGTCCTTGGTAATAGCATCAGGTAACTGGACATCACTGATGACGAGCCACGTCAGCTCGGCCGCTGAATATGGTGGAAATATTTCTGCTCCGTAAGCGGTGATAGAAAGCGGATACCCGGCCTATGTATTCAATCGGACAATCGGATGATCAGCTTTTATTAGCCCCAAATCTCCAGTCTGTCATGAGGACAGAGCACTCAGCGAGGGGAAAAAGAACTCGGGAATCACATAAACCCAGAGAAAAGCTCGTGAGGCGCTTGATGTGTAGAGTTTTTGACGCGAAAGCGTCTCTGCTGAGGGTACCGAAAGCTAGTACTTCGTCATCTATCGTCACGAACTTGTAACAAAGTAAAAGCCTCAAACAACGTCCAGAGTGGGCTGAATACGTCCCGGTTTCCTCAGACGGGTGTTAAATTTACGGGAGATCGTCCGTTCCCATTTCTGTGGCGTTCTGAACTCGGGAAGGGGGTCTCCGTTGAAGATTCATGGACCCCCCCGTGGAATCTGCCGGAGTCGTATAAATAATCGTTTAATTCGGTTTCAAAGAGGTGTAGAGAAGACGGGTTTTCGGCGAACGAAGGGGGACTGCGGACCCGATCTGGGATATCTCACTGGCCGTGTGGAAAACGTTCGATCCCGTGAAAATCACCGTGAATTCACCGACTAACCGTGCTGTACACAAGAAATTCAACTGGCAACGGTACACCCGACTTTGCGCTGTACATTTCTACCGTAAAGCAGCTTTTTAGGTTTGGGAGTATCCCTCGACAAAATCGCTCTAGAATTCACATATTTTCATATCGAAAACCTGTATCATGAGTTCCTCCCGTGGATCGTTGGTCAGAACAACGAAATTGTACAGGGTCAGCTGAACTGAATCGTAATGGCACGTCCGAAGAGCCGAAGTTTTGAGCAGAGGAAACGTAAAGCAGGTGGGAGTGAACCAGGGCTAGCGAAAGAGCCCAGAACGACCACGGAGCGTTCTCAAGCATACCGGGAACGCCGCCGTAATCTTTCAAGTGAGTTAACTTGCTCCCTGACAACCGACACATCCGACCAGGTAGAGAATACCCGGACCATGAATCCAACGGTATCGGTTGTTATTCCCACCGATGTTTGTGAAACAAGAGGTATTCGATACAGTCGTTCATGGCCGCGAGCTAGTCTAGGATTCCAACGGATGTTCACTGAAAACGATTTCGGGCACAAATGTCACGTTTGTGATCGAATTTGGTTTCGGCTAGATCTGAAACTAGCAGCTATCCAGATCGCCGATTTCCTGAGAGGGTGTTTCCAAGATGAGGATACCTCGGTGTTTCACTTGTGTGGTGATTGCTTCAAAACTTCTCGGAGCAACAGAATTCCATCGATGAGTAGAAGCAATTGTTACAAATACCCACCGAGACCGCCTGATTTGCCTAAGTTAGATACCCTCACAGGGCGACTCGTTCCCCGCGAATACCTTTTATCAGAATCCAGGGATTGCGTCGTATTGGTTGCTATGGAATTTTTGGTCAGGTCATAAACGTGCCCGTCGACGTCGATACAATGGTGGAGAGTCTACCACGATCTCTTGACGACGATTATTCATTCAATGTGAACTTGAAACGAAACTTGATACACAAATCTTCGTATCTCAGTGGCTGAATGACCAAAGCCAATGTCAAGAAATGGTTATTGGTCTTGGTCAAAACCCCGCTTTACAAGCATTATGGTATAACCAAGAGTTCGAGGATCTCATTATGAAAAAAAACGAAAAAAAAATAGTGGTACTGTCTACTGTCCATAGCAGATCCCATCATTCTAGATTTTCGATTATCACCCCAAGTCATATCGGTCTCCACACACGATATCACCCCTGGATGTATCTCATCACCCGTCCACCAACACAGACGCTTTCGCGGAACCCCTGACGGTAGTGTACCCACACTACCTCTGATGATTTTTTATCCCTCATTGAAGTTTCCATACGTGAAGTTGTCCAAACTTCAGCACAGGACCCCGACCAGGCAACCATGGGCGGATTATCCACCGGAAGTTTTCGAAAACGGAGCAGAAAACTCTTTGGAACTTTCAAAGCTCATGTCAGACACGCCTCGTTCATTCAGCGGGAATCGATCCGCGGCTTAGGATTCACTGAAGTCGAGTCCACCGCGAATGTTTATCGGGAACGGAGGGGTTTTCTTCTCATTCAGACGGACCGCATTCAATGTTCATATGTTTTTTTTTTCTTTCACGTACTCCTCTCGTTGAAAGACAACTCTGCCCCTGGCTGTTTCCGTTCGCTACTGTGATTTTCAACTGGGGGGATTAGAGCTTCAATTCAGAACGCCCGGGAGACGACAGCTACCGAGTGGGTGAACGAGAAAAGATGAAAAAAGTGGATATAAAAAAGAGATTTCAACCCCACCAAGCGAGCAGACAGGCGAAACACAATGGACTTTGAAGGCTTAGCTAGGTATCGCTCGTATACATAATCGGCCGCTAGGTAGGCGGAAGGGAGCTCCGTGGATCTGTGAAACGTAGGTGCAACGGTACGTACCTCGTAGGTGCTCTGTGGGGCTCGACGATGGCGGTTGGGTTTGCACAGACGGTGGCGCTCGTGAGGGACGAGGAAAAAAAGCCCTCTGCATACGTTGCGCTCCCGTCAGGGCTCAGATCTCAAGCTTCTCTCGAGTGGGACGAAATACTTCGGAACGACGCTCCAACCAGATCATGTCTCGCGGGCTTAGCGATTTTTTTATGACTGCGAAATATTGACGCACAGTTGACAGTTGAATTGATTCCTTGATCGCGATGACTGGAGGAGGGAGGACATTCTGGACGAACTTCACATCACTGAGGTCTCTCGATCCTCGCTGGTAACATTTTCAGAAAATTTCGCATTGTTCGAACGTCGCGCAGCGATTCCGTTGGGCGTTCGACGACGGAAAACAACGAAATGATTCGTCCAGAAAAGTAGGTGAGATTGGAAAGACTTTCCAATGATTTACGCTCGGGGAAACGGCACAATCAAAGAATGAAGGCCGCGCCCTCTTCCCAAGATGAAACAATAACAGCTCGGAAAGTGCAACAACGACGGCACCAATAGCGTTATGACCCATAAAACTACGAGCAGCGGCTGAACGGGAGAACAGTCAGACATACGGAAGCATAGATTCATAGGCGAGAGACTCCCAACGTGCCGATGTGACAGAAGAACAAGTAAGAGGAAAAGTTTGCAAACCTGTCATTCCATGCTGAAGGTGGGTACCAACGTCGATCTTCATGATTCCATCATTTGATCTCCATAGACTCAACATTCGCCATTTCCTGATCCAGGAAACATAGTTCAAGCTGAAATTCTAGACCACGACGCGAAGCAGAAATGAAGTGCTCGAAAGTATGTCCCCCGAAACGCACGCGGCGACGTCGCGTCGTGGAGAATATCCAAGTCCATCAAAGTCACACCGGAACAGGTCACATCAAGGAAGAGCCGCGAGCAATTATCGGCTAATAACATGTCATCAACGTGTTGATCGCGCGCGAAGTCGATAGCGTTGTGCAGTCGTGAAGATTGAGTGGTCGCTGGAATCACGGTGGCTCGCGCTGCGCTGCATTCAGTAACGCACCCGTTACGCAGTAACGTTTTCGTTTGGGGACAATTTTCGTTAGATTGCGAAGGACTCGATGCGTCCGAAGCATAAAAACTCGACCGACGCAGACGGTGAAAACGCCGTCCCTTTGAAAGAGCGACCGGGAGGCAGGCGACACGGCAATTCACCAGACGTAGGGAGGAATTTTTCCTCTTCAGAAAAGGGACGAGGAAATAAAAACCAAGGAACCGTTCAAGACCGTTTCAAGGTTCTCACAAGTCCCCGCGGGAGTTCCATGGATATGAAATCTCGACCAGTTTGGTTAATAATGCTGTTTGCTACAGAACTCGACATTTCAGGACATTCACGAGTGAGGTCTGGCGGATGCTTCCAAGCTGATTCCAGAGTCTCGAGGAAAAGTTCAAAGTCCTTTACTCGGGGAGCCCCTCTCCCCTCGCTCTCTGCGGTCGCATCCGGTCCCCCTTGATTTCGTCCCGAATCGTTTTCCCCTGTCCGCGAGATTCCTCACCGCCTCTCAGAAGTTTTCCTAAGGCCCTCCCTTCTGTCCCCCGTGCGAGTCCCCCTCCCTCTGTCCCGCCAGCTCGCAAAACTCTGTTCAAGGCTCCAGGTGGTCGTGATTATGTTCATGTTGACAGACCCACAAAACACGGGAGCTCTAAGCCCGACTTGCAAAACTCGGGGGAGAACGAACCCTTTGCTCGGCGAATCCTCGGGAGCCGACTCCAAGGTTACATCGATTTGCAACGCGTTTCCACATCATTCACAATCATTCTCTGTCACGCCGGCGCGGCGGTCCTATCGCGGGACTCACCTGTGAAGACTCCGAGGAACCATGAGTTTTCGAGTTTTGGTCCCTCCTCGCTTCAAAATCAAATTGCTCCCCCTCAAACTCTAATCTAGGCACATGATTTCATTTCCTCAACAGAATAATCGAGGTTGCCCGAATCGCAAAAAATGCAGGTGTCCACCGCATCGACCGAGAGGGGTGAGTGAGCAATATTTCTCCGTTCAGAGAACCATTTTTTCGGTTTGCTTCTGTCCAGTCTAGGGTTTTAGTGGGAAGTTCTGAGAGACCACGCTCGTAAACGAATTCGAATAAAGATGCGCGCTCATTATCGGAAGCAAACACCTCGCTCTGAACAGATTCAACGTCGGAAACTAAAGGTTAGCAAGGACTTCGCGAAACCGTTCGGTCGTAAAACGCCAAGCACAGTCGGAGCTCCGGCAGAAATGAAAATTTCTCAGAGCGAGAGAGAGCAAGCGATGCAGGTACTCAAAACCTCAAACCGCGATTCAGTAGCAATACACAAGGGTCGCAGAACTCGTGGTTAGCGCTCCGCTCGCATCGTGAACGCGCGGCAGCCCGAAGAGTGGGTGAGCCAGTCTCCGCTCGAAAACACTGAAGTCTGTGAATAGTTGATGCTGTGGTCCGATCCGGGGGGATTCGAGGGACGGTCAGAGGGAGCCGAGGGGAGCCGTTGGGGGCAGGGAGGGGGGATCAGTCTTGGAGCAAGCGAGGGGATGTTGGGTGGGTGCATACTTAGAGAGCGGTCGGTAGACTTGGTAGGTTGTTTGAGTTTTGACAGGAGGTGGTTTGTAGGACGTGGTGATTAATTGGAATCTTTCGCTAAATTTTCAATTCAGTTGGATGAGCTCTGTGAAGCGAATGCCGCTTAGTTTTGTTTGTCGGAGACTACGATATCTGATCTTTGAATTTGAATTTTGTTGTTTTTTCGGCAGTTTTCGATCCTGGAGAAGTTATCGACGGCTTATTTTCCGTTTGCTGAAACGGTCTCAAAAACTCCACTCGGAGATTTGTCTTCTTTTTCTGTCTGTTCTCAACGACCCTGATTCCGTTGGAGATCGTTCGCATCCGAGAATGCTCATCGGTCCCACTCGCGCGTCGAGTCCTCTACGCCGCGCCGCCGTCGCCGCAGATTCCGTCGCTTGCTTTCCAGCTGGAGCTTCCTGAGTGCGCGGAGTTTCGAAACGGCGACTGCCTCAAGCTCCTTCTAAAACTCAGATAGCGCAGTGCTCTGAGCTTTGGAGGACCGGGCGAGCTCGATCGAGACACAGAGTGAAGTCGCAGCTCGACGAGATCTTTATCGGGTTGCGTCACTCGCGACGAAGTTGGCTGCTCTTGAGCCAACGCATTAGTATTCTACGGAGCATATGTTTCACTCGAAAGAAAGCAGCGAATTAATCCTAATCCACTAAAGTATTCAGAACAGGAGCATTCGTAACTTGAATTCGGCAACGAGCGTCGTCGGTGTGAATGAGGCCGAGAGAAAAATGAAAAACCAACCGAACGCGAATCTCTCGGGTGCCGCCAAATCACATGCATCATTGTGCGCCGTTGTGCCGAAGCAGTAATATTTTGGTTTCGTCTCGATTGATGATGATGATGGCAGCAGCAGCGGTAGCAGTGATTATTGTTATTGGTGGTGAGCTCTCGAGCTCCGTTGTAGCTCTCGTCGATCGCAGATGCACTGTCGACGAGATCGCGAGCTCGCTCTAATTCTTTCGGCGGCTTTCATAATCCATGCGGACTCTGTCAGAGCCTGGATCGAGCAGGGAAGCGACAGACAGAGAGTTCGAACGACCGACCGGCTTCGATGCAGGTTGGCCCATATTTATAATTCAAATCCATTCGAGATCTACCGCATTGTCGGCGAAGACGAGTTTTGTTGTGGTAGACGCTCCGCGGTGGCGATGGCGAAATAGTCTCTCGGTGTGCAAAGACAGAATACAGGAAGCTCCGCTGTTTGATTGTTGTCGATCTCTCTTTATTCGTTCACGTTTCTCTACGCAGCGCAGCTGCTCTCACTGACTGAGAATTCTGCGGCAACTGTGGTCGCCGTCGTCGTTGTCATCATGATGTCGTACCCACCCAGGATAGCGATCGCGACTCCGGCTCCGGCTCCCAGGTTGGCTGTGAATAGAGGTCGCGCGAATTTTGAAAATGCATTACACTGCCGGCCACATGATTTGCATATTTATCGGAATGTTCCGAAATCAACGAACTCAACAGCACGCCTGCACGTCATCGATAGAGCGAGCGCGGCTCATGGGTATCCTACGTAAAGTATGCACACTAAAAACCGATCTTACCAACGAATGCATGGAGCAACTCGGGCAACAGGAGTCGACGGGGCGGATGAGAGGAAAAGGAAACGGGGAAGTTGATTATTCAGAGAGTGAGCGAGCTCGGTCGATTCGTTGTTATTGACAAACACGATTCTTAGTGATTCTCCTACCTCGTATATCTGGGCGTTACCAGGCCGGGCCGACAGGCTCGTCGGCGGACAGCCGAGCGGACGAGGGACTCTCAGCTGGCGATTTACAGCGCGAACTTGAGTTTGAGATGCATGTTCCTAATTCAGACCTTGTCGGGGTGGAGATGGGGAAGAGGAGCGGAAAGTCAGCGGAGATCGCTTGGCCGGGAATTTAGTGTTTCTGCTGAAATTTATGCCTTGGGCGAGCTCGACCACTCGCGGTATCACTATCACGCGGAATATTTGTTGGCCTCGTAGAAGTTTCGCGTTCGATGTCGAGGCAGCATCGACGACGCTGGATTGCGAATTCTCCTCTAGCTCGGTATTCGCTCGTGATCAAGAGCTCCGGGCCTAGTACGTGCCTGGGGTTTTCGTCCTGATGCGTCTTCGTGAGGTGGTCCTAATGAGTCGCCGGATTCACGGGGAAGTCACTCACTCAGACTCTTCACAGTAGTGAGACTTGTGGACAGATGGGATAAGCGGGAGACACGCACTTGAGTTTGACGAGCTTCAAAAAGAGTGAAGGGCTCATCGGAGTAAAGGAGTGGACCAGTGAAGAATATGAACAAGGATGGCTGAACGGTCCGAGGGATGGTGTGTGAGCGAAGGCTCCACTTGAGGTTCACTGCGCAGCAGAGGCTATTGATAATAATTTGTTTACACATCCCCACGTTCAGGAGCGTCGATACTCTGAAGATGGAAATTATTTCAACCATTAGAATGGATTGAGCGTGCTCAAGGAGGTGCTCCACAGAAGCGCTCGAGAGAGAAACAGAGGATTGAAGTACGCGATTGAAGGAGGTTCCCGAGTGAACACAGGGGAGGGGAACATGGTCGGTACTCAGCTAGGGAAGCCTCAGCGTTTCGTTTTCCTTCCTTTTCCCCCCGTGTCGTGTACGAAGCAAGAGGAGCAAGAGGCAGAGAGAGGAATGATTCAATGAAGCTTCTATTGAATAGATAGGATCACTCATCCTCCGAAACTGCAAGAGTCCACCTCCGAAACTCGAACGAGAGCATCATGCACCAATTGCTGCTGCAGTGCTCGCTTGAAACCGCTTGAAAAAAATCATCGACTCCAACAGATGCTGGGCGGGCGGCAGACAGAGCGGGGAGCAGTTAGGACGACAGTGAAAAGGAGCTGGAGGAGGAACATCGTTGAAGAGGATTCATTGTAGCATGAATGCCAGAGATCGCTTCCACCTGAGTTAACGCATTCTGACTATCTCGATTTCGACTTTAAACAGAGTTTGAAGTCCACTTGGATGACCGCTCGTCCGTTAGTTCGCCCCATCGCCGGTTTGTCCAACAATCGCCTCTCTAACAAGCAAATGTTTTCGAGCTCAAGTATGCCGTGCTCGGACATGTTTGACGACAAGGTAGAGATACCGGCTGAGGGTCACGATACCGGATAACTCAGATAGGTCCGTCACTGACGCGCAGTTTGGAGCTCGGAGATTTCTCTGAGTATATTCTGGGCTGAGACGCTGAAAACCTGAGAAAATGGAGTTCCAAGGACGATGGAAATCGATTTGACTCCCTAGGTACCGCAAAGTTTCCTCGCGAAAGGGCCGCGAGATACTTCGAGAACGCTTTTAAGATCTCAGGGCGAGGCACCCAAGGTTGGGTCTCAACTAGAGCGGATATTGTCTGGAGCAAAGCATAGAGACCATGGCATTCATACCGTGTCCGGAAATCGATCCGTGTATCTCAGATCATCTGCATACATCGCTTTCGAATTCCTCATCCACGGACACAAACAGCAAGATTGCTGCGAGGAAACGACATTTTGAGTGTCCACCTGGACACGGCCTATGGCAGCCGGTCGAGTGACTTTTGGGTTCAAGAGCCGAAGCTTCAAACTACAAAACGATTGAATCTCCCGCATGAGACGACATCGAACTGAGGATCTTCGCATTCGAGTCGCTTTTGAGGAGCCCTCAACATCCACACGAGACTCGTTCACCTCAACCGTATACAGCGCTTCGATTCAAACCGGTGGAAGAAATCTCCCCCTGTCTTCTGGGAGAAGCCTCGGTCTCCAGGACCGAGACTATCGGTGGGATAATACTGCACACATTGGAATGGACAACACTTTGGCCGACGGAGGTCACTGCGACTTCTCGGCCCAAACCATCGCTTGACATCTCATCCAATGAAAAAACAATTCCACTCGAGTAGTGGTAGGGGGCCGATGCAATTCCATCTGCGAAGACAAACGACAAAAGAAGAGGAAATCGAATATGAAACGCGAAAGCGAATATGAACTCGCTGTGAACGGAAACCCATCCAACTCATTGTCAGTCGGTACCAGAAGACAACTCCTTCATCATCATCCATGTTGTCATCTCGGCGTTGTATTCGAATAAGGGGCGAAGCGACTGCTTCGAAAGCTTTCCGCTTCTCATCTGAATGAACAGTCGGAATGGAGGAGCGGAATGTTACGGCCGATCGTATCGTGGTTCGTAGTGCATTTACACAAAACGTCGATTTGAGCAATATTTCCGTTTGTTGTTGTCTTGGCGGCCGTGCTGTCGGCTTTTCGTATCTACGCTCTATTCCAGATCAGAGAGGAGAGTTGACTGCATTGAACCGTGTGAATCCGACCGTTGGGGCAGACGATGCCGGCGGCGACCGACGACGCTGGTTGTGGTGGTCACCCGACCGGAGACGCGATAGACTCGTTGTCCTTGATTGGGGCACGTTAGAGCGCCCGTTCAGGACATTTGATCAGGAGGTTCCAGGAACACCTCGATCTCGGCCTCTCTATTCTCCCTGGCTACGCATCTTGTGCATTCTCCCAACTCGAATCAACTGTCCGTCATCAATAGCTTCATCGACGTTGACCTGCTCGGACTTATACCTCCGTTATATGGATCTTGCCAAAAATCTGTGCTTTGCCCCCTTATTACTGACTGAGTACACGATGGCCGATATCGAGGCATCCAGAAATTGTGTTCAGTTTGCGCTCATCACGCCTCGAGGCATGGCGAGGTACGACAACACGAATCTATTGAAAGCAAAAGATTGTCGTGGTTCTCGACTTCACCGCCGACACTGCCGCTGTCGTTGCAGTTGTTGCTGTCGTGATCTTCTGATGTTTCGGCGCTGGCGGTCCGAGTCGATGCGTTCATCGGTTTCGCCGTCTGTTTTATCAGATTTTCTCACCATTGCATAACAACATTTTCACCCAAAGAGGCATTGTGTTTTATCTATCGCTTCATTAATTCGGATTATCGTTCCGTTCTTCTCTTTTTCCGAGCGTTTTCCTGCGTTTCGGCTCCGTGTTTCTCGCTCTCGTGCCTCGACACGGCATAAATAATGTCGTTCCACCGAATTCGCTATCGAACGAACGAACGAACGATTTCCGTCCCTTCGAAACAACGATCTCACACACACACACACGTGGCGTGAGCATTGCGTATGTTATCAAATCTGACTTGCCCAGAAAAAAAAACTGATTTTTACAGTTTTTACGCCGAGATCCGAAACTTTTTCCACGAATTCACGCCAACGATCGCGGGTGCGTGATCAGTTGAACCACTCCGAAGATCTCCGCCCAAGCTAGAAGTACTTCAACGATCAGAAAACAGTTTCGGTTGCCGAAGTTCAGTGGTCACCGTTATTAAATACGATGATCGCGATGGAGTCAAGTGTGATGCATGAGAGAATCCTCGAGTTTTCGAGAGAACTCTGTGCTGCGAGCTCCGTCGTCTCGTTCGGTCGGTGTCTCGCTCGGGTAGGCGAGTCGGTCTCGTGTGACAACACAAGGGATGTCTGTACGATCCCCCACAATCTTTCCGTCCTGGAATGAGTGAGCGCGGCATCGAGCTTTGCTAAGAACTCTCGATCGGAAGCCATGTGCGCGAGAAGGTCGCGACGCGTTAGAAACATGATATAACACACGCTCTTTGTTCCTTTGGCGGTCCCGAAACGCTCAATTTTTCAATTACCTACCTTGGCTTCTTCGCATCCCTCCGTTTACTCATGAACTACCAGTTCCGGATAAAATGGTTTTCCGCCGCCGCCGTCGTCGCCGCCGCCATCGCTTCTTTGATGCTAACTTGGCAACTCACATATTCTCGAAGCGTACTTCTCGGCGCATTGTAAAAGAGGAGAATAAAAAAGAAAACATTTCACAGGCTTTGCGGTTCAATTCATCTCGCCGGCACTCAATCTTGGAACGCCCTCAATCTTTGTGAAATCGGGAACTTCTGGAAGCCTCGGACAGATCATTCATTGTGCGAGAATACTGTACTGGAGGAGTTTCTAGTAAAGGGGCTGTGTCGTTGTTGTGGATTCTGTTGAAGTTCGGTCGTCGGCTGGTGTCTCAATTCTTGTCGAACCACGAGAATCGAGTCAAGTACTTGTGGCGGTACTCGAGGCGAGGCGAATTTTAATATTTCTTCCTATAGTACATTTATTCATTGTGTTCAATTGTCGTTCGAACTCGGAAACGCCCTTCATGGCAGAATGCATGCGTGAATGCGTGCGTGAGTAGCCTGTATGCCGTGGTTTGTACTTTCATAGAAAATCTCCCGTCGATTTCGACTGGCTGCTGGGCCTTTGAATACGAGCATACAATGAGCGCACAGACGGACTGTCGGCCTGACTGACCGATCGGCCAGAACCGGAGTCAAGCGTTGCATTCTTCTGTTCGAGTGGTCGACGACGAGGACTGCATGAGAATGGAGTCGCGGGAGAGCGCACCGCCCATGTACCTGGGATGACGAGGGATAGATAAACTCCAGAGAAAGGTAGCGATTCGATTTGCGGTGGGAGAGATCGTCGTCGTCGTCATCATCATCATGGAGATCATGAGTGTTTATTGTTTGGCCGACGCGGGGTCGCAACTCCGGGCTGGACGTCGATGCGGTTTTTACACTGTCGTTCTTTATACTCGATATAGGAGTGTTCGGCGTCGGCATGTCCTTTGGTCGGCGGCATCGGCAGCGGTTTTGGTTAGAGAATCGGAAAGACAAGCTCCTCATCGTCATGAGCAACATCTTTAATGGACGCAACATGAAGTGCTGTTCTGCGCACACTGAGAGATTCGGGGCGCGGGCTCCTCACCAGATTCAGGTGTCTTGACAGTTTCCACGAGACGGAGTTCAAGAAAATCCGAACGTTGGCCTAGCTGGCTTGCCAATTCCCTGCCCAGGTCCAGATGCGGAAATTCTGCCTCGGATTCGCGGGGCTGACATGGTGGATGGCCGACGAGGTACCGCGCAGCACCGCGGTAAGATCAGAAATAAGCGGCGGTCATGATTCTCTCATTCCGTCACGACGAGGTGGCAAAGAAAGCGATCCGCAGATAAAACATGGAGATTCTCGGTAGTTTTGTGTCTTGCTGCGCTTTCAGAGGGTTTCATGATGGCTTACCGCAGCTTTTTTCTGCCGTTAGGACCTCTAGCTCCCTGAGGGCTCAAGGCAATTGCTGCTTCAACGAGGAACGGATGCCACCAGCAATGATGCAACGGACGTGCTGAGGGTGACGGAAGGCTGAGATGGAGAAGAAAGCAGATCGAGAAGAGGGGGTCTCGGTAGCCTCGAGATCCACAGATTGTGATAAGTGAAGGCCAACCATATGTGATGACGATCGAACACTGATAAGGCGAGGTGTCGGTATTTGACGGATTCCTGTCAGCTCCGGGAAATCCGATATGGATGATCTGCCCATTCAAAAGAAAAACATATCATCAGACAGCTTCATACAGATGCAGGCTGTGCATGACGTCCCAAACTGTCAGATGGACAGAGAAAGATAGTTCTCTCGATCTCAAAATCAGGGGCTTGTTGGGGATTTTCATCAACCATGATCTCGCCTCATGAATTTGCGTATTGATAGAATGAGCTTGCCTTAACAACAGATCGAACAAGGGAGCCAATCCATAATAAGTAGAACTTATACCGAACAGCTTCGGACACCTTGCATTTTGGGTGATTGTTCCATAAAATCCGAAATGATTGGAATCTCAGTTTAAGAGCACGAACCTTTAGAGTTGCACTGAAACTCACAGTTAGTGTACCTGAATGATGAAGAGCCCGTATACAAGCACTTTACGATGCGCTCTGCCGTCGAGGTCGAAGCGAAAAGTCCTTGTTTGCTGAACGACATCATCTCAAGGATCACGGAGAAAGGTTTCAATCGAGATTTATTGGTCGAAGTCGTCTCCGTTGTTCGAAGATGATCGAACCCCGTATCCTCGACACGGCTCACGGTTCAAGTTGCCCGATTCTCGTTGATGGCGTGGCTCCACTCGCGACGTTAATCGCTCTATATACTTCCTTTGTTATCAATTCACGTGTACGTATGTGTATCTATCTATCTAACGTATTTGGTGCGGTCTGAAGAAAAGAGATGCATGCCACGCATTCCCCACACCTTGAGACACCAACCCCTGATGGGCCGGCGGCTGGGCATTCAGGCCGGCGAGCTGGCCAACCAGCAACGTACAAGCAGGCGGGCCGGATTTTCTTCTACTAACACCCATCGGATAAACGATCCCTTTGTGGGGTCGTCGTGTCGGAATCGTGCGTGGGTCTGAGGCGTGCCATCGAAGCTCAGAGACGTCGGCGGCGAGACTTCTATCGCCTATCCGACTTGACTTTGGTCGAATCGACTTGACTCGGCTTTACTTGACTCGAAGAGCATCACCGTCTCACCGACGGCGGTGCAAGAATGCTATTCATCTGCGACACACACACACACACACACCGCAACTTCCGTAATCAAATTGCCTGACGCATTTTCTCTTCACCTCTCCTCATATCATGTTTCTGGACAGCTTTTTCCTCATTCTGAGCGAGAAATCAACCGCGTCGGAGGATTTGGCACCGTGATCGATCGAATGGACGCACGGACGACGATTATGACGATCACGATGACGACGATGGTGATGCATTCAGCAGCGGTGGCACTCATAGGTATTTGATTACGCCCGAATCTCTAAAGGCATTGTCCGATCTTCGGCTACGACGTAGATTATTCCGTGAACGTTTTCTTGTTCTGGGTTGTTTTGTGTGTACTAGAGGGAACACGAAGCCGCGTGTGAAGAAAAACAGTGAAATTCTCGATGCGATGCGGTTTGGGTTTCCGTCGTAGAGAACGCCTGCTTTTTTCCCAGGCTACTCCAGTTGTCCGTCTTGTCAACGATCCGATTTGTTTACAGTTCTAAAGATCTCTGTGATTCGATCGGTTTGATGGTCCGGAGGATCGCGCGCCTCGAATCCAACATGGACTCAGAACCAGGAAGTTCAACGAGATTCTTGATCTATTTGGAGCTTGCTGCTTTCGCGTCGAATCCATGATGTTCGTCTCTCAGATCATTCGAGCGGAGAGTTTCATGGCACAGCGCGTGGTAATATGTGTACAACTACACCGTTCGCAAGACGAGGGTTACCTAAGACAGCCTCCAACATCTACTCAAGACTTTCAACAAGGCTTCAGAAGTGGGACAGACCACGATAACAAGTTTTCAGAAACGTGAATGGTGAAGAAATTCTGCAGTCTCCATCTAGGGTTCCTCGACCATATCCGGGAAGTCCTCGGCACCTCGGAAACTTTCGAGTCTCATGCAAGAAAGAAACACTAGCTACAGAGAGTCACTGCAATCGTCACGAGGGCTACATGGAAGATATCGGGGAACAAAGCTGTGGAACCGGGCGTCCCGTCCCGTCTCTACAGCGAAGGACGACGCATCAAGTTGGTGCCAACGACCAGATGCACGAGCTTCAAACCTATATTTGAGGAAAAAAAGTCCTCGTCAACCATCCTTCAGTCGCTGAAGGCTCCGCGTTCGCTAGTCAGTGAGTGTGGGCCACATATATTGAATTAAGGAGGGGTTTGAAACCGTTTGCTGCCGAAGCTGCAGAAGGCCTCTGGGAGATGTAGGGGTTCCGGCTTTCAGAGAGAAGACGCCGTCTGGAGTTCTCGCTCCAAACTATGAAGACGTCAATTTGGTTTCAGCTCTTCAGACTAACAGCTGAACTTCACAGAAGGCCGTTCGCCCGAGGTTCTGCGCGGCACCGGGGCTGCGTTACCGGTGCCTCTTACAAATTTTACGGGAGGTTTGCTTGCGGGCAACGTTTTGTTGCTTCGCAAGTTTCCATCCGAGCGAAATCAGTTCCGCAGGTAGTGAGCAATGATGCAAAGGTCATATGAGGCATGTGCGTGAAAGTACGTCATCGAACATGTCTGGAGCACAGAACGCTCGAATCACACCTAACGGCCACACGTGACGGCGAGCTTCAGAGAAGCTTTGATTAGCTCTGATTATTATTAGGGAGCGGGAGAGCTGAAAGAAAGAATAGGAACAAG
The DNA here is from genome assembly GCA_028455905.1 of Neoseiulus californicus. Lineage (NCBI taxonomy): Eukaryota > Metazoa > Arthropoda > Arachnida > Mesostigmata > Phytoseiidae > Neoseiulus > Neoseiulus californicus. The sequence goes on from JAMQGS010000001.1 coordinate 3,551,119, forward strand.
ATCGACTCTACGCGCACGATTACTTCACGAGGTATTCACCGCCTAGCGGCTACTAAGCCGTCGAAGGTGTCGGAACCAAGAACTACTTACTGGGTGGTATTCCAAGGTTACGAGGCACATAGGGTCACAAATGGCATTTCTCGCAAAATTCTCAAAAAACGATCAGAAAATTTTTGAGCTTCTGCCGCGGATCTTTGATCAAGTTCGCGGCTCCTCCAAAGGCTTCCGATCGTCTTCTTATTTCCAGATTCCAACAAGGTTTGAATTGGAACATGTCAAAAGGGATCGTCGGAAGTCAGCATCTTGTGGGACGAAAGCCGCAGACGGTTTCAATCAGCCTCCAAGACCGTCGATATTCAGAAGAATCGAACGTCTCAGCAACGCGTGACTTCTTCGACTCGGGAAGTGTAAGTATATGTAGTATGTGTACTCCCCGTTGGTTTCGTAGAGAGCAGGGCCTCTCATTGATGAGTTTCCTCAATCAACTGTATGCTCGAAAAAGAGAACAAGTATCACAAGACTGCGACAACGATCATGACCGACTCTCGATGATTGGAGGAAACTGTTTTTCGAGACTAATCGCTCATACGGACGGCCCATGTAAACGGCGACCACCAAGTACTCGTCTCCTCAGGAGGATGGAGGGGGAATGAAGATAGAAATCAGCAGAGACGAGTAAGTAAAGCGAAGAAATCATCTCCGAATCGTTCCGACGGTATACAACGTGGACAACCACCGCAGTCGATGCCGAAGAGAAGCCCCAATCCAATCTGATTGGAATTGTCGGTGTCCGGGAGTGCACCATGGAATTCGTGAAGTTTGAAGAAGGCGTTCCCGACGTCAATGAATTGACTTGAGGATAGTGCCGCTTCAGATGAAGCGACCGTCGCGGCTTCGATTGAGCCCGACTCGTGATCGTGGTAAACATCGAGTACGCTCGTTGAGGCTTGGAGCTCCAGAACCCGCATGGCAACCACGGTAGCAACAACAATGGTGGCAACAACAGCGACAACAACATTAACAACAACGACGGCATCGACAATACCGACGGTCGAGTGTAATAACCAGCGAGGCGGTCCAAGTCATGATCTTTGGCCTCTGTCGTCAAAGCTACTCGCTGAATGGAAGACATTTTTTTTTGTGCAGAAAAATCAAAGAGAAAACAGCGAAACCGAACGGACGGAGGGAACGCACTCAACCACTGTTGGGGAACGGAATCAAAAATATCGGAGGGAACAATACCAGAAACGGTCAACGCTCGATGGAACGTTTGGCGATTCCTCCTTTGATTCATCTGCGCGGCAACTGGAATCGTCGGTTCCGCATGCTGGCTCACCTCGTATCCCCACTATCCTTATAACATCGATCCTTGTCTCGTGAAGGAAGGAATCGTGAGATAAACTGGCTGAGCGAATTTTCGAGGCCGTGTAGGCTGTATCCGCCTGATCTGCGATTGGTTTGTGTTGTGCTCATTGAACGTGCGGTGAGTCATCTCGCGGCGAGCTCGAACGCCACCATCCCAACTCACTTGTTATGCTCTCGATGACCGAGTGTTCCGTTCAGAGATTCTGTCCCTGTCCAGTTACTATGCCAGGAACGAGCTCTCGGAGCAAGTCGATTGATTGATTTTGTGGAATGACAATGCTGTGAACGAAAATAGTGGGAAAGTGTCCCTTAACTCGGATTGGATCGTTGAGAGTGTTGCGCCGAGCTTGGTTAAAACGACAAATATGGATCGGGGGGAGCGATCCGTGATTTCCGCGATCGAGTAAAACTCCTCGACGTTTGTTACGCTGCAATGACTTCGATCACTGCGGCTTCGCGACCAGCTCGGTGTATACCTTTTGTACACTCCCCACCCACCGAGTTTTCCCCGAAACCGAGACTGTCAAGTTGTTCTCCTCTCTTCTCTACTTTATCCGTTCTGTCCCCGAGACGCGGTGACTTCAAAACAGAAAAACAAAATCGAAGGCGTCTTTTACGTTGTCGTATTGTTGACCACCCGGCACGCGCCTCAGATTGAACTTCCCGACACTAAACGACTGAGAGACCACCGCAGCTTTCAGAGCAGCTGATTCTGTGCTCGGGGACCGGTCGAATCGAAGAGAATAGAAGACGACTACCTCACAGGAAGCCCTACGAATTAATGACGTAAACGTCTATCAATTCACACCGTCCGCATCAAATCGCTCCTCCTCCTCCTCTCCTGTCTGTCCCACCGGTTCTATCTCGGGGGTTTGTCGCGCGACAGCTCCTCCAGGACCTCCTGAAAGGGTTATTGTTCGAAGTGCTGACCTTCGATCTGATCTCGAGACGAGATCTGAACCTTCAATCGCAAGTTGAGTCTTGCTCCCCGTGTTTCGGAAGTCGGAAAGATGTATTTTTCTTCTCGGTTTCCAGAATGCGCGGAAAAGTGTTGGCTGTCTTGTACTGCGGACCGGGATTGCGGCCCGGTTCCCTACCGGAGACCTTGGTCAGGCCAGCTCTTCTACAGGCCGAGGCAAACCAGCTGTTGCCTCTAACGCTACCGCCCAAATTTCGAACTAAGCGACTGGCAGCGATTTTTTTCTGTTCTTCCGTGGCGGCGGCGATGTCGGGCGGTGGCAATCGTTTCGAACGTCGCCTGGCAGCCAGTGTTTCTACTTGCGGCAGTCGCAGCAGCAGTCGCTTGAGCAGAAGATGATGATCATCTTCGAGGCGGTACCTTGAGCAAGCAAACAAGTGAGCAAGCAAGCCAGCAGGCAGGCAATCGTCGTTCGGAGACGTCTCCGGATCGCAGAAACCGAGTATATAGTTTGAAGAAAGACGTTTCGAATAATTATCCCCGCGAATTAATGAGAGCCAAGCATGAGCAACTCCGGACATGGCAAATTATGAAGTCGATTGACCGCCCGACCGCATAAATAACCGACGTAAGCATCTTGCTCTGCCAACCGGTCTCGAAGAAAACACCGCCGATCGACAAGGGACAAATTTCATTTCTCTGATGATAAATATCCATCGGAATTAATTAGTTGGCAATTACGGTTGACCTACCTTTGACGGCGCGGCAGGCGGAGTTGATTTGCTGAGACTCGGTCTCAATCGGGTCCGTTTCATTAGAGTAACCTCTGAAGCATAACTCGAATCTAACCGTGGGTTTCGACTTGAAGCTCGACCGCTCTCTCTCCGGATCGAACGATCGGTGCAAATGCCAATGATTGTCGTAAATGCTACAAGAAGCTCTCCATCATAAACTGATCTCGAGCAAGGAATCGGATTTACTCTAAATTAGCTCTGTCATCGAACCGCTGAAGACAGGACAAGTTGCTGTTGTCGATCAGATGTCCCGACCAACGGAATCTCATTAACTGTGTATTAACTCAACTTACCTACTCATTTCTTGAAATGAGCTCGATTTCAAGTCGATCAACAGGACGATAAATATCGTCGCCACAGCAAGAATGGAAGTTTCAAAGACCGTAATGACTTATCGACGCTGCTACTGGAACCCATGCGGCATGTTAAACACTCGTGAGGTGGACTCTGTAGGAAGGGGAGTAGGAACTGTGGGCTTTGATCTAGTCGCAGCGAACATTCCCGTCGAAAACGTTCTGCATAATCCTCGCACGCCCCGCCACTGTCCACGCGCTACGAAGATCGGGTCCCATGCTAGCCCACAGATCGAAGCGCCTCGAGGACGAACTCTATCCTTTGCGCGTCCTCAAACTCGCGCCAACGGGATGCTGCGTCTAATTCTGAATACAATCCAAGCATATAGATTCCATTATAGACTCCATGTTTGGATACCGTACTTCGACCCGGAGCATGTCAAACTTAAAGATTCCGATGTCGATCCCGGGTTCGGAAAGAATCGAAGTTCTCCGCATTGGATTCACACCGATCAGGAATCCGGAAGCCCACTGGAAAAGCATTTTCCACGTCCCGTCGCGAAAGATTCTATCACTCCTTGGCCAGTATAATATCCAGCGCTCATAAACCACCGATCGCAATCGCCAGAAAGAACCAACGGGGACGCCAGCGATCAGCCACCGAGAGCTGTTTGGTCGGCCGGCCGGCTGGCTGGGTTGGTGACTAGCTGTACGGATGGCCGGATGGATGGATGAATAGACGGAGGAACGCCGGAGAACGGACAAACAGAAATACGTCGTCGTCGTCTTCTTCAGTAACTCCGCCCAGAATTCGCGCTTAGCTGGCAGTCGTCTGGCTGGTGAGTCAGGACAGCCAGCGGCGAGCAGATGAAGAAGGCGTTCCGATCCGGAGGCAGGTAGGCAGGCAGGCGGCTTGACTTTGAAACGGTTTCGCGGCGCGCCGCTTTCCCTTTACGGACAAAGTTTCTTCTACCTCTTGTCGAACTTCGTCGGCTCCGTGCTAAAGTCTTCTCGCCTTCCTACCTGTCTGTCCGTCTACCTGTCTGTCTGTCTGTCTGGCTGGTCATCGTCTCACCGACGGTCGGGCTACCTAGCGGTTGAATGCCTGTATCTGTAGATCCATTTGTGCGTGTGAGTGTGATGTAATTCTTTAGCATCCGAACTGCCCAATTAGGTCCGGCGGCGGCGATAGAGGCTGCTTCAAAGGCGGAAAGGGCGGCCGACGCGACTCGACGGGGTTGGCTTTGATGTTAAACGATTCTTGCGTACTTGTAGCTTCACTTCACTTCTTTTTATACCTTCTTCGTTTATCTAATACGTCTTTTAATTCCTCCGGGCGTGCTTTGATTTGAGCGGTTTATTCCTAATGCTCGCTCGCTCGCTCACTCACTCAAGCCCGATTACTTGATGGCTGCTAGCATGCTCAGTTAGTTGTTCTGTCGGAGTCCTCCAGTTGTGATTAGCTTCTCGATTTGATTCGATGCCCCTAAAAGCTCTTAGAGTGATCTGTACGCATCAAAAAGTACTCCAAGCGTTTCCCTCGCTCCGCTACCGAACTTAATGGAAGGATAGAATGCGAGGAACGGAGCGAGAAAGTAAAAGAGAGAATCAGAAAGTTGGATTAGCGCGATCGAGTAAATTCGTAGCATTAGCAATCTTCGGTTCCGAGGGATCGAGCAGAGCCTCGAGTGATTGGATCGGAACCTCTGCCGAGGATTCTTTCCCATGTGTGAAAGCTAAAGTTTTTACCAAACAGAGTTTCAGTCAAGACTTCCGTTAATCGAAGATACATTCGAGGACTTCGATAAAAATCCGTTTTCGGCCGACGTCGGTGTGCAACACTGCGAACAATTGGTAAATCCCTTGCTCGACCGAGCTATGATGGACAGCGCGCGGAAATTCACTTTCCCCTCCTCGGAATGTCATTCGACCAGATTAAACATTTTCTCTCATCTTGTTTCCTTTTTCGAAGAAGGCGTGAAGTAAAAACTCATTCCGTAAGGTCGGTCGGCGTTGTCCGATCCATCGAAGGCCGCTCGACTGAACGGTCGGACCGCGTTCCCGTTGGGGGGTCTTGAGAGGTGTCATAATCGACGAGGGATGGGGCTCTCAATCTGGGGCAAGCGAACAGGCGACTCGTTCATTTCGGTGGAATGCCTTCAACCAAACACATCTGACATCAGAGTGGCGGCTGGCGGCTGGTTTGCCGTTGAGAGCGTCAGTTCGACCATCAGTATACCCCTATACTCGGATCATGTATCTGCAGAATGCCGCTACAGCATTATCGCGATCGTCATCATCGCGGTTCGAAGCGAAAGCGACCAGAACGACAAGGATGTCCCCCGATCGCGTGCGGACGGACTTGTGGGACTTTTGAGCCCGTCATAACACTCTCAGGCCAGTCAGCAAATCGAGCGAATCAATCCGCAGGACTCGCGATCGAGGGCTCGAGGGTAAACGATGCCAGAAGAATACAACAGCGTCACTGGTTGACCGTCAAAACGCTTTCAATTTGGGATTAAGTCACAGAACAGATGACGGTGGCTTCGTTTCATTTCGATCAATGCATGGAAACAACGTCAGCACCTCCATCCGTCGTACATCCACGAAGCTGGTAGTTCCCGAGTATTCTCCACTATCCGTGGGATGGGGAATGTGTTCAGTTTAAGCAATTTGAGTTTGCTCTGAGACCCAAACTCCATGACCGTGATGTTGACGTCGTGAGTTCTATAGTTCCATGATGGAAGGCAGCTTCTCATGCTGACGCTTTTCGAGGATGAATCATCGGTATCAGCACCCTTTTCCAGAGAACGAGAATGCGCGCTTGTGATCCTGTGGCTCCTTTTTCCATCGGTTCCGCGAACCCTAGGGATTCTTGTGACTCTCAGCCAATCATTCATCAGGGTTTTGGCCGAGTGTTGGAGGCGTTTGTCGCCCGAGCATCCGTCACAGGAACTAACAGTGAACTGAGGGCGAGCATTTCAGAGAATCCATCAGGATGTCGATCCTGTCTACCGAAAGCAGAAAAAAAGCAAAACAGAGCGAGGCGTCAAATCGTTTCTTGATTTGGGCGTTTCAGCTTGTGTTCAAACGTCAGACGTCGAGAGACGCCGGACAGCGGCATTAATGTCGAGCGCTGTTACATCTTTGCTCGCTCTTTGTACAGTCGAATAAGATGATGAATTACCGATCGCTCTTCGTTGTTTCTCAACTCCTCTTCCTACTCGTTCATGGCACCTTCTCTGCCCCGTCCTCAATATCTTTTGATTTCTTTTCGTGTTCGTCAAATCTATTCTTCTCACTGCGAATCCCTATATCCATTCTGAGAGCTAGCGCGATGCTTTACTAGGTGCGCGTCGCGCTTTGTCGATGCCGTAAATGTTTTCGATTCGGCTTATGATTCGGTGAACGACGTCGAACAAAAACTGTGAACGGCCATTGTTCGACCTCTCTTCGAACTTCTCCCTTTTTCCTGTCTTTCGCCATCTATTTCGGTTTTTCATCAAAACGCCTAATTCTCTGTGAGACCTTCGATTCTGTTGCGCCGAGTGCTCGTGGACGTCCATTCTGTTTGAGTGTTCGATTCCTGATTTTCGGTTTTTGCAAAACACCCCAGAGCCGTTCCAATCATTACGGTATGCGACAAAAATGGAAACAGAAAATCGCTTCCGAGCCCGATCTTCGGGTGGGTCCAATCCTTAATATGAAGTGGAACTTTCATTATGAATCTCAACCCTACTCTCAAGTTCCAGTCTGGAATCGAGGAGCACTTGCTCCGGAACAAGGATAAGAAATAGATTCCATTGAACTACAGCCTCAGTTCGCGCTCGGTTTTGATCAAGTCAGACGAGTGAGCCGATCAGGGTGTAAAATCCCGTGATCGTTCGTTCGTCCGTCCGTCCCTTCGGTTGGCGGCCGAGTGTTTGAAAAATCATGTTCCACTGATTGCCCATTGTCCATCCATCGACCGCGGCTGCCACGGGAACAACAACGACGACTCCGACCAAGACGACGGTTTAGCACTAATTTCAAACACGACGATCATTTCGTTTAGTCCTTTCAGTCTTCTCTCGCTCGCTGCTCCGACACAGAACGGCGTCAGATACAGGTGTTCCGAAACTGGTTGTGCCTACGGAGGAACGCAGCGGGGCGGAATGACTTTAGGCGTTTGTGATTGAGGATCAAATTTGGAATCGCCCAGCGTTTTATACGATTCCATCTATCTTTCGGTCACTCAGCCGTTCAGTCACTGAGGCGGCAAGCGTCTTCTTGCTTCGGACTTGTTCTAATGAGTTCAGAGTCGGAATCGAACGTCGCTTTGAGTCGTGTCGCCATCGTTCATGTTCGTATTTTGTAATCGAGTCGATTCGAATACAGCTGAATTCATCCGAAACTGGGCTTGTCTCCTCCTCCGGGTCCGTAATTTTCTCCCGTCCGCCCTGACCCCCTCCTCGGCGTCGTCCTTCTCCCGCCGATCTTGATGTATCGCTCGGACAGCAGTTTAACAGCATTAATTGATTCTGGTGTGTCTCCCATTTTACGATGCATTGTCTTGCCTTGCTCGATCGTTCCTTCGTTCGTTTCGTCGACTTCTTTCACTTTCGTGGTCGTGTGCCCGGCTTCACGCCCGCCCGCCGCCCGTCGGTCAGCCGAAGGGCGGTTCTCTGACCGAACACAACCACCACTACCTACTATCCATCGAACAATTACAGAACATTCCACGGGATTTCTATGGAGAACTCCATCAACATCGACAGAATGTTCACGTGAGCCTCTTCCATCAGGTGCTCCATTTGCAACATGAATCCATTCCATCAAGCTCCACGACCGCACGAAAGTTGTCGCCGAGAATCACGGAACCCCATGAGCCCTACCATGACCAGAATATCGGGCACCCTAGCCCCCTGGGTCCAGAATCCTCTTACCTGAATCTGAGCTTGATTTCGAATCTTCGAAGGATATAATCTCCGTTTTGGACGATCGAAAAATTGACGAGAGCCTGGCTGAGTTCGATGCTATCACCTCGGAAGCTACCCGCATCGAAACTTCATGCATTCACCTGCTTCACTCGATATCACTCGGGGCATGTGCTTCGATTATGTTCAATCGCCGAGCCGTAGCCGATGCCCCTATTCATGTGCCCTCATATTGCTTTGCAGCGATCGACCGCGAGTCGTTCGAAACCCGACTGTTTACGCCGCAGGCGTCGGATTCAGCATCGGTAACAACGGTGATAATAACAAGAATGAGAATAATAAAATAATCATGATGTGTAACTTTCCTCGGACTGTAATAAACTGCATTGTTTGTCGCAGGAACTGCCGACCCGCCCGGAGGAATCCCGCACCGGTTGGTCTTTTGCCTAGTCGTCCGTTGGTTGCCCCCTTCCTCCTCCCCCTCCTTTTCTCCCACACCCCACGCGCTGTCTAACTGGTCTTGGCTGGTTGGGTTGGCTATTCTCTTGTTCTGTATGGAAGCTTCTTTTTGCTCGAGACTCGCGTGAGCTCGCACAAACTCGGTTTCATTACTCAGTAAAAGAAACAGAGGCGACACCCTGTCTCCTCCTCGGTTACCCCAGTCGTGCGTTGTCGTCGTTGTTGCTGCTGCTACAACTGCTGCCGCTCTTGCTGCAGCTATTGGGAGGGCTGGGGGGCATTCAGACAATTGAGCAGCCGAGAACCGAGAGCAGTGGTCGCCACTGAGCAGCCTGATTCGGTTAGGGCCCTCCGCGTAACTATGGAGGGGAAATACGTCTCGCTTACCAGCTCGGGCCAAACAAGCGGATACTCTCGGGCCTGAACAATTTGTGGTGCCATGGAGTCCGCCATGTAGCGAATTTTCGCTCGTAATATCTCCCTCCTGTTTGGAGCCTATCGCATGGTGACCGAGTCCACCAAAGCGCGCCTTACCCCTGCAGAGGGACACCCCTCGAGAATTTCCAGGGTCGATGTTTGAATCATCTGTCATAACAATTCTGGAGGATTTCGGGAATTTCCAGATTTTCTCCTCCAAGTGGTAATACTTGTCTGGATATACGGAGAAAATGCAGCTCTCGGAGCTCCCCGAGCAGAGCATCTTGAGTCCCCGTGTGAATACGGCGTTCGACCACGGGAAACTCCGACAAAACTTGAAAGAAGACTCGTATCGCAAGCCTAGCTGCCACGGAGACGAGTTTTTTTTCTCCGGCGAACGTCTTTCGTGTAGTTCGGCGCAACTCGGTCTGGCCCACCCCACCACACCTCGAGGAACGTGGCGTTGATTGAAGGCAATGGGAGTTCCTCGGGGAGCCGGAGTAGCTGCAAGACATTGACCAATTCTGTGGTTGGGTGTTGTACGTCTCATATGGGATGAACGAAACCGAACGGACAGACGAGCTTGCTTCTTTTGCGAGGAAGCGATTGCTTCGTTGGTTTGCCAGAGATGAGAGAAGCAAGCATGTCGTTCGTCCCTCTGATTGAACCCACAGACTCGCTGGGAAACGCATGCTGGCCATTGTGAGACTGCCTCGACCAGCCCGCTGAACAACTAGCTGGACAGCCCAGCGACCGAGGAGTCAAACTGCCTCGTACTAAATGGGACATTGTGCGACCTGGCCAACGTCATCTCCTTCTCGGAGGTCCGGGAGATATCGTCTTCGGGGACGTTTATGGCGACGTCGTCGACGAGATCAATTTGAGGGAGGAGATCAGCCAGCGGCGAGTCTAACGTGCGTCACTGCACTCCCCACCCGCCGAAGTGGCCATCGGTCTCCCGTACGTTCGACCACCGGATCGCTCCTCGTTTCCTTTTTTATGGACTCCGTTCCATAAACAGCTTCTGCTCCTAGGACCCGCTCGGTTTTGTGAGGAGGGTGGTGAGCATCTTTTTCGCTTCATGCCATGATGATTGAAATCACCTGAAGATCGTGCATGTTGAAGTAATGGGATGTCCTCGATTGCTGATACAATTCCGGTACATACGAGATTTTCCGAGGATAGTACATGTTTTATGGTTCAGCTTGATAAGAATGGGTCATGAATTTGGAACTTCATCTTCCCGACGCACGCCTTCATCATCGATGAAAACTTTTGTTCAGCCTAGTTAGACTCTGCCTTCACCGCACCGCACGTGTATCGTGAAAGCTCGACCCTGGTTGGCGTACTTTTCATGCAAACTTTCACTCATGGTAAACCGTGCCTGTCCGAGACGAACCGAGGGCTCACAGAGTAACTGTTGTGCTCCCAGCTTTGGAATTTCACGAATCCTGGTAGGTGAGCCGCATCGTACTCATGACACATAGTGTATGTGAAGGTCATTTACATATTATCATAGCCGAGCAGCTTACTTTCCTCCAAATGAATGCCATTTCTCTTCTATCCATCCGCTGGTCCGGCTGCCGTTAGGCATTTGAGTACTGTAGTAGTGGCTCTTTACCTATCTGCCTATCCATCCATGTCCTCGAATAGTAGCCGGCAGCTTTTTCTCTTCGTTGATGGTGAATAGATTCTGCTCACGTTGTGCCTCGAGGCTGTTCGAGTACCTGGAGAATAACAAGAGAAGCGACGAGGACCGCGAGCGGAGAAGCACCACAGGGCCGCCAACGAAGGATCCTCCCCACCTCCTGGAGTCGTCTCGGCAGCCTGGTCTCCCAATTAAAGCGACTCCTTCTCCTTGCCTCGCTCATGCTCGCTTCGAGGTATCGTACGATTTCTTCAACCGAATGCTTCGTTACAGCTGAACGTAAGCCGAGCGACAGCAAACCGCTTGCGTTCGCAAAGAAAGTCACGAAAAATCGGGAGCGAGAACCGAATCGACTGCTTTTGGCGCTCGGTGGAGATAATCCGAAATTCCCGGAAGCTCTCGATTGACTTGCTCTGCGAGGTTTGTTCTCATGATTCACTTCTAGGATGTGGAGGAGGAAACGGGAACAAAGGCCAGCGATGTCGATCCGAAACAGACCGAAGGTTTTCCCAAGAGCACCATAGTGCGTTAATGTCGACCATTAGAACGGAATGCTATTTTGCTCCTTCTTCTGTTCATCGGTCATATCTCGTATGTCAGAACGTATGACGTATGAACAACGCTGATCGTCCGACAATGATGACGCCGGCGATCCGCCGTTCCGTTACTGCAGAACTTCCACCGCATCTCGATCCTTGTGTTGCCCGAATTCTCCACAGATCCGATCTCAGAGCTCCTGATGCTGCCAAAACCACCGAAACTGCCCGCCGGTCAGCCGCTACTCAGTGACCACGGTTCATCGCGTGCACCAATTAATTTTGTAAACTGTACACGTACACAGACGCTACCAGATGGCTTGGAGAGCACGGCTTACGCGGTGGGTGTTCTCTCGAGCCCGAAAGCAGTGACTGTCATTTCGCCGCTCTCGTTTATGCCTTTCCAACCCCAACGGTACTCAGGTTGAAACGAGCGTCCCACCCTGAAACAGTCAGTTATGCGCATCACATTCGGAACGTTCACACACACACACTCGCATTACGTCCGATTTCTGCATCAAATCATGGCCTAAACTAAACCCTCGGAGCGAGCACTCCTCTACTTTTCGACTGAGTTTATTCCGTTTGAGGTCAATCCGATAAACGACGATTCCTGCTGTGCATCTCGATTGGATACAGGATTTTGTTTTTTATCGAAACACGCCCTCTGAAACTTGAATTGAGAGTCCGAATGCCAAAAGGAATCGACGCTGGGTAAGAAAACCTCTCTGGAGGACTTCCCGGGAATAGAAACGAGGATCCTCCTATCGCGGTCAGGTCGGACCGCGGTTTGTTTAGAGCTGTGATTGGAATTGATGTGGCCTAAAGCCCCTTTCGAAAGAAACACTAAATCAGTTTACATTAATCGTCTGTGTTTGTATATGGTTGTGGCGTCGAGCGAGCAAGCGAATCGCTAACCGGGCCCAACAGATAGAGCAGCTTGCTCGATTTGGGGAGCGATCTCGGTATAGGTGTCAGATGAGCGTTGAGAGAGCGTTCGAACAAAACAGGACTCCGTGGCGAAAAAAGAATCGCCAAATGGAAGAGAGGACGGACGGAGGGAGGGAGGGACGCGATCGGCGGATGAAAGGAGGCCTTGTGGTCCCCTTTACGACATGAATAATTTTGTTCAGCGCGATCCATGCTCTCTCGCTGAACAACCGGTAGAGACCTAACCAGTGCTCGGTAGTATGCGTTACGCCAAATATACAAACCGCAGTCAGGTTATGATGAACTCGATTTACCACCCAAGCTTTCATCTCCTCCACGTCGATCTTTCTCCCATGAAACATTCGTTGTGTCTCTATCGGCGTTTTTCTTCTCCTCGTCCGTCCGCGGAACAATAGAAGCAACAAGTCAAACATTTTTTGATGGGTGTCTCTTTTGGCTTTCTTTTCGGTTTTTACCACTCTTGGTTGCCTTGGGAAATACAAATATGTGTCGAGTCGTAAAAGTTGACTTCGAACACAAACCACATATAACACGCCGACCGCAAGACCGAGCGGACCGATTACGAAGTCGCGCCGCACCGAGTTGAGACTCTCGTTTCTTTCGGGGTGACGCCGACGTTCCCCCCGCGACCCGGAGCCGAAAGCTATAACGGCTTTCGACAGTACCGAGCGGACAAGCGTCTCGATCTCTGAGGAAGAACTGGCAAGAGAGACGTTGGGGTCGGAGACTTCGGCGGACGCAAAACCCACGAAAAGCGCATAATGCAATAAGTGCACTGAGTGCAATTAACGCGGCAGAGGACAGTGTCCACGGCGAGCCAGAGGCAACAGCTCGCCGTCTTATGGACAAGTTGCTGGCTGAGTACAAATCAATAACCCTTTTTCCACACTCGCTCATTGTGTGACTACTGACCACCCGACCCGCAAGGCAAGAGCTCCTATCCTTGCCTCTTCTCCCCTCCTCTCGAACTGGAAGACGTTCCCAGGCACTCACTCACCCGCCCAGTGGCAAGGAACCCTGATGGCATAGAGGATCCGGCAGCTTCCTGCCGCCTTTTCAGCTGGCCCAGCGCATTACCACAAACGAGCCCAACCGGTGGTGGTGCTACTTTCTTTCTGCTGTTGCCGGAGCTGCTTTTGCTACGTTTCTGACCCTCTGCACCGCTGAGGAGCTTCTGAACGACCAGCGAGACGCAGGCTGTTAAGGAACTCTGATCGGGCTTTTAACACTCGGAGCGGGCCCACAACAAAGAACGAATGCAGCAACTTTACAACCCATCCTGCACACCCGAACTCTGGAAGGACGAGAACGCTGTTTTCCTGTTGGACACCGAGCTTCAAGCTCATCATTTCAAAGGTGCTCCATGTCACAAACCCGGCCGATCGAGTTGAGGTCTCTCAAACAGTTGGACATTGTCATCGATCGTGGCATCGCATCCACCGTATTATTATGGAGCGTCCGCTTCCCAGGAACATCGGTCTGAAGTCATGACGTCCGCAACGAAGAAAGTCGAGCATGATACCCGGGGTAGGAGAAGCCTCATGCATTCCAGTGCCTCCAATCCCGCGTCCCTCGCGATCGCGTCGGGTTCGGTAATGTCGTACGCCAGGATGGAGAAACGTTCTGAACACGGTCGAATTCGTCATCGTTCCGCCGTGAAGCTGTTCGTCGTAGTTCGGAGCGGAGAGTCCCATCGCCACCCTGTTGCTCAAGACGGTTCTGCACGCGAAATATGTTCCGATCATACAGCGCTGCAAATCTAAAGTTTGATGCGGCTGACGGCTGAGCGGGATCCCGTTCACTGTTTATTGTGAAAGATTTGCAAATGGAAAAACGAGGAAGAGGCGCAGAGGGGATTCGAGAGCGGTGGCGGGGAACGGCGAGGGAGGGAAAGAGAGAAATCCTACTTTTTGGGGACGATTCGGATCCACAGCACGCTTCGGGGATTGCGAACTTTGGGTGAATTCGCTCTTGAAATAAGCTTGGGCGATGCACGCGTAACGAGCAGTAGGAAAAATAAGCTTTCGAAAAGCCAGCTCCCGTTCGGCATACTGATTTTCCGTCACTGTGCCGAGACTTGGATCTCGCACGGCGGAAGCGAATTCCGAGCTCAGATCGACCTTCATCGATCGGAACCGACCATTCCTCGGGCCATTTCGACGGCTTGGTCACTTTTGAGACCCCGTTTTGAGTTCATTGTCGGCTCGGACCAATTTTCTCTCGTTGGACGGGATGGCGGAAAACGGGTCGAAAATGGCGGAACCGTAGAATCTCGTCGCAACCAAGACCGCTGGAGCGAATACCTGGATATGATGAACGAGTTTTTTTCGCTTGTCCGGTCGGCCTGACACCCAGTTTCCACACAGGACTAAATTTTGTTCTGCGCTCCACAAAACGGACTCTTCAGGCTATTATCATGTCGACAGTCTCTTTTCGAGCAAGTACTCTAGACCTGGTGGTACCAAAGGGTACTCGAGCGCTCCGAGGGTGGTCCCTAAAAGGTCTTCAATGCATACTCCAAGCATCCGCGATGAGCTAACAATGCACGATCGACGGGAGGTCCAGACTCAAGGTTTTGTGCTCGAGCCTCGCAGTCGGGGGAATCTGAGGCATCTTCAGTTTCTTCCCATTCTAGTCGATCTTCTCTGGGCGTCTCTCGAATCCACTCTCTCTCTCTCTCTCGATCATTGTGATCGGCCGAAAATAAAATTAGTGACGCGAAACGTTTGTCTGCAGACTAGCACTTTAGCGACGACGATCCGGCGGGATCTTTTTCTCTGAGAGCCATCTTCTATATCCGTTTGCGATCCGATTCTCTTCGTCTGGTTCACTCGTGAATGCCGATCGTCTGTGTCCTTCTGAATGATTTCATCTGGCTCCGGTGGGAAAGCGTACATCTCAATGGGTTTTCTACGGCTGATGTTGCGCCTCAGATAATCCGAGAATCCACAGAAAAGGTTTAACGGATACCGTCTTTTTTGATTCCAAAAACCTCGCCGTGGCTGAGCGATCTCTCTGACGGAAACAAAATCATCCTGAGAGAGATGTCAAAGAAAGAGAAATTCAGCAGCCTCGAGAGAATGCCGCTGGAACTTTCCACCAGGATTAGATATCTCGGGAAAATCTTGAAGAGCGTTTCTAGAAAACGTAGATCATTCCTCAGATCGAGAATGCCCGCCATGACGGAGACTTTCGGAGACAAAAAAAAAACGAGAAAAATACTCGGCTCCCGTCGCTGATGTTTCAGATTTGAACGAAGACTGAACATCCATGCCACGTTGGAGCGTCAAGATGACAACAGAAGGGGACAAAGTATTATTTTCAATTTGACACGGCCCGCGGGTCAGTCCGACGATCGCCGGTGATGGAGTCGGTGCGGTGTCTGAAACTCCGTTCTGGAATACCTATATAGAATTTTTCTTTTTGAGGAAAATTCTGAGAATTCCTCTTTGTTCTTTTGTGCGCACGGGCCATCAGCATGAGTGATAGAGACGAAACTTTGAACCGTGGAAATGATTCAGAATATTCAGAAAATTGCAGGAGGAAAGCGTTTTCCTATGTCTCTTCTGTAGTCGTCTGTCGGCCGCTATTTGATTTTTTCACACGTCAGCGGCGTAGCCTGTAATGGAGCCAGAATAATTTATGCGCTCGGGGACAGAATGAAGTTCTGCATGCTGTCAAAAAGAGCGATCTTTCCGAAGTCTATGGAGCAGAGAAGTGAAAAAAAGTAGGGCCAACCACGAGCTACTTCGAACATGATCTTCGGCGGGCTCCAAAAGTGTTTTTTATGTTTCAGAGAGAGGAGTTTTTCCGCTCCCCTCGACCCTTTTCTCGGCCGAGGTCCAAGCTCACCTGAACGCTTTATTCGATTACAACTCAAAAGCTGTTTCAACTATAATTGAATCTCCGACGAAAGAAAAATGAGAGTTCCAACCCGGGACGGAGACTTTGTCACACGCGCCAAACAGCAGAGTCCCCGAACAGCACTTTGGTTGGCTGGCATGCCTGCATGGCAACGAGTCCCCTTTGTTTCTCTGTTTCTTTTTTCTTTCTTGATGTTTCCATCGGTTAACGGGTGGTTTGTGCCCGAGGAATTCCCGCCGTCGAATGCCACCAATCCCACCGCTAGTATCTGAACGATTCGGCTCTTCCAAGAAACGTCGCTACGTTCTACAACACAGCGACGTAGAGGCTGAATGAGGCGCCACAACGGCGGGTTCTTGTTTTGCTTCCAAAGAAATAGACTCTTTCGTATCAACTATAATGCTCGACTCCGTTCGGAGTCACGCTAACCCCAACAAGAGAATTCGTTGTTAGATCGTTTAATCGGGTTGACGTGCATCGATTGACCACTAGCTGACCTTTGCCATGATCCCCATCATCATCTCATCTCCATCCTAGCAATCATCTCTGTCCCTGCCCTACTGATCATCATTGTGATGGTGATGGTGGTCGCGGCGGTGTTTTCTTGATGGATTCATCGATGCATCGAAGCACGAAGCGGACTCTGTCGCCATTGATTCCCTGGAAAGGGCAACAATGACACTAGATACCATTGATTTTCATTCCGGCATCTTTGTTGTACTTCGAATAGTGAGGCGGCAGGTTGTGAATTCACGGGGAGTTCCAACCCAATGACTTATCGCAGCAATCGGTTCCAAACATCCAACTTTCGCGATTTCGCGTAAGTTTATCCATCCAGCTGCAAAGCAACCTGAGCCGTTTCGAGAAGCTGATGAGGGTAAACTCCCGACCTTCAGAACACCTGTTACGAAAATGACCGGATCGGAGACTTGAAGCAGCTCTCTCGCTGTTGTCTCGTGCTTCAGCATTCCACGTGTTCCTCGATACATTCGGAGCTTGAGAGAAGCCCAATACTGAAACCCAACTTATCCATAGAAATGTCGGTATCGGATTCCGGCTTATCCACCAGCAAGGCAACAGCCGATGCTTAGAGTACCATATAATCACTTGATGACTAGCTGCCTTGCTACCTGCCGGCTGGCTGGCCCGTGTACACTACTCAGATTTCAAGGGGGGAAGGGGGTTGATGGGGACGGAGGGGAGAAAAGCGCGGGGACTGAATGGAAGAGGCTTAGCTGGGCTTATGAACAATCTCGCTGTTCGAATATTATCTCTCTTGTTCTCCGTCGCGCTCGCTTTGGCTGCCACTCTGCTGGAACTCGATTCTTTGTTGATGGTGCCGGATATTCAATATTGAAGGGGCTCGCGGGAGGTTATGGGAGAGAACAATGTTTCGGACGATCGAACGACGGAATTCGAGCAAGGTACGCCTGTTGCACGACACCGGTCGTTGATCTCAACTCCGACGCACTTCTTTGAACCTCCACTGAACTGTTTTCGCCGTTTGCGCTCGATGGAACCGAGTGCTTTTGTCGATTCGGTTTCGTATCCGATAGCATTCTCGATGGCATCGGATCCTCCTCGTGAGTTCGGACGGAAAATGAAATCAAACTGTCTAGCTGAGTTTGATTCTGAGTCCGAGAGCGTCTCCTGTGGCCGATCTAAACTCAATCTCTATGAGTGCCCTCTTGAAAAATGCTGCGTTTGGGAAAAACCCATTCGTGTGTGTGTATGTATGTGAGTTTCTATGTGCGCTGGCGAGAGTGTGTGGGCCTGTGTGAGAGTACGACAGCGTGTTTGAGATGGTTCCGCGGACCACCCCATGCGCCTCTTAGTCATCTTCCGAGTTGCTATGTCAACAGCAGAGCGGGTATTCGAAATTTCTTCTCGAGCTCAAACAAATTTTGATGGATAACTCTTCTGAATTTGAAACTGCAAAATTCACCGGGATGCCTCCCCCGCAGGAAACTTCTCGTGGCTCTAGCTCGTCATCTACATCATTGAAACAGTTATGACCTGAAGTATCTATGGATTCCATTTTTCGTAATGAATTTCGTAATTTTTCGAAGAAATCATGAAGGTTCGATAATCGCTACCATTCCTGGTTTGTTGGAACGTCGACTTCGACAACTTTTTCAGCACTCGTAGCCTCTGCTCCACTGCCAAACTCTGCGGGGTCGGATGCGCGCACCCCGTAGTTTCCCCACATCATGATTGTCGAGCATTTCTCTGACATCTGACAAAGCCAATTAGTATCGGCTTAGATCGGTCAGAACGAGATCGCTCGCTTTCTTCATCTCGCCAGCTCCCGCTTCGAGTTTATGTCAAAAATCATTCACCATAAAAATTCAGACAAGCGTGCGACGACCAGTTGGAGCTTGATGTCCAGCTCCGAGTCAAGGACTTCAAAGGCAGTAGGCTCGTCAGTGGTTTCCTGAGCTAGCGTCGCCATTGATTGAACACCTTGACATCGCTCTAACCTAATTTAGGTCCTGAAAAAACAATTTCACAATTTGTTGAGAAGAACTACGCATTGATCAATCGCTCAAACATCCTTCCGCAAATGAGATTACCGATGACGCCTAGTACTCAAGTGGGCTGAGAAGCAACCCCTGATTTCGAAGGGATTCCACTGCTGAATTCTGACCGACTGAACGCCCGGTACTTGCGTGTGTATCAACCTATGGGTTCTCAAGACAATCGCGGAGCCTTTCGAACTTTGAATTTCGGTGGCGCCGTGAATGAGGCAAAAAATGTTCCCTCGAAGCTACTCTAAACTCGAGGCGCACTCGACGAACGGATCTCCCCTCTCGAATAGTATCTGTACACACTGCGTTACGCCAGTTCTCTCATTCTTTCCCATCCGCATGTCGAAATCGCAAATCCGAGCGGGCGAACACGCAGGCGGACAGAGAGCGGTCGCGTGTCCAGGAAGCTGCTCATTATATCAGGATTCTTTTTACAGCTCACGACATCGGCACGACTCGACATGCAAGCGAGCGCAATGGTGTTCTATGCTGCACGAGACCTAAGCTTGATAATGGATGACTTCACTAATGAGGTTGGTTGGTTGGTTCGTTCGTTGGTCGCTTGGACGGACGGACAGTTGCTTCGTTCCTCCACTCGGTCGCTTGCTGTCTTGCTTTCTCGGGTTCCCCGGCTTGGTCTTCGATCGCTGGCTCGCTCGCGGGGTAACCCGGCCCTACCCGATGCGACTTGGCGGCCACGGCGGCGTCTCGGCCTCAACTCGACGGAACCCCCACCTCATTCCACCTCAGTTGCTCCTTGAGCCTCTCTCGTCCTTGTTTGCCCAGAGTCGGACGCTCTGCGTGCATGGAAATAGAAACTGTCCGCGGATTTTTTTCCCAGTGGCCATACAGATAATTGCAATCTGAGCCTGACACAGGACGAGATAATTCCAAAGTCCGCTTCATTATACTGACTGACTGAATCCACTCGATAGCCCTGCCTCCGAGATCCCGCCGCTTCAATCTCCAGAGCTGTAGTTGTCTCAATCACCAGTGCTTCCAAAGCTCGAGGATTTGTTGGTTTCGGTGTCCTGAATCGCATAGCCTGGAGGGGTGATTGTGATATTCGTTTCTCCAGCTATTGATATTACCCACCCGTCATCCCCTGAAGTGTTTACAATGTTGTTGTTGTTGTGGTTGTTGCTGTTGTTGTTGCCGTCCAGCTCGCTGTTAGTTCAGCCCGTGTTCTGTATTTGCCGCAATGTGCCTTGAACAACGTTACGCGATAATGGATTTACGACTTCGCATTTTTAGGGTGTCCTGGAACAGTCATGCTTAAATGCCTAGAGAAACAACAACACCGGCGGTGCCAACTCGACCTACAACAGTTAGGCAGTTGTCCCCAGAAGCCGAGCCACGCGAACGAAACCGAGGGCGATTAGCAAACGCCGCCCATTTTCCTGTTGGAACGGAGAGGATAAGGAGATTGGAAGACCGTAGAAGAAGTGAAGAAGACGGTTTTCGGAGGATTGTCGACGATTGCTAAGAACCTGATTCCAAGCATGTATATCAGAGTATTTCTCTGAAGTTTCACAGGTTTTAAAAGCTTCAGCGCCTGCTCAGTCGATGGATCGAGCCCATCAAGACTGCCGGATCGGTCTCCCAGCCACTCTCTCTCGCTCGCTGGCTGGCTGGTTGGCTGGCTCGCTCAATCTATCGATCGATGACACTCGAATGTCGCATGTTGTATCGTGCAACAAGCTCTCGAGCTAATCCTGTGTTCCACTCGACTGGCGGAACGCTTCCTCGGCCGATTGGAGGGCTTCCAGTCCAACGATGCTGAAGAATGGCCGTATTTATATCTACTGCTACGACTACGAAGTCTCACAGAGAAGAAAACGACTAATACGATGAGCTACCCTGTCTGCGCTTGTATTCTGCGTTTCAAGAGCTGGACGAGAAGGACAGGAGAGCTTGTCGAAACGTTCAAAAGGTGCCGACAGGATGACGATGGAAACCAATAGAGGCAGTCGTTGTTGAAACTCTGTCAGGCGTTTGTAGCCAAAAGATCCCAACCAAATCGTGCCGAAAGCCACATGGTGCGGCAAGAGACGCGCTTCTTCAGTGCTCGACGTGAGCTGGAGCTCCGCATAGCCCCGAGTTCTGGGATCTGCAGGATAATGGTATGAACTTCATTCTCCTGTACTTCCTGATCTTTCTTATTGTATCTCTCCTGCAACATTCTAATCTGGTGCTGTGTCGAAGGCTCAGATCTGATTTCGGGAAATCAGAATTCAGCCCAACGCACTCTGTTCGTTCCTCTGGGCTGGTCGTGCGAAATCGGAGATTTGCCACAAAGTTTTACCTCGACGAGAAACATACTGACGGTCTCTGCGTCCAGGCTTGGCGCCCTCGTGCCACTGGGAATTCGCTGGAGCGACATTGTGAAGTCACTAACAAAGAACTCAAACCTCAGGGACCGAGCCAAGGACTCAAAAATATGTTACACCTTGCGACTCCGTGATTCAATCAGTTAAATGAGATCAATGCAGAGAAAGGAATGAACCCGGTCGTTCGTTCGTTTGCTCGATCGCACGCTCTCTCGCTGCATAGCTTATTCGGAGAACATGTGTTACCAACAGGAATTCAGCAGCATAGCTGTCCCAGAGAGTGCATTCATCGTGATTCGCTACCTCGGATGCCTTCGGGTCGATCTCGCGGTAGGGGTACGGTTAACTATGAGAAAGTGTCGCTCACATGTTCGGACGCCGCCGCCGCGGCGGCGAAGCGATCCGATTGAAGTTGCTTCAAAGCAGATTCCGCTCGACAGGTGCCCTGCGAGAGACATCGAATCTGAATTTCTGAAGCACTAGGCTCAATGACGGACAACGGACTATTCCACTCGAGGATTTGATTTGTCTGATTCAAGTTCGCAAGGAAAGCTTGTCCACTTTCGGTGAACATTTTCTTTGTTTCCAGCGTTGTGGCTTCTGAAAAAACCTTCGAGTTTCCCGAGTCTTTCCCTTCGGCCTCGAGAGACGAGTTCCCCAGGCCTGTTTGCGTGATTGCGTGTGAGATTCTCTCTTCACTCTCTCGAGCTTTCTCGGTCCTCTCGTGTCCCCATGTGGCACTCCGGCGCGGTATTGTGTGGTCGGATGTTCAGGCTGTCAGATCAAACTTTCGAACCCTCGAGAGAAGAATAGAGCCACCATTAAGGAGAGACGGAGTGAGAATGGCTCCTATTCTGTCGTCATACCTAGCAAGAGGATTGTGAGAGACAGAAGAGACGGAACAAGCGAGTTTCCGAGAGCAACGGAGGATAAAGCATTGAGTAGACCCTCGGAAGGAACGCGGACGACCGAAGAAAGGTATGGATCGTTGACGACAGCATGCCATACAGGACTCGAGAGTCAGATTCTATTTCTCACAGGAAAACGACTGAACGTCCATGAAAAACAATTGAAGACAACAAGAGCATGCCGACTACTAGCGAGACTCACGAGCGAGACTGTTCGTGAGAGTTTACGGGCGGGCTCTACACGCAAAGCAGCGGAACTACCCCATGTCCTCTATTCTCATCCCATGGTCATCCCTGCCGGTTCGGACAACGGTTCGGCGATGGTTTGGACGATTTTCAAGCCTCTGTTTGTTACTCTGATTGTAGAATCCTCGACCCTTGAAGCATCGAAGAGCTCCCCAGCTGGACTCCAAAACAAACTCATGGACAAACAAAGCGAAACGTTTGATTCCGATGTTCGATGTAACGTTTTTTGCTTTGGTTTCCCGCCGCGAGTTACAACTCTCGGTATAGCTCGAGCGGGACGAGGAGGCAATTAGTCTGAATAAACACTACGTTCAAACTTCTTCAATAAAACGAAATCCCGGGCAAACAGACGGTGCTAATACCTCGAGAGTAGTCGAGATGCCTGTCATTAACTTTTTGTCTCGTGGAGCCCGAACCCGTGTTCCGAGCTCGACGATTGCGAAACGCTCGACGAGGAGCACTCGGTGATTTGCTAAAACTGGATGCTCCACAAGGATCTTTTTTTCTGGCGACTTGATCGTTCTTCCATTCACCATTCGCTTGTCTCACTCGTAGATACCTAGCTAGTGGCTCTGAAAACCTCCTTCATTACCTTTGTAAAGGAGCGTGACTCGGGGTATTAGCCTTCGAGAGCATTGAGTACTTTGTGGTATCCTCTAGTACTTCTATGAGAGTCGATAGAAGTTCGTAGCAGTCGGTGGCAGCTCAACAGAGTATCAATCACAGTTGGCGAATCTCGGACACCTTCTGCCACTGAGGCCTCCTCCCCACCACCTCAGCGCTTCGCTCCGCTAAGTTTGGCACGGCCAAGGACCAGCCCAGCGTGTTTCTAGCCGAGAGAGAGAGCAGCGACTCTGAAACCTCGAAAGCGCAGCGAGGCCTGAGGGAGGTGATGCAATTTTTATTTAAATTTGATTAAACCCACCACAACTTCGCGACCAACACAAGAGCCGCCAGCAGCTTGCGCTCTGTCGGAGCCACTACATGGCGCTGGAGCACGCTCACACCAAGCATTGGTTACGACCAGCATTGAGGATCGCACCATCGATTATAGGGTACAAGAGAGCTAGCAAGCTTGCCAGAGAACAGAACAGAGGGTACCGAGAGGCCCAAAGAACTCACGCAAACTCGTCGAGTGGTGCCGAAGGCTGTTGTTATCTCGCTACAAAATGTCGTCCTGATAGTGGTAGCGATTTTGTTGCTCCTTCCTTGGCGCCTATTGGCATCATTACCACATCGCATTTACTACGTTTCCTCCGCTACCATCGATCCGATACAAGCTCCGGGTCACATCGGAAGCCATACTCTAACCGAGTTGGAGGAGCCACCCGGAACTATTCGACCTTCTCCCGACCCGACCTCGAACTTCGTTGGGAGACACTTGGGTCACAGTAGGATTCGGGGACGGATAGTCAGACCACTGGCATCTGAGTTTATGTACGGACCGCATTCGATCGGACATCTTGTCAACACCTTCATCTCACTCTGTCGTCGAAAGGTGTCCAAACGACGAGGGGTGCGGGAGGTGGGTATTGTGCCTTCGAGTTTTTTGTGTCGATGTTGATTATTTTTACATCACCGTTTCCTCCGTCCGCATCGTGGTAGTTTTTGTTGCAGAATCGCTCCTCCTCCACGCCGACAGTTCGTCAGCTGGCCTGACATGAATCAATGACATTTCCTGATGTGATCAAAACGTGTCTCGTATGGATCCGACAGCAAACTCTCTCCCCAACATCCAAAACATGCGACCAAAACATTTTGGTCGCATCTCGGTCTTCACACGCGACAGGAAGACAGAAAATCAAGTTTTGTGCGAGCATTCACGCCCGCACAAGCTAGAAGATTTTACAGATATGTTTGTATTGAAGCCGTCTGAATGCGCAGCTAGTTCTAGGGATATGCTACATGGAGGAACGATGAAAACCTCGCGGAAAGAACCTCATCCCGAAGATTGTGGGCTCATCATACCTCCAGTGATCTTCAGCATTTCTTTGCAGAACGGGTAGTGGTGACCGACTTGACGCATAGAACTGGCGCCGGAGAGGATTGAGGGAAATTCTGGAAGACATGAATAATGGACCAGCCGCGTTTTAACGCTGTCGTTACCCTAGATTGCTATATTATTGAAATTTCTCCCCGTATGAAGACGGAAGTGCGAATTCTATCGCAAAATCGCTCACCACGGGCAGGACTTGACCATAGATATTAATAGCTCGGGCTGCATTATTCATCAAGAATTCTTGCTCTGAAGATGATAGAGTTTGTTATTAATCAATTCTAATGATCGATAGAATGCGCCTCCACTGCGTGAAGCAATTCTGCAAGACGAAAAAGCACAACTTGAACGCAACTTGCCACTGACCACGGGGAGTCAGAGCGCAGGAAACGTTTTTTCCCACGGTGGAATGATATGAGCAGAAAGAAAAAAACGAAAAGTAACAGGTTTCCGACTCTCGAATGTTTCTGCGTAACCATTTCGATGAATTGTTGACCGCCCGGGATAGTTGATGATTTTTATGTCCCAAGGGGCAGATCTCGGGGAAATCTCATTTTGGTCCCGATTTCTAAAAATATGATGTTGGATCCGCCATGTGGAACTCGAACATTCTCCATGGTGATACCTGAGGAGTGGCGCTCCGCGTTGCGGTTCTCGGCGGTGTCTGTGTTGCCGACAGGCGGTATCTGAAACCGGAATGGAACGAATAGGATTAGTGAGTTCCGAAAATAGCAACGAAGGCCCGTTGAGGATACCTGGAGACAAAGTGAAAGTCTTACATCGAAGGTACTTTCGAGTGAAAAGCGTCGAGGTATTCCGTTCAGCTTGTTGTCAACAGTCAATAATCAAGGATAACGGGGAAGACGCGGGAAAGGATTTCGGGACATTTTCCTTGGTTTCGATCTGTGCAGGAGCCTCTCTCATTTCGAATTCTGGCACGCCATCCGCTGTTTTCTTCAAAGTCCCGAAAATGGTCGCGCTTAAGTGACATTTTTCATGCCACCACCAAATGACTAAGATTTGAACAGAATCGGGGTAACAGAAGAGCGAGGGCAGGCCAAAAATTGAACCCAAACGCATCATGTCAAATCGATGGATATCAATAGCAAAACGCCGCCGCTATCGTGCGACGTTCCTTGAACGGAAGAGGAAAAAAAATGCGCGTATATCCACACAGCACTCCTCACTCTCGCCGAGCCGTTCATCTAAACTGATTACTTCACCTTCGGAACCGCGACAAAATCATGTTCAAGAGATGATCAACCATTTATTTGTGGTATTTGAAATTCCTCCGATTTTTTTGTGGGCAGAAAGCTTGCCTCGCATTTGGCCAAGGGATGGAGCAGGCGAGAAGGCAGCACCGAGCTATCTGAAACATAATAGATGCCGACGCCGACCAACATCGACACCAGCACCGAAACAACCACCGGCACGTCTAACATGGAGCGGCCTCCAGTGTTTGATCGACTTCAGTCAGGCTTTACGATTAAGTCATCGAGACTCCTAATGTAGCAGGACGGGTCTTCTTATCGCGGCCAGGGCCATACAATTACGCAGAGCAAAACGCGATAACTCAGCACACGATACTGATTCGAGCAAAAATCACGAAATCAAACGCAGGTCGGTGATTCCATTGAGGCGATGCCTTGTTCCTCTCCAGTCGTCCCGAAGTTTTGATGCATTCCCTCAATCAGAGGCGATTGAGATTTTGGAAGGATATCTAGCTGTTGGCGCACCCATACTCGACGACGAAACTTGCAGATCCTGAGTCGGCTGAACTCTGCAAACCCGGTCAAAAACTCTCCACTGATATCAGCGTAATTCACGAATCGTAGATGGCTTCTTGAAATTCCTAAACCTGCCAAGGACATCGATTAGTAAACAGTAGTTTGAGCTGATGTCAAATATTCAATCTCAGCGCCTGGTGAGAACCAGTTCACCGGTTGCACTTGAACCAGTTAAATGCAGAGACACCGTTGGACTCGAGTACTGGCTGTTCGACTTGAATATTTCCTCAGAACTCGCGTTACAATACATAGTTCCGAACAATAGGACTCGCATACTGTGCACACACATCAGTCGCACACCGGGATAGGGTACTCCAAGACGGAGGGGAGTCGATGCCGGGCGAAGGAGGAATAAAGGGAAAGGAAGTTTCGTAGCGCATGTGCCGTCGTCCGAAGGCTTTGCTAATTCAATGATTCCGACGTTCAGCCTATCAGTGAACGCCTCTTTGACACATTTCGACCCAGAAGTCTATCAGAGACCGAGATGGAGAGCCACTGATCGCGCCGTAGTGGCCCGTCGTATCGAGACGATTTCTCTAGTCAGGGAGAAGGACAAAGAAGCTCGGAAACGCGATAGAAGTCCGAGATCGAGCCAGGCTCCTGACAGATTTCGAGACGCTTCCACTAGCGGCGTCAAAAACTTTGACAGACACAGGAGTTGCAACACTTGTTGGTGGATGCCACATACGTCGTTTGTATCGAATTCGTGTGTTTCAGATCAAATCTCCTTGGATCTGAGGTGATCTGCATTAGAAAGCGTCGCCATGGTCGATGACTGTGGAGCACTAACAAATGCTGGCCCATGCGCCCAAGTGCCAAACTATTCCTTTGCGTCTCTCTGTCTGTAGCAAGTACAAAGCTGTGATCTAAAGTGTCGGCCAACCAACGGACGAATGCGGCAGCAAGCTAACCGGCGTTCCGCCAGTCCACCATGCATGAATTGAACGACGACGACGGTGGCGGCAGCGACAGCACCTCCCTCGTCGCTCGAAGTCATTCGCAACAAAGCAGACTCGCCACCTCAACGGGGTTCCTCCGAACTGACTGAAGTACTATCCATTGTCCCGCGAGGTGGCGACAGCCGGAGCGGACCTCGTGCTCGGTAGTCGCTCAGCTTTGTTTGGCCTTTGTGATCAACGCCTCATTGTGGACTAATACTTTGTTAACTCCAGATTCATCCGAGAACAGTTTTCGTTGTCTCGTTGGCCATTCCACTCGTTCACTCGATCACGAGGATTCCTCGATCTACTCAGCCGCCATGCTCCGGCGCCAATACCCATAGGGGAATTCCGTGATCAGACGATGTTGAAGTCCTGAGAGATCTCCCTGTGGATCTCCGAGTCATAGAATTCCAGAGGTTTCCAATGATGACGATCCAGGAGAACAATCAAAAATTCACTCAAATCTATTCCCAGAATCCTCCATTGAAATGGTTGCAAACATGGAGATCAGCTGAGCCGCAATGATACCGCGACTTTAACCATTAGACTTCGAAGGTTGCTCATGACTTTCCGCTGCTCCGGGTTCCTTTTTCAATATTGGACCCAACCGATTCCTACCGGGCGTGACCGCAAACTGGATGAGCACCAAGGTCCTTCGCGGGAATAAGAAGGGACCGAACTTGAACAGTTTCATTGTGTCCCGAGGAACTATAGCGTTTAGCAGAAAATGTGTTGGATTGCGAATTGCAGGTCGTTTGTGGATGGATTAATTCCCGACAAAAGCTGTCGTGTTAACGAGATATGTCCTTTGCTTGGCGTTTCTGAATGTTTTGTATACCGAGTCTCCCCTCCATGCAAGTTCAGTCGCTTCAGCTACTAGAACCGATGCTGTTGTTGGTACCAGTGTTCGAGTCTCTGGCTCTCAGAAGTAAGCCAGGTAGACGTGTATTGTGTTCGAGAATACTGACGCTTGGGACCGGGGTCGAGTGGAGCACAATGGACGAATTTAGTCGAGATGTCGAGTCCTTTATCCGTGTTTGAACCCGATGCTCCGTACTGAGGAATGGTTCGCGCTGCAATGTACCGGGACTACGGGACATTCGAAGAAACACACCTGCCTCGAAATTGATGTCAGCGCACACATCAAATCTCATGTCAACCGTTCGATTCAGATATTTCCGTCAAAATATCGAATTTCGTCGGCGCTTGCGAAATCCCGGAACGGAGAAGAAGCAATGCCAGCTCTCCACCAGCCCAAGAAGACCAATAAGTCGAACTCATCCAATCATCAGAGTCCTGAGATTGTTCACTGACTCGCGAATGTATAGGAATTCGCCTCGACGAAAGAAGAATTCCGCTGATCGAATCGCGAGAACGCCGTCGTGCCCAAAAGATGGAGACTAACCCATCTTTTGGGAGCGCATCTGAACTCCAATTCTCACAAGCAAAAAGTATACACCAAACTCATTCGATCGAGCCCTGCTTCTTCCTTTTCCAGGTCGGGGTTGGCATCGTTGTCTGGACTTTAATATGGACCATAGAGTTCGCAACTTCGTCCCTCCAGATGAGTTGTCTCTAAGAGATCGGGGCTGTGAGCGTTGTTGGCGAGCGACCGTTTGGAGACGAACAGCTATTTTGAAACTTAAAAGCTCACGAGAACAAGCTTCAGCCAATGGAGGTTCACGGTTGGTGGCTCGCGGTGTACACAATGCTGGGGCACGCAAAATTCTTTTGGGGCAGTAATTGCCTAATTTTTTATGAGATTCTGAACACCTTCGGGACGAGCACTCACTTTATGATCGTCTTAAGCTGCTGCCGCAGCTCAAGCCATAAACCGAAATGGTTTTGGTTTTTCTGCAGTGCCAGCCTCAAGTAACGTGACGAGATCTGAGGTTCGAGTTGTAATTTTTTACTTCGCAAGACTGTCTTCGAACGAGTCACAGGTGAGACTGAATCTCTGTAATGCTTCGGCGTCTGGCGGACGAAAGCTTCCAGAAAAAACCTCAAACGACTCCCAGTCGTTCAACGGAGACAGATTGCGACTCCGCGTATCTCCGGGATTAGGTTCCGATGTTGGGAGTGTACTCCACGCGCATGTTCCGACCGAAACGCGAGTACACTCCAATCCATCTGCTTTCCGGCCCTGGATAAACGCGGAACTCGGTTTGGGGACGGGATGATCGACGCTACGGCCAAGGGTGTAAATGTTCACCGATCTCTTCAACAGGATGTGAACATTTCGCGACCTCATGCAACTCGTTGTTTGCTTGATGCCGCGAGTCTGTTGGTCCGCTTGCATGATTGGAAAAGCTATTCGGTGGCGCTACCTAGGTGCCCCTCGAATACCATATTCTTTCCAATCGAAAGGCATTTCATGATATATCAGCTGACTACCACGAACCGGCTTCTACCGGGAGTTCCGAAGATGGACAGGCATGCCTTCCCATCATGGGATGCAATACTGAAACAGCTTTCTCGAATGAACCAAATGAGCAACCTCTGGAGGGGCGAAGGCCTGTTTCATCATGGAAAAAATCGCCAGAGGTAGTGGGGTCACAGTACCGCCAGGAATTTCGCGAAAGCGTCGGTGTGGGCGGATAGGTAGTTATCATTGCAAATAGATCTCTCTTCCGATTCGCCCCGTATTGAGCCGAATTAGGAATTGTTTTCAAGAACGCCTGATTGGCGTTAATCAGCCGTTCGACATATTCGCAGGTCTTAATCATATCACGAATGATGTTCTCGGTTGTTCGTAAATAACGGTACATGTTTTGTATACCATCACGCACCTTGAATCTTAGTATTTTCATGCTCATATAGAGAACATGTTTTGTGAGACTCTCTGGTGCGTTATATTGACCGGGGGCTATATCCAACACATGCTCTTCATTCCACATCAGAGTCTGCTGTATGGTATTAATCAATTCTGACTGGATCGTGCTCTCCGTTGACGCCTCGCAGTACGGTATAGGCGCGGTCCTGATACAGGATGAGCATCCGATCGCATATGCGAGCCGATCGCCGAGCGACGCGCAACAAAGGTATGCGCAAATAGAAAAGGAACTCTTGGCCATCGTTTTCGGTTGTGAAAAATGTCATTACTACGTGCTTGGACAGAAGCAAATGAGGGTGGAATCCGATCACCAACCGCTCTAGAAGATCATGAAGAAGCCGCTCAGTCAAGTCCCGTCTCGCCTTCAAAAAATGCGCATGATGAAAATGATTTTCTATCCAGACACCCAATCGCGGAGACGATGGAAGAAAAGAGCCAATTCAGGGTCTTCGCAACTGTAGCCATCGAAGACCACCGGCTGAAAAAATATGTTGAGGCAACTAAAGAGGACCCAGAACTCGAAACGCTGACTTCGCTTTATCAGAAGGGTTGGCCAAATGATAAGCGGGAGATACCAGAACGAGTTCGGGCGTACTGGCCCTATCGAGATGAGATCCACACAGAGTCCGGCCTGGTTATGAGGTCAAACCGGATCATTATCCCCAGCTGTAAAAGGAGGATTGTCCTCAAACAGCTACACGCGGCCCACTGTGGATCAACCAAGATGAAACTGCGTGCGCGGGATTCGGTGTACTGGCCATCACTCAACATTGAGATCGAAGAATTCGCACGCCAGTGCGAGGAGTGTCAAGCACAGAAGAATGCCAACGTGGAGCCGCCGATGCTGATGAGTGAATTACCAAACCTGCCATGGGGGATACTTTACATGGATCTATGCACCCACCAAGGACGGAATTTCCTAATTGTGGCAGATGCGTACAGCTTCTACTTTGAAATCCTGCAGATGAAAACCACGACAACAAAGACGGTTTTGACGGCCCTCTAAGAGGTCTTTCAACGCTTCGGACTGCCGAGAATTGTGGAATCGGATAATGGTCCCCCATTCGCGTCGTACGACTTCAAGACAACTCTCGAAGAACTGGGAATTGAGACTGTCACGTCAAGCCCATACCACCCGCAAGGGAACGCTCTCGCGGAACGAGCCGTCCAAGAGGCAAAGAAACTACTCAAAAAATATGAGTATCGATCAAAAGGATTCTACATGGGCGTTACTAGAACATCGAAACACACCTAGAAGCAGAGAACTTGGCTCCCCGAACCAGCGTCTAATGGGACGGACGAGCAGAACGCTGCTACCAGTTCACCCGAAGAATCTTAGACCAAAGACGATCCCGCCCGAGAAGGTAACTGAACAACTCATCAAGGAACGAGAAACCCAAAAGAGGTACTACGACCGCCACAATAGAGAACATCCAGCGTTACATGAAGGCCAAAGAGTCCGGGTGCGAAACCTGCTTGAGAACAAATGGCGGAAGGGTACTGTCATCACGGTTCTATCACAGCCCCGATCATATGTGATCCAGGACGCGGAATCGGGCGCGCTCGCAAGAAGGAACAGACTCCATATCAACCCTGACCACACTCCCCGCCAACCGGTCCAAGGAGACCTCCGAAGGTGCCCGAGCAATCCAGAGATTGATAACTCAGGTTCTTCGACTGCTGAAGAAGTTTCACTTCAGCAAATCGATAGCCCAGGTTCTTCGTCGGCTGAAGAGGTATTACCTCAGCAAATCGAGAACTCAGGTTCTCCGCCGGCTGAAGAGGTCTCACCTCAGCAAATCGAGAACTCAGGTTCTCCGCCGGTTGAAGAGATTTCACCTCAGCAAATCGAGAACTCAGGTTCTCCGCCGGTTGAAGAAGTTTCACCTCAGCAGATCGAGAACGACCGAACTAAGTTCAGTGCGGCAGAACCGATCGCATCGAGGGAAAGCAAGAGAGAATCTAAGCCACCAAAGAAGTATCAGACGGAATGAAGAAACGTCCTCGAAAGAATATAATAAAGAACTTGAGAAGGGAGATGTGATACCCGCCATATATTCAAACCAGAAGCTAGTGCATCATCATAATATAAATAAACACACTCTCAACTAGAGTCTTGTGAACCTCATGTCATGGCCTAATCTTTGTTAGTGGAACTTAGTAGATACCACAGGAATTAGAGATTTCGATTCAGGGAACGACTTCCTTGATGCGGTTCAACGTTTTTATTTGTCATGCCGTGCTGTCGAAAAATGTCATAGTTCCTAACCTTGAGTATTGTGTAATTGAGTTCCGGACAGAGTTTCTCGGATCAGATACAAAACCTCACCCTGAATGACGCCGCAATAACTCTGATGACACAATACGCGAGGCAAGTTGACCAAGCGATCGAAAAGGACAATCCGATCCAAACCCCGTTATTTTCAAAGCCCCAGCCACGATGGATGATGCCACGGAACGCCTCGACAGGGAAAGACTGGGGTAGTAAAACTCCAATTATCACGAAGAAAAAATCCTTCCATGGCTTGACCGATTCTGTGAATGAGAATTTTGTTTTGAGAGATCAGGCTCAAACTACGCGCGTCTCTGAATATTTCTCCTTTTTTCTGAGAATTGAAGACGCGATGGTCTTGATTCCGGAATAGTTAAACGAACTCCCGCTCCCAGGACATGTCCAAGGGTTTCACAAGAAAATATCTGTGCTCAACTTACGAGTTGCTAGGGTATTCATGGTACACCCGCAGAAGCTGAGAACGAAGGTCAACCAGGGTGGCATCCATCGGATTGATAAGATCATTCCGTACATAGTTCCTTGGAAAGCTTGCAGGAGGCAGAGAATCGAGACGGGCATCAGTGATTCTGGACGAAACGATTGGAGGCTTGGGAAATGCGTGACGATTGAAGCGAGCATTAGAACCATAGGTATCAGCATGACACAAGACTGCGCGATCATGGAAGAAGCGGCGATTTCGTACGGTTTCATGCCGGCGAGCAAGCAACGATCCGCCGTAAAATCCCGGTATCTTCTGTTGAATATCGTGAGAAGCACGGGCATGACGAAGATATAAGAAAATATAACTCCAGGCATGATATATTCGGCGGCGCTCAATTCGTCTTTGTCCTCAAGGATGCCTTTCTCGTCGTCGGAGGTCGTTGGATCCAACAGGTCGAGGGTAATAACGACCGGAGAAACGAAGCACGCAGCGAGAAAAGCCATCAGAGCCCAATGGACTCCTCTTCTAGGTAGGAATAGCAAGGAAGTCACAGAAATCCGATGCAGGGTGTTCAGGGCGCCCCCACACAGTTTCATGATTCCTTTGAACCTGCTGAGAGCTGTTGCTGGAGCTGCGGCGTGCCCCAGCAGTTCTGGCGTTTCGCTCGGGACAGCTATCTGCAAGGAGGAGCAAAGATCAGGACGGATCGTTCGAGGCGGCTCCGAGGGAGAAAACACAGTGCGAGGGGACAAAAGCAAGTTGGTACTTGATCAGTTAACGCGGTTATTCACCTTCTCATCGTGACCTAAACAGTCAGCGACAGATTCTTCGATGACCCCTGCGTTCTCCAGCCTGATTTTACGCTTTTCCTCTCCTTCTTCACTTTCTTCTGCATACAGCTCTGTAGCAACCTCCTGAAGCGTTCGGCATTCGAAACGGGTCAGGAGCCGTTGAGGGGAATCTTGCTCGAGGACTCGGAAGCCAGCCATGACACCGACCAAGTCGGCTTGTTGAAGCTCCTCTATATTTGAGCTTGTGATCAGGACAGTCACGCCTTCTTCCCTTGAGAGCATCCGGAGAAGGTTCCAAATTCTGGAATGCACAAGCGTAGTGGATGCCATATTTATTCCAACAGACGGGTAACCCAGAGAGAGGTGGCGAATACGACGAGAGCGCTCTATCCGACGGACAGCCTGGCTACTGAGTCTCCGGACACCCGTCACAGGTCGTAACCATCAAACGCGCTCTCTTCACCGCGACATGTGAGTTCATCGAGTCTTTTCCAAAACCCATACATGACTTCTAACATCTGTGATCCTAGACATTCTTAGGAGACGTCCCGGAAGCAAATAAAAACCGATTCCATTTGTGTGTACATCTGCAATGCCGATTTCTCCACACTAAGGGCTCAAGAAGGCCACAAGAAGCCAGATGCTTCTTGTCAAGATGACACAAGTATCATGGACGATTTTAGAGAGCTTTTGACACATTGACCGAAGTAGAAAAAGGGAAATTGAGACTTCCGATAAGATGGCTGAATCGGAGATGCCGCAACTTGCTCTTTCTTCGGGAGAAATTGCATTTTGTAGGCGAGGACTCGTTCTCCGGGATGACACCGAAATCGTCTCTCTCGCCCCCTCCGAACATGCGCGGCGTCGAGATCCGTTGCTTTTCCGAAGATGTGAGCATCTTCGGCGTCTTCTTCGAGATTCCTCCGGTTTTACAGGCATCCGCCTGGAGACCGTAACTCTATTTGACGGGCACCCTCAGACCAGTTGGAACGGTAAACGGGCGCCCTCCGATTCGACTCAAAGGCTGCATTCCGGGCGACTCGGCTCCGGAGTTCTTATTGGTATCAACGAGAACGTACAGCCTGAAGCTGAAAGCGATTCGGTGCACATGCGAACGGTTATAAAGATGCACCGAGATGATCTGTTGGATAAAACAACAATTGATCTCGAAGCGATAGATGTTGAACTCACCTCCATCTAGTCAGAGGACTCGAGAAGTGCGAAGTTTCTTCAAGAATGAAAACAGGGGGCGAATGAACCAGAGAAGCTGCGATCGACACGAGATGTGATTCTTCATGAGACAGCCGTTTCACCGGAAGCGTTTCGTCAGGGAGCTCGATGAACTTCGTTAGGGTGTCGATACGTTCTGTGGATTATCGCGAATGCTATCGATCTTTCGTTCTTCCTGGTTGTTATTCTCGTTTCAACATCGGCTCCACCCTACCCGCGGATAATTCTTGTGCCGACTCACGTTTGATGAGAGGTTCGGTCATCCCATAAAGCTTCCCTACGAGCCGTAAGATTCCGCCGACCGTGTGCTCCCGATACAAAGGGAACTGATGCGATACGTAACCGACACCGAGTCCTGGCACGGGGGCTCCAGGCGTGCCGGGGACCTGACCCAGGACTCGAATCCACCGTGGTTGCCGAGGTCCGACTCCCGCGAAGTATTCAAGCAGCGTGAACGGATCTTTATATTTTATGAGTCCGTAGCTGCAGGAGCGGTTAAGTGACATTAAGGCATCAGTCGGCGACGAGGAGAATATCCACTTCTCAGCGTCTTATAAAGAAGAATTGGAATCGCCGCAAATGATCATTCATTACAAATATTTACATCTTTCCTTTGGGGACGCGCAGATTCAAATGTCTGGCAAGGTCCCACCCGCTGTCTCGATCGGAGTCGAATTTCCTCCGGTACCGATTAGCTTCGATAGCGAATTCCGGCGTCCCGTTGATCGCACACGCATCTGATGGAACTTCTTCGCCCTCCTGATTTGTGAACTTGATCGAATCGGAGGACACCGGCTGCGCTTCTTCGTTGCTGTCGCTAGAGGTCGGCTGAAGTGAAAATGAGAAATTCAGGCTGATGAGGACACTAATCACCGCCGATCGGAGTACGCTTCTGAAATTGTTGAAATGATCGCTCGACGCGAGCTGTCCGATGGTTGAGCGCATCAATGAGTCCATGATTCTGTTCCAAAGTGGCTCGGTTTCGTCAAACCTAAGACACAGTTGCACGTCGAACCCACGATTTCAGAGTCGCGCATAAGGCTCGATGTTAAATCTCAGCATCATCGTTCCTTGACCCCCAACAGATAGTACAGAAATGGTCGTGGCCCCCTCCCCCCTCCCGAAATAAAAACTGGCTACGCACCTGCCAGTGGCGTACCAAGGAAGGGAATACCCAGGGAGCCATCTTGCCCCCCTCTAGGCCGCGGTAGACATCCATGTTGAAGCTCATCATCAACGTCTGTTGCCCCGCCTTCCCCGGCGAGATTGCGAAGAAACCCCCCCCCCCCCCCCCCCAAAAATAATCCTGTTGGCGCCACTGAACTCTACCCGGCGACGTATGGTATTTTCATCATCACCAGCCACTCTCTCACGTGTTTCCAAAAATTTCTTCCTCTGCTCTTTCTACCATCGTCTAAACCGCTTATCTGGATGAGTATATCTCTTGTCCGAATGGCTGCTATTGATGCTCGATCATGGTCCAAGAAATCGATAGCTACGTCTCCGGAACGAAATCCTAAGAGTCAGGCATCTATCCAGTCAACTCGATTTCGATGGCTGGTTCTTTTCGCTCCACCAAGCCTCTAACTTCAGCATATCCAATTATGAGGATACTACTTCCATCCGTTACCTTCGTCTTCGAGGGCAACCAGGAGACACACAGTTCCCGGGTGCGGCTCTGGAAAGTGAGATATTAACGACGACCTGTATCCACAAAAATTTGACAGCATGTAGACACATATGACAACTACCTCTGGTGAAATTTTCGTTGAGTTCGGTGCAGTGGTCCCCGAGCTACAGGT
The DNA here is from genome assembly GCA_028455905.1 of Neoseiulus californicus. NCBI lineage: Eukaryota > Metazoa > Arthropoda > Arachnida > Mesostigmata > Phytoseiidae > Neoseiulus > Neoseiulus californicus. Next base: position 3,587,387 of record JAMQGS010000001.1, read on the forward strand.
CACCAAAGCTTAAGTTTGACGAAAAAATGACAAAAACTTGGCACTTTTCTGGCTGATAACAGAAGAAGAAATTTCCGAACATTTTGAGACAAAGTTGAGCCCGTTCGAAGCCGTTCACTTTTCACTGGCGAAAACAGCCGGAGAAAGCCAAAGTTCCACCTAAAACTCGGTTCTCTGATGCGTGCGATGAGCTGCTGTGAACAACGACGAGCTCTGTGGAATCGGCTAGATGGGCTTCGATTTTTGCTAATTGAAAGTGAACAGCTGGGCCGATTGGGCTAAACTTCGTCTCAGCATGTTCGTCATTTACTTACCAACAAGAAACCCGAGATCGGTTGCGTGGGTATAGAATTTTTCTGTTATCAGCCGCAGTAGAGCCTGGTTTTCGAAATTTTTCTCGAAATCGTACTTGGATGATCTGTAGTTCGGAGACCAGTACACCGAACTTCGAGATTTCATCGGAGATAGTTCCCCTGTATGTCTACATGCTGTGAAATTTTCGTGGATCTAGCTTGTCGCGCAGCGGAGAAAAACATAAACGGAGGATGAGACACGAAGATCACAAAAATCGATGTAACTTGCTCACTCGATCATAAAGCGCATCTCTGCTGCCAGATTCGGAATTTACGGCCTTGAACTATCCCGCTAATGGTCTCACTTTCTCCGTTGCATGATTTTTTTTGTAATCGGGCTGTGTTATCGGTGAATCGCGTTCAATTGCCCGGTACACATGCACCGGGTTCAGCTCACTCAGTGGTTGGGACAACCAATAACAATTCGATCCTTTATTCAGTACATTGTGGCATCAAAAAATCCCGGGAGGGGGCATCAGACCGTTAGTTCAAATCCCGACTGTCAGCGGGGTGCGTCTCGGGTTCATCAAGATACCGCGAACCAAGCGGAAAAGTTCCGAGGAAGCGGAAAAGTTTCCAGGAAGCGTGAAAGGACGACGTGCATGCTGATTTTGCGGGCAAGAATCCATGTCGGTTTGCGTCGAAGACATTGTTTGGCTGTGATGTTTCGCGATGTGTGAAGCTATGATGTTTCCGGAAACTCGACGAGCGATGGAGCACTGGTGGACGGGGCGGTAGTTCGATGGATTGTTTTGACGGGGAAACGTCCTTAAAATCGGATCGGGGGACCGATCGATAGGAGGGTGTCACGAAAAATGGTCAAGTTTAGACGGAAATATCTTCGGAAAACACGGAGTGGTAATCGATTTCGGCACGTTAGGTTGAAGTACGGTCCAAGCGATAAAAAATAACGGATGATACACGTTTACCGGACCGCGTGAACGATATTTCGGACACGTTTTTCGTGCCCCTTCAACTACTCGAAAATCGCTCATACTTCGTTGTCAACAGAGATTGAGTTGGGGTGGGGTATTCTGAAGGCTGATAACGAAGATCGGTCAGTTGTCTGGACACTCTGAAGAATCATGGTGGAACCGGATGCCAGGAACGCGGAGGAGGTAACAGAGAATTCGGGTGAACGAGCGAAGACAGCAGCAGAGAGGCAAGCTGATCTCGCACGTGACGTCGTGAGGCTTCGAGGGCCAGCAGGGCGTTGCATTCACGAAATCGGGACTCATGGGGTAGTTTGACCAACCATTTCGAGAAAGTCTCTTTTAGGAACGAGTTCGGTCACAAACGGGACGTTCGTGACCGGCTCTGGTTTGGAAGTGACTTGAAAAGGGCCACTGTCCCCATGGCAAATTTCCTAGCGGTTCATTTTTCTGACGAGAATACGGCTGAATTCTCTGCAGCCGGGCACTGGCGCAACCAGGGGGGTGGGGGCGGCAGAGGGGGCTCGTGCCCCGGGCGCAGCCTCTCGGGGCGCAAAAACGAGACTCGAATTCATTTCACCGGAGTCATGTATGCGGAAAATTGTCAATAACAGCGAATTCTGTGATATACTATTTGACGGAATTGAATCAAACCCAGGGTAAGGGCCGGATCAAATATTGTAGGAAAGCCATAGTTAGGGACAGCCGAGGAAATACACGACACACGGGCCACGTAGAAACCCTAGACACAGACACAGGGTAGATTAGAAGTTAGTCATTAGACAGCCAGCTTGGAAAGCGGCCGCAACCTGTCGGTACTCTCAATAAAGTCCCCGTTTTTACAATATCATTGAGTGAACAACTTCTTCCCGTAGAGAGCCACAAGGAACCTCCCGGTAGCTGTGTATCTATAGTTGCATGCCTCTATAGTTGAGTGAAGCGACGTATGATAACAATCTCGAACAATTCTCGACGCTGGTTCTCCCCTCGAATCGATGAGAGATCATTCTCATGCGAATGTTGGCGATTTCAATGACCAATACGATAGGTTGACTCCGCCATCCGCGAGAGCATGGCCTCGAGTCGCGGTGAAGAGATTCTTAAAGGAGGAAGAGGATTCTCCCTGGGTGAGACATGCTCGACCGTAAATCTGATTGTGAAGCCCGGCCACAGACATTCAATCCCTTGACGAAGAATTTTCCGCGTCAATGTAGCCATCGGGCAAGGCCAGGAATTGTGCAACGACTTCGAGATCTCCTTCGAGCAACAACGTAGGGAGTCTTGCGGTACCGTTTCGACAGAAAAAGAGTATATGAGGTTTGCTACTCAAGATAGATTCCTCCATGAGCTATAGCAAAGATCCGAGCGTTCGGTGGAATTACCTAGATGAGAAGTTCGGCTTGTTGCAAGCCACGTCGCGACTCCTCTACGATCAGTGTGACACACTCGAAGAACAGTCAATGCCGGTCTTCCGCTGGTTTCTATGAAGTTGATGTTGATGGTGAGGAATTGCATCGCGAAATCTGCGACTGTAAGATGCTACTACGACCTCGGAACGAAATTCAAATCAGCAAACTGGTGGAGCTCCTGCATTCCTTGTTTGAATATGGAGACGGAAGTGTGCTTCCGAATCTTCGAGTTTCTGTACAGATCTTACTCACGATAGCAATAGAGGAGGATGCCCGTTTATGGGATAGTGCCGAATATGGGATACCTTGCGGTCTGAGCTCAATCGAGGTATCGAGGTGAACTACGACCCCTCCGCTGGATTCCCGACTCGACTGTGACACGAGGTCATCGGCGAGGAGTGCAGCTCCTTGCATTCGCACGGACAACCCTTGATTTGCATATTCTCGGACGAGTCGCTGTCTGGGAGTTTATTTTTACTGATACCACCGATTCTAGTGTCACGTATGAGAGGTGGGTAGCTGGCGCCCCGATCATTCCTGCATGTCAAACTCCGAAGCCTGCTCTACGATGCGCAGCATCCATATTCTGTTTGCGACTAGAGTTTCAAACCCATGGTTCTCTCATGGTTTTCATTCTTGGCGTCAGCTGTATTCATTTTTCACGCTACGGTCTGGATTGTGATAGAGTAGAAAAGCAGACGAGCAGACTCCCCGTACCGCCGAAGATATTCCGAAAACCTATCGATTCGACTTCTGGAAGGACGAGCGACTGGAAGGACGAGAGTCAGCCTGCCTCTGCTCTGAAAATGGTGTGAGATAACATTTGCTCGGTATTCATCGAAAGATTCGCTGACACCCACAAGAGCCTGATCGTCTCACGCGCGCAAGAGCGCACATTCTGCGTTCGGCCTGAGCGAGAGCGGACGCGCATCGGAACGTCGCGTCATAAAGCGCTCATTCAGCATTGATTTTTTGAATCGTATTCACCCGTCCCGAGAAATTGCGATGTTGAGAGTCGCCCCTTGTCCAGGAGTAATCTCTGGACGAAAATCTCCATTGAATAACACCATATGCTGTCTCGCGTCTATCGGCTCCGATTCTGACGCATGGTCCGTATTAGGATCCTCCATATTCTCCTAAGCAATGAACCGTGTGTCTGAACACGGTCCAATCAACCGTGATTTTGTAGGTTTGGGAAGAAGCTGATTGACCAAATACCGTAACCGATCTTCCACGGTCATTTTCATCACAAATCCACTGCTTTATCGATGCTTTATGGATAGAGACGCGATATGACCGGACATGTCCTTGTCTGTCCGGTTTCCAGGATTTCCGGGGAACATGTCCGGAGTTCGGTATTCAAGAATATAATTTTCTACAGATTAATGAAGAATCGAAAGCACCCGGTCCGCTTTCAAGCCCTTCCTAGAGCCGGACACAAACCCTCCGAAGTCCCTCCGTCAAATTCATCACCAATTGAAACACCGACGAAGTGACTGCGGACCATACGTCATACACCCTACCCCACGGTTATCAAACCCTTGTCCCTATTCCGTACTTCCGACGTTTCCCCGCGCTCTCCTTGGTTAGTGCCTTGCGCACTAACCAAGGTCTTTTTCGGGTCTTTTCTCCAGGTTGGTGTGACGATCACCTCTCTGAAGGTGTCACGGACCGATCCACCTCTGCAGAAACGCTCGTTCATCAGGCAGAGGGACTCGCCAACATAAATGAATTTGAACATTTGAATGATATTGGGATATTTGGTCAGGCGTGGCGGCACTCTTAGATGCCAGGCGCACGAGATCGTAGTGTGCGACCTTTTGGAGAACGAGACTGGTTGGTCAGGCCTGACGAAGGTCCGGTTTTCTAGATCGGAGAGGTAGGCTAGCGACGGCCAGGAACGGGCGGGATTGTGGACACTCGCGAGAAGGTCAGCGAAAAGCCTAGCCCTCTTCCTGGGCAAGGTAAAAGGTGATCGGGTTCCCTTCGTTATGCAAAGTCGGTACCGTTTCATGTCAATTCAATCGCGAGGATCGCGCACGAGCGCGTGTCTCTGAAGTCGAGTTTATGTTCGAATAGCAGACGTTTGCGGCGAACCGCTTTCTTGAGCCATCCGTGAGGAAATGGCGGCACGCGACGAACTCCGAGTCTAAATCGTTGACGCTACGGCAGGTGGAGAACGATACTGGCCAATCGACAATGTCAAGATCAGAAGCAATGACACGGCAGTTTATGGTGCGGAAGTCGGGGACGGCTGGGGGTGCTAGTTTTAGCTCGAGCCTGATGGCATGGTGATCGGAGCGCATTGGGTTCCGCGTGCTCGAGAGCCCCGAAACTAGGCCGGGATCAGTGGTGGGCAACCGGTCGAGAATACTCCCCGTAGAATGTACGGGAAGCTCAATAATCTTAGACGGACCGTTGAATTTGAAGCACTCTGGGAATGTCGTTTCTGTCGACGGTTGCGGTGTCAGGTGCACTCTCAATCAATTGATGTCGGGAATATCGAGGTCACCGATGATGAGGACGGGCTGGTCAACAGAGCAGAACTCGGTCATGACTTCGACACATCCTCGCGTGCGTGAGCATCGCCGGCGTTTGTCACGTGGGAGCAGGTGATTCTCAGACCTAAGATATCGTAGGGTAGATCGATGGCGATGCAGTCGACGGGTGAGTTGGCGGTAACGCTGAGTGAGAGTGACAAGGTTTCTCGGGTGGGGATACATACACTTCCGCCTCACGACGATCGATCAAGTCTCTTACCATCCAATAATCCTATCAAAGTGAGTTCGTACGCAAATTCGTCTGCTTTCACATTCAGATCTTCCTCTGAAAAACAGTTACTCACCGTAACCTCCGCTCTCATGCCCACAATCGGCTCTTGGAGCTCATTGATTCTTAGTACAAATTCTTTGCCGTGGTCGTCTATGGATGTCATCTTGGACCGAATCTCAGCTTCAGATCCCAAGAACGGCGAGAGAAAACTGTCTGCTGAAGGCAGCTGCTGGTCAGCATAACACTCTCGAACTCCGGACCCGACGAACGAAGGCAAAAGAGGAGTCTGACGGTGCTGATTTGGCGGAAATTCCGGTGAGGGCGCTGCGAGCTTGAACACCATCTCTCGGTCTATTTCACGGCGCTCCCGGCTGCGCCCTCCAAACGCGGGAGCTCCAAGTGAGCAGCTCCGGTGATGGCTGACGTCTCAATATCTCGTCAACCACAGTTTGTTGTTGAAGATTGTCGACTATTCTGAAATAGTTCGAAGTTTTTCGTTTGCTGGGCCGTGTATTTCGTTTATGGGAGATGGAGTCGAGGAGCGCTTCCGTTCACGCCCTCGAAGCTTACCGCATCCCCTAGGGCTCCATCGAGCCCGTTTCCCGGGCGGCCTGATGCGTGAAAAAACTTTCTGATCGAGCCCGGAATTCCAACCAGACCTTGCCTCTGATCACTATCAGTAGTAGACCCGCAAAGTATTCAATCTTCGAATGAGTTCAACGTGTCCCACGAAACTAACTGTTCAGTCCTGGACTGAACCACCCCGCGTTTTTTCTGTATCGGATTCGGCTGTCTTGGGAGTGGCGACGTCGGCGAGTCATCGTCAAGAGGGATGACCAGCTGGGCACTCCGTCGGCCCGTGCGTCCGCCTGGCGTCGCCAAAGAGTATATGAAGGCCATAGCGTCCAGGCCCAGAGGACTATCCTACAGCCTGAAGAGCGGCCACTGAATTCGAGGCGTCATCCTGAGCACGCAGACCTTGCCAGGCGGGAGTGCCCCTCTCTGATGCCCCCTCTAGATAGCAGCCGAGCGACAGGTGATCTGGAGTAGTTTGTCCGCTAAGACGTTGGTCAGTTAAGGATCATCGCGGCGTTCACCGGAAACAGCTCCATGCGGGCCAGGTGCAGCCAAGGTCGGATACAGGCGAGCGTCGGAACGTATGGTCCCCCGTTTATCGATTTAGCCGTGAATCGAATCCGCATTTCGTCCTCGAGGCGGTTCCTTCAACGGGTGTTGCGTTCCCCGATTCGTTCAGGACGGCTTAGAAACCTCCTCAATCCTCTCGCATTGAGGTTCCGTCGGCTCCGATGTCTAGATATGCTACGTGGCATAGCTCTACGGTTCCTTCTACGCCGCCTCGCTCTCCGTATGGGTCGCCCGGATATGTTCCGACGTGGAAGCCATCTTTCCGGGGTCTGAAACTTTTCGGCGCGGCAAAAACGGCCCGGCGAAAATGGCGCGGCTAAAACGGCGCGGCGAAAATGGCACGGTACCAAATGGCGCGCTACCAAATGGCGCGTCGGAAACGGCGCCGGGCGGAATTCACTCGGAGATATTTGGAGAATTTGAATATTCGGGCAGAATTCGCGCGAATTCCGCCCGGCGCCGTTTTGGTCATGCCGTTTTCGCCGAGCCGTTTTGGTCGCGCCAGATTTATTGATAATCTCCAATATTTTTCTAAGTCAAAAAGATACGACTTCTCGAGGAAACCAGGAAATCCAGTGTATTGGAGCAGCTCATCGGCTCTCGAGGGAAGTCAGTCAGTAAGGAATAGGATTGCCCTCTCCTTTAATTTTCCGAGAAAACTTCCCTCACGAATATGCCCCACAAATTTTTGATCGGGTTACAATCCGGTGAACGCGCTGGCCAGTCCAACAAACGTATCCGTACTTTCTGAAACCATGCAATACTACTCTTACTGACGTGGATCGAGGCATTATCTTGTTGGGAAATGAATCCACGATCGCTGTGGAGCCTCAAAAAAGGCACCCGAGAGTCTCGAAGAACTTCTTGATACTCCTCGCTGTGGCGGGCAGGCGCAAGCCTCCCCGCTCGTTTCCAGTCACTGACAACGACGCTAAAGAACTTACAATTAGTTCGACTAGTACTGTCAACTGAATCAGAAGTCTTCTCCATACCGAAACGCTTCACTCGCTGTTCATTTTTGTAGAAGGAAACCTAAGTTCTGATTTTCCGAGAGAACTGAACGCTTCCCGAACCATCAGAGATCCACCTCCGAAATTTCTCCCTGAGAAAAACCGTTCCTCTCTCCGCAGATCATGCCAGTATCCAGTGAGAGTATCGGGACCGTCCAGATTGAACTTTTTTTCATCACTGAATATTACCTGGAAACGCAAAACGTGTTGACAATCCTCCCTCATAAACTTACAACCAAAAATTGGCGATAGTTTCTGGGATACTTGCCATGCGCTAGTCTGTTGTCATATTCAAGCGCCCGAATTCCATATCATGTGCTTTGTGATCAATCGTGAGTCGCGGAACTTTGTTCATATTCGAGCGTACGTTACGCTCGTCTTGATTGAGTATACGCAACACAGTGGATGGACTAACACGAAGCCCTAATAGATTTGATGATCTTGCGACAGCCCATCGTAGAGTTAGAAGCACAGTTTACGACACGACGCCGATCCTTTTCAGTCGTTTTCTTTGGCCGACCGGGACTCTTACGCGTCCCGTAAGACTGGGGATCTCTCAAGAACCGTCGGATGACGCATTGTGATCGCTTGAGCTTTCTTGACATGTCTCGAACGCTCATTTCAACACTTGAGAATGCTTCAATCTTGCCTTTCTCTCTCTCTGGCAGTTGTTCCCCTCGTCCCATTCCTGACGAACTTCACGGAGCGATATCCGAATACTCGAAGAAGACGTCCGGCACGTGCTGAAGCTGCCTTCGGAGGGTCCCGAATCCGCTTCCAGCTCTTCTCCACGAACCACGATGAAAGTGCTTCCGAAAAACTCGCAGCAGTCGAAAAAACCCAGTCCATTTGGAATGATGAATTTACCGTACAACGAATAGAAACCGTTCCGCACCCAATCGGGCTTTTTTCTCTGACTATGTGACCTGGATTAGAAAAGTCGTATTATTATGAAGCGGTCCGAAATCCCCGATATCCCATGAAATTGTAGCGAAAGCTTCTTCCTCGCTCAAATTTGGATAGAAGTTCTCGCCTTGAGCACGGATCATAACCCCAGGGTTTGCGAAAGCAAAATAGATGTTTTTCTCGAAATTTCCGATAAAATAGGGTGCGCTCATCTTTATGAATCGCACTGTATTACGCTATGGAGGCCTTGCTAAGATCTAAATAAAGAGGCTCTCGTGTCTCTTTAGCGTAATGCAGATCAACTGAGGATTTATTGATTGTCACACCAGGGAGCGCTGTGCCCGACAGCGCGAGTCTTTGAATACATCCGAACATCTCCCCGCCTAAGAATGGATGATTATGAGTATTTATACACAAAGATCTATTACATCATTCGTTTTTCGGAGGATTATTCTGGACTGAATATCGCTCTCTTTTTCTTCTCTCTTGAGCTGCGACGAGGTGTTCCTTCAACTGAACCGTCCACATCTTTCCTCTTTCGACCCTCGAATGTGCCTTCCGTTCCTGGCGGTTCGGAGACTACCTGTCGCATTTTCTTTCCTTGCGTAACTTCGAGAGCGATGTCGGTGAGCCTGTCGTCGACTGACTTCCTCTTACGAGATTCTGAACTTCCGTTTCCTCCTTTCTGGTCCTTCGCTGATCGAGTCGCTCTTAGATGTCTCTGATTCTGTCTGACTTCGGAAGCATCCTCCATTCTCACTTTGTAGGATCGCGGGCCGACGAGTTGTTCGCAGGTTCCTTTCAGCCACTTTCCTTTCTCGCGAAGCGGCTGTACGCGTACCTCCGTCCTCGATCGCAGGGGTTTCAGGGATCTAGCCCGTTTGTCGAATGTTCTCTTGTTTGCTTCTTTCTTCGAAATGTTCTTTTTTGATTGAGTTTCGTCGTAGACATATGAGCAGCAGCAGTATTTCCGTGTAAGTCTCCAAGCAAAATGAGACATGACACAGTCTTTGGTTGCAGTAGCGAGTGCGCTAGAAGTCGTACCGCGTCTAGCAGAGGGAAAACATCTGAAGAATTTTTCTAAGAGCTCGCGGTTAGAAGTTATGGTTTTAAACATTCGTAAGTCGTTTTCCATCAAAATATCAGTTATGCTCTGAACATTGATGGATGACATGGGTACACAGCATCTGTTCTCAACTCTCTTAACAAAGTAACGATGAGTTTTCTCAAGCTTTTCAATGAGATATTTGTATCGGGGGAACCAGAATGGCGAAGCATATAGTGACGCGGGAAGGATTATCATTGAGTAAATCTTGAGATAGGGCTCGGGTGTCTTGACGGAGAAACATCGGAGAGCGAAGTTGATCTTCACTGCAGCAGTCTTAACGGCAGAGTCTACGTGATGCTTGAAACTGAGCTAGTTGTCGACGCTCACACCGGGATATTTGACAAGTTCCATGCGGGTGACGTCGATGCCGTTGATCGTGTAAGGGAGGAGAAACTTGTCATTCCTAAAACGGATATGTTGACACTTCGTTGGCGATAGTTTGAGGTCGAGGCCATCAGCCCAACGAGTGAGAGAGTCGATTGCAGACTGGAGAATGCTGTGATCGTCGAGGCATTTGATTCTGGCGAACAACTCGAAGTCATCTGCGTAGCCTTTGACGAAGACGGAACGGAAACCTCTCACGTCTTACAATTCTGCAATACCTCGATCTTCTCGGGGTCGGGCCGAACCCCAGAGCGGGAACGAACATGACCCATGTATTTGACTTCGGGCACGCAGAGACGCAGCTTCCTCGGACTCTTCCTCCAACTCGCATTGGGAGAAGCCGTCCGACGCAGCTGCAACTGAGAAGTATCGTGTGTTAGTCAAGCGAGGTAACATCTCCGAGAGCACAGGGAGCTGATCGTGAGATCTCCTCGTAGCTTTGTTCAGATGATAAGGGTCCAACATTACTATCAGCTTCTTATCGTTCCGAGCTACGACTAGGAACTGGCTGATCCAAGGACTTGGTTGGTGGACTTGCTTTATGACACCTTGCCTCCCGAGCTGTTGTATCCTTTCGATGATTTGCTGCTCGAGAGCCACTGGCATTCTTCGGGGTGGACATTGTACGGGCGCTGCCTCCGTTTTGAGATGAATTTCACCTTACCAGGCAGTCGACCGAGTCCTTTGAAGATGTCCCCGTATCGGTCGAGCACTTCTGACAACCTGTTGTGTTGTTCGACAAACGTCACTCGATCAACAAACTCGACGTTTAGACCGATGTTGATGCAACCCAGGTTGATAGAGGTTTTGGCACTGAGCAATGGCATGCTTCGGGAGATCCACAATTCGGAAGGACACTCTTGCTGTTTTTGCGTTGTTCTTCGCAGTCGTCAGCAGTTTGCCAAGCGGAGTCGTGTATACACCATTGTACATTCGAAGTTTGAGCGCGAGTCGGAATCTGTCTCGCTCACGACATCCCCGCTGTCTTCGACGCGATTGAGAGCTCGAACTCGACCGCAACACGTCACATAATGTCCGACCTGTTACATTTGAGATCTAGAGTGCATGGAGAGGAGGAGCTGGAATCACAACAATAGCAGACGGAGGAAATAAACTTCACTTGTATATCTGCAGCCAAGTGACAAGTCCTTTTGGTTAACAGGGGATTAGAAATCATTACATGGTGTCAGAAAGTGTGTGAAGATGACGACCATCCGCCCCCCCCGCACCATTCGCTATCGATTCCAGGAGGAATCCCGCCGAAGCGTTCGACCGTTGGAAAGACGGATTCGAAGTGTTCTTCGAAGCCGCGGAACTCGGAAAGAAACCCGTGAAACAACAGCGTGCGATTTTGCTCGGCTGTATCGGCCCTTTGGGACTTGAACTCTACCGGGAGCTTGAGGGTGATATTGTGCCAACTGGAGTAGTCAAGCGAGAAGATGGAGAGCAGGAAAACGTTCACACCTGGGAGGACGTGTTGAAAGCGATGAGTAATTATTACGCGCCCTATAGAAATATTACTCAAGAGCGATACTCCTTTTTCACCTCATCTCAAGGTAGCCAGGATATCGACACATTTGTGCGAAACCTGAAGGAGAAAGCAGCGCAATGTGATTTCTGCAAGCAATGCAAGGAGTCCCTCATGAAGGACGTACTACTTCTGGGGATGTCGGACGCCTCGACTCGCCGGAAGCTCCTCAACGAACCCAAACTGACGCTTAACGAGGCTATAATCAAATGCCGATCGGCGGAGATCACGAAGGGAGTAAACGCTACTCTAAAGCAAGAGACGCAAATTAGCCAAGCGCCCCCCAGCCTTCTAGACCCCTCCCCTGGCGACGTAGTGACAGAGGCTCGTATTGACGCTGTTGTGAATTCCAGATTCAAAGCAGCCCAGATGCGAGCGAATCGACAGACAAGAGTCAACTGCTCACGCGGGTGTGAGACTCATCGCAACGGAGAGTGCCAGGCAGCACGAATCACGTGTTTCAAGTGTAAGAAACGGGGTCATTATGCAACAGCCTGCAAAGGTGCCGCGGTCAACAACATCAACGCTGACGGATACGCATTCGAGGAAGATGAGGATACCACCGCTTCGGTAGGCGCTGAGACTTTGCAGTTTGAAGACAGCGAACAGCGGCCAGCATCAAGACACGTGGATGGAAACGCTCAATCTCCCGAAGCACAACGAGGACATCCGCGTCAAGCTCGACTCCGGTGCGGACGTCAACGTGCTGTCGTGGAGCACGTTCAGGCGTCTGGCGGAGCGACCAACGATGATCAGAGTCAAGCGACGCGTCACATCATACTCGGGTCATACCCTACCAGTTTTGGGATGGACTTGGTTGGACGCAAGGGTCCGCAACTGCCGAACGATGAGGCTGAAATTCTACATCGTTGACACCGAGTCGGAACCGATCCTGGGCAGGGAGTCATGTACGGCCATGGGATTGGTCCGACGAACACACCCGGAGCTGAATTCTGACACAGTCAACGCCGTGACCCTGGAGACCGCCACCCAGTCAGCACAAGCCATCATCGACGCATTCGATTCGCTTTTCGATGGCAAACTGGGAAAAATGCCTCAAGTGTATCACATTCCAATGAAAGCGCAAACTGAACCAGTTCGCCATTCACCGAGTCGCATTCCTCTTGCTCTGAAAGAAAAAGTGAAAAAGAAATTGGATGAAATGGAGCAAAAGGGCATAATCCGGAGAGTGTCGCATCCCACTGATTGGGTGAACCGCATGGTTCACCAATTTAGGAGACTGCCGAACGGAACGGCATGCAGCTCAGAAGCGTTCCAGTCCCGCATGGACAGTATGACTGAGGGTTTGGACGGACTCTTGGTGGCAGTTGACGATGTAATTGTACATGGAGCAACGATACAAGAGCACAATAGCCGTTTGACAGAATTTTTGCAGCGAGCTCATGCCGGTGGCCTGAAGCTCAAGAGGAAGAAACTCCAACTGTGTCGTCAGGAAGTCACCTTCCTTGGCCACCGCATCTCAGCAGGCGGCGTGACCATCCTGCCGGACCGGGTCCGCGCCATCGAGGTTATATCAGAGCCTTCTAACATGTCTGAAGTGAGGCAATTCTTGGGCATCGTCAACTTCCTGTCAAGGTTCATCCCGAATGCCTCAGCCGAAACCGCTACTCTTCGATCACTCACACGAAGAGACGTCCCATTCCAGTTTGATGAAAACGCTCGCCAGAGTTTCAATCGACTGAAGCAGCTTATCTTTACGGCGCTGGTGCTTCGATTGTATGATCAACGCAAGCCCTCGACCATATCCGTTGATGCTTCTTCGTACGGAATGGGCGCGGTGTTGCTCCAGGAGGGACAACCCGTAGCGCAGGGGTGCACAGCACCAAACCTACGGCGGGCCATTTCGTAGACCCAGATTTGAAGGCGGGCCGCAGAGAAATTTTAACGCGAAATAACGATAAAACGAATTTGCACGAAACTTCAACATGACACGAATAACAGGAAAAATAACACGAATAACACGAAAAATAATACTACCTCTGTCCCATAATAGTAGTCCCATTTGAGCCCAGAATTTTATCCCGAATTAGTGGTCGCATCTGCCGATTTCCACATTTTTCCCTCTCTTACCCAGAACGGAATGATGCCCGCGTTTGGAGTGAACCATGTGATGAAGCATGTGAAGTATATTCATCATTTCGGAAGCTCCACAAAGGTTTCTTAATACCGAATCTCAAAGTCAAATGGGACTACTATTATGGGACGGAGGTAGTACAAAGAACACGAACAACAAGAAACATAACACGAATGACACGAATTAACACGAAAATTCCAACCTACATCTTATCATCAGCAGTAAGAAGGTTGGAATTTTTGGGTCTGGCAGAACCACCGAGAGGCGGCGGGCCACGAAAAAAGTGCCGGCGGGCCGCATGCGGCCCCCGGGCCGCGTGTTGTGCACCCCTGCCGTAGCGTATGCTTCGGCCTCACTCTCAAGCACCCAGCAGGCGTATGCACAGATTGAAAAGGAAATGCTGGCGGCGGTGTTCGGACTTGAACATTTTAGATTTTTCATATTCGGCCAGCCTGTTCGTCTCGAAACGGATCATCAGCCCCTAATCACGATCATGGGGAAAGGAATGTCCCAGATATCGCCGCGCCTCCAGAAGATGCTAATGCGAACAATGCGGTTTGACGTGAAGTTTGAGTACGTGCCCGGGAAGAGACTTCTCGTAGCCGACGCACTATCACGAGCGCCGGATCCTGAGAGAGTTATGCAAACGCCTGACCTGCAGAAGCGATCCGTAAGCGTGCACACAATTGTGTCTATGTCCGCTGAAAGGCGGCGCGTCCTTCAGGAACAGACAGGCCAGGGTCCGGTTCTGAGCCAGATCAGCCGCTATATCGCAAGCGGGTGGCCGCAAAGGCGCGATCAGCTTCCCGCAGGGGTTCAGGCATACTGGCATTGTCTCTCGGAACTGCATCAAGAAGATGGCATCATGTATAGGGGAGACCGTCTGATTGTTCCCAAGGCTGAACAGAAGAAAGTGCTCCAGACGCTTCACGAGGCTCACAGTGGCGTTGAGACAACACTCCGCCTTGCCAGGCAGAACGTTTTCTGGCCGGGCATGAGTGCTGCAATCAAAGATATGGTGAGCGCCTGCCACCAATGCCAAGCATATGCCAGATCCCGTCAGAGAGAACCAATGACCCTCAGATCGCCACCGAGTATCCCATGGCAAGTGAAATCAGCCGATTTCATGCAAGCCGAGGGCGGAAAGTACCTAGTGATTGTAGACCACTTTTCGAAATACTTCGAGGTGATCTCGGTTACGTGGACAACAGCGAAGGCAATCGCGCAGGTGTTCTTCTCTGTATGGGCAAGGAGAGGCATTCCGAGTACGATCTACACAGACGGTGGATCACTATTCAACTCTGCGGAACTCCGAAGTCTGGTCGAATCGTTCACAGATGGAGTGACAGAGCAGGTTCTGACGTCACCAACATACAGCCAGAGCAATGGCATGATTGAGCGGCAGATACAGACAGTCAAGGCAACGATGATCAAGTGCGCGAAATCGGGCGGCAACATATACAAGGCACTTTTTCGACTACGAACAATTCCGGCCAAGGATCATGTGTCGCCGGCCGAATTGTCGTTGGGATACAGGCCGATGACAGGCCTGCCTGTGGCGCCCCGCCTCACGAATCAAGCTGAAGCAATCGCCCGAAGAAAGGAGTACATCACGAAATCCCACCAAGAGATGAAAGAACGCTATGATTTAAGGGCGAAACAGTTGCCTGCTCTGAAACTCAACCAGAAGGTTTGGTTGCAACGAGGAATTCGCGACTGGGTCGAGGCAGTTATCATCGGCGAGGGTGCCACCCCGCACACGTTCTACGTCCAGCTCAGGAATGGAGCCACTTACTTAAGAAATCGGAGATTCATCAGCGCGCGGGTCGCGGAAAAGCCCCAGCCCGTAAGCTCGGAGCCGAGCGACGGAGTACCACCGCCGGATTCAGGGGTGGAATTGCGCATAGGCGAAGACCCAAGCAACCCGACCGACGATCAGGTTCCTGAAGACGAGCAGACGCCTGAACAGCCGGTCCAACCAGAGGTGGGAAGAGGACCGACACCTCTGGACACGGAATTGTGCATAGGCGAAGATCCAAGCAACCCGACCGACGATCAGGCTCCTTACTACGAGCAGACGCCTGAACAGCCGTCTTCCAACTTCAACTCGGTCATCAACAAAACCTCTCTAGCCTATGACCCGGACAAACCTAACCTGACACGTTAGCGGTCAATTCTTGATCCCACTTAGGGCTCCGAGGAGGTACTCCTTGAAACACTTTCAAATTTCCCTTGACGTCCCGACCCTCATCGAAGGGCAATGAATCGGTCGAACAGATTTTTTCCGTATCATTCGCGAATCGTCAATAACTCGCTAAGGCTCGTCGACAGTTAGAATAATCCGGTCGCTTCTCACAGTTCTATACCGCGTCGCGTTTTCCAGCTCCTCCCTTTCAGTAGTGCCAGTGGCACTACTGCTCCAAATTTTTTCCACCATGCACCCCCAGGGTAGCGTTCGGAGAATCATGCCCCCAATCCTTCCCCGCTCTCTAGGCCTCCGGAAACAAGTTTTCAATAATGGCGCAGGTGCTTCGAATGCCGATAATTGTTATTTATCGCATATCGAGGCGTGAATATGAATCTGAATCCCCCAGCTAATCAGAATTGACGGAAGGAGTAGCAAAATGAGCTTTCCTCGTATGATCGACGGCACGGACATTGGATTCGCGGCGGAGTATCTGATAACTCCAACCTGAAATCACCTCGCGCCCGAGATCTCAATCCTATTCTCTTCTTCTTCCGCGGGTCGCTTACGGCGCGGCGCTAGAATCAGCTTCCACTAGGTACCAGGAGGCGAAATGAGTTGGCAAGAGTGGAAACTTCGCTGTCCATTCAGAATGGTGAATGTTAAAGACGACTAATAGAAACCGTGTGACCTGGATTTGAAGAGGCGTATCCTTATGGAGCGATCCGAAACCCCCGATATCCCATTAAATTGTAGCGGAAGCTTCTTCTTCGCGAGAATTTCGAAATAAAATCTTGTTTTGAGCACAGATCACTGCCCCAGGGTGAGCGGAAGCGAAACTTATGTTTTGAACCGGAATTTCCGGATAATGGGGCGCGCTTATACACCTGGATTGCACTGTATTGAGCTACAATAACGACGTCTACGAAACTGATTAGAAAATCCAAACTTCAAAAATGACTGAGACGGAAAAGAATGACAAGTGCTGCGAGGTCATGAAGCGTGGTGAGGAACGGAATTCTCAATCGTTTGGCTCCGAGTAATGCAGGTGGCTGAGAAATATGAACGAATTAATTCTGATTCGCATCGAGTTTTCCACATCTATTTCAGTGCCCAAAGACCACTGTGTCTTCTGCAGAATCAAGGTTCGTGAGGGTGACGCCCATGAACCAGCGGTGGAAGTCAACTCGGTGCCCATTCTTGTGCATAAGGGATGTTTGGTGAGTGAAACTGTCAACGCTCTCAATGAGTCAGATGGGAACATTATTCGTTTCCTTACGCATGGTTGCGGACAGTCCAGCCCGTTTCACATTGAGCTTTATCTACTCCGCAGTATACCGCTAGAGCGTTAGAAGGTGGCGTTAACACACCAGACGAATTGCGTGACGAGGTCGTCGATTCACAAAAACGGACTTGTTACATCTGCCACGAACGAGGAGCCACTATCATATGCCCAAACAGACAGAGCTGCGGGGCCACTTTCCATTTCACTTGCCGGGCCGAGCCGCAATCGGGACAATTCGGTCTACACTGCCTGAGATGTCCCGACAACCCAAATCGTCCAGTGGCTGAGATGTAACGAGAATCGTCGCTGCGCTTGTGCCGTTCGCTGGCAATCATTCAGCTGATGAGAACGCTTGAAATAAAAGACCGAAGAGTCCTGACCCAACCAGGAGCCTCCTCTCTTTCGCATTTCTTTTCTGGAAATCTAAACCTCCGTGCAAGTCACTTGTATCATAGCGATGGGATTCTTGAACTTCATCTATAGCCTCTCTATAGCGCGAGGGCGGTCACTGGCGAGAAGGGAGATCCCTAAGCCGGTGCAGTCCAGCCATACGTTATGTAGAGGCAAGATACAACGGACTTGGAGCTGTCTTCGCCTGTAAGCCCAATTTCAATCAACAGTTCTACACCGACAACTCTGTTGAGCAGATGCCTGTCGACGTATCCGACGGCAACTTCAACATGGATCACGCCGCCGATGTCTTCAAGGATGAGAGTGATCTGATGAGAGTGTTAGCGAAACTCATACTGTGTTTCCTCCTGTCTTATTTCTTCCGGAGAATTAAAAATTGCACCAGAGCTTATAATCGGGTTCTTCATTCGTTTTTTGATCTAGGAAGCATCGACTATGATTCAGCTGACGTTTTGAATTCCACAATTCCGTAACGTTGCGCAGTCGACAACGATTGAATCATCGCACCAAGATATGTCGCTTTTTGAGATTAGCGATGGTGTCTCCGTGCCGTAGAGTCGCATCGCCATAATACAAATCATGCGTGCGCTCTCGTAACCTCTTCATGGTCCGTGAATGGATGACGCTCCCACTTCGTGAACTGCAGAGCCCAGATACGAAACATCGTAATTCCACTTTTCCGATTTTCGACAAGACCGCGGATGACTGTGAGAGAATATCTACTCGAAGAATATTCGTCGACAGTGGACCTCCGGTTCGGGCTTCTGTCGATCTATCAATCCGATGGGAAACATAATCATGATTCCATCTAGAAACATGATGGATGAGCCACCCCGAGGTAGGATTGTGACGTTTTGGATCGTGACAGCAATTCTCTGGGGAAATGAGATGAGCAGCCGAAAAATCCCAAAATTAAGAAGATGCGGGCTGTCGAGGTTTACACTTCCCAGCTATTGGCTCCACTTCGGAGGAAATGGAATCACGACGTTTTGGATCTGGGCTCTTCAAGAATATTGGCCCAGAAATACTGCTGATTCGTCCATGGCTATTGTGGCGAACGGATTCCGAACAAAGTGCTAACACGGAGTTTTGGATTGTTTCGGTTTGTAACTGGTTAACTGATTGATGTTTCTGTACGGTCGGCCGCGGGGTTCAACGTAATTTCGGCAATACAGAGATCGCCGGCCTCGTCCTCCTTGATGTGCGAATAAACGCGAGAACCGTTGAATTCTGAATGCGACCCGACTCCCGGAATAGACTGATATAGATGTGTCTCCTAGCAGTGGCGTAGCCAGGATTTTGCCGCAGAAATGCGGCTTTGCGGACACCCGGAGGGGGCGGTGCCAGAAATAAAACAACGAACCATCCAACGGAACCAATGTCGTCGGTTTGGAAAAGCTCAGACAGGCAACTCTGAGTCACGTGAATGCGCTTCGCGCCCTCAAAGCACCATCGGCAACGTACGAGGTGCTGGCGTTTGTTGGTATTAAAGAATGTCTCCCGTTCGCGCTGCTTGCGAAATTCTTCTCGGAATACGATTCTTCGGATGAGGAACAGGATACAGACAGGGAAGCATCGCGAGTCGATCTCGTATTGGGGTTCCTCAAAAGGGAGATCAAGGCATAACTACTGCATTGACTCCTCGTCCACGTCTTCAGTCTGTCGTAGAAGCTCCGAAACGCCTTCATCCCTTGCGTCGACATCAGTGCTCCTCTCCTGCCGGAACATACTGACGTATGGATCAGACGCACCCAGCATCATATGAAGAATATCTTCAGTTATCGCAATTCTACTGATCTTGCGGAAACGGAACAACCTCATCCTTCCATAGATATTGTTGTGAGCCTCTTGAGCTTCGTCACTTAGCATTCAAATCGGAATAGATGAGCCGCTAATGATTTGGCGACCGTGAATTAGAATTGTATTTAGCATCGTCCATTAGTGGTGTTCACGCACGTATAATCTGGCCGTTTCGACACAGAAAGATTCGAATTTGGTTTCATCAAGCTGCTGCCAACAATTGATAGCATTGAGAATGGCTTCAGACCAGCTGATTTTGGTCTGGAAGGGGTCGCTTCTGGAGAGCTTATCCACAGTATGCACGAGTGAAAGTCCAATAGGACCGGATTTCAATCGGGATATCATATCGCCACTCCCTCCTGCGTCGAGCAGTGTACGTCGTCATCTCCAGCAGGGACGAACGGGTACCGGGAGCCAAGACACCCAGAATAGATCAAAGAATCTCTTGCGGATCTTTGCGGATATTACTCGCGGATGTGGATTTCTAGATCCGCGGATTTCGTTATCTGCGGATCTGAAATTTTGCGGATATTTGGAAAGCCTAGTGGCAAGGTATGGAATCTCATTATATATGAGTCTCCAAGTACCCATCCACATCCACATGATGAGTAATACTCGTCTCGATGCGAGAATGACTTTTTGCCGCTGCCGGCCGTTGTGGGCGGGCATGATTTCAGTAATCCACTTTTGGTACTCCTTGGGGTCCTTGATGCGTCAAACCATCTGGATCGGCATTCCACGAGCAATAGCGGCAACTTGAGATGCTCGGAAGCATATATTCGCATCGATGGGATCAGATGGGTGCGATGTGCAGATGGGTGTGCAGATGTGCGGGTCTCGTGCGATGTCCCTTCACGTGCGATTCTGAACTTCAGTTCTGATTGATGTTAGTTTGCGCACAGATTGAACTAGAATCAGCCCTAACAATTGACAGCTTCCAAGAAGGCTCTGAATGGATGCGGTCCGCAACGGGCGGCACGTCCCAGGGGGCGGCATTTCGCACTTTGTGCTGTTTTTTTTGGGTGTCGCTCCAGCTCGACAACGGCCGCTGAGGGCGGCATTTTCCGATTTTCCACAAATTTTGAATTTCCGCACCGGGCGGCACTCGGTCGCGCTACGCCACTGATGCACTCCAACCATCACTCGGATGGATGCGTCAACCTGTTGAAAGATTCCATGGAGCATCGAATAAAGTTGCTTGAGATCCTCGTGAAGCAGGATCTCGAGCGTTGGCTCTTCTTCTTTTCTGGAGAAAGAAACCGTATCGTTCTCAGAACATCCAACAGCGACGTTTCGGCGTCGGTGGTGGAAGCGAACGGCTCTGAGTAACTCCCACGGAAAACGGGACCTGTTCATCTTCGTGACGCAGAATGCATCATCATTCGAATTGGAAAGGTGGATACCGGTTGATTCTGCCGCGAGCTGAGCGATTCGAAGCACATCACCAAATATGTTCAGAACCATCCGAAATGATGTTTTGATCGATCAACGTTGACAAAAAACAAGCAATTGCCGGGCTGATGGGCCCAACAAAGTCATGGTAGCACCCGATCCTCACCATCGACACCAATCCTCACCATCGACAACAGATTTCTTCCCAACAATGGGTGACGTTGAGAGAGACCTGTTTGACGACACTTTGGTCACCATAGACATACGCACGCGTGGTCTGCAACCTCAGAAGAGCACGCGGTGCGATCTGCGCTCTCACGTGGCTCAGATTCGACATCGGGAGCGAAACCTCGGATTCTCGTAGTTAGTGTTGAAACAGCGTGAACTTTCACTTGAGGAAGAGTTTTTGGAGAAAGCTGTGAATGAGACCGAAAACACGTGTGGCTCGCTTGAGAGCGTTCATCGAAACTTCTTTATTCTTGAACGGGAAAATATGTGGTACTTATCACCTCTAGATGTCGCTTGTCAATCGTGCTTTCGACCGGAGCTTAGAGAAAAAGATATCAGGTTCATAGATCTCCAACAGTTAGTCCCTGCGGAGAAACAGAGCATGAAAGCGTAACTTACCGACTAGAAACCACCAGACTCGGTGAGGTTCACCGCAAACCCAGCCGATCAAACCTACGGGAGACGTAGCTTCGGAAGTGGTGCCTTGGCCTCCTGAAAGCTGGTTCATTCACTTTGTCCGGCTTTCTGTCGGGGATCCTTTCCGTGGCACGAGATTCTCCTTGAGATTCAGCACGCGTTCCCGACTTTCCGGTTCCTCGCCAGAGAATCTGAGCCGGCTTCGGCGTTGAGTTCAGCTCAAAACTCGTCTTTTTATTTATTTTTTTATTTTGTTCTCCACGAGGAGGAGCCATCGGGCCTCGCGAGCCTCGGGGCTGCTTTTCAGAACTGGGGACAGATTGCGGCCATGGCCGACTTTGACGATTCCCCGGCATTCGCCGTGAGTAGGAGATGGGAACCATGGAAACCATCTCCGAGGAAGTCGGCCGGGAACGAGATTCGAACCAACGACCTGCAGCGTCGTGCCCAACGATCACCTGCTTCACTATCCGCTTGTCTCTGTGCCTTCCGGCCTGCTCAGCAGCCATGGCATCGGTAGTCACAGCCCCCAAAGCGGTACCCGGCAATCCTGTAAACTCCAAGATTCAGATTCAGAGCTTGGTTTATTCATATAGTTTTATTCACGCAGACTGCGTAGTTGCATACCTAGTTTAAAATACATAAGTACTCAGTATATACAGTCTCGTACATACATTCCTCTGTGAAAGTCTAACGCCGCCCCGCGTTATCCAACTGGCTAAGAGATTGACACGACATACAATGGATTGCGTGGTACCTTTCGCAATATTTTCCGCAATATTTACAGGAGCAATCAGTTGACGGTTCGTGGAAGCGTTCTGTCGTGCAGACTGTATGGTGGTAACCGTGTACCGAGAACTTGACAATTATGTGTCGATTGCTTCGACCTGCTTCCTTCCACCTTGGGTCTGTCATGGCCGGAGTCTCAAAAAACGCCGGGTCCACCTTGAGAGCTTTCTCCATGTGCTCGGTCTTGAAGTCGTTGAATGCAGACGTCGGACTGAGACCGAAGGTCTCCACCAGGTCTTCAATGAAGCTCTTTGTGTCCGCCAGAAGGTACACCAGCCTATTCTTGGTGCTTCGGTGAACTCCCAGTACACGCTTCAGAAACGTCGGCTTAGCTCGGTCGATCTCCCGGAGATCGCGTAATGTGAGGCGCCCCCAGAGCACTCGAATGCCATACGCTGCCGTTGGTGCCAGTTTCAACGCGAAAAGCCTGATGGCCGTCTCAAGGGACAGTTTGTGCGGGTCTTCGATCGATGAGGAGGCGATGAGCGTCTTCCTGATTCGATCGCGGATGTGCTTGGCGAAGCAATCACCCGATGGAGTAAACGTGATACCAAGATACGTGAAATGATTCACATATCTCACGTCGCTTCCATTCAATCTGATTCCGTCGGTTTTCGCCAACCTGCCACCTCTACGGAACTTCATGGCCTCAGTCTTGGCCTCGTTGATCACCAGTCCGACCCGTGCAACATACTCGGAGAGAGTCGCTGTCGCCTGCTGGAGATGGAATCGGCTTCTCCCGAACATCACGAGATCATCCGCATAGCATAAGACCTTGACCGATGGGTGTCTTAACGTGATGGTCTCTGGAAGGTCGCCGATCAGAACGGCAAAGAGCAAAGGTGACAAATTATCGCCCTGGGCGAACCCAGTTGTTTGTTCGATGGGCTCCCGGACAGTGACACCATCGTCCACAAAAATCCTATTCTTCTGCAATATGGCACATAGAAGTTTGAGGATATTCGTCGGCACTCCATAGTCTGCCAACTTCTGGATCACAAGCGTTCTCGAACCCGTATCAAAAGCTGCTTTAAAGTCGACAAATAAGGCATAGAGCGGCTGTCGGGGTTTTGACAGGGTTTTCTCAATTTCGCTCAACAGGATCTCACAAGCGCTTTCGGTGGACCTGCCGGTCCGGAAACCGTGCTGTTCATCAGGGATCGCGCTCTGTTCCTCGAGGTAGAAAGTCAATCGCTGGCAAAGCAGCTTTGATAGTAGCTTGTATACACAACTTTTCTTCGATATTCCCCTCCACGACCTGGGATCCGCGGGGCAGCCCTTCCCCTTGGGGATGACGACGGTGAGACAATCTCTCCAGTCCACAGGCACCTCGCCTCTCCGAAGACACTCGTTGAAGAGTGCCGTCCAGATCGGGATCAGAACTGTTGCGTCGGAGAGGTGTTCGTTGAAGATGTCATCGAAGCCACACGCCTTTCCTCGAGGAAGTCTCATCACAGTGTCATAGACCTCGGCGATCGTGAAGTCCGATCCGAGCAGCTCTCGCTCGCGTTGAACCGGCTCCGGCCAGACCTCCACGGATACAGGGGTTCCCCTGGGAGTCGTGTCCCTCGCAGCAAATATGTCCCGGAAATGGGACTGGAGCAGATCGCGTTCCACCGGGCACGTAGGCCTCGCCGCTGTTGTATGCTTCAGCCACACATAAGGTTGTTTTCTCGCTCGCTCAAGGAGTATCATCTCTTTCATCTGAAGATAGTCCATCTTTGCCTGCCGCAGAGTCTGCCGGTAGACCCTCTTTGTCGTGGCGAGCAGCGGTTGCATTGATGGTTGTATCTCGCACAATATCCTTGCCTGTTGTTGCCGCCGTTTCTCCTCTGAGCACTGCTGAGTCCACCATGGACGGCCCCTCCGCGGTGCAGCAGGTTCTATGCAGGCACGGAGGTGACCGACGATCCGTCTACAGTATGTCGTGATGTTCTCATCCTGTCGAATCATGTTCTCAGGAGCAATCGATGCGCACAGTCCGTTTAGGTCAACCCTCCTCGACGGCCGTGACTTCCTTTGTACTGGCCGGGGCGCTCGGGGCGGGCATCGGATTCGTATACACACGGGCAAATGTGCTGTGAGGAGTCCGCCTTCTTTCAGGCTATGCTCGTCTCGAACATACTCGACCTCAGCCGCAACCAGATTCACCGCGAATAAATCGATCGCTGACGAACCCATGTGCTTGGTTTATTGTGGAACTGCTAGTTTTCACAGCTTGAGTTCTCGTTTCAAAAGTCTAAGCTGATGCTAGGAAGATTATAAATACCAAAAGATTATAATTGTATGTACATCCTTAAAATTGCTACATCCTATCACAGATGAGCAAATTGCTGACCTCACGTGCAAAACTCTTCGCGGAGATGAGGCATCGAATCTCGCGAGGGAGGGAGCCCCATATCTTCGGAAGCTGGTATCTGAGCGTGTGGCGGCAGAATGCTCTGATATCATGCGGGATAGCAAAGACTGTGGGTCTGCGTGCGGGACGGTCGGGGTTGACGACGGGTATAGGGAATCCTATATCCTCGGGAATCCTTCGCGATTGGAACATGAAAGCAAGCCGAGCCACGTACAACTTGTGGATCTGTCTTACTTTGAGCATTTCGAGGGTGGCGTAGACGTCGGCTACAGATTCGGACCTGCGTCTACCGACCAGCGGCCGGACAGCGTCGTTCTGAACTATTTGGGCTCGACGCAGAGTGTTGTTGTAGCTGCCGCCCCAGATTACCAGTGCGTAGCATAACAGCGGGATGAAGAGGGCGTCATATACCGCCGGGGTTTCGTGAGAGCGTCGGTGTGGGCGGATAGGTTGATATCATTGCAAACCGATCTCTCTTTCGATTCGCCCCGTTTTGAGCCGAATTAGGAATTGTTTTCAAGACGCTTGCTTGGCGTCAATGAAACGTTCGACATATTCGCGGGTCTCAATCATATCCCGAGTGATGTGCTCTGTTGTTCGTAAACAGCGGCACATGCTCTGTATACCATCACGCACCTTGAATCTCAGTATTTTTATGGCCATATAGAGAACATGTTTTGTGAGACTCTCTGGTGCGTTATGTTGACCGGGGGCTATATCCAACACGTGCTCTTCATTCCACATCAGAGTCTGCTGCATAGAATGAATCAATTCTGACTGGAACGCATCGCTCTCGCACATTCTCGACAGAGCCGTTTGAAACATTTGAACCGTTGAACACTGACCAATCAACAGTTATACAACAGTGCTTGTGGAGCGGGGTTTTGACCAAGACCAAAAGCCATTTCTTGACATTGGACTTGGTCACCCAGCCACTGCGATATGAAGATTGTCTCGCATCACAAAACATGCACTTCCTGGCCGAATATCTGGTTCTCCTCGAGGATTTGTAATTCGATGCGGTCGACCTGTTCCTCTCTCCCCTGAGCATGTTCACCGACTCGTCGTGGCTTGCGATTGCAGCGGAGGTGGCAGCCGTCGACGTCATCTACAGCGAATGAGCCAAACGTCTCATCATTTCCACGACGGGTTTGAGGAAGTCCTCTTCACCTTGAATGAGCTTTCTCTGAGTCGCTTGCTAGTCACGCCGAGCACTAATCTGTCACGGATGAGCTCTTCCTTTGCATCCACTGAAAAGTCACAGTCTTCGGCGAGACACTTTTCCGATAAAGCGTTTCACATCCAGACTACCCTGGTTCCTTAAGTACAATTTCTCGCAATTCACCAAGCGATTTTACTTACCGCAATGCTCCCTCTCCCAGGCACTGATTAGTGCGTCCAGAGCAGTGCATGGCTTGCTCGGATCGACAACAAGAACGTCGTTCGCCGCGATTGCCAGTGACTTTGTATTGCGCGCAGAAGTTAGCGGAGCGAAATCGTCGAAATGCCGCAGAAGTCTAGAACTTTTCATGCGTCTGCAATAACCATTCTTTTTCTCGCGTTCAACAATCGGAAGAGTTCGACGGAAGTCGTCACAGACTACAGTGAAGTCTGTATAACTTAGACCTCTCTAACCTGGAAAACTTCTCTAACTTATAACTTGGAACCGATCTTACGGATGTTTCTCTAACTTGTACCATAGACGCAATGTTAATTCGATCCTATAACTTGGAAAACCCTCTCTACTTTATAACTTGGACCCATTATTTCCCTATAACTTGGAATGCGCCCAAGACTTTTGCCTTCGAATGGTCGGGTTTTCCCCTCCTGAAACAATGTCCAAGCAAACTCCACGAGCCGGGGGATTTCTCGATCAATTTTTTCCCGACAATAGCGGTTTTTTTTTCGGTTCGGGTTTCCGGAAAATATTCGTTTCTCTTTATTAACCTACGTCTAATGTAGATAAATATGACATATCCTAGTTGTGACACCATCGCCACGCTTCCGTTACTCCGAGAGATCCAATTTTCGCAAAATCACACCGTACAAGACCACGGGAACGTAGCTTTCGGTGTTTTTTTCCTCTTCCATAACTTATAATTTAGAAAGAAATTCAATTTGCTACTCCCCAAGATTCTAAGTTGTACAGACTTCACTGTACCATGATTCTTCCTGCGAGAGGTTGGTTTTTTCGGGATGCAATCGTTCAGAAGCTCGCTGTCTGCTCGCCGAGCGTCTGTAGAAGTCAGAGAAATTTCATCCCAGAGAATGATATCGGTTCGAAGAACGTCGTTTTTCGACGTGAATGCGGGCCGGTAGACGGGCTGATCCATAGGGATTATGGGACGAGGCGGATTCGGATTGCGCACGGACGCAATTCAACATTGTGTCTCTCGTCAGAATTTCTCGATTGAGGCAAGGGTCCAAGTCTGCTGCATGGTGGTGGGTAGCGATTGGGTTGGGGACTGATGACGTCAGTTTCGGGCTTCACGTAACGTATCGGGTGGGAGTGGGTCGACGGAACTCAACTCAGAGGCTGCGAAAGGGCTGCGGCTGTGGTGGGCGAAGTGTCAAGACTGTCAGCCCTTCCCCTCAGGCACCTCCCGTAGACTTCAATAGTGCAGACATTTGCAGCGGAAGCCGCTCATATTAGGGTGGCGATGGTGATAAGCCGAACAGGATCCCATGACGTACATAGTATACCCAAACATTCTCTGATGAATGAATGAATTCATTCACACGATCTTCACAGCAATAATGAGATTAGCAATGGCATTCCTATGCCTTCATCGGTGGTGGGGAACCTTGAAATGGTTTCGACTTGCCCGCGGAACCAAAAAATTGCGGGCGAACCTGGGAAATCCTCGAATATGATCTCGTGAGAGACTCTTTGAATTCTTTTTTTTAATAGTAAACGAGCGATGTTTTATTCAAATAATACGGTAGTGAATTGAGTGTTACGTGCCTGCTTCAGGCCGAGGCCGTGGCGCAGTCGCACGGAAAATACGCTGTTGGCAATGTTTTAGTGTGAGCATTCGGGGGGGGGGGGGGGGGGATAGACGTACCGACTGCTGGGATATCCAAGTATTGGTTAGTATAATATGGCTTTGATTTCGTTCCTGTCCATGGAGGCATAATATCTCTTAGTAATTATTTTGATGAAGGAGCGCTGACATACAAGAATATTGTCGATGTAGTTGCGGATTTCTTCTGGCAGATGATTATACAGTTGGATGACGTTGGGGATCGGCGTTCTCCTGTGACGACACAGCATTCCTGCTTCTTTGAAGCGGGTAAGGTGGTCGTGGTCAGGTCGCGGTAGAAGATTGAGTCTCGGGCTCAAGTGGAACAAGAGGTTCGTTGCATAAAGTTTTTTGAATTCGAGGATGCCCAGAGAGTTGAAAATCGGTGCGGCAGGAGCATTCCAGGGAGCACCCTGAACGAGTCTCACGGCTTTTTTCTGAAGTACATGGATTTTCGACTGTAGTGATTCCGTTGTGCCTCCGTATATTGCTATCATATAGCGGATGTAGGAATCAATTGGGGCGAAGTATATTGACCTCTTGAGAGCAATCGTCGCAATGGACCTCAGCCTTGCCAAGACGGCAACACCTGATCGGATCCTTCTACAAATCGAATCAACATGTGGTCCGAATTTCATGTTTTGATCAAGGATGAGGCCAAGAAAACGGTGCTCTGTGACTGAATCGATGACCTGGCACGAGCAGTTTTGTACGCGAACGCAGTGCGTTTCGTGGAGACGGATGAGATGTGTCGAGGCCTTTCGGCCGAAATGTATGCATTTTGTTTTTCTTGCATTCAGTCTCAGTCCGTTTCTGGTCATCCAGCGATGTACTTCTGTTATGGCTCGCGATCCCATGTTGCTGAGTTCGATTGGGTCTTTGTGGAAGAATAGGAGGGTGGTGTCGTCTGCGAACGAGATGATATTTGCTTCCGATTGCTCCAGAAGCAGGTCATTGATGAAGATCGAAAAGAGACTTGCTGACAAACCACTGCCTTGGGGCACGCCAAACTCTACGTGGTGAGCGGTACTGATGTCATCTTGGTGCTTGAAGATTTGAACTCTGTCGCTGAGGTATGATTCGATTAGACGTAGGGACGGACCCCTGAAGCCGGCTCTCTCGAGCTTGTCCAAAAGTCTCTCGTGATGGACGGAGTCGAAGGCTTTGCTGATGTCGCAGAAAATGGCTGCACAGTTAAGTCCTCTATCGGTCGCTGAACTCATGAGTTCGATGAATTTGAGAGCCGCCCCTTCGCAGTTGCGTCCTTTTCGGAATCCGAACTGATTCTGGCTCAGTATGTTCTCGTCTTCAATGAATTGAGTGATTTGATCGTTCAAGATTTTCTCTATTAATCGGCTGAAGATTGGAAGCAGGGATATGGGACGGTAGTTGGAGATGTCGGTAAGCGAGCCTGATTTGTGGATCGGTTTTAGCACAGATGTCTTCAGGTTGTCGGGATATCTGCTGTTTGTAATGATTGAGGTAATCAGGTCGTGTAGAGGATCAATCAGTAGATGATTACAGAGTTTGAACAGTTTACCAGTGATCCCATCTATGCCCGCCGCCTTTTGCTGGTCAACTGCCTTCACGTATTCAGCGAGTTCATGTTTTGTGGGTATCTTGAAGCGGTCGAAGTCTTTTGCCCTCCATGCTGGTAGTCCGGAGTTCGGGTCTGGGTCGGTGTCGATCGATAAAGAGTTGGAGGTTACCTTGCCTACATTGGCGAAGAAAGTGTTTATTCCGTTCAGACTCAGACCGACAGTATCAGGATTGATTGTTGCTGCTCTCGAGTTCCCTCGGAAATAGTTGTTTACGACTCTCCATGTGCTCGATGCGCATCCTTCGGCTTCTCGGAATTTGGATCAGTAGTATTCATCCTTGGTTCGCTTCAGGAGGTTTCTAAGACGGACGTGGAAAGCTTCGTATAGAATTTGGCTCTCGAGCGTTCGTCGGTTC
Source organism: Neoseiulus californicus (assembly GCA_028455905.1). Taxonomy (NCBI): domain Eukaryota; kingdom Metazoa; phylum Arthropoda; class Arachnida; order Mesostigmata; family Phytoseiidae; genus Neoseiulus; species Neoseiulus californicus. Next base: position 3,616,875 of record JAMQGS010000001.1, read on the forward strand.
ATGTATCTCTTGTATAGTTTCTTCCTAATCTGTAGGGCTCGGACTAGTCGTTTCGTCATCCATTCCTTGAGTGGTTGGTTCCGGGAGTTGAAGGTTGTATACGTTGAACTCTCAGCGATAGCGATTTTGAATATGTCTGTGAGCCGTTCCGATTTCGTATCTGTGTCGTTTGCGTCGTAAACTTCTAGCCATTCCTGCTCTTGGAGGATGTTTATTAACCGCCCGTGATCGAGCTTTCTGCATTTTCTTCTGCACGGCTGGTCCTCGTCAGGTTGAAGGTGGATGTTTAGCAGTTTATGGTCGGAGATTCCCCGTGTGTCATTGATTTGGAGATCCACCAACTTGACTTTACTCAGCCTCGCAAAGGCATGGTCGATCAGGGAGCGTGTATTTTCTGTTTGTCTCGTTGGTGTGCCCTCGTTTAGATTCTGGAAGCCATGTAAGCTGGCCACTTGAAGATACTTCTGGGTTCGCTCCGACGGGGACAACAAGCATAGGTTAATGTCTCCAATCATTAGACAGTCAGGAACTTTCTTCAGTTCTCCAAACAGTTTACCTAAGTCCTCTTCGAGGAATGAGTCTACGTTCGATATTGATGCGCTTGGTGATCGGTATACGGCCGCGATTCTGAGTTTCGTCTTACTTATCATAATCTCTACAATCGTCGCGTCGCATGCCTCCATGGAAACAGGAATCTTGATGGATGGGAATTGGTTTCTAACGAAGATCGCGACTCCCCCTGATCTGTGAGAGTCATTCGAGGTAAAGTGTCCCTTGAAACCGTTAAGGTTGAGGAGTTGTTCCGAGTACGAATACAGCCACGTTTCTGATAGCAAGACCAAATCGGTGTCTGATTTGAGGATTGAGCTTATAAATAAGTCGAAGTTCGCATTGGCGCTTCGTATATTAAGTGCTTGGATATTGAATTGTTTACGGTAATGAGTAGATGTTTCCCCCCCGGGAAGACTGCTCAGATTGTGCGCTTGCACGAGTGATGATCACTGCGGAGGACCGGTGCTCTCTGGTAATGTCTGCTTTGTTCGTTGAGATTGGGGTTCGCGATGAGTGGTAATGGACACAGATACAGTACGTTCGTTGGTCTTTGGGGTATTCGGCACGGGAGTGGTTGTCATTCCAGCGGTGCCGTGTAATTTGAGCGCAACGTAACTTTGAGCGCAAGGAGATTAGAGCGCAAAGTAAATCAGAGCGCGATGTCAATTCGAGCGCAGCGTAAGGTATAGCGCCATGTAAATTTGAGCGCAGCGTGAATTTGAACGCAGCGTAAGTTTGAGCGTAGCGTTTTGAGCGCAGGGTAGATCTGAGCGCAACGTAAATTTAGGCCCAGCGTACATCTGAGCGCGGAGCTTTGGAAGGGTGCCGCGGTTCCGATTCACCGAAATCCGCTCGTGAAAAAGACGCGCGTTCAACGTGCTTCAATTTAATGGGGTGGGCACGAATCCATTTTTTTGTGTTTTGCTCCCGACGTGAGGCCTCTTCCCATTGGCATAGCGAGGGAGGGGGTCGATCGCCCGATCGCCCTCCCCGTAATTCTTCCGTTCCATGTTAATTCCCTATACCGCGATGTCCGGAGTATCAAACCCCCCCCCCCAATAACATGGAGCCTATCTGGTTCTATCTGGTTGAAATTACCCGAGTCCAAATCTGAGATTGTGGCATGACGATTGACCCTGCATGGACTCCTGGTACAGTCGAACCCGCTTGTAAGAGACTCCTCGGGAAATCGAAAAAAGTCTCTTATATCCGGTTTTCTCTTATATCCGAGGTGGGTTTCTCTGGCACATTCCTGCCGTTTTTTCGCCCGAAAATCGACCTACGTGCGTCTCACGAGTAGATAACGGTATTTCGTTGAAAGACACTCCCTTTATTCTCTTAATTCACCATTCAGATCGGAGAGAGTTCCCTCGAGACAATACCTCTAACTCAGCGGAAGAAATCTGTGACCTTAATTAGAGTTCGACGTTCGAGAATCTTGTTGCCAATTAAGGTTAAGGTCTCAATTGCGTAGAACTCCGCGCTCATCCCTGAATTTTCCTCCATGAGGAGGTGCATCCCACTTGCGCTCTAACGCAAACGTGCTTGCATGTTCGTCTTCTCGACCGAAAGGATCGCTTCCCTCCCTCTCACTCTGTGAGAAACGGCCTTCCACGCTCAAATTCTTATAAGCGGTTTTCTTAAGCATGGGTGTCTACGGAGTGGGAATCGATGATCAGTCTCTTATATCCGGTTTTCTCTTATACGCGAGTCTCTTGTAAGCGGTTTTCTTCAACATGGCGGTCTATGGGACTCGAAACGGGAAATCAGAAACGGTCTCTTATATCCGGTTTTCTCTTATATCCGGTTTTCTCTTATATCCGAGTCTCTTATAAGCGGGTTCGACTGTACCTAGAATGCGCGAATCGTTCCGCTCGGATTTCGGTGAATCGAAATCGCGGCACCCTTCCAAAGCTCCGCGCTCAGATGTACGCTGCGCTCAAATTTACCTTGCGCACAGTCTACTCTGCGCTCAAATTTACGCTACGCTCAAACTTACGCTGCGCTCAAATTTACGCTGCGCTCAAGCTTAGGTTGCGCTCAAACTCACGCTGCGCTCAAATTGACATGGCGCTCTGATTTACTTTGCGCTCTAATCTCCTTGCGCTCAAAGTTCCGTTGCGCTAAAATTACACGGCACCATTTCAGCTGGAGGAGATCTTCTTCGCACGAGATGACTTTTATCGGGCTTTCAGAGTTCTTCTTCATACATAGTTTACCTGCCTTGCTCACCCAGCAGAATTCGAATTTCAGGGTTGATTGCTTTTGCTTCGCGAGCCAACGGAGCTTCTTTAGTTCTCTTGAGATTTTTCTTGATACGTAGATGGGCGCTAGCTTTGCCTTTGAGCTGATCATCCGGGAGTTTAGTTCTTTGTGGTTCTTTCCTCGGAGGTCCTCCGTGCATTGAAGGAATCGATCGCACATTTCTAGTCGGACAAACTCAGCTACGATGGTTTGACTGTTTACTCCATTCTTGCTCTTGACTGGGCCCACTCTCTGTGCTGAGTAGATTTGATCATCTGTGAGCTCCATGCCGCCCGCACGTGCGAGTCGGGACAAGATTTCTTTCTCGGTTAGTTTCGGTTCGGTTGGAAAGCCACTTATCTCAATATGGTTCCGTGCCGCGATCGCTTCTAGTGCAGTGAGTCTTGATTTCAGTCTACGGTTTTCCAGTTTCAGTGCTGAGGTTTCCTTCGTGATTGCATCGATCTTGCGGTCCAGGTGTGTCGTGATATCTTTGACTATGGCTTGTCTCTTGGCTTCAAACACTTGGTTCAGTTGTCCGAGTTGCTCGTCGCTGAAGGCTGCCATTCCCACTAATAATTCCAGAAGAGATTTTTGTTGCGGATAGGACAGTATCCTAAATAGCTGTAAGGAGTTGGAAATCAGAGGAGATAGAAAACACGTCTGATCACGGTTACAGTCGTCACAGCTCTCCTCTTTATTAGCCGTTGGAACCCTTTCCCCACCCGCCTCTGGAGCCGGGTAGATTTGAATAATGCGACTGGGAGAGTTGGGTTGAACGATACTGAGAGAATGAGATAACTCGGGGTAATTCGACAATTTTATCACATCAAAGCCTCGCTCAAATGAAGCATCAAGAGTTCTGTTCTACGAACCGCTACCGTACTTCAAAATACTGCACGACGGAAAATGGAAGCTTCCAAATCAATTCATCTCGTCTGATTCATTTCATGCGTTTATTTTGCCGATAGAGGATGCAGATCTTCATCACCGGTCAACGATTTCTGTCCGGAGTATCTTTTCGGACGCGTTTCCTCGAACCGTCGGCTCCTTCGACGATACCGTACCTCGTCAAAGGTTGTGTATGGTGGCGCGATATCACTCTCGGTCGGTCGGGGTCATCGCCTGAAAAATGTGGTTTTGTGATTCATTTTTGTTTGCGATTTGCTGCTTTTGATTCGGCCACAGCTATCTACCTGGAATGTCCTGGTCGGTCCCTGGTCTCTGCGTCTTCTCACCCCGTATTCTTCATCCAACATACGCTCCCATACGGCTCGAAAAGCCTCGTCGGCGGTACTGTCGGCATCGGCTCGTTGTTCCTTCTCGCACGTTGTTCTTGGTCCCGTTCCATTGCGCTTCCTTCAACTGAGTTGTGTCACGTGCACTCACACTGGTGTCTCTTGCGAGAATGAACCGTTACTGCTCCCAAGCTCTGGAACTTCGTTCTGGAACTTCCGTGCCCTCTGGCGGCGCACAGTGGTCCAAAACGACTTTTTAGGTGGAAAAAATTATTTTTCCGAGTCATTCGACTGAACCGAGTGCCATGAACACAGAATAACATGTTTCGATCGATATGGACACCGGTGGCGGAAGAAAACGTGTGTTGGAACAGCACAACGAGTGAATCCGACGCGACGGCTGTCACCATTGCGTTCGCGCAACAAGATGAGCTTGACCTCGCAGAATTCGACAATGAGAAGGACGGGGTGTTCGCGAGCTCCTTCAGCGATCGCGATTTGAGACGATCGCCGGAGGCATACAGGGAAAGAGAAGCCGCATGCAATAGATTCTCGATTTTGTACTCAAGCAGCGGAACCACCATAGTCTTCCACGACTTGGCACCGGAACCGGCGAAACCCCTGCGCGGGCGACCTGACTTCTTAGACGCTTCTCTCTGCTCCGAACGCACCAGGAAAGTGAACGGCTCTCGTTCCAGCCGACCCGCTTGCTGCGAGGAGAAAATCTCCGGACTGTGGGCGATTTTCTCGTACCTTTCGCGCAATTTTGCGGCGTGGTGACTCAGTGCTCTCCTGAGGGCGGGGAGGTTTAAAACCTGAGTCTCCTCGACTCCGGCCTGGATCAGAGCCTCCTTCAACAGCGTTCCCATGGCTCTTCCGTGATCGGCCGCGATTCAAATTTCAAAGAAACGTCTTCGGGCAACTGGTACTGATATGTCTGGAAATATCGTTGTAGCTCAGAGCGCGCTGGGAAACGGGAGTCAGGAAAAACATGGATGATAGTAGGCAACTTGGTGCTCAATTCACGGAAGTTTCAAAACGGGGGCAGACGGGGAGAGTATATTTCCAGTCTCATGAATATCGGTAATTTTCGCACAATCGAGCCCGCTCTCTAAACGGCTCCAGGACGGCGCCCAGTCTCTTTGAAAACGGCGGAAACCCCCCCACGTGTGGAGCCAATATGGGTCTCACTTACCACACATGAATTTTTTCCCAATGGAAAAGCTTCAGAATGTGTTTTTGTCACTCGGATCCACAGCTATTCGCGCCCGCGTTCGAATTGCGCATCCCGCTCCCTCTCTTCTTCTCCCCCCCTCCCCCAACGAGGTCTTCAATCGACAAAAACAACATGGTCCCCGACTGTACAGCCACTTGGCAGTACATTCACGCATCCAAATCCGGAAAACCCGGACATGACTTTTTTCCACCTATTTCAGCGTTTTGGACCACTGTGCGGCGTCTCGTCCACGCTACCGAACAGCTGTCCTCAGCGTACATGCAGTCTATTACCTGGCGTACTCATGTTCGAACTTCCTACCTACTTCAACGCTACCTCCCACTATTCCGTTTGTCTATCCTGACAATATCATCTCTTAATTTTCGTTTAACATTACTTGGGGTAGTTTCCTTTGAATTTTGCCGCTCTCTTGGGATTTTTCCTTCTCGGTGTTTCCTCGGCGACATTCTCTTGTTCGGCGCCTCTGACGTCATCCTCTCTTGCTGGCGTTTCCATGAATGCTGAGTTCAGGTCGGATTTCTTCGGCGTCTCGTCCGCTTCCTTTCCGAATCCCTCCAACATCATTGATATTTCGTCGATTCCTTCGTCGTCTCCAACCGTCGAGCGCATTGACACCTCGGGATCTTCTCGCCGCTTCCTATCGCCTGAAGAACTCGATTGACCATCGTTAGAACCTGCAACCTCAAAAGTTTCGTCATTCAATGAAACCATTTCGTCTGCCCCATCGGCCTGGACATTATACCAGCGAAGCTGAGAGCAATGAGCAGTGCATGAGTAGCTCTTATCTTTTCCCAGTTGGACTAAACGATACGAATCTTTTGGCGAAATTTCTGTCACAACAAGAGGTCCCCTGAATTTTCTTTGCAGTTTTGTAGGCTGCCCTGTTTGCGTCGGCAATCTTTCTACCATTACAACATCTCCTACATTATATCGTCTCACATGTGCTCGTCTTCTTTTATCGTAGTTTCTTGCGTATTCTTGCTGAGTTTCTCGAATCGCTTCCCTAATTCCCGCTTGGATTTCTTGCCCAGGTCTCCATGGTTTCTCTTGCAGATTTCCAATTTCTTGAGCGAATCCGTCTAGCCGTGGCAGGTACCCGTGAAGAGCCTCAAACGGTGATTTCCCTGTGTCACGCGCTACCGATCGATTTAGCATGGCTTGCGCTACCGTAATTTTGATGGCCCAATCTGATTTATCATCTTTCACACTCAATGTTCTCAACAATCTTGCAATTTCTTTGTTTGCACGTTCGCACACGCCATTGCTCTGAGGATGTTGCGTCGATATGCAATGGTGCTTCACGACATGTCGTCTCATGAACTCTGCAAACGCTCTCGACGTGAATGCTGTTCCCCTATCTGAGACCGAGCTTTCCGGATTTCCATATTGAAGAAAGACTTTCTCAAAGAACCTGACTGCTCCTTTGGTATCTGCTGCTGGTACCGCTTCCAAAACGACAAATTTAGTGAGGCCATCTATCAGAACGATCACATGCTGCTTGCCACTCGACTTCGGTAATGGGCCAATATGATCGATGAAAACCTTTTGGAAGGGTCGTCGTTCTGGCTGAATCGGATTGCAAAAACCTTCTCGCTTCCCAGAGCTGTTCTTGTTGACCATGCATTCTAAACATGCTTTCAAGAGAAATTTTGCGTACTCGCGCATCCCTTGGAACCAGTACGTTCGTCTCATCGCTTCCAACGTTTTTCGCAATCCGAAACGTCCGGCCTTATCATGACATGTCACCCACATGTACTTTCTAAGCACTTTCGGAATTACAAACGGTTTCCATGTCTCTTTCACCTCGCCATCTTTTCCTCTGTCTTCTAACACTTTCAGTACCAATCCCTCTTCCTCGGTGAAGCCTTGGACCAAATTCTTCTCACGAACTGTTCTGTATTTTTCCGGCTTTCGTAGAATCTCCAATTTCTCTCGGATGTCTGGGTCAATTGTTTGCATAGCCGCTGCCTCACTATAATTGACTCTCTCGATGCTCATTACTGTCGGCGCTTCCAAATCCGTTGGCCGCGAATCTCCGCTTCCTCGAACGGTCCTCGACTGAGCGCATCGACATGTTGCATCGTCGCGCCTGATCGATACTTCACAGTGAAATCGAATTCCGAGATCTTGTCCCACCATCGACAGATCTGAGTTGACCCCGTCTGGGCTTGCAGCGCTACCACAGCGTTACAGTCTGAGACAACGACAAACTTGATTCCATGCAGATAATGTCGGAATCGTTCCATTGCCCATACTACGGCCAAGTGCTCAAGCTTTGTCGAATGATAATTTTCCTCAGAGTCGAACAATTTGCGGCTGATTGCATAGATGAGCTTTGCTTTCCCGTCTTCCTTCTGAATTTACATCGCTCCCAATCCCATACAGCTCGCATCAGTGTGCAGCTCCGTTTCTTCTTCGGGATCGAATCTAACCAAAATCGGTTCCGCTGCCAGTCGCTTTTTCAGTTTCTCGAACGCCTGCTCGCATTCTGGGCTCCACTCGAATTTCTTCGACTGTTTCAACAACTCAGTGATCGGATTCGCTATTGTCGCATACCCTGCGATGAATCTCCGAAAGAAGCCCGTCAAGCCTAGGAATCGTCTCACTTCGTGCGTGTTCGTTGGTCTCGGAAACTTCTCAACCGCTTCCAACTTTTTCGTTCCTGGCTGAACGCCTTGCTTTGACATTTTGAAACCGAGAAACTGAACCGTCCTCTTGTAAAAACAACACTTGCTCAGTCTCACAGTGAGTCCGGACTGTCTCAACGCTTCGAGAATATTCTGAATCTGACTGAGATGCTCTTCGTAATCATCCGCTGCCGTTATCAAATCATCTGAGTACGGATGAACTTGCTTCGCTCCCGCTTTCTCTCGGACTTTCATCAACACTTCTTGAAATTTTGCCGGCGCTCCCGATAATCCCATCATCATTACTATCGGAGCAAAATGACCTTCGGACGTAACAAATGCAGCTTTTTCTGCCGACTCTTTCGCCATGGGAATTTGAAAATAGCCCCATGCTAGGTCGAATGTCGAATGGAATTCCCTTCCTCCCACTTCATCGAGAATATCATCGATTAGTGGCATCGGGGAATTCGGTCGCACTGTCTGCTTATTGAGCTTTCGATAATCTATGACGAGTCTGAAGCTTCCATCGGGTTTCTTGACTAACATGACCGGGCTTGCATACGCTGAATCATATATATCGGTGTTTATTCACGCTTCCGCATCGTATGTTATAAGTAAAAATAAAAATACAAATGGAAATCTAGCACTGAACGTCGCCGGTTCGGTGCGACCTCATCCCGGTCAGGTCTGCCAGAGACTGCACCGCGGCAAAGCTGGCCGCGTGATATCTGTCGCACGGCCGGTTGCAGTGTTTGCACGTGCATGTGCCGGTGGGTTCGTGGAATTCCGCTGTCCGACACACGCGGTGGTGGAAGCCGTGGATCGAGAATCGCGCTAGGGAGTGGCGAGTTTCCCTGTTCGGCAGTTTCCATGTATCCGTCAGCATTGCTGGAGTTCCGAAGAAGTCGGGGTCCACGTCTCTCATCTTCCGTCGGTGTTCGTCTAGAAAAGCCGCTGATGCCGCTGTCCCTTCCAAGTTGAAGGAAAGCATCAGGTCCTCGATGAAGGTCTGGGCGCCTGTGAGGTGGTAGATTAAACGGTTCCTCGAATTCCCGTGCACGCCAAGGACCGCGTTGAAATAGGTCGGCTTGACTTTGTCGAGCGCAGCGCTGAATTCAATCCATACGCTGAATTACATTCTTCAATCATTCCCGCTTCCTTCATTTGCTTGAGAATTTCTTGCAATGCTGCTCTCTCAGTCATTGATAGACGGAATGGCTTGCTTCTCACAGGTTGATTGCCTGGAATTTCGTCGATATTGAACTCAGTTTCTGTTGCTCTTCCCAGCTCTTTCATCGATGTCGCTACCACTTCTCGATACTTGACGATCAGTCTCAAGAGCGCTTCCTTCCACTTGTCTGGAATCTCTTCGTTGACATTGATGTCTTTCATGCCGATCTCTTTTGTTTCGTTATCCGTTGATTCTTGAATCTGAAGCACTTGCACCTGTTTCCGCGTGAGATTGTAATATTCTTCGGCCTCAGGGTTCACCACCTGTGCCCTCGCAATTACAGTGCCTGCTTTCACATCAATTTCTTTCCGTCCACCATTAATGACAGGTATGAAAACTTCCTCATCCCGAATTTCGTACCACGCTTCCATATGCTTTTCGTTTTCAAAACGAATGACTCCACCGGTTTTCTCGGCCGGCTGCGCTCTTACAAAACAAATTGACATCGGTTGAATTTTTACCTCTGATTTAGCTTTCAACTCAACTCTCTCTTTCTGCCTCGCTATTAAATTTTTAAGTTCTGGCACTGTTTCTCGTTCGAGCATCCATGACTCTCCTTCGAAAAATATTGTCACCACTCCACTGTCCATTACGTCTCTTCCTAGCAGCATGCCTTTCTCAAAAAGACGCCCTGCTGGCAACACAGTCAAAATCACATTCTCGAACTTCAATCCATCCATCTCTAGACATACAGATGCTTGACCAACGGGTTCGCAAGATCCGCCAATGCCTCGAATATTTTTCACATCACTCGTGGTCAGAGTTAGGCCTAACGCTCTCGCCGCCTCTTCCGCTACCACGCTTATCTGTGCTTCGCTATCAATTCTTGCTGTCCACACTTTTCCGTCGATTTTGACCTCTTTCGATGATCTTCCGGCGCTTTCCTTTTCATTGCATGTGTAGATTTGTGTGCAATCTCTTCTCATATGCCCCGGTTGGTTGCAATTGTAGCAAATCATGCTCCGTCGATCGGCTCCCATCGGACCGCTCTCTCTCGCGATTGCACCTCCAATCGGGCCTAGTCCGCTTCTTCCAGACGCTCCCATCATCGTGCCACCTCCACTCGAAGGTCCGGGCCCTGTTTGACCACCGACAACACTTGTGCTTTCACATCTTCCGCTACGTACATTTCCAACGATTCGCCTCTTAATTGATAGCTTCTCACAAACTTATCAAACCTTTCTCTACGAGTTTCCACCGGCATGAATTTTTGTTCAAAACTCTCTTTCCAAGCTTGCCACGTTGTCCACTCACTAATATGATTCTGATGCCATAATCTTGCGGCTCCTATTAGCTTTTCTAACAGCACTCCCTTCAAAAATTGTTCCGTCCAGTTGCCTGTATCTTTAGCCATCTCTAACTGGTTTAGCCATAGCTCTGCTTCTGTCACGCTCCCACCCGCGAATTTGTCCACGGCCTTTGAGGTGTTAACGAAACGTTCCACTGACCTGACTCCACTCGAGTTATCTGTCGGTTCTGGTTCTCGCCCTTCGATCTTCGTCAGCTCTCGGCGGATCATCCTCAACAGCGCTCCCAGATCACTGTCACCCGAATCGGCCCGTTCGGTCTTCGGCGTATCGTCGTCGGTGAGGCCCATCGTTCTGACGATTCCACTTCCACTACCAGTCTGTAAGATCACTTCCAGATCACTCCGCTTCCGTCACAATCCCACCGCTGCTAAATGTGGGGAACTACTGGGGAATGACGGAGGACTCAGAACTGGACTTCGACTCCTTCTCTTTATTTCGTTGCCAACACACCACTGGGCTGCTGCCCAGCGCACACTTGACTCTTGCGATACAACTGACACACTGACTATCTCTCATTCGGTCCATTCCATCTCTCTCATGAGCACGTTCGGCGCTACCTAACGTCCACACCATGCATATCTGGCTACTCTGAACGCTAACTCTCGCTAATCTATCCCACAGATTTCGTAGATCATCTCTGGATTGAATACATGTTCGTACTCGAAAAATATATAAAACGAATAATATAATGCCCCACAGCATCATAGAGGATGGAAAAATACCCAAGGAAAACTGAAAATCTGAAACCGCCCCCTCTCGAGTCATTCCTGGATCCAACACTGCCGCCAACAGGCAGCGAATCACAGGGTCCAGATGGTGGCCAGACGGTGTCGAATACCCAAATTATCGCAGATCAGAACCTCTAAACGACTTCGAGGCAACACCGCGTGCAAGAACGCCTGTGGTCTGCCGGAATGGTGCCCGCATTGAGGTTGAGACCACGTCGAATCAAAGTGAGACACAACTGGACGGCCGTCATGTCTGTGCAGTCGTGTCTCGAATGCCAATCGCCCAAATTAGAAATTGAGGCATTCCTCCATTGAACGACGCATGACGATCAAACTAGTCGTCTACTTTTATGGCGACTGGATCTTGAACGGGCTTTGCTCCGTCATAGTTTCCCGTTCTTCCACATTGGCTTTCCCCCTCACTGGTAGCTGCCACAGACACCACGAGTCAAGCAGGGGCTGAAGAAACTTTGCTGAGCCACACGTGGTCTAGACAGAGCCGGCACAAGAGTCTTCAAGAATTGGCACCAATGGAGTCCCTTCAGGATTTCCTCCTAACGGCTTAAGACACAGTCTGAAACAGATGTTGACATCGGCCAGTCTGACTTTCGAAAGCAATGGTTCCCATCACACGATGGGAGAGTTCGTTGCTTGTTTAGGGCCAAGCCGTAGGCTTATTATCAGACTTCGCTGCACGCTGCGAAGCGATTTCTCGAAGCACGGAAAAAATAAGGAAGGAGGATCCGCTGAGAGTTCTCGCACCAGACTCGAGAGGCATCTAATTGGATATGCGAATCGAATCTAATTAACGATCAACTATCAACCATGTTCGACGGCTGCACCGTGAAGTCGAACACGACGCTTCCGAAGGGAGGATCCGAAGCTCTCCATGACTCCAGGGGGCAATTTCTAGGTCATGAACGATCTTACTTACTTGAATCATCCTGTCGATCAGAGTATATTCTGGAAAACAGAATACAAGCAGCGGCGCCAATCGCGGCCGCGGTTCCGCCAATCGGACCCAGGCTGGTCATCTTGGAACCAATAGAGGGTTCCCGCTGGCCGCGGGCACCCTCGCCCGCCTGCGATCCTGTCTATCTTATGTTTACAACAACGTGCATGTTGTGCTTCACGTACGCAGTATGGATTCGAGGATCAGCGTCTACAGCCGATCATATGTTTACACCACGCACCGCACATGTTGGTGGCGTTCGCCGATTCTCCGGCAAACTTCACCTCGGTATGCATCCCTTTTTCTCCTTTGGTTGACACACAAATCATCGCTCAGTCAACGCGGAGTCGGCCCCTGTGCTCTTTCGTACTCGCTACCAAATGACTTCTGGCATGCTTTAGGATTCGAACCTGGAACCTCCCGAACAACGCAGCCGGTCGCTTATGGCATCCACCATTGCAGCACGCGCTTGTACCAAGCACGCTAACCATCATGCCACGCAGTCGGTATCTTGGAACCAGTTGGCCGCGCGGGCACCCTCGCCCGCCCGCCTGCTGGCGGGGCGTTCCGAACGGTGGTTTTGATGGCGATCTTCCTCCCGGAGAAAAGTATGCCTTTGGTTTTGGGAGCTGTCCTACCTCGATGCAATCGAATACTCTGCGGTAAATTCAGACCGTTCAACCTATTTGGCCTTTATCATCGTCTGAAAAAATATTCTCCGAGTGATGCTCGAATATCTGCGCGGGTCACACCGACAGATTCCGCCGTGTGAGACGATAAAATGTGATTGGATCGACGCGACGAAAAGAATTCCAATCCGCGCGCGGTCAGAGATGCGTGTAGAGAGAAAGCTCCGGACATTCGGAAGTTTCGCTCGTACTGACGCTGTGAACATATGATAAGCGATGGGATGGCGCAGTGGAAACACGGCGACCTCTCGAGCGGGAGGTTCCGGGTTCGAATCCCAGAGCCGGCTACTTCGAGAGGTTTCTATGGTTCCCTCTCTTCTCGGGTGAATACCGAAGTAGATATTAGGCCATAGCCGACCCGACCGCGGATAGGGCCCAGCCCTAGTGGCAACAGCCTAGTAAACAAGCCATCAGGTTTTCGGAGAGCGAAGAGGATTCCGTCAAGCCCAGAACAATCCGCCGATATTTCCAGCAAGCATTCCCAGATTTAACCGTTGATGATCCTCCCGCAGATAAGATGGAGTTCAACTTCAACTATGTGACAAGATGGCTCGGACCAGAAACACCTTTAGAAGCAATGCTCGCTTCGATAGAGACCTTGGGTGAGTGATTTTCCCAATTTTGAGTACAGTCGAACCCGCCTATTATATATAGCGTACCCTGCAGCGCTCCGCCGCGGCACAAGGTTCCGCGTGTTTCTAGCACATGTGGAGCATTCTTCTCCGTCTCGGGCAGTCCAACTCATGCGCTCATGCTGGAGTGAACGATCCAATTTTTTCCCGGCCGGGAGTCCGGCGGTCTTCTCCAGCAGACGAAGACACGATGGTACCGCGACACTTTTCACGGGCGGGAGGGAAAAATGCCGGTGATGGCAACCTCGCGTGAGCGAGGGCGAGACATGGCTCTCAGAAGGGGTAGTGAGAAGCTGCCAGGACTCTTCGTACACGACTCGACACGGACGCGCATGGAGTTGGCAGGGCCTCGTGAACAGGGATTGCTGAGGCACGAACTTATAGTTTCCTTCGTTTCTGCATTCCTACGATTGAGCGGTGAATAAATGCAAGCTTGGGAGACGCTAGCCTCGTTGACTCTGGGGCCCAGTTGACCCCGTAACCCAGTTTACCCCAGGACCCAGATGGTGCCGGGCCTAGTTGACGTGCACCTCATTTCAAGCTATTCAGAATCGAACAATGAACTGCGTGCGAGTTTGGACTGAACCAAGTTCTTCTCGGCGGTCGTGGCGACGTGCAAACGTGCCCGACTCAAGACATGTAGGTTTCGGGTTCGATCCCCGCCCGAGGCATTTGCACTTCCCAGGGGTCCGTCGACTGATGCAATACCTAAACGGTGGTCCCGGCGACGTTAAATAAAATTGGCTGAGAGGTTCAGCCAGGGAAAAATTATAAGTTCTTCTGTGCGATAGCATGCAATAAATATGATATATTATCCGTCTTCATTGGATGCGAGTCTTCAGTGGATTCATCTCGACCCATAGCGACACCTCAAGCTTGAGAGAGTCTGAGGTGAGAGATCTGTACGTTTTCCCGGGATTTCCTGGGATCGGCTTGCCCGAGAACAATCCCGGTTCCCGTTCGGGTCCGTTACACCGGGACTCGCAAGAGCGGCTTTCCCGAGAACAGTCCTGGCTCCCCTCGAAGTCCGTTCCCCCGGGATTTCCCGGCAACGGCTTTTCCGAGAACAGTCCCGATTCCCGACATCTGTACGTTTTCCCGAGATTCTCGAGAATGGCTGCGCCGAGGAAAGTCCCGCTTCCCGTCCGAGTTTCCGGATTTCCCGGGAACGGCTTTCCCGAGAACACTCCCGGTTCTCGTTCAAGTCAGTTTCCCCTGGATTTCCCGGCAACGGCTCTTCCGAGAACACTCCCAAGTCCCGTTCAAGTCCGTTTCCCTGGAATTTCTCGGTGACGGCTTTCCCGAAAAAAGTCCTGGTTCCCGACATCTGTGCTTTCCCCCGGGGTTTCCCGGGAACGGCTTTCCCAAGAACAGTCCCGGTTCTCGTTCAAGTCCGTTTTCCCGGGACTCCCGAGAGCGGCCTTCCCGAGAACCTTGGTTCCTTGCCGTCGGGTACGGCGGGAACAACGACTGAGATTGGAACGTTTGCCGGACGGCATGCTGAACAAACAGAATGACTATCAACACGATCCTGACAGCGTTTGAAGAACTTCTGGATGAGCGAGGGATAGCTATCAAACGACTGCACACGGAATCTGCCGCGTTCCACCGAGGAATAGCTGTCAAACGACGTACTTTTTTGTTGGAAATCTCTTTATTCTTGATAAAGGTATATACAGTTGTGAACAAAAGTTTCCGGACATGGCAGAACTTCGTTGTCGTCATCGTCCGCATGATCGTAGAAGGCTGAAATTTGCTGTCATGATTCTTGCCCACATCCGTAGCTTCACTAAATCATTCCCACTCGAGGGAATCCCCTTGCTTGCTTTCGTTTCCGAAAAGACCGAAAAATACGTGCCCAAAAGTTTCCGGACACAGGTGTTCACTCAGTTTTACTTTGATAGAACAGCTCCCAGAGTTAATGATCGGCTGCACGATATGGCAGGACCGGGTGTCCCAGCCTAATACTCCGTATTGAGACCTTTCGCTGCAATCACTGCTCCACAACAAAGCGGCATGTATCGTCTCAAATTCCCGTAGACACTGATTAGGTATTTCTCCCACTCCTTCCTAAAAATTTCCAGACACATCTTCCCGGCGGCAAATGACAGCAAATTGTTCTCTAATATCTCCCTGTAAATGACAGCGTCCATACGCCCCTCTACCAAGACGAGAGGAGAAACGCAGGACGGTGCAAAAATGCTCAACACTAAGACCCCATTTATTTGTCCGGAAACTTTTGTTCGCAATTGTACACAAAATATGTACACAAAATGGATTACAGCTACCCAGAATTGATGAGTTTTACTATTCTCCATGGGAACAAATTGTTGACCCTGTCGGATCTAGCTCTGGCTTTCGTTTCTAAGACAAAACCACTTCTGGTCGATGTTACAGTGTGGCTAGGAGTTCTATGCGAAGCAAGACACGTCAGCTTCCCACAATGATACAGCACAAAGTGTTTTATTCTATGGACGAAGTTCCTTATATAAGCTAATTTCCCGACACCTCAACCCAATAACGAAGCTCTTGCTGGTCATGCGCACAATCTAACACCCTCCCTTGCGCATGACCTTCTCTAGCATAACCCAAGTTTCCTGCGACACCTCTCAAACTTTTCTGTTGTTAGATTTTTCGTAAGAATGTCCGCGACCATGTCGGTCGTCGGTATGTACTCGATCTTGACTGACCCTTCTGCGACTAAGTCCCTTATGAAGTGGTGACGGAGGTCTATATGCTTTGTCCGCTGGTGTTGAACCCCGTTCGCGCTCAGGAGAACCGCTCCCTGATTATCGCATCGTAACCTCATTGGACGTTCTATTTCGAATCTTGGGAGCTGAGAGAAATTCTGAATCCATTTTATCTCTTGGCAGGCGGCCGAACACGCCATATACTCGGCTTCGGTCGTGGAGAGAGCCACCGTTGGCTGTTTTTTGCTCGCCCATGACACACATGCACCCGCCATCAAGAAGGCATACCCGGTCGTAGACTTCCGACACTCCAGACACCCTCCCCAGTCTGCATCGGCAAATGCCTCGATGCCGCTGGGCGTCTTTCCGTCAAACTTCACCCTCTGCTCTCTTGACGAGCTTCACACTTTGATCGGCTGGAGTCGGTGTTGGTTTCGAGTCTTCCATACCGAACCTCTTTAAAACCCTTCGGATGTTCTCAGATTGATCGAGAAAGATAACCTTCTCCTGGGGTACTTGCGTGATCTTCACTCCTAGGCAGTATTGTGCTCGTCCCAAATCTTTCATGGGAAATATTCTTTCAAGGCCTTTTATTATTTCCGTTTGAAGCACCAGATCGTTCGTAAATAGCAGAAAATAATCAACATAAATAGTCAGGAACAGGATCTTCTTCTCTTGCTCTATATGATAGCAGCATCGATCAGCTCCGAATTCCGTCAGGCCAATGGACTTGAGAGCCTTATTGAGTGTCTCGAACCATACTCGACCTGCTTGCCTCAGCCCGTAGAGCGACTTCTTTAGCAGGCACACCTTTTCGCCAACCTGAAACATGGCCGGTTGCTCCATCAGAATCTCCTCTTTTAGCTCGCCATGAAGGTAGGCTGTCTCAACGTCCAGCTGGTGGACCGTCCAGTCATGTCGCGCAGCATGCGCGAACAGAATGCGCAGCGTCGTATACTTTACTACAGGGGAATACGTCTCATCGAAATCGAGGCCTTTGGTTTGACTACACCCGCGGCCGACAAGACGAGCCTTCCACTTGGTCACCTGGCCTTTGCAGTCTCTTTTGATCTGATACACCCACTTCGAGGTAATGACCCTTCTATCCTTCGGACGATCAACTAGGACCCATGTGCCATTTTTCTCGTGCGCTTTCATCTCAGTCTCCATGGCTAACCGCCACTTGTCCGCATCCTTACTTGACATTGCCTCTTGAACCGTCGAAGGAGAATCATATTCCGTCGTAGAGCTCGGCACATCACTGACCATCGGACAACTATCTGACCCGTCCAATACAATCCCCCCTAGCTATCTCATGGTGCGAGTGTCCCTCTAAGGCATATTCATTCGGCTCCTGGACCTGGGCTCCGTGTAGAGTCTCATCCTCGGGGAAGGGACTGTCAAAGATCATATTTTCCTGGAGGACTGTCGCCGCCATCGTTGCCTCATCAAATTCCACATTGCGTATCGCTTCTACTTTTGTAGTATCATCAAGCGGGATCAGTCTATACGCCTTCGAATCTGAACTATAGCCCACGAAAATACACTTCCGCGCCTTCTCATCCCATTTGGTCCGCTTTTTGTCCGGTACGTGCGCGTAAGCCAGGCACCCAAACACTCGCAGGTAGCCCCAGTCTGGTTTAAGGCCTGACCAGGCTTCCTCCGGACACTTATCCCGTAAAGCAGCTGTCGGGCTCAGATTTTTAAGCCTGCATGCAGTGTTCATCGCTTCGGCCCAATACCGCTGATCTAGACCGGCGTCCGTCATCATCGATCTCGCCTTCTCTACAAGTGTTCTTATCGCTCTCTCCGCTCGACCATTCTGTTCCGGGCAGTAGGCGACCGTCCTCTCATGACGTATGCCGTTTTCCACGAGGAAACCTGAGACGCTCCTATTCACGTACTCAGTCCCATTATCCGTCCTCAAGGCTTTCAATTTTCGCTCGGTCGCTCTTTCAGCATAACGCACGAATTCGATGAGCTTCCCTAACGTTTCTGATTTAGCCTTCATGAACGCCACCGAAGTCATGCGCGTAAAATCATCGACAAACACTACGAAGTAGCGATGTCCGCCAATACTGGCCTGGCGCATCGGTCCGCAAACGTCGCTGTGAACCAATTCCAACTTCGACTTCGTGGCGGACATAGACGGTGGGAATTCCTTCCTTCGTTGCTTTCCTCCAGCACACGGCCAACAAACTCGCCCTACTGCCGGAACGTCACACGTGACACCTTCTACCGTTCCTCTGGCCAACTTCATGACCCCAGCCGGACTCAGATGGCCCAATCTTCTATGCCACAGATCATAATCACCCGAGGCACCCTTCCGTTGAGCACTTAGAGCTTGGGTAGAACATGTCTCCAGGCGATACAAATTCGCCCTCGAACATGACGCCACAACTAACACGGTATCATTTCTATCAATAACCTCGCACCTCTGTGCACCAAACACGACTCTAAATCCTTTCGCCGTGAGCTGCTTTACGGACACCAGGTTAACTGCGAGCTTCGGAACATACAGCACTTCGCGCAACTTCGTATTGTGGCCAGTACCATCTACATAACACACTATGTTTACATCTCCTACTCCGGCAGATCTTAAAATCTCATCATTCGCTGTCGCGACCAAACGGGTGGGCACATTTTCGTCAAGGAAGATGAATAAATCCTTCTGTCCCGTCATATGCACACTCGCCCCAGAATCCATGTACCACTCACCCAAAGGGCTCTCCACTTGTGGACACATTAGAACTCGCTCGATATCCATGGGGCCGTTTCCATCATCATGTGTGCCTGATTCGTGCGACTCGTTTCTGGCCAGCTTGCTGTGCTCTTCGCGACCTAGCCTGCAATCCTTCTTCATATGTCCATGTTTCCCGCACTGGTAGCATAAACCGAAGAATCGTGGCCCGCGCGTCAAGCCTCCTCGCGTCAATTGTCCTCTGCCATGACCTCGAAACTCTCAAGGCTCTCAAACGTTGCGCTGCGGTGACCTTCTTGTTAATGTAGGTTTCCATGTCAGGGCAATCCGTGAACTTGATGCTCGTGAGCTCTTCAAGCAATGCGACTTGTCGGTATATTCCTCGAGGCTGATACAGCCTCTCAAAGATGCTCCAGATTTCTCTCCCAGACGTTGCATCCCTGATAGTTGAAAATAAGCACGGCTTCACTCCTGAGACTATCGCGCCACGCGCTCGCTTGCTCTGGTAGGCATCCTCTTTGGTGCCATTGACGACGTCCCACAGGTCGCAATTGAACAGATGCGCCTCCATGGCGAAACGCCAATCCATATAATTCGTCACCCCTTCTAATTTCTCGAACGACGAGGGTACGTTGACATTGGCGATCGTTGGTGGTGGAGTGGTAACTGTCGTAAGGCTGGTTGCTGGTCTTGACTCCGGCTCTATCACACTTGTTGTAGTCTCGTCGTCTTGTCGATCTCGATCCATACCAAGAACAGATCGCCTTTTCGGTGGTGGCGCTTCCTCTTCACGATCATCCACCCTTGCAGGTTTTTTTCTTTTCTGTGCCGGCGTTCTGGTAGCTTTGCCAGCCGTTGAGGTGGCGGCCCTACTTCTTGTCCCTCGTGCTGGGCCCATAACCTGTTACAGTGTGGCTAGGAGTTCTATGCGAAGCAAGACACGTCAGCTTCCCACAATGATACAGCACAAAGTGTTTTATTCTATGGACGAAGTTCCTTATATAAGCTAATTTCCCGACACCTCAACCCAATAACGAAGCTCTTGCTGGTCATGCGCACAATCTAACAGTCGAAGTCGTTTTGATGTTGAATAGTTTGTCGAAAAGCTCCTCATTTTTCATTGTTCTCATCAGCTGCTGAACATCGGCGGCTTTCAGCCGATCGCGGACGCTCGGCATGATAATCGACCCTTTCGCAATCCCGCATCGAAACTCTACCATTCGGATAAACCGCGCTTGCATCTTTTCCAGTGTGTTTCTGTCACCCATTTTACTCGGGGACCAAATTTGACAGCCGTACAGCAGTATGGGAGCAACGTATGTTTCATAGAGTCTCAAGTAGGCGGTTACGTCCCGTATTCGAAAGCGCGTAGTATCCAGTTACAAACGAGGGAGCATCTCTGTATCACATGATTCACTTGTTCGCTGAAGTTCAGTGAGGGATGAGCGAGGGATAGCTATCAAACGACTGCACACGGAATCTGCCGCGTTCCACCGAGGAATAGCTGTCAAACGACGTACGCGAGCTACGCCACGTTCCACCGATGAATAGTTGTCGAACGACGCACGCGAAATATACCGCATTCCAAATCGGAACCATAACCGCTGCACGGAAAGCACCGCACATGGCGGTGGCGGGCTCATTTGAACTGTGTTTCGATCTGAATCTCGACGACGATGTCTTTCAGTGCTCTTAAGATTGCGGCCCTTGGGGCCCCTCAGGGACAACTTGAAGGGCCTATGTCCGTCTTCGGTCGGTTGGGCAGCACTTTGCGCGTTTTGGCCGAGATTAGTGCCGTGGCTCCGGCGTCAAGTTGGAACAGATTCGCGGCCGCAAGTTGCCATTTATTTAGTAGAGAAGAGTTGAAGAGCGATGGAATGAAATGAAGTTTTAGATCGTCGCAAAGGATGATCTGGTCGTGACATATGTAACTCTGATAAGCGGTTCCCGATTGCTTTCTCGCTCCATATCACCTACCTCCGCGGTTCGCTTGATGCTGGAATGTGAAACACACGGCTTCGAACGTGGGAAGAGATACGAAATGTCGAAACGAGAGTTTCGCATAAATGGTCCCGGGTTTTCCAGTCCTGAGGATGGAAGGCGGGCCAGGTGCGTTCAAGGTCGGAGACAGGCGAGCGTCGGAACGTATGATCCCCCGTTGATCGATTCAGCCGTTGTAAGTAGATATGCCGAATTCGGTATCGAATGGGCGTAGCTGATTGGTCGGTCGTTTAACGCGGCCTTCATCGCATGCGGGGAACACATGGTATGGGCAGTGCGCGGACGCGCAGTTTCCAATGAAAGGCAGCGCAGGAAATTCTAGGGCGTTTGTACCCAACAGAGACAACTCGCCCCCGCGCAAGGGGTTTCTTCCGTATAACTGTATATTGATAAGTTCCTTGCGCCTCAATCAATCAAGGCGCTGGCGAACAGAAGAGTTTACCGGGAGCAGGTGACCTGGTCACGATCAAAGAAGCTATTCCTACTGACACGTCGAGAATCCTGATTTTATTCGAGTTTGGGGAGCATTCGATCAGAACCGATGCTTTTCACCGACTGAATCCGCATTTTGTCCTCGAGGCGGGTCCTTCAACGGGTGTTGCGTTCCCCGATTCATTCAGGACGGCTTAGGACCCTCCTCAATCCTCTCGCATTGAGGTTCCGTCGGTTCCGATTCCGATGTCTTGATATTCTACGTGGCGTAGCTCTACGGTTCCTTCTACGCCGCCTCGCTCTCCGTATGGGTCGCCCGGATACGTCCCGACGTGGGAGCCATCTTTCCGTGTCCCCGTTATGGGCGGGGGAGGGGAATGATAATATCCTGTGCATCAATATCGTCACGGTTATATTCGTTGCATCATGAATTGACAGGCGCCTGCGTAGTATACGAACGGGGGACTCAAGGAGCACAAACGACGTGCTCTACTAGCATGCTGTTGTTGCGGGTGTGAGTTTGCGTCTGAGAAATGATTAACCAAACCTCCGAAAAAGATTAGCATGATCTCCGTGTCCGACAGAGAAGAGAAGGGCGGCTGTTCTCAGCGTCGGTCTGATGTTTTCATATCTCGATGATCTAGTGAACACGGTGCGCCGCGGTATTGGAGTTTCGGGGCTCCCGATACGATTCGCGGGGTCATTCCCTTGCGCCTCAGATCTGTCTCCTGTTTCCCGTATATCTTCAGCAGGAGTTTCTCGCCTCATGGAACAGCCCGAGGCCTTGCATCAACTCTTTCCGTATGAGATAGCTTCGTCGTCCCCAGGTTGCGATACCCCCCGTGGCGGTTCGCAACCTCGTCGTTGATCACTGAATGTTGGGGAGCCGTCATCCTTGAGTAAGTTTTTCGACTTTGCTCATCCCACGGGTTTGGCTCACTTAGCATCACGAATCGAAAGAAGAATCGATTTCGCGAAGCTTGCGAGCGGCACCATGTTGAATCTCTAGCGGCGCACAGTGGGAGATTCGTGCTCGAAACCTCCAATCGCG
Organism: Neoseiulus californicus; assembly: GCA_028455905.1. Taxonomy (NCBI): domain Eukaryota; kingdom Metazoa; phylum Arthropoda; class Arachnida; order Mesostigmata; family Phytoseiidae; genus Neoseiulus; species Neoseiulus californicus. The sequence goes on from JAMQGS010000001.1 coordinate 3,639,190, forward strand.
GTTTTCGCGGTTTTGAAGTACAAAATGTTGAATTGAACCTAGAACGGATGGTCGCAGAGGCTCGAGGCGGTTGTTGTGGATAGACCAGATGGAGATCTGTCGAAAGAAATTGCCACCGCCCCCCACGCAAACTCTCCGTCAGAGCGTTTTTTCTCGTCCTGAAGTCATCCATAAAATTTTGGATCCCCGCGATCCCGGCCGGGCGCAGGTTCCGTGCAACTCCTCACCAGAGGTCGAGTATACCATGAAGATTTCAGCTGCAGATTCGCGCGCATGCGAGAATACTAGAGGAAAACTTGGGAACCAATAGAACTTCCCCGCTTTTTTTTGCTATCGCTTTATCGACTCCTGGCACACCCATCTCGACCAGATGAGTTGCATTCGACGTGGAATGTCATGGACTTTGACACGAAAGACCTGTCGACCTGATCCGAACCCTCGAGCTATGCTGAAATCGAACCGCCTCGAATCCCGCCCAGAGCCACTGGTTGGTACTGCGTTCCTAGACTTAGAATGAACAACACGGTTAAACGATGCGAAGTCTCCGCATGCGCTGGAGATCGATTCATTTTATTATTCCGAGTCGGAGTCATCCTCCTCGACTCTCGCTAAGAGCTCTACTACGTCCTCGTCATACTCTCGCTTGCATCTGCCTGTAGCTGTAGATGAGCGGATCGGATGACGCCAGCATAGTGTGCAAGATATCTTCGTTAGTTGCTTCTCGACTCGTTTTCCGTGAATGATAGAGTCGTGCCTCTCGGTAAGCCCTATTCTGAACCTCTTGGGCTTCCTCGCTCAGCCTGCCAATCGGCAAAGAGGCTTCGCTCAAGATTTGAGGGCCGTGGATGGACCATGTGGAGACGATTAAACGGAGTAGCCCAAGTCTTCGCCGCTTCGTTTCGGTGTCTATCTGACGGTCAGCACATGCGGAGACTTCGCATCGTCTAACGGTGTTGTTCATTCTAAGTCTAGGAACGCAGTACCAACCAGTGGCTCTGGGCGGGATTCGAGGCGGTTCGATTTCAGCATAGCTCGAGGGTTCGGATCAAGTCGAAAGGTCTTTCGTGTCAAAGTCCATGACATTCCACGTCGAATGCAACTCATCTGGTCGAGATGGGTGTGCCAGGAGTCGATAAAGCGATAGCAAAAAAAAGCGGGGAAGTTCCATTGGTTCCCAAGTTTTCCTCTAGTATTCTCGCATGCGCGCGAATCTGCAGCTGAAATCTTCATGGTATACTCGACCTCTGGTGAGGAGTTGCACGGAACCTGCGCCCGGCCGGGATCGCGGGGATCCAAAATTTTATGGATGACTTCAGGACGAGAAAAAGCGCTCTGACGGAGAGTTTGCGTGGGGGGCGGTGGCAATTTCTTTCGACAGATCTCCATCTGGTCTATCCACAACAACCGCCTCGAGCCTCTGCGACCATCCGTTCTAGGTTCAATTCAACATTTTGTACTTCAAAACCGCGAAAACCGCGATTGGAGGTTTCGAGCACGAATCTCCCACTGTGCGGCGAGCGGCCTCATGGGTCAGGGCCGCACTACTCTCGGACCTTGCCGGACCTAAGCTGATCACAGGAGTTGTCTCTGACTCGATAACCTCCGAGAATGTTGCTGCGCAACATCGCCGCCGACTCAACAGCGAGCTCGTATCGCTCGCTGTGTCGTGTCGTCAAAGCATCAAGGTCTTGACGTGAACACATTTTGTTGAAATTGTGGATACTGAGTTCTGACGCATAGCCTCAGCCTCACTGTAGAAATGTTCATTCGATTTTATTAAGGTCCGAGAAGCGTCCGCAAACGCTCTATAGTGCTTCATGCCGTCCGCTTCCAAATCCAGCGCATCACCTTCGGGAGTGCCATTCAGTTATTGTTTCGGTCTCTGACCTCAGGGCAGCTCTGAACTCTCCGCAATCTCCTGATGTTCGCGTTGCGCCGACTCCGTCGCCTTGAGAATCTGTCGGGCATTACTCTGCCAACGTTTCGCTGTCGTCGTCTCACTCTACGAATCGGTCGATCAAAGATGTGCCTGCGAGGAGGCCATCGGGACGTATCGCCGTTGTGAGCGGAAGAAGGAATCGCCAAGCTCCTGCAAAAATACAATGAACTGTGGCCAACGCCAAGCCAAGCACAGGACACCCCACTGAACACTTATTGATGGATCACTCATGGCAGCGGACCAGGGTTATGCGTTATGCGTGATTTGTCGGGCGATTTCGACGAGAGGATCGTGGAATTGTTTTACAATGCAAAAAAAATGAGAAGGCGGTCAACGGTCAAGTTGCGCTGAAAACGTCATGCTGACCTCCGAAGATGATTGGCGTGGTCTCCGTGGCCCACATTCAGGAAGATAGCAGTCGCTTTCAACACTGGTTTCGAACTGTCATATCTTGACGATCTCGTGAAAACAGAGCGTCGCGGTGAGGAGAATTCACGGCTTGCGCGGGCGGGCTCTGAATCTCTGGACGGCGCTTTGGATTCACCGCCCTGGTCGCGTTTTGTGTCGTTTGGGGATTCGCGCGTCATGTCGAGAAACCAACGAAAAGCCGTAACATAAGATGCGGTCCCGCGAAACCGCGCTTCGTCGTCGATTTTGAATGATGATTGATTGCTGTGCAGTCCCGAGATCGGGGGATCCCACAGTCGAGAGACAAGACCCACCAACAATACCTCCTTGCGCCGCCAGCGGCCTTGAGCTCCTAGAGGATGGCTCGATTGGAGGATTAGCGGACAGGGAAATGGGGGTCTTAAGTGGAATGAGATGACATTGAGCGACATTTTCAACAGTTTACTCGTGACTTCGACGATTAACAATCATTCCCCAGATCTAACGGGGAACTCGATGCGAACAATCGCAGATTGGCTTTGGCAGACGTCTATTTACCAGGCGTGAGCGGAGTAAGCGGCTCCGTAGATGGGGGCGGCAACGGCACCAACGTGACGGATGTGAGCTCCATAGTGTGCCAGAACGGGGGCAGCATGGGCGATGCTAGAGTGAGCGACGGTAGCGTGCCCGTACGAGAGAGCAGGGGCGGCGAGGACGGGAGCGGCGTGCGCGATGTGAGCAGAATGAGCGACCACGGGGGCGGCGTGGTGGGTGAGGAGGGGAGCGTGGTGCGCGACGGCGGTGTGGGCCAAGACGGGTGCGTGGTGGGCAACGGCGGTGTGGGCCAAGACGGGTGCGTGGTGAGCAGCGAGCACAGGAGCTGAGTGGAGAACTCCAGCACTGGCGGAGGCCACGAGGGCAGCAGCGGCGAGCACGAATGCGATCATTTCGGTTAGAGGATTGAAGTTTGATGAACTGTGAAGATCATCCGAGACGTTTCGGACTTTATCCAACGGCTGGGAGAGGGAGGTTTGCAAATTCTGTCATTTCAACTCTCCTTTTCTTTCTTCATTGCCAGAAGAAAACGTCACTGAACTAAAAATAATCGTTGCCCGTTGCGGAGCTGCCGAGTTTCTCTCTCAGTTCGCTGCCTGGCCCGCGAAGTCGCCGTTCATTCGTTGAAAATCTTGATCTAGACTATGCACAATCGACAGGGAATCGAGGGTTCGTAATCACCGTTCCAGAGGAAGCGAATCTCTCCGACCAGAGAGTTCAGAATTGCCTACACATGTGCGATGTCGATCAGCTCATTCATCAATATGCTCCATCGCGTCCAGGTTTCCGGCGAAGGATTCTAGGGATAAACAGCTCTCCCCGCCTTCGAATATTGCGTTGCATGAGAAGTGAACGCCAATCGACCAGGTCTTGTGGTACATCCAGACAAAACGAAGTTTCTTTTTCCAGGCAGACCAGCTTCAGGAAGGCATCGATCCCATAGCCCTCCGTCTCATGTGGAGAAGCTGCCTCCCCGCTGGATTTGCATATGGTGCCGGAATACCAGTCGGAACCGGATCGGAAATCCCTCAGAACTCAGTTCCCACAGCTGCTACATATGCTTCATGTGGCTTTTGTCGGAGACGATCATATCTCCGATTCGCGGTTTTGATATCCTAAAGACGCGAATCGGGTGCGATTTCACCTGGTGCCGTATTCTGCTAGACTCAATCAGACACCATGCATTTTTCTGCGTGGACCCGAGAATGTTGCAGCAATCGGCCACGAGACTTCTTCGGAAGCAGCTCGTTGAATCCGATCCGTCATCATGTTCTCCAAATGCCGGTGCACGGGAGTAATACTGACAATGAGTCTTTATTCCAGAAACCCGCGGTAAGCTGCATACGAAAAACAGTTTCAAGATTGTGAGGATCTCTTGCGCCGCTCCTCATCCCTGCATCGCCTGCCTCATGCGGGCCCTCCAGCGTTCATCCTTCTGAGCGTTGCGTCTCTCTTCCCGCTGCTTCGGTCCGTTCTGACTGCCCTCGTGTGCTCGGCCATTTTCCTCAGAACTTTCTTGACTGCCATATACCGTGTCAGAACGGTCCTCTTCGCCAGGTTGGCCATCAGCAGCCATCTCCTGCCGTTGCCCGTCTCGAATGTCCCATGCGTCTACGCCGGATTCTCCAATCTCGCTTTGAGCGTCATGTGGCTCGCTTCCGTCGCCTTCGATTTGATCGTCAGCATCTCTGTCCTGCCGATTAAGATGAGCATTCGAGCCCGTTACTCGAGTTTTCGTAGAGACAAATATAATGGACAAGGATAACATTTCATCGGCGTTCGATAAATTTTGGATCGAATTTTTGTTAGCGCGGGAATTGCTTGCCTCTAATGTGCATCCGACTTGAGCGGGCCATTCGCACAATTTCTTCGTTTGGTCGAAGTGAAGTCCGCTCGGGCACTCGAAGACGCGGGGGTACCCATGCATGCACTGAATGAACCAGCCGCATTTCGTCATATGAGGGAACAAACCCTCTTTTGTGGGACACGTATAACCTTTCCGAGAAAGAGTTTCCTCGTGAGTAATCAGAGAACCAGAGTACGAGATTTCCTCTGCGTGTGTGATGGGTTTCAAAATACGATCTGGCACGGAGAGACACTCACCCGCATCGGCGACTTTGAAGAGGAAAAGCGCGAAGGCGAAAAAGTATCGCATGTTGGCTCGTTCTGGCAATTCACAAGCTAACAACGAACTCCAATCTCTACCACGAGCTCTTAAGTAGCTTCGACTCGGTTCTACACAATACGCTCTAAATCCATCACTATGATTCATCATTGATAAGAGGGAAACATCCGCAAGGGTTAGGGGGAACACACTGGGTCTACATCAGTAACATTCTTCCGTCTTCGATTTTGGCGAGCGCTGTCGGCTCACGGATTCTCGAGAGATATACGATTCTAACTTTTCAAATCCAGGAACTTTGGTGGATGACTGGGAATCCATTTGAATGCTCTTGAATCGAGATCAGCACTGAGTTTAGAGCAACTGGTCTCTCGTTGGCAGTTCCGAAACTCGGCATTCGATCATTCGACGACCCGAGCGAGGTCCGAGTCGCGGGAGTTCCGAAATCACTTCTCCGAAGAAAGACCCTGCCGAGGGAGGACCTCCGGAGTAACGAAGGCACCGTGTCTCCCACAATCAGTCCCGGTGGAGAGCATCCGGACTCCAGCTGAAAACCGCTCGAACCTCTGAGCGCATCAATTCGGTGTTTGGGGGAGAATCAGTTAAATATCCCGAGCTTTTCTGGTGAGATGCTGTTATTGCTGCGGCGGAAGAATGACTATCAGTCATCATGCTTTGGAATCAATGCGATCAAGGCTCTCTTCCGTTTTCATTGACTGCGATACAGTCGATAGAATTATTCGGGGGTGAGCGGCGAGCGAAGAGCAGCTCCTACTGCCTTCTGAGACGTCCACCGTTATCGATGAGAACCAACTTCAGCTGTTCTCGTTCGAAGAGTGAAAGCACATGCTCTCATATGGAGGACTTCCCCGCTGGATAACTCAAGGAGAACGATTAGTCTAGTTGTTATGGTCAGCGACAGAGTTTACTCGGCAGATCTCGCAAATCATTCTCAGAACCGGACTCCTATTCGCAAATTCTATAAGTCATTATGACATGACAAATTTATGAGAGCCCAGCGTACGCCTTGGGGATTACGTCTCCAAATCCCGGTCATGTTATTCTTCATGAATGACGGAAACTTTCCCTCTGATATTGACGCTTCGTTGACAGCTACACAAGTGCGCCTGTCGCCGTAATTGCTGTACAAGGACGAAATTTATCACGAAGACGTGTCGTGAATGATATTTGCTCCGAAAATAAAACGATCGCTTTCCATTTGGATGAAATCCGAACTTTTCCTCGGGAGAAGGAGTCAACTTCGCGATCTGATTGCGGTATTCCTTCGGGAACCGGATGCCAGACGTCACGGATCAATAGAGGGATGAAACTTCGCCCCTGCGCACCGAATACGGGCGTTGCATAGGGGGTGCACGTCAACTGGGCCCCGGCGTCAACTGGGCCTCGGCGTCTACTGAAGACCCGGCGTCAACTATGACCCGGCATCAACTGGTCCCCAGAACTAGAGAAGCACTATGGTCATTCTACCGAGTCGAAAGCATCGCTTCTCTAGTCTTGGGGCCTACTTGATACCGGGGCCCAGTTGACGTGCACCCTTGCATAGGGGTGGGGGAACACTGATAGCGCAACCCGACGGAACTACTGAATGAGAACATGGTTGCGAGTGAGGAAACGATCAACTCCATGAATGCTCCGAGAGCAAGTCGATCTGCGGTATCGCGCACGAGATTTTTCGAACCCCAGGTTCGAAAGGGAGCATAGATGCGAAATGAATGCTGTCATTGCTACGGGATGGTTCCGTTTCAGAAATACTTGGCAGGAATATCTCAGAGGATAGGTGGATGGAATTCAGATCAGTAGCTTTCGCGGACCAATAGGCGGTCGCGTCACCATCGGGAAGAAGTATGAAAGAATCGTCAGAGGTACTGCGGTCACACCAGCGTCGAAGATCACGCGAAAGCGCCGGTGTCGACGCAGTTCCTGCGTACCCTCAGCAGAGACGTTTTCGCATCGAGAAGAGGCAGCGACGGCACCGCAGGGTATGCAGGTTTCGGGTGTGGTGAGATCCGCTGCGGGAGCGGATTTCAAAGGACGGCACTCCATCACGCATGGAGGCCGCGCGTCTCGCAGTATTTCCTCCCCACGACATTTTCGCTCGCAAGATCTTCCCTCACCATATATTCTTTTCCGGCACATTCCCTCGTGGCATCCATTCTAGCAGTATTTCGGCGCCCCGGCACTGCTGTTCCGGCACTCCGACGAAAGCGGCTTACAGCCAAGAAGCAAAAAAAGAAGCAACCGATAGTTCAACTAATGAGGGATTGTATTGTAACAATGACGCGGATGATTGATCGCAGGTAAATCGATTATTTACCAGGCGTGAGCTCCGTAAGCAGTTCCGTAGGCGGCTCCGTAGATGGGGGCAGCGACGTGTCCGATGTGGTTGCTGTAGTGCGCAGCAGTGAGAAGAGGAGCAGCGTGGGCGACAGCAACGGGTGCGGCGTGGAGAACGGGAGCATGGGCGATCTTGGCAACAGGGGCGGCGTGAAGGACGGGAGCATGGGCGATCTTGGCAATCGGGGCGGCGTGAAGGACGGGAGCGTGATGAGCAACCGCGATCCTAGCGACGGGAGCGTGGATGGTCTTGGTCACTGAGGTGTAAGAGGTCGCAACGGGGGCGGCGACCGCGATAGGGGCGGCATGAGCTACAGCGATGGGAGCGGCGTGGGAAAGAAGGGGTGCGTGGTGAGCGGCCAGAACGGGAGCGGAGTGGAGAACTCCAGCATTGGCGGTAGCCAGAACGGCGGCAGCAAGAACGAAAGCGATCATTGTGCTTGTTGAAGAGCGTTGAGTGGACTCTGACTTCGGTCCACTCTCTCGCGATATAAATATTTTCCTATTGAGAGAGGAGGTGATTCCAAGTTGGGGAATTTCTGGCGAGCGGCTCGCCGTATTCTGGGTCAATTACTACGGACACATCTTCGACGTCATTGGCAATAGAGAGTGATCAACTGTTGCACACAGATCCTTAGTGAAATGCCCCAATGGAACGGATCCGTTGGCGCGCATCCCCGAGGAGGAGCGTGAGGGCGACGGAAAGCCATCCAGGAGGCACGGAAAATGTTCATCAATTGGTCCGAAGGGGCGACTGATGCAAGTGGCTCTCGTGGCTCGGCTCCTTTCTGATGAAATGGTCCGGCACCTATCCGGGGAGATGAGATTTACTGCCTGGCATCCAACAATTATACGATTAGAGCCGTTCCTAATTTCTCCAAGAAATGCCCGAGTCCCGATGAGCTCCGTACAGACATCATCCCGCGTAACTTCGGGATCCTGTCCAAGGATATTCTGCTGTGAAGAAAGAAGCCGGCGTGCGTCGTGCCTGTCCAAAGTGTTACTCAACAAGACAGAGCCGATTCGAAATACGCCGTGTTCCCGGGATACTGTCAGCGATTCTGTGTAAATTCTGTGCCGTGCTGTTTATATCATCAAAGTAATGAATTGTCTGTGCACAGCCGCTTGTAGCGCCGAAACTTTCGCTTCTGGTGCTCGAACAAACGCTGATGGCATCTCGGGATTCAATTTTGATCGGGGCTACTGTTCACCCTTTCATGAGTCATTATTCGACTCGTAAAATTGTACGCCGATCATGTCGTTGATTTGCGCCTCTGCGGAGTTTTCCCTGTCCTGGCCGTGAGCTTCGGCGCTCCTTCGATAATGTCATCTCACTGTCGGAATCCATTTTGATGGGACAATCAAGGCCTCGTCTCATCTAGATGTTCGATCATGTTCAGAGTGCCCCACAGAGCTTCGTAGGAAGGAGTCGGCCACTCCGACAAAACGACGCGAAGGGATATCACGAAGCAACTGGGCTGTATCCGTATCGATGCTGATCTGGAGCATTCTCGGAAGCCGGCAGAGCAACAGTTGACTGTGAACAAGATGGCTCAACCCTTCATTGTGGTGCAGCGGAAACGCAAATGCGGATTTCGGAACCGTGAAGATTATAAACAACGTCCGGCAGCTGAAGGTCACCAGCCGATCAGAGTCGTGTAGGCGAGTTGGGGTCACGTGTTTGACCTAGTCAGCAGTATTCCAACCGTTTTTGATCGTTCTCGTTGAAAATTGTTTTGCGCATCTCGCAACGCGAATGGGAGCCAGATGTCTGTCATCCTCTGTCAGTGGGACTGAATCTGTCGCACTGTCGAAACCCCTCCCATTCTTTGGCTTATACCAATCCGAAGACGGGATGCATTCTCGGGAGCCAATAAGATTCAGGTTCCACAATCATTTGAGTCACAACTGGTAGGCTGACACCCTCGACAGTGTTTTCGAACATGCGAGCGGGCTGATGAGCTCCCCGTTTCAGCGATTCTCGCCTGATTGTAAAAGTGTAACGAGGCACCGGGTTCGTGAGTACGGCCGTTTAGGATCAGGCCGTGTGTATGATGCCGTGCTTCCAATCGAAGACTTCTGAACTGCGCCTCCCCGACAGCGGATCCGCCGACAGCGCAGTCCTTCGAAGCGGATCTACCAGATAAGAGTTTCACGTCCGTTCTCATGATTTCTGTGCCTCACACCGTTTCGATGGCTCCGATAGCATCTGAGACTGAACTGCCAATCCAGAGCAGACAAATTTCTACTCGGCGGGATGCGATCAGTCGTCTGTACAAGTATATTATGTGACAATGAGCTTGTTCTTCCGCGTTGTATGATCAGCAAAGTCGAGACAAAGTTACGGGACTAGGAGGTAACTCCACACCCGACGATCCTGCTGATCGTAAACTTCGGTATAGTTACACGAAGTCTCGTATGTGCGTGATCGTTATCATTCCAATCCGACCCATGACTCACCCATTCGAGTTACGCTGGGGTCAGCAGCCTGTCAGAAAATTCAATTTCCATCTTAAATCAAGGTTGACGGAATGACGCAGATATGACGACAGAATGCACCACGTCGTGCCTCCACAGAATCTCAATTGGAGCTCTCCAACTCCGATGCGTCTAGTCGCGGAGAGCCTGCCGAGCATGAGTCCAACAAAGGATACTCTTATGAGTCAGTCGAAACCTTCAAGGAGAGGGGAGTTCACTCCCAGCGGGAACCGAAATCGTCAACGATGTTTCCGGCGGGCGCGCTGATTCGGATGCCATGATTCTTGATGTCTCGAGTTCCTTTTCTATTGTTCCGCCAATACCTGGTCCCCCCATATGAGCGTAAATTCTCATATGGAGTGAAGGCAAAAAGCGGATCGGGTGCAGAATACGCAATAATTCAGCAGAACATCTAAGACGCAGGAACGTCTGGCTGATATTTCTCTCGATGTTCGTCTCGGTCTTTTCTCTCGGTCGCATCCAAGCAGACAGCTGTGAGGCAACGGCCACTTCTGAGGGCCGTCTCTGGGAGAAATTAAAACGCGCCAACTCTTCGCGGCGGTCCATCCACCAGAACCTTTTTACACGCTTCACGCAAACAAAATATGCACTTTGTCGCTGCTGCTCGCGCCTTCGGGAGGGGAGGCGGTCCACATCGTGTACGGCGCTAAGATGGCCAGATTTTCCTTCCAAGGTCGAACTGATGCGACCGTCACATTGACGATGTCCGACTCAGCGCTTCGATCCTCAATCAGGCTCCAGAATTTTATTTCAGACGTCCACTTTTCTGTTTTACCATCTGTTCGCGTGTCCGTTCGATTTCACCACTAACGGAACAGGCGGCCTTTATACCCGTTCGGGAGAAGATAGCGTTCCTAATCAGCTTTTGGTCGCATATGAAACAGTGTATTGAAACGTAGAATATCAATCTTTTCCGGGCTACCGAATATGTTATTCGTTGGTGCGTAGTGCTCGGAGTCCGCGGAGTGCGTTTGAAACAGTCTGATCCATGGTGGCCGGGATGGGAGTGATACAGGGGGTGGACCTCTCAGAGAGGTGGCGAGACGTGCCGAATCCACGATATTCCACGCGTTTGACTCGATGCCAATCATGGGCGTTTCAGGTATCCGAGCATAATATCGCTCCCCTATCCACCATGAAGCCGGAAAATCGGTTCCGCCAAACGCGGCCGTCGGCCGTCTAACTTCATAGCTCGGATTATGAACCGATACATACAAGCCGGACTCGATACATGGAACTTTATTTTCCTTTTCTTCCGCACAGGTCCATGGCCCCGACCATGGATTCAAGGAACATCATAATATCTGAGGAAATGTAACAACACCTCGAATTCAGCGTCTTCCGATCTCCAGAGAACGGAGAACCGCTCTTCATCCTCATAGAGCACATCTCTTTCATGTTGACCCCGCACTGAGTCTAAAAGGCTGTCCTTCTTGTTCCTGAGCTTTGATCCGAGGTAACAGGCGCAATCGGGCGGAGCTTATGGGGGCGGATGACATCTTAGCTCCTTCAAATGGCATTCACTATCATGTTCTGAATCACTAATGATCGCAACCTCCTGTCCATTTCTCTCATCTTTTCACCGACAAGTTTGAGTTTCTGAAATGGGTTTCAGTGAATTGCTATTATCGCGAGCGTCACATCGGTGCTATAGATGACGTCTCGAAATATAGGTATCCGTATATTTAAATCGGCCTCAATGTTAAATTCGGAAACTTTCGATGCATTCATATATCTACCTGTCGCAGCGATGCGATGTCGATGTGAGCTTCTTCGTAACTTTGCCAAACTTCGTTCATTTCCCGTAGCTCATCAAGGAAAGCGTTCACATCCAAGGGGAGCATGTTCCTCATGGTGATCCCGTCGACGCTGACAACAATCTCTGGAAACATAACCGCCTCATTGAGAGCTTGAGACTGCGACGAGAGATTAGTGCGCGCAGAAAATCATCTTCTACCCACCAGAGATCTCACGTAGTCGACGGATCAGATCATCCAAAGCTTCATTGAAATCCTCTTTCGAGTTGACCCTCCGGAGGGCTTCGACAACTTTTGAGAGCCGGAGTCGTTCCAGGCTCTCTGCCAGCGACATGCGCTCCTGCTCTCCAGCTGCTATCGCACCCTGTCGAAAACGATGGATTAGCAGAGCGACATCTTTTGTTTCCAGCGGATCTCAGTACGAGTAATGTTCGTCGTTGGGATGCACGTCCAGCCCCCAGAAGATCGGAAAGCGGAAACGGCGAATCTAGCGGACTGAATATTACGGGATGTCTTTCCAGAATACCTTTATGGCGTCCGTGGCTACGAGATGTTGTTCGACCTTCTCTTCAAACTCGTATCTTTCCGAATTCCGTTGCAACTGTACGTGAAGGAGACGTAGCCTGGTTAGCCGTGAGGCACTCATGCTCTCAGAGAGCTTCCTTTCAGCGATGAGAAGAGTCCGAGGATTTGAGTTTCGGTGAAGGCTGTCAGCTGTTTCCACCAACGGTCACTGTTTCTGTACCATCGAGGACCGACCCAGCTAGTCCGGACTTCGACCGTTGATGCCGCAGATTCTTCGGAGCACTAGAGCCGCTCTAGGTCTCACTTAGCTTGGCTTTTGAGCAAATTCGAATCACTGAGAGAGATATTCAGATCGGACGGCCACCGTCACTCACAAGCAAGAAGGAGCCCGCCGCGCAGGAATTCGTCTGCTCTGGCGGGCTTTTTCGGAAAGCATCACGGGGATCGAGAAGAAACTACATATTGCATGACTCCCCAAATTTGAGTGGTTGGTCATGGGATTGGGCTCGTCCGTCACCGGAAGGATTACATGGGTTCCAAGGAATCAGATGAAATTGCTTCCTTCTCACCGAAAGCGATCGTAATCGTCAGGAGCGTAACCCGCCAGTAATCGGCGTGCTGTGCGAGAACTCCACCGGCGCGGCGCCGGGTGCCATGCTAGGTGACATTGACGAATCTTCCGAATGGAAAAATGCTCCGAAACTTTCTCTAATATTGCAGTAGTAGTTATCATCAACTTCCGAATTCTCTCCGTGCCGAGAGCTGCGGAGCTCGGGAAAAAATTCCCCCGGGAGGAGCTCGAAACTGTTCAAAAGAAGGACTCACTGAGCTCATCGAGGGCCGATGCTCAGCAGTGCGTCCGTGCGCCGTGCCGGGAACGCTCCCGGACGAGGGATGCTTATGCTGAAGTTCTGTAGCATCATGCCCGGACGGAACACGATGACGTCGAAATGCAGGAATTCTCGATCCCGAATGCTCGTAGTCGAGATTGATTGATGATGTCCCTTCATCAGGCAACGTAGGGAATGATCCCATCGAAGCCATTTCAGGGAAGAATTAGGCGTCATCATACCCGTGAAACGGATACGAATTCAGAAACGGATTCGAAGATGAAAACACCTGATCCTCCGAGCGAGAGGGCATATGCGCGTAATGACGCACGGATTCAAGCTCATCCGTATCCGTATCCTCAACCGTGTTCGTATCTATATTCGTGGCTTCATTAATTTCGACGAATACGGCTCGCACCTTGTCACAAGTTCAACTCGCGTGACAGGGTATCTCCGTCTCATTATGAGAACTGTGCTCTGAAGCCGGCGTCAAGTGCCACATGGGTATGACTCTCGCTATCCTCGGTCATAGTTGGGAAACTGCATGGTCCCGGAGTCAGTATCGGTCAGAGAGTGAATAAGTGCAGGAATATGCGGAAACGAATTCCGGCGCTCATCTTCGTCATTTGTAGTACGCAATTCTCCACGCTGGATCGGAAGGCAACTCAATTCGGGCGTTCCGCTAAAGCCAGCTGGCGACTCGGAGCAAACAACCCCTAGGGTCATGCCGGACGCGCATTCGCCAATATCACGGCGGAGCTGACCAAAAAAAAGCTGCCGCCGCACCATCTCGTGTACTGAGTCTTTCCGGGTGGGGTTCATGGGGTTTAGGATAAAGATCGGCTGGAGTGGCATCGATAACTGCTCCCGATGCATAGCCATGCATATTCGAACATAACAGAAACATACCCGGAAACAGTGGCCGAGGAAGCAACGGCCCTAAGGACTTCTCAGTACTCCATGAGAGTGATGGCCCTCGAACACGATCGTTTCTTGATCGGTTCGACAGGGTGGGGCTCCTCCCCATTCTCTGCGTAGAGCACCCAGACAACGGCGACAACTATACGGCAAAATCTGGTGATAATTCCAGGTTATCCCTACATATGTATAACTTGCGTTTTCTCAACTCGGCACACTCGACTACCTCTTGGTTAGCCTTGAAGGCACTCCCTAGTGCCTCGACGATTTGAGCGTGTCTCGTTCATTCGATAAGAACGCCTTGATGAGTAGCTTAGTCTGGAGCGATGCCAGCGGAGACTTCATCTGGGGTAGAGGAAGAGGGTGAATAGAGAGTCCTCCCGTTCCGCACGTCGGCCTCGTCTCCCGAGCGATCAACAAGAAAGAAAACTGAGAATCTCTTTCTATATTTCCTCATCTGGAATTTATTCGAGCCCTCACGCACCGAGTACGGTCCAGTTCATCTGATCTCCGGAGCGTTGTTCCAAAATGTCTGTGATGTTCTCCTCGGTTCGTATCCGTGTCTGAGCGCTGGAAGCCTTGTATCTGTTTGACGCGGAACTCACCTGGAGGACACAAGAAATATAATGATGTGAAGAACGATACGTCCGTTATTCCGCGAAGGGTATCGATCCGGTGTTCACGCTCGTCATTCTCCCGGGAGTTCATTTCTGGAATTCCTTAATCGGTTCAAGATCGTCTGGGACGCGGTTCCGTGAGCAGCCGCGCTTGCAAGCGATCCGGTGCATGCTTTATATATGAACCGCTGCACAATATCAAAATGATATTAGGGGGCTCATCCCATCCTGTCAACCCCATTCGTGGCGACATCCCTCCCCCAACAGAGCTGGAACATGTTCACCGCGTTGTCCCCAAATTGTCCAGTCAGACTATTGCAGCTTTTCGCGCGGGATCTTCTGAGGCCTGCTCTTTCCCCTGTGTGACTCTCTGCGCGAACGGAAATTCTTCCCGATCCAGAATCGGATGGCTGGAGAGACCGTCATCCGACAACCTCAACAGATTGGCCGCTCTGGGAGTCGCAAGCGCGATGCTGAGGTTGTCTATGGTTGCGAGACAGCAGTCTCAACCCCTTTGCCGAACGAGTTTGCTCCGCTAGGCCTGAGAAAGCCGTGACATAGTCCAGGAGCGTAGTTGCTATGTTGGCCCTCCGGTTCGCAGCCCAGTTATCCTAACGAGGAAGCCGTCAATGCATTCAATGGATGGTTCTCTGCCTCCCATTGAGATGTTCTGTTGTTTCCTTCCGATCCTTTGGATGTTCCTTTTGAGATACATATCTCCCAAAGAAGCGCGCACTCATCCTGAGGGGCCGATACTTTGGAGCTCCTTTAGCTAACTCTGTTCTCAGGAGAATTCCGATATAGCTATCGATTCCCTCCGACCACTTATGAATTTGTTGCCCTCGATGAGCAGAAAGTCGAGCAGAGCTCATCCAACAGTCCAGATATGTATCAGCGATCCATGACGTATATCGTAGCATGCATTTCTCAGGTGAGGCACCCGTGGCGTATCGTGCGCCTGACTCGGATGGAGAATGCGGTCGAAATGATCATGAGGACAGACGGCGAAAAAGTCCTCGATGTCGTTCTCCATTATCGTATTCATCAGTTCACGTAACCGTCAAGTGGACAGTGACATCAAATCGGTGAGTCGTGATGATCGCATTTTCGCGTGGATTCTCGCCTCGACCGCGATCAAAACTCTTGTAAAAATTCGCACAACGCATGACCTGACTCTGCCCGGACAAAACGTAAGAATTGACGAGCTGAAGGCGCAAGAGATAGATGAGTGTAGCTAAAGAATATATGTATTCACGAGCTGCAAGCCTGGATTTGCTCCTGAATTGTTCTCCTTTGATTATATTCCGTTGGACGGTATTCATCCCAGACGCTTCTCCTGGCAGTTGATCCCAATCGCAGATGTTTCGCAGCCGTTTCCGTCGGAGTCTTGATTAGAAACAATCCCCCGGGACTTCGCTTCGCAGGAAACAGCAGACCTCCTGTACCATACCTCCGCACATCGATCAAAGCCCCTATTTTGGGCAGCTTCACCCACACGCAACCCTACGTAACAACCGAATGTGCTTATCATTTTCGTCTGACGTAGTCGACAGTTCTCAGTCGTCATCGCACCCGCATAGATAAATTCTACTCTTGCTGATTGCATTTTGATTGCAGCTCCCTAGCAGTCTGCCTTGAGTGAGCAACGTTGTGCGTTGCGAGTTTTGAGAATAGATGCGGCCTCCAGCGAGAGGATGTCATCTCCGTCTGGCCTTCCTGATCGATCCGCTTTTTCGCTTCATGTTCCCACAAAGAGCAGCGTTGACGTCCAACAATCACGGTGGTACAAAAACATAAGTTCTCGTTGATTGAAAAATAAAATGAAAATAAGTTTTCGTTCCTCGGAGACGCTTACCTCCGTGGCGCCCTCTGCTCCGTCACGACGACGAGCCGTACACCACGAAAGTTCATCTCTTGACAGAACGTGTGGACTCTGCGGATTTCTTTTTAGATTAGGCATCAGTGCATTCACATCGGCGTTCTGTAGGAGTTCAATGCTCCCAAAAGGCTTATGGCTCGCGGTTGCCAGCGTCGGTCGTAGCTAACCAAGCCCAAACACTCGGCGATACTCTGTATGAGTGCGGCTGCCTGCGCAGTAATAAACGCTGGTGTTCTCTCATCCATCGATGGTTGTTCACAGCTTGCGATGAATTTTATCGCGGAACGCTGTCTGGACGAGGCCAAATTTTAGAACGCCCTGTGCGGCTGGTTGTGGTGATGATGATGATGATGATCGAAGCTGTTCCCCCCGGGCATGCTTTACAGTGCTCGGCCGTAAAAGAGTTAGAAGAACCTTTCTATTTTCGTATTCGCGCTTGTGGGTGGCTGAGCGGCTGAGGGCGGTTGCCGGTTGTCCTCACAACTTGTACGAACTCATGGCCTCGAGGCGAACGATGGACACAAAGCTCGACGACTCCTCTGTCAGGCTGCCCGCTCCCGAGTATGAGAGAAAGCAGTCAACTCGAACCATCAAGACGGCGTTTTTCCCGCCGTCAACCTACATTGCTGACGACTGATCTGAAATTCATTCGAACTCCACTGGAGTGAGCCTTTCTGATTTTTATACTCAACGATACAATCATGTAGATCGACTCCTTTCGCCCCGTCGGCAAACTGTAAGAATGAAGTCAGACCATCAATCGAGTCCTTGGAGTCGAAGTCAACAGGCGACAATAGAATAAGAGAGGCGTGGTTTCCAGGGACGACGCACTCAGGAGTGCGGGGACCTCAGGGGAAGCGAAAGGAGAAAGCGAGTCGAAGAAGGGTCAACAGGGTAATAGAGAAGGACAACAAAGAGACGAGGCATTGAGTTGAGAACAAACAGAGATGTTAAAAAGAAGGAGAATTCCACTGAGAATGCAGCTGGTTGACAGCTGCGACCAACGTGGAGCCTCGATGGATGGAGCGCAAGTCACCGTGAATCCAGACGGCGCCGGCACCCATTGTTGCTCGAAGCAATCGTGGAAACCGAACTCCTATCGAATCGATGCAAGACCCACGATCGGCGGATCGATTGTAGACGGTATTTGACTCGGAAGTTGATTTCAAGCCTAAGGATGTAACTGCCGATCGAGAGGTCGTTATTCGTGCTCCAATTCGTGGTTATATCGTTGGATCTCGAGTCAACGAGGAAACTCATCGAGGAGGCCAGATTGTGTGGCGCAGAGCGAAAGTTTACGCCGCCTTCGGTTGCGTGCAAATAGATTTATTCTCGCTGTGACGAAGGCAGGTGCGAAAATAGACCGTAGCAGAATCGATCCGGAGACCCATTAGGATTCAAAGCAATAAGTTCGAGGGGCTATTGCATGCCCGCGGCAGCGGCGAGAGAGTTCAACTATTGTTGTAAATCTCCTGCTTGAGTTGTGCGTCGCATCTATCATGGAGTTGGAATCCAACTCGGCGAGCTCCAGACGCCCAAGGTCGACCGAATGACGTTTCCCCGCCGTCTTTGTTGGGATCCAGAATACTTGAATCTCACCTGCACAGATCCAGGAGTGGAAAACATGAAAGACTAGAATCTGGAGCGTCAGCCTAGATCATGGCGTTGAGCGCGGCCGCCATATTCGACAGGAGCGCTCATTCACTTGGATAAGACAATGAGGACAGGTGGCGGTCTCTCGGACAATGAACGGAAATCGATCATTTCCTCAGATCCTCCAAAGATTAAAGAGGTCCGGAACTCGCATGGAAAGTCAGGTCTCCAGACAAAGCGTCACAGAAATTATGCAACGGGATATCGATCCGGCAACGAAGTTTTCGGCGGTGAAGATACCTCGTTTCCAAGGACGACAAAAAGTATGCGAGGAGAGCGATAAGGAAGCGGAGATGCATTGAGTTGAAAATGACAGGGAGGCCTACGTTCAATAGCAGAGAACGAAGTCCCGTTTGCAGCACATGGCGACCCTGCGCGAATTCCATCTCGCTGACAGGCTGGCTATGATTTCTCGTTCTGCCCTTTATACTGACATTCGATATCGGGGCCTCCGCCAATCGAGGGAGTCACGGGACAGAGGAGACGAGCTCTCAGGGGCCGGCAGGGGTCCCGTAACGCTGCTTGGGAAATCACCCGGGACATACGAGTATGGGAGTAGCAGCGCAACGCGTGTAGCCTACGACCAGGAATCGCAGCGGTTTCATATCAGTGATCAACTTCAGCTATACATCTGGAATCCTTCCGATTATTATCGAGCTTCAACAGAGCACCTACACTTTGCCGCGCGGCCTTGGAGTTCGGTGCACAAGGGCTGATTGTCAAATACTAGGTGGCAGATTTCGTGGGTGTCTCGAAGCAGGACGAGCGGTCGCTCCTGATGAATTATTGCTCCTGCGAGCTCGGAGCAATCAGACGCTCCTGGAACGTCTCAGTCGATCAGAACCCGCTCGATTCATTCTCGTTACAATCTCCGAGGAGTTTTGGCAGTCTGGCACTCCCTCTTTCTTCACCAGAATCTTCCGGGGAGATGGCTCCCGAATGAATTAGGGACGGCACTCCCGACTCTGATCGCATCCGAGAGATTAACGACTTGGTCCTGACTTTGCGCTTCACTGAATATCGACGGGTCAGATCGCTATCAAAACGCAACACAGAGAGAGAACCCTCCCTCACCGGGACTCGATCCGATTTCCTCGACTGCGTTCCGCACTCGGCTCGGAATAGCTTTACGGCTGTGAACGTGCTGAATGGAATTTCCCGCTTAGCAACAAACTCGATGTACATTTCAAAGTACGCCGAAAGCGGCTACGTAGCCAGAGGCGTACGTCGCGTCGTCGCCGACGCTTTGAGCCTGAAGTTATAAAATCTAATATGTGATTGCCCCACATTTTGCTGATCTGCCCTTTTGAAATCTCAGCTTGCGCGGGGCACGGTCACCTTTTGACAGCCAGCTAGTATTCGGCACACGAACTTTCTCTCTCGCTCGCTGTGAGCTTTCTTCGACTTCAGCCGTTCGTTCTGTGGATCGGCTTCCTGCAGGAAAGCTCTCCTGGGAAGCGTTGGCCGCACACGAGACCGATGACGGTGTGCATTGATTTTGAATAGCGCCTTCGGTGGGAGACGGACGTCTGAGAATTATCGACTCCACACGATTCCTACGTTCCAATCCTGAGTCGCCGACTTCCAGCCTACGATGTCCTATCGCTCCGAAAGGCCGATAGGCCAGCCCAGCTGTAGCTGGCCAGACGACCAAAAGAATGTGCGGAAATCTCTGACGATGTTCTTTCGTCAGCAATCGGAGAATATCTCGCAGCGCTGCCAAGTGTCCCACTGTATAGCGCCCTACTGCCGCGTATAGTCTGCACGGCCGTCGCAGGAAGTTCCATTACAAACAGAAAGGCGACGCTCTTGTCGTGACGTGAATTCAAAGACCGTGGTGGGCAAATCCATTCTGACGGAATCACCTGATCTTGAGCCTTAGTCCCCCATTCCGCGCCGACAACTGCTAGAGGGAGCTACGCGTTTCGAGCTCTGAAGATGCCGAAAACCGATGTTAGTACTTCACTCGCCAAACCCGGCTGTTGATTTTGGCGTTTCTCGGTCCCCGTTCCGGGGTTGCGAGTGGAATCTAGCGTGACCGGGAGTTTTTCCTCCTCCATGTAATTAAACGAACCGCGTATCTTCGGTATCTTCGAAACCGCTATTACACGGTCTGAAAAGTTATCTCAGGCGATCTCCGCCACTCAAAAGCTTCTCTCATCACAGACGACGAGTCGGAGGTTCAATCAAGTGTAAGAGGGAGAAATAGAGGGAAGTGTTGCTGGATCACGGAATCGGGCGGGATCATGCAGACCAAATATCCTTGACCGCAAAGTGCGTCCGGTATTTGTCGGGTCGCTCACTGAGGATTATTCTGTGCATGTTTTTCCGGCGCGATTGCGTCTCTGTCGACAGGACAGCTTGACTGTGCCAGGCCATTAATGTGAAGTTTTTCCCAGAGTAAAGCGTACCTCAGGTTGAACTGAATGTGTTCCCGGCTCCCTGGGCGGGGACAAGATTCCCGGGAGAATCACTTTCCAAAATCATGTGACGCTTGGGTTCCGAGGAGAGAGTATCCATCGAAGGGTCGTGAATTCCGTGCCCCCCCCCCCCCCCCTACCTATGATTGTGCTCCTCAATTGCTCCTCCCGACCTCGGGTGTTGAGGGAAAATCAACGAAAGCGTTCTCGCCGCCTCGTACGGCTCGTTGTGCTTCTGGTCCGCGGTTCCAGAAAATTTGATCTGTTCCCCATGTTTTGAACTCGATTTGAGCAAATTGGAACGAAACCAATTGGATGATCGATCCAAGATTCGAACACGAGGCAATTAGTGAAATGTTGAACTTTGACGTCTTGCACTGTCTTGTGACTGACTGAATGAGTCAGTGAGGTCCTTTCCTGGTCGACTCCAGCGCCACCTGTGGAGGACGACTTTATAGCGAGGGCTCCACGGCGAGGACCTCACGCCGCTTCAATGTTGCTTGCATGCACGCGAAAGCGGTCGGAGTTCAAGCGTTTGCTCCATATAGTTTCTAGGCTGGCTGAGACTCTCTGAAAACATCTGACACGGTCACTGTCTGATTGAGGCGAACAGGATACTCTGACCAATACCGACAAGTGATGTTTTCATCTTGATGTTCCTCCTTCTAATCATCATCAGCAGCGTGATCGAACTTTCTTTGTCGTTCCCGGATCCACGTTGCTGACAACTCGGAGACAACTCAACATCCATCAAAAACGTGAGTCCGTATTCGGGACATGGTGCGAGATTGGACGTTTCTGAAACGTGCCGAAATCTTTCCGGTGACCGGTAAAGAAACCCATCATTTTCAAACTCAACTTTGGTAGAAACTTTCTCAATGTGTTCCCTCGGGCTCTACCGATAAGGAGGACATGCCGATAAGCAAGGAGTCGGGAAAGCTCTCATTCTCCTCGTAATATAACAAAATGGCGTGTTCACCTACCAATATAGGTATGAGTGATTCGTGCTTTTCTAGTGGGTGACGTATTTGCTCATAATCGAGGAATCCGAATACCCCGGTTCAGTGAGGCGGATTCGGTTGTTTTACTTTCCGAATCATTCTCTGGAAGTCGGCGTTCTCGTAGAGCACTGGAACTTTCTCTGATCCCGAGATTCCATTATGTATAGAGGCCGCGCGGTAGCGAAAATCCTCTAACGTATTCCTCGTTTTCCCTGAGAGGCACGATGAGCTCAGGAGGATTTGGTCTGTCCTGTGTCCGATGATCGGCCTTTTTCCGGAAAACACACGCAGGTCCATGATTGCCACAGTCGCAAGGTTTTCGTTCTCCAAAGGTCGGCTAAAGCAAACCGTCCGATGCGTTCTGCAATCAGGGCATGAATCGATCACTTTTGACGATTGATCCATAACAGATGCCGCTCAAAGGGCAGCTTGTCGAAGATATACAATCTGTTATCCTGGTGAGGTATTCAATCGTTCAACATACTTGTTGCGCTGCCATTCAGTCGGCTTTCGTGCCCCAAAATGATGAATATTGATCGGATTGAAACTACTTCTCATATCTCTGAGAAGGCCCTCGGTGATACTACTTCTCATATCTCTGAAGGCCCTCGGTGAGTCTAAATCTCAGCTAGCCTTCATCGCTCTGACATGAGTCGAAGTATCGACTCCATCTCAACCAGAAGACCTACAGCGGCAGTAATGAGCGAGTGGGAGTGTGCCCTATTGGTTGAAGTCAGGAGTTTAGAGCAGCTTTTAGTGTAGAAAACTGAGTTTGACAACGAGTCCCGGAGAGGATGGAACTCTCGAGGACGACGGAGAACCCGCCGTGTTTCCGGAGCAGCCCCGCAAACTGAGCGGCACCAATTTCCCGGAAAAGAGGACTGTTCCGTTATCGGAACCATACCACCAGAAGGGCAAAGGTCGACCCCACGCGATCGGGAGTGTTTGAAGACCATGACGACGCTTCTGAGTCGCACCCCTCTAAATACTTACGCTGCTGCGAGAACTTCTGAGGATCGAGCTTCAAGAATCCCAGAAAGAAGTTTCTGAAATTTCAGATGGAGTCAATGACCCAGAAGGAGGGGAATAACATCCACGAAAATCACTCAGCTCTCTTTGTTCCCGGAGTATTCTCGTTTCTCGCTATTCATGTTCCCCACTGGTGCGCCGACCTCGATGTGACTCCTAATGGCTCGTCTTCTCGTTCCCTGAAGGCCAACTCGTCATCAACATTGTTTCGTAACGGCGGTCGCGTAATGTCGGTTGTCCATTACGCTCTCGCTCGCGGAATACTCTTCATCGAACCTGTCAGCCAGTAAGCTCTTATCTCCTCGAGACCGTTCTGACTGAGACACTATAGAGGTTGACTGCACTCGCGAGTCTCTTCCGCTGCAGAGAGCTCGCTCTCAACGACCCGGGAAGGACGCCTCCTTTCTGTTCAAACACGAAAACGGTTGAATATGGTTCATGTCCCAACCGTTCGATCGATCGCCTCGCGCCTCAGAACGGATCGCATCCACCGAGCGACGACGCCAAGTCACGCACGGCTCATATCGTTCCGCGCAAACTCGAATGTCGGTACATCTATTCTTATAATCGGCTTACGATTAAATGGAGTAGACTTCCAATGCGCGACAAACTCTGAAGCTCCTCTCCGCACAAGCCCCTCGTGAAAACCTCGAGATAATAGAGTTTTGCAAACGCCGCACACCCTAGGCTTGGGGATCATGGATGAAAGAGCCGTGAGGCTGGATTCAGGACGTCAAAAGCTTTCTGCACCAGCGAAGTGATTATCTTTTCTGCTTAGCCGTCATAGCGCGGTTGAGGCGAGCCAGGAGGTAGTAACAGGAGTGGGATGATACGAACGACGGCTACTTCCATAGCTCAGAGGATTGGTTTTTGTTGTGACTGCATCATTTCTGCTTCATGGTCAGAGATAAGAGGAATGCGTTGCTGTTGACTTATTCATGCAAGCTCTCAGATCTAAGCCGCTGGTGCGTCCGAGGCGCTCTTAAATGGATCGATGGAGTCCTCGATCTGATTCAGTGAAGACGGAAATCCACTGAGAACGCGGGCGGCAGATCCCCAACATCCCCAAGTATTCACATGCGTCGTTACGAGCCATAAAACCCCCTATCCTTGACCACTAGGTCTAAAAACCTTCGGAAATTCGCCCTGTCACGGTTTCTATGTGGGCTTGATCGTCTCGAGACATTCACATGAGCTCTAAGAGATTTCTGGATGTTGAATACTTTGTTGGCTTGTCCTTCCCTACTTTTCTCGCGCGCACCATCCAGACGCGCCGGGCGAAGGAGAAGGAGATACAGAAGGGCTACAGAGTACAACGGAATCAGTGAGGTGCGTTCTTGTGTGGTCCCCGTCCTCGATATTAGCGGTGTCGAGACAGGAAGGGTAGGGGACAAAAGTTAGTGCTGCTGCTGCTGCTGCTCCTCCTCGGGAGAAATCGGGCTAACTCAACCAATGGAAATCGATGTTGAGGTTTGGCTGTGAGAGTGCTCCCAACATAAGAAGACAGCGTCGAACGGCATAAAAAAAGGAAGGGGAAAAACTCCACGAGACCTAATACTCTTTGACTGGTTGTCCTTGTCAAGGTCGTGCTTCTTTTTCAAGCCCTTGCCTCTCTCTCTCTCTTTCTCTTGGTTTTGTTATTCCTCTCTCGGAAGTCTTCGCCAGCATCGCGCGATTCCTCTGTGTCGTTCATTCTTTCACTTTGGGTCTCGTTGCCTTGGCGGTCGGTCGTTCGCTCGGTCAGACCGCCAACAAACCGCCCAACCGCCCGGTCGGCTGGCCGGTCGACCGACAGAGTGCCAATCTAGGCTGAGTAGTCGTTGACATTCGCCGGCTGCAAACCGAGGCGGATCACTTTAAAATAAAGCAAGCAACGACCAAGTCTTCCTCCCTTTGGCTCTGAGGAGTTTTGCAACGACGGCTCGGCTCATCTCCGGTTATAGTACTCGTGTCTAACCACGTCCAACTGAGCGAGCCGCACTTCGACGGACGGGCGGACGGACGAGCGATGCGAGCCTCTACGAACGGAAGGTAATTTTCGCTTCGGAAAACGCCGTTGACGTATCCCATCTGTTCTGGCAACCTCGATTCCTAGTTGGTCGAGGCTAAGCCTCTCAGGAGTTTGAATACGGGCCACAAAGGCTGCTCCACGGATCATAACTCCAGGCCGAGTTCCATGCGGTGTTTCTTTTTTTTTGTTTTTAAAGAGAACTCCATCGATTATGCCTGAGTGGTTCGACTTGAACACGCCAACTTTCCATCAAATTCAAACTTCGAGAAGGAACTTCAGAGTCAATCGGATGCCTGACTGAACAAAGATCTTGCACGAATGGTACTTCTTTACGATCGCGTTCCCAAACGATTTTCAGCTACTCCTAGGTTCGTTTGAGATTTGTTTGCTGAGAAAAAACGCCATGTTTGCCGACTGAAAACTCATATGAGGCCCGTCGCAGAAGCAGAATCACGCGGTGCGATTCGATTCCGAAGAGAAACCGAGGACCCGAGCCCGCGAATCTGTCTTCCCGTTCATCGTCTCCAGCTCGTATTAAAAACCGAGCGGGCCTCCCATAGGGATGCCAGCTTGCGCAATTCCTGTGTTTGCGGTTGAGGCGTTTCTCTGTGGGGTGCCGCTTCATTTCGCGAGTGTCGAAATCGAGAGCGGAACGATCCGGAGACAATTTCTCGGAGTGGTCTGAATATCCTTCACAACATGGTTTCAAAATGATTTTCGACATTGTGTGCAGAGGTCATGCGCATTTTCCGATCATTCGTAAATCATCCCCGGCCCGCGATGGCAAGAGGAATGCAAATGGAATGTTGGACGATGCGAGGCCCAGAATCGGAGTACATATCTGGAAAACCTTCGCCTGAATTCATCATTCATGTCGATGCGAATCTTTCCATCGAACTCTCGTTCCTCTCGAAACGTGTTTTGAGACTTTCCGCGATGACCAGGATGCTCCGAGCATCGCGTGATTCATTGATTCGTCGGTCGGGCGTACCCGACGTATCGGATAGATTTTCGCAAACAAACAGATGTCGATGGAATTGGGTTCTCAGACTGCGGGCGAATCGAGTGGTGAATTCGAGTACCTAATTGATGAGCGTGGCAATCGAGCACAGATGAGAGAGAAGTAGGAGGGCGGGATTGGTGGAGGGCTGAGCTAAATTCCATCGTTATCAGCATAAAATCACGACACAGAGATCTCAGAACGGCTGAATTTCAATCGGAACTCCATTCGCTGGAGTGGTGTGCGTGATGCGACGAGCGCCAACTCCGAGCCCCATCGAGGGTCATTGCTGAGGTTCAGGACTCATCGAGTGCTTCGTCTTCGGAGTGACGATTTCGAGTGTTTACCCGAAATGATGAACTCAACGGGCCGTCTTCTCGTCAGATCGACGCCTCCGATGGGTAACGGCGATCGATTCTCAGACGATTTCCCACGTTCTCCTGGAAGTCGCTTGTTGGCTGTTCGGTCGATCGCTCGCCAATCCGACCTCGCGGCTCCTCGGCTCGGTGAGCGAGGCTTGCGCCAACACCAACACCACCACAACCAACAACGGAGTTGATCGATGAAGTCGATGCAAACCTCATCAATCATTGGCCCTCGGTTTGGAAAAAGGCCTGCGGTGTGTTTAGCATCCCCGCCGCCAAGGAGGTGAGACGTCCCCGTCTGTCGGTCTCGTCTACGGCCTGGAGCAATATGTTTAAGTAATGGATCAGGCTTGCCTCACAAATCATGAACCGATGTGAATTAATGCATAGTCGAGTCCCTGAACGATGCCTCGGTTGTCGAGGACGACCGCGCCGAGAGTGGAAATCGGCAGATTGAAATGGCTCCATCGTTCGTTCTGTTCTGTTTCAGATCTATCGATGCTCAAATTGAATCTGACGTGGCTCTCCCCAGAACTCCAACACGTACGCAGGCATGTCGCTCCGAAGCGCGACATCCAGATAGAAGAAAGCGGCAACGGACGAGAAGAATTTGTCTCGCTGTTCTCTCACAGAGATTTTTGTTTCGAGACGTGTGGTTGCGAAGTGCTTCTAAGATGATATACGGTTCGGAAAGTGGAACTCGACAACCATACATCGGAATCATCTATCCCACGAGTATTTCCGTGCGAAGAGCAGGGAGGCCTCCTCTGAGCTCAGTTTACTCCACGAATCGGTGTTGCTGCACTGATTGTGAGAGGTTTGATGGAATTCGTGCACGGCACTCGAAGTACGCGGTGGGACTCATCAGCGAGCTCTGTGTGTGGCGTACATGTAGTACAACGTCAGGTAGCACGCGGGCCTCCAAGGTTCATTGAAGTTGTGAAAGCCCTACGTGAGAACTTCACAGACTCTCATTAGCGACTCCTTCTCCGACAGAAGTGATGAAGAGAGTTCATATTCTGAAAAAGGCTTGCGGTTGCTCAGGCGAGCCTGAACCCTCTCACTCGAGTAGAGTTCCCCCTTGGTCGCTGTGTTCGATAAGCGACATGTTTCCGAGTAGACGCATTTCAGCACTTAGTGAGCTATTCTGACTCAGAGGTCTCTAGAGAATTGCACAAGAATGATTGTTCCCCCTGATGACAGTCAGTATTGGCTCCTTGTTCCCCTGACATCTCGTATTTATGAGGAACTTCACGTGCAGCAAGGCGCGGAAGGAGATAACTCGGTCCGCGCACGTCGTGCGAATCATGAAAAGAAAAACTTCGAGCGAGAGCTTGATTCCACGAACAGTCTGCTCTGAAGTTCTGTCAATGGAGCGCAGTCGAAGAAACATGACGTAAACCAGGTACACGAGCGATAACGTGGTACTATTGGACCTGTGGAAGACCTGAAATGCCGGCTCATAGAATTTCGGAGGGCTTCGGAACACTGCGCCTTCACTCGTCCTCTGCCCTCGAGAGAGAAACTCGCAAAACTTTCGGGAACTCACAGCGGAAGTGTACGGAAACCTCCGAACACCGGAATGAATGCTCAGAATGCCGGAAATCGATGATGGGAGGTAGGAGGTGAGACTCTGGGGGGTTGACTCTGATGTTGGTGTCGGGAGACCCCAATCTTCCTGGTGGGGTATATTCTAGTAACTATATTCTCATCGACACCTTTTTTTTGAGCGCGGAATTACAGTCCAGGTGTCCAAGAGCCAGACCCGCGGAGAGCGGAGGCTCGAAGTCGGCGACATACGAAAACTACCTGGATATAACTTTTTCTCGGGTCGCCCTATGACCACCGGGGACCAGACAATATTTCGAGACTAACTGGCCCGTTGACTGCGAAATCATCCTTCCAGAGTGATCTGGATGGGATCCGTCAGATGACCCATGGCTGCCCATCAATCACAAACGCTGGGACCGGACTCGTCACGCTGCCTTGCACGAGGCTCGTGCGCGACGCGACGCGGGCTAAACGCCCACGACAGCCGCGGGGCCATCATGACCTGCCGTTTGAACGAGCCGCATATATGCACGACTGCACGAAAGATTTGTCTTCATGCAGATGTCATGAGGGGCGGTATTCGCTCATCTGTCCGAGTATGACACAAGTGTTTAGGCGAACGAGGTGAACGGTTGGCGAATGACCAACTGCGGATCAGACTCGGGAAGGCACGAACATCAACGTTCCGATGCTCGGACGATGTTATCCTTCTCTCTTTTCATAACTCCTGCTCCTGAATCATCCTCCGGTGGTTCTTTCTCGCCTCGCCGTCGATATTTCTACGCACCGGTCGCCCCTCATTTCCTCGAGGTTCAAAGCTCTCCCCTCGATGCCTGTCCTTGGTAGAAACCCTCGACACGTAGCAATGACCGAGGCCTTTGAACGTGAAGCAGCTGGTCACTTGAGCAAGGTCTCTCCTATCCCGCTCGGAAATCATTCAGATAAAAGCCAGATCAGTCTACGCAGGCTCAAGGATGTTTTTCCAAGGCGTTGAATGTCCGTGTCCCTAGCAGCTGTTTTCTTTCGCGATTCCCAACGATTCGGAAGGGGGAGCCGAAGAAAAGAGATTCAGCGGCGTTCTCGAGCTTTGCGAAGAAGCCTTCGACACGCAGTGCGATTTTTTCCATTCAGCTTGCACAAAGAATTCGCAATAGGTATCTGAATATGTCAGCTTCAGCTTGAAATCTTTTGCAGAGGCTGACATTGCCAAGAGAGAAACCTGTTTTTCTTGGATTCGTCGACCTTGCAATGAATTCGGAAAGAAATTCTTAGTATGTTCGGGGAGACATCTGTTGGGACCGTGCCCCTCGTTTTCCAACTTCAGGAACTCTCAGCCGAACCCCTCAATGTATCCTCCCACGGAAGAAACCGCGTAAAGATCACGAGAAGTGCTGGATGATGGAAGCGACGGAAGATGCCTAATGGACGGGACAGTTAGAAGATTCAGGGATTTTCAAGAAAGATCCCAGGCGTTGTTCCTATCTCGGGGTTCCGCAGGGCACAACTCAACCCCTGAACCGAGTGAAGCGCGAGAATACCGGACGATTGACGCGGTCCTTTTTTCTTTTTCAGCAGAAAACCTATTCGTGCATCTCTGAAACTCTCACACGACCAAAAGGATCCCTGTGACGGAGCGGCCTCGTATCCCAGAGCCCTCTTCCCAATCGAAACGTAGCAACAGTTTTGCGCGGTCATCATCTGCTGGCAAGTGGCGTCTCTTGGAAAGAATTCGCACCGAAGCCGATCCTGCTCCGTCAACCGTTGACTCCCTTTGTCTGTCAAACGACACCGCTACCGCCGGCAGGCAGCGTAATGAGATTTTGAACTTTTACTGATTCGTTCATCCTGAATGCTCTCCTTTCGCGAACGTTCGTTCGTGACAACCTCAGGAGACTAAATCTCTCCAAATCAGGATACTGGAAACTAATTTTGGCTTATATAGGGTGTCGTTGTTATTTCTCAGGGCCGGGTCAATGGCTCAATTTGGAGTCCACTCGCTTTAGTCGCGACTTGATTGCTGTGCGATTTGTTCCTGGAGATGTCTCTGACGTGACCTTGATTCGAAGGCAATGCCTTGCGGCTTTTGGCAAAGGGCTAGTTTGCTCTTTGTACTAACGCTGATGATGTTGTCCGCTACATCGAACGCCCAATTCGAGGATTGTCTCAAAAACTGTATCTGCAATTGGTCCGGAGGGAAACGCACAGCTAACTGCGCCCAAGCGCGGCTGACCCAAGTGCCCTCCGGGCTCAGTCCTGAAACCCAGGTGAGTACCGCTAGAAAAACAGCCTCGATCGATTCTCAACCGATACTCTTTTGAGAGAGATCCCTGAGCCGATCAGCGTATCGATTCAAAGTTATCCTGAGCGAGCGAGCGAGCGAGCGAAAACTCCAGAGCTCCATGTGTCACTCAATTCGATCCCGATCCTCAGTGGACGGAGGCGCCCTCTCAAAGGGAGCGGTTGATTCCATTTTGACGGCATATTCGCACCGCTAACGAGTTGGTCCCGCCGCAGGTCGTCAACATATCAGGCAACTCGATCCAGAACATTTCATCCCGTGCTTTTCACTCGAGGGGCTACACCAACTTGCAGAGGATATTCGTGTCGAGATGCGGCCTTGTTGAAATTGCGGACGACGCTTTTCATCTACTGAATAATCTTGTTGAGTTGGATTTGAGTTTTAATTTGTTAACTGAAGTTCCCACCAAGGCCCTCTCGGACTGCTCGGGCCTGCGACGTCTTTCTCTCAGTCACAATCCCATTAAAATTCTGCACGACGATTCCTTCGTTGTAAGTACCACGCCATCTGCCAGCCCTTGGCTTTCGCAGACTCTCGTCGCACGGCGGTGGCGGCGGCGGCGGCGGCTGTGTCATATTCAACTCTTGTCAAACTCTTCCGCAGCGCACGCATTCAGAAACCATTCCATGATGACTCGAGCCGAGCGTCGTTCTAAAATGATAAATGGCCGCCAGCAGCCAAGCTGTATTCGTTCAGTCATTTACCTATCAGTGGATCGATACGGACAAGTCTCTATCGACGATGCACGGCTGATGGAAATGTTCGAGCGAACATTAATATCCGATATGTCGAGTGCAGAAGCAAATTGCCATCCATCGCTTCCAGGGCCTCAGCCGTCTGGCCACGCTCGAGCTTAACGATTGTGAACTGCAATCGATAGAAAGTTTCGCCTTCCGTGGATTGAGCGGCGTGGAGTTCTTACGACTCGGTCGTAACTCGCTGCAGAAGATCCCGTCACGCGCGCTCGTTGAACATCTTCAACCTCAACTCTATGAACTCAACCTTGAGGTAACATTCGAAGCTGGAGGAGAGTTCTCGCCCGAGCGAGAGAGAGAAAAACGAGGAAAGAAAAAATCCAACCATCGGGCGCCGGCTGGTTCGATTATTATTGAGCTGACTTCCGAGATTCCTTCCAGGACAACCCATGGGTATGCGACTGTGAGATGAGGAGCGTTCGTCTGTGGATGATCAAGAATAACATTCCCCTGTCCGTGTCCCCGAAATGCGCGCAGCCTCCTCGTCTGCAGGGTAAGTTTTCCCTCGCGACCTTGGACCCAGAAGAATAAACATGGGTCATGATAATCACACTCCTGAAATCCTGAAGATCGATAAACGGTCCTTAATGTCTTTCCCAGGAATTTCTTGGAGTGCCTTGACAATCGACGACTTCGCGTGTGAGCCGCAGATGATGCACATGGGCTTCACGATCTCGGCGCGAGAGATGGACAACACGACACTGAGCTGTGAAGTGGAATGCCGGTCGCCGGTGTCAATCAGATGGTACTTCAGGAATCGACAAATCCACAACATGTCGCTCATGTCATTCGGTCGCCAGGTCTACGTTATTCGAGAAGAGGGAACGTCGGACTTGAGAGCAAACAGCTTGACCATCGTGAATGTGATGTCGAAGGACGAGGGGATTTACCTCTGCGTGGCTTCTAATCGCGCCGGAAATGCAACCAAGTCCATCAAATTGACAGTGCAAGCCCGCGACGAGTTTTGGGAACTGACGCTGGCAGAGTTAATTGGTGTGATCATCGTCCTGACAATCCTGATCGTTGTCCTTATTTGCGCGGTCTACATGGTTGTTCAACAGTATGCAAGATTCTGCGAGCAGCGAGACGCCTCGGGAACAGATCTCAACGCGAAGTACCAAGGTGAAATGTCACCGGGCTCGCCGAGCGTTGACAAGAAAGTGTCGTTGATGGATTGCAGCAGCGCAAGGTTCAAAACAGTTCTCGCCGTCAGCAAGAAAAATAATCACATCGTCGTGGACCTTTTGGGCGGTTCACCTGAGACTCAGAATAATTGCGCGGAATGCTTCCACGAAGACTGCTCGAAAGAACATTTCACCCGAATCGAGCCGCTGTTGGAAGGCTATCCACAGAGCTCGAGAAGCGGCCTCGGAGTTTCGAGCGATCATCTCGTTAGCGCAGTCGCGTCGGAACTCGAACACCGGATCACCCAGAGGATTCTGAGTCATCAACTGAGCTCCTTCATGCTTTCTCAGTTTCCGCCCGGAGAGAGCTGTTCGAATGATGGCGGGAGCAACTTCGGAAGTAACGATCAAAGACGTCAATTGGCCGACGTGAAAAATAGCCCGGATGAAGGTTTGGGCGACGAGGAAAAAGAACATTGTGAGGAGACTTCGGTGCGGTAACCTCCAGCCAGTTCATCGAACCCCTGTGATCTGTACATATATGGATGTTTTGTTCACGGCAGTTATCGAAGTAGTAAAGGTTTACATTTACATTGTCTGCTTGTGTCATCTCCAATGCGTGGAAAAATTTCAGACAAAAATCTCACGTTCAAATCTCTCAATAACCTCAACACCCGCTCGACGGCGGACTAAAGATAACTCCAAACGACCTATGGTCGCATGTAGCGTGAACGGGCTCCCCTCATCGAACGTATGGTGGATTGAATCATGGTGCTCGGCTCCATCCAGCATCCACTCCTTATCTCCTCCTTTCTCCTTTGAGTCCGGTTCTAGTCTATTAATAATGATCAATGGTTGATAAATGAACCCGAGTACAGCTAGGTGTGAAGGGGTCAAACGAGACAGCGATGTCGAGGGAAACAGGAACAACTCGCGGAACAGGAGAGTTGCACGATACGTCGGAAGAACACAACTTTTCTCCACCCAACACGGAATGAATAAGGTTCGCAATCACTGTACGGGAACCCTATAATTTTCTCTCGTCGCCCACGGAGTCCATTCTGCGTGTTGCATAACTCGAAAAGCCCGGTATGGCGAACGTGGTGAGCTGAGCGAGGTCCGTGACCTCTATCTGGCCAATAACAGGAAAAGGACCCAGAGACTGATCAGACTTCACATTTCGTATATTTACATGATTACTCATACCCGAGATCTCAGACTGCAATTTCGGTCTTGATAAAGACTCTGTGTTGTAGTATCAGTGGGTAATCGGAGCGAAATTTATAACCCGCTATTTATGACCGATGCGATCGCAGTCTTACGAGTCCCTCTTCTTACGATCCTTGGAGAAAGGTTGTCAGGGATTGACAAGCCTGTGGCAACGAAACACTCGTGCCTCGTTGACCTCAACCGCTCCATGAAATTGGGCATGATACTCAAAATTACGCGGCATGCGAACGCCAGATCGAAGTCGTGGCAGTGGTGCGATGGTTTCGAAGGGAATCTTTTTCGCTCAGGACCAATCCGTATGTGTTTTCTCAACCTCTCGAAAGGCTGAAAAAACCCTTGATTGCCTCGGGCTTCGCTCATGCGAGAGAGATCCCCGTGTTTTCTTTCAGCGGGACGTAACGCTTGATGCCCTCCCCCACCAAGAGAGTTCCCTCAAGAGACGAGGGCGGATCCAAAAGTGAGATTCTAGACCTACATTGACTTCTCCCATGACGAGTAACGTAGCAGACACGGAAGCTTGTCCTCTGAGTTGAAGCATCCACACCCATCTGTCCGCACATTTGTCGTGATTGCTGTGAGACGGCAGCCAATCGGATCATACGACGCGACGCCCGCAGTTTCCATCACGGCATCGTCCGTTCCAGCTGGTCGCGGTGGGCGAAAGCGTTAACAATAAGAGAATCCTGTGAACCCCTACGAGAAGAGAGCTCTTGCTTCAGTGTGAGCTGAGGCAAAAGTTAAAACAGTAGCCGCTCCATACGGGATTTCATCGCAGCCAACAATATTCCGATCCTCCATGTTGGAAAGCGTTGGTGATGAGGAAAGAGTGGAGTTGTCTCTCAGGGAGGAAGTTCTCCACCATTCCGATCAATGGCTTCGTGAATCACATATTTTTTTTGGCGCACGTCGGAGCGAACTTGGTCTCGATGAAGCGGTCGGCGTTTTCCGATCCGGAGGGACCCATGCATTATGGCGACTTCGGGTGTCTGAGGCGAATGGTTTCGATTCGATCATGAATCTGATTACCGTTAATAACCTCCCAACCTTGAAAGTCGTCCGGAGAAAAATGGCTCCCCAGAATCACGGCTTCTGGACGAGGCACGACAACTGAGTCCGCAAACGGGACCAGAAAGATCGCAGAACCTGACTGTACCCTCCAACAAAAACGATTCCGAGAGTCAACGATCGCTCCCAGAACTCGACGCAAGCTTCAGCTGGAAATTCCTTACGTATTTGAGTCAGCTGTCGCTGCCCAGAAATAACTCGATCGGAAGGCGCTCGTATGAATCTATTACGTGAAGACGTTACGGGCTGTTTCCAAACCGAAAGATCGCGGAACCCGCTCGGATCTCAGGCTCTGCCAAATACCTTCTGAAACAGCCAGCGAATGACTTTCTCCCGACTCCGGCAGTCAGCTTGATTGTTCCCGGCGTTACTCCCTCCCCGCCTGCACCTCAAGCAGAATCGTTCGAAGGATAAACTCCTTCGCCCTCTCGTGCCCAGACTACCCCCAGGGTCTCCGAGGCGGTTGGTAATCGACGTGGCGGCCCTCCAGCTTCCGGCATCCAGAGAACTTGCTCCTTTCGGCTAGTGCCGCGACCGCACCAGCCACACGGACCGGTGGAGAACCGCTACGATTTGGCGTCAGACAAAGGACGCAGATGATTGAAGTCACATAATGATCGACAAATCGTTGTTTCCCGACAAAAATACGAGTTTCAGCGTCGGGTCCTCTCAGCTTTGGGGGTTTGTCTCCTCGGGCAATCTAGAAGAGACCTGGAGAGACTGCTCGAAGTAACATCTGAATTCAGGGACGAGATGAATCTACATTTCAATCCCGGGAAGAGCGCAATAGTAGAATTCTCGACATGCGCTGACGCAGAGCGAACATTCAGGGTCCAAAACAGAGACCTACCAGTTCGGCTAGCTTACAAATACCTAGGAATAACACTGTGCAACGCCCACAGGTATCTGGAAGAACAAGAGAAAATTTGGGAATCCAAAGCAGAGAAAGTGTTGCGACAAATGCACGCGAGGTCGCTTTGGAAATTTAAACGCTTCGAAGTGAAAAAGATACACTGGGAGAGCACGGCAGTACCAGCCCTGACATAAACTGACGCAGTCACTACGATGTCGTCGAGGCTGAGAATGAAGCTAGAGAACATCCAGCGAGACGCTGGAAGGTTGGCCCTGGGACAACCAAACTCCAATACCGCTATAGAATTTAGGGACGGGGAGCTAGGGTGGTCAGCTTTCGAAGCCAGGGAAGCAAAAAGTAAGCTGACCTATCAGGCGAGAATTAGCGGAATGAGTGAAATCATATGGCCAAAAGCAATCCTCACTATGATGAGAATTGCGAACGTGCCTACCAAACTTCAAAAAAGGAGCGCCCGAGAACGAATAATCGAGTCCCACTTACAGCATACAAAAAATATGTAGATGAAACAGTGAAAACCAAACTCGAGGAAACTTGGCAAAGAGGAATGGCAAAGAAAAAAACTCTCGAGCGATACAGGAGTTTCAAGACTGTGCGAGGAAATATCGATCACATATACGACAATACGAAAGGCAGTCGCCTTCTGGCAAACGCTAGAGCGGGATGTTTACAGACCGGAAAATATCGGTCGAAATATAAAAACATCGAAACGACCTGCCTGAAATGCGGCCTTGAAACGGAAACTCTCAAACACGTGATCCTGCAGTGCAGGAATCCGGCAGACGCGGATGAGACGGTCAAAAAGAGAATCGGCCTCCGCAGCGACAGCACGCCAAGAATGCTACGCGACACCAAGAAGTAGCTCGAGGAGTGGGAAAACGACAGCCACAGCTATCACGATTGAAAACAACGGAGCCGCAACGATCAGCTGAACCATCGCCCCCTATCTAGGGTTTCTCTGATATACTTGAAATGAAAAGATAGCAGGGAAATGATCAATAAACATCCATCCATCTTTCGTTACGTCATCCATGCCAGAAATATCTCGGACTTCGTTCTCAGTGGATAGGATTCCTATCTCGCGTCGACGCCGCGTCGTGCAGCTTTTGAGAAATTCCTAGAGTCGACTGCATTCGACCACCCAGTCTTCCCTGTCTGGAGAAGAGTTACCGAATCCCCAGGATCCCCCGCGAAAGTCATGATCGCAAATCGAACAAACTCAGGTTTGTGTCGATCAAATTTCAAGGCCAGCAACGAGCTTAGTCATGATCATCGAACTGCGGCCTTTGTTCCTCTTCTGCACCAGATTACTCCAGACAACTCAGATATTATATTACGTTCGGTTTTCGATTGCGAACGCTCTAAATTTCTAAAGATCCGAACTCAACGCACTCATTCAATCGCGAACTCCTGAGAAACGTTGATAATCCTGGAGCTGGAATCTTGAAATTCCCGCGAACGTTTCATGGTCTCCGCGGATCGAGAACCGGGACCGAGCCAATTCATTCACCCGAGTTTTCGTCATGGTTCTTGCAGCGATCGCAGACGTGCTCAGCACAGAAGTGATCAACATCTATTAACCCAGATTCGCCATCAAAAGCTCCTCGTTACACTTCTCGCTTGTTCGTTCCGCGACCTTCCATGTCGGTTGTGATTGCTATCATATGCGGAAAATTGAAGCATCATCGCATCCGAAGTCGCACACGGGAAAGTTCTCGTAGTCCAAATCATCCAACCATAATACATACTCATGTTCAGTAAAAACTCGTAGCAGAACTCCGCGACCCTCTGGGCTAGGGTTCCAGTGAAGCCCTCGGCTGTTTTCGACTCCACGAAAGCCTATTCGAGTCCAATACATCAATCGAAAATCCCGCCGATTCGGCAAATTCCGAAGAATCGAGCTTCGTCCTGAAGGCGGCTAAGCCGGAACGGGTTGAAACCCTTGCCGGAATGGCAGATCACTCTCTCATCGATCGTTCCTTATCCGAGTGACGAATTGTCCGCTGAACCACCTAGGAGGAGATCGATTATTTCGAAAGCTATGACGCACGTTGAAGGGACTTTGTCAGAAACTGTCGATTTGCGAGCTCCTCAATACGGAATCCCGATAAATTGAAGCCTTCAAACTCCGCCTTGCAGCATGAGTACTGTTAACTTGCTAAACTATTTGTAAGGAATTGGGAAGGAATGACAATCCGCCAGATTTCGAGATTTTCTCATTCTTGAGTCGATTCGAGTCGAGTCACCTGTCTTCACAAGAGGTATCATGGCTTCCCTGAAAAAATATTGTCCTCGTTTATGTGCCCACACAGCCATCTCGCGAAGCAATTGTTTACTACAACAAATGTGCACGCGGTCTCGGGCGGCTTCGCCGAGATCCCCGTACGAGGATAGCTGTGTTTGGGGTCTATTGATTTACATAGATTATTCTCCGCGAGCGGACGGAGAGCGAGGGAGCGTTCATTTCGAATAAATGAATCGGATATGGATTCAATCTGGTCTTCCTTGACGATTGACAGTCGACCGGCAGTGCGAGCGACACTGATGACGTGTGACTGAAACTTGAGCTCTGCGTCGAACGTAACGCCTAGCTCTCGCATGGAAGTTATCGTCGGAAGAAAATGATCACCGATTCTAGCATACGAGCTCCGAGAAACGGGGGTTCCGAAGTTCTGGGATTCCGCTACATGGTTGTTGGAGCGGCACTTTAACGTTCTCGGTCTACGAGGCTATGAATCGAGATTGAGGGAAGCTCGTCGAGTTTCCCGTCACGTTGCGCGAGCTAGATCCGTTTCATACACAAGTTTTGAGCCGTCAAGGTGATGGACTGAAAATGAGATGCGAGCTCAATGAGGAGTCTAGACTTGCATCAAAAGAGTCCGGCCTAACTCAATATACACAGTCTCTAACGCTGATTTATAACGGTGTTAGGAGGGAAATTGATCGTTGGCCACCTAACGCCTACATGGATGGAAATTAATGAGAACTCTGCTGCGGTTGCCAGCATTGCGTGCAACGCTCAGTGAGCATATGGCGGTAGAATTAATGAATACTCGCCATAGTCTCCAGCCTGTCAATGGCAGATCTATTAGCAACGGTGTGGCCGCGTGGTACACACTTCGATACTTTGATACTCAGGTGAGGAGACAAACATATTCCAGAGAGGAAGACTCATGTATTCACAATTTGCATGCAACTCTGTTTGCCCTCGAGCAATGTGAACTGTGAGCTCCAACACACCAGTCCAGTTGACGCGATATGGCGGTCAGCTCAGCCGCCGTCATTTTCGCGCCGATCCTTCGAGCGAATGAAATCGTGTGCATAGGCCCCTTCAAGAAACCATCGAACGATCACAAGTAAGAGGGGAAACAGTGAACCGTATGAGTCGCGCTCTGCCGAGTTTTCCGCCCCTCGTAGTCGATATCATTACCGCTCAGCTGATAATGAGTTCCCGGACTGGGCGTGCTTAGAGCAGAATTCGGATGAAATCGTGAAATGCGTCCCGAGACCTCGAAATGTTTAGTCAACAATATACCTCAGATTAATGGAGGGTAGAATTTCATCAAGGTTAAGCCGACTCGGGGAAAGCAACGCGGGCAACGAGCACGAAATAATATCGGCGCAAGGATGGAGCAAATATTTACCCAAGTTCCCATCAAAGTTTTCTAAATTCTCTTCCCAGAATATCGATGTTCTGCCCATGTAGCATTGCAAGACTCGCAGCGTGATCTATCACATCAGTGGCAGCAGTTCGGTTGTTTTTGATTGCTTCGGGCATAAGGTAGGGTCCCCGAAGTAATGACTTCACCTTCGGCCGGGAACCTAGAGGGACGGGAAAAAAATAATGAATCCTCTTTGTTAGCGTGGGCTGCAACTGCAAAGCTTGAATTGGTCATGTTGATTGGGATGCTGCACCGCGCAACCGGAATGGGTGATCGCCCACGATTCACCTATCGTACGCCGCGCCGTAATTACTTCACTCTACAAAGAGCCCTCGTAATATCGGACCCAGATGTATTACTAGACTGCTTCGGTGCGGTTAATCCCAGCGGAACTACGACTCCGACCGTGGGCTCAAGTCACTGCCTACTGAACAGGACATTCGACACTTGAAGTGTATTCCGCCTTTATGCTCCAAGGGAAATCTTCAGAGTTGGAACAATTCCCCGCCGCGTTCATATACGGTCCCAGGTTTTGAAGTGGGAACACAACCAAACAGCTTCGCAGATTCGGCGTCTCTGATATCTGTTGCCATCCCGGTACAGCGAACTCGACAAAAAATCTTGGAATCCTTGATATAATGATACATTGGCTCCGACTAAGTTTCGATGATGAGTGGTTCCAATCCAGGGCCACGCGGGAAAGCTTTAGGGGTCTGCTGCAGATCATATCTGACCAGCTTCCACGAATTTTAGATCAATTTCAGATAACGAATTTCAGATCCACGACTGATCGCTCGGCGTACAGAATTTACAAGAAAGTAGCATGGTTCCTCGTTTTCTACGCTATGACGCGAAAACTCGCGCTCTTCGCTTACAAATTGAGATACGCCAGGCATCTACTCGAAACGGACCCTGATCTGGTACGCGCTCCATTGATAATCGTGATGATATATTACTCTGCGAGGTGTGTGGATAAATTCAGCAGGGCCTTCGAAATGTACGACAAGTTTCCGCATGACGGTAAGTCCCGCACGACTCACAACGAGCCAGATATCGCCCAGATGATCACCACTCCTCGAGTGCCCCATTTTTGGAGGATGAACGAGTGCTTTTGTTTTCAGGAGTTTTGAACGCTAGGTTGACGCGTTTCGTCCGTGCGCTGTACATTCTTCAATGGATCTACAGCCTCAGTCGAGTTTTCATCGATTTCACAACATTTTTCGACGAGAACGGTTTGCCGAAGTACATAAGGAGCGAACTGTTCTTGAATCCAGACGAACTCAATACTGGTCTCCAGATTGTTGCCGCTGCATACGCGTTGTTCAACCTCGCGCTCCAACGTCTCATCACGTCCATGCCGCTGACGATAATCATTCTCACGTACATGTCTGTCAACCTTGTAAGAAATCTAAATCTGTGGATTCGTACAGCACGGTGGACATCATCTGGGGCTGGGATCACTCTACGGATCAATCTCTTCGGATTAGCGTCGAACGGGAACCGACGAGGAAAGCTTGCAGACATGCATGTCGGTTTTGATTCCTGATCCGGGACTAGTTTTCGAAGTAGCGCGATTTGATCCCTGACGGCATTCCCGTTCTCATGATGGAGGGGTACAGGGAAGGGAGAATCTGATTGTAAGATGCGCCCTCAGAGCCTGTCGAAAAGCGCGACGCTGTTCTCGCTTGCACTTGAATCCCCCTCGTAATATAACCTCTCTCTGGCCGTCTGTGCGCAGAATTCACACCTCTGATTCACGAGAGTAGATACCATTAGCTGGGTTAACTCGCTCGCCTTGTCCTTCCAGTTGACTGAGATGAAGTTCCGGAAACTGGAGGAAGACTTCACCGATTGCTTGACGCGAGAGCATTTCTCCTTGAACGAATTCTCCCGACTTAGACTCGTCCACGCCGACCTCTGCCAACTGGTACTTTATCTGGATAATTTCCTGTCGCCATTGGCGCTCATCTTCCACAGTGGCGTGGTCATCGGATGCTGTATGTTTACCGGTAGATTTGTTCGGGTACGTAGACTACAGTTCGGCTCCGCGAATCAACGTAAAGTATTGATCGAACAAATTATCATGACTGCGGCCTATCACTCATCACAAATCGAGAAATGTACTGAAATTCTGTTCGCAGCGATACAAAAGCGGAGATTTGGCGAATGGATCCATGTTTGATACAGCGGGATTCGTGATAAACCTCTTCTACATGGTATCGATGATCTTGTTCGTTACGATAACGACATCAATGGTTTGTGAGGCTCCAGAGCGTTTGACCAAGTTATTGAACGAGCTCCTCGGGAATCGGAAATTTCAAAACTTGAGATCCGAATCTCAACAGGTGAGTTCGGAAACGAAGATCGAGAGCCCAAAATGGGCACTCACAATGATGGAATAAGGGAGTCTGCAACATCAGGATGAACTCATTGGAGCTGAATTCTTCCAGATCCGACTGTTGCTGTCTCAAATGAACGTCGAAAATGTTCGAATGACCGCTTGGCGGTTCTACTGTCTGGATCGCAGCGCTTTCATAAAAACATTGGCTTCAGTCGTCACCTATGTCAGCCTAGTTGTGGAATCAGCCTGACGGAGTCGGAGGTCCTTTGGCAAAAAGATCCGCCATGGATTCAGTATATTGGGCGTCCGGATCTCATACTGAGGGAATTCAATACTTACAACGAAAAGCAGTCAGGCCAACATCACTCGAAAGCAATGCCTTCTGTTCGTTCGCAACCGCCGATGTTGAGCTTTTCAGAGAAGTGTTGCTGATCTCCTGGAAAGGAGTGGAGAGGCATTCGAAGCACTTGAGTAGAGTCGGCCCACACCATGAAGAAAATCTTCAAATGGTTTGAAGAAGTGTCCTCATATCTCGTGAGTTAAATTTGTTCGTCAACGCGGGCTGAAAGCCATCCGACCGCAGATCGCGGAAACAGGAGTTCAGTGATGAGTTCGATCCTCTCGATTGTTTTTTCCTAGCCGGGAAGATAGCTTGATCTTGACCCTGTTGACAGATGCCGGCCATCATTCAGATATTTTGGAAACTTTGGGCTAATGATTCGTTGTTCGACCTTTGCGGAATTCGAGGTCGCTCGTTTGTATTGTTCAGCTTTTGGCCCTCAACTTCGAATTTGAGCATGAAAAATGAATATGTGACTTGGATATTCGCTGAGCAATGATGAGTTGACGCTCCGTTGGCCACCTAATAAAACTCATTCATGGATGACCTATCAAACCCGATGCTAACTCAATCGTTCGATAAGTGCTTTTGAAACTTGCAAAAAAGATTGGAGTATGATTCGGTTCGAGCTCTTGTTTGCCATACAGCGATTCGAGAATGAAGGAGCTAACTGCTAAGGATTTCCTACGACCCAGCATAAGAAGTTGTGAGCTCCTCGGTGTTGGACCGTTCGATAGAACCCTGAAGCCGTGAGTATCCGTTGGATGCTATGTCCGAGAACGCGATCTTGTAATTTTTGGAACTATCTCTCAACGCATGCAGGCAGGCTGGCCCGAATTTTTCAAGACTCAAAGAGTGAGGTAAAGGTTCCTGGAGAGCGAGCATTTCCCCGTTCCGAGCAAAGAGTTTCTCTCACCCGCTACAGATGCTCAGGTGGAGCTTCTAGTGTGCGTTAAGATTGCACACCTCCCCGTTTTCGGTAAATCATTTGAATCATGTCGCTCGATGCTCATTATCCGATGAGTGATCGGTTGACCTTTGGAAGGGGTTGCACGTGGTTATACCCGCTCATCGAACCGCGGCTGCGGCGCAATACGGAGCAAACACTTTAGGTGAAAAATATGCATGTCGGCATTTTCGGTTACAAGATCGGATATGTTGTTAGAAGGCTCGAGAGTCGGAGACAAATTCCAGTTTCGCGACAAACATCTCCGAATGAATTCATTCTCCGATCGCTGCGAGAATTCTTGATTTTCCCATCCGGTGAACGACGTCTGCTCCTCGTTTCTCAGAAGCTCGGCTGCAGTGACGCGCCCGGAATCTTAATGCTTCATACCACTTCAAGTTTGTTTTCGCTCCGAATCGAGCATTCCCCATCCTATTTCGCGGATCCCTCTTCCGAAATTTGCGCTCACCTCCACTTACCGAAAAAGCTCGTTTCTCTCAGACATCATAATTGGGGTGTCCGGCAGGCGAATTTTCCGTTATCGGGGAGCGGCTTTGTGTGGAAAACACGTCGAGGCTACCATGCTACCTCTGTTGGCAATAGATAAGGTGTGGATGACTCACATTGACCGTTTATTGATTCTAGAACACGAAATTAGCCGTCCCGAGTCGGAAACGGTCTTGCATGATTAGGGAGTGATACGGATCCAGACTCGGAATTCTCGAGATGAGATTCGATATCACCTCATCGCTCTATACAAGAACATATTCCCAAAACGGATTAAGTTCTGACCGACTCGCCTTCCGGAGCTGAAGAAATAACGGATCGGACATCTTCTATTCGTGGGTTCTCGCAATGTTTTACAAGCAGCCGATTTTCTCGGGCGGGGCGGTTGAAATTATCTCAAAGTGTTCGATCTTGTATCAATTTCCCTCGCTTCTGAAGCTTTACAACTCTAACACGAACGACAAACAATTTGTCCAATTAAAGAAGCATCCTGTACCCTAATGGGAAGTTTTTGATTACGGCGACTCACGTATTGGAACGTCGCACCAGGAGGAGAGGGAGGGAATATCATCTCGCGTCTCGAAGATCGAATGCAGTTTGAAGTCTGTCGCACAAGGCACAGGTGACACCAAATTCTTGCCAAAAGAGAGTAGATCCATTTCTTCCGTTTCTCCATTCAGTAGCTATGTCTAAATTCGCAAGAGAGAATGCTCGACCAGGGAAGCAGCCACTCCCAGCACGGAAAAATGTTCGCGTGGAACGACAACGCGAAGGGATGGCATCCATCGGGATCAGAGGCGGTTGAATACTCTCTATTTGGAAGTCGCACGCTAGACATTTATAATCATAATGAAATGTTGATTCATGAACCAATCAGAAAGTTAACGTTCAAGTCGTCTACTTCCAAAAAAAGCATACGGAAATTACCCCGGGGTTTCGTTCGAGACGAAATCGCTTGTTAACGTTCGACATTCGTTGGACTGACTTCCGGTGTAATCCATTGCATGCGCCTGGAAACTTAGTCCAGCACCGTTCCGTCGGACACTTTGAGAGCTGGAAATCCGAACGCGTTGTTGGATAATTTCGTGTCCGACTGCCAGCATATACAAAAATGTATCAATGGTGAA
This sequence comes from Neoseiulus californicus, assembly GCA_028455905.1. Taxonomy (NCBI): domain Eukaryota; kingdom Metazoa; phylum Arthropoda; class Arachnida; order Mesostigmata; family Phytoseiidae; genus Neoseiulus; species Neoseiulus californicus. The sequence goes on from JAMQGS010000001.1 coordinate 3,682,870, forward strand.
AAAGCTGCGACGAATCGTCACGAGTGAACAGTTCAATCTACCCGGATCGACACACAAGCTGGTGAAAGTGTTTTCGATGGCATCCTGGTGACTTCATCTTCGCGTTGATCTAAGCGTTCTCTCTGCAAGAATGGGAAGACGCACCGCATGGCGGCCAGACGCATCCGTTATCGATATCGTTCAAGGGTCAAGTTGGTCATCTCGATATTCAAAATTTTTCGGTGTTCTTCATTTCCTGATATACTCAACTGTAGTTGATGATCTTCAAGGAAACGTGAATGGCTGGAGAAATATCGTCGATACCGGGTCTTCGTCCTGCTCCTCCAGAGATTCTGGCTAGCCCGAGGACTGACCATCGCCGTGGTGAAATTCCTTTTCGCTCGTCACCTGTTGGGGAACGCAACCACGTACATCACTCGCGCCTTTGTCGCTGCAGGCTCGTTGCGCTTTTTTCAGCAGAAACTGTCTCCGATTCAGGATGCTATCGAACGATTCGACACTTTCCCTCATTCATGTGAGTAGCAAAACAACAAATTTATCTATCATTACCATCAGAACGATTGCTTAAAACGACGTATTGATGCGCTGTGGAGTCCCGAAGGAAATCATATTCTCATTAGACTACGCGAACTGCCTTTCTAAACGAATGCAGACCAGCGCATTCGGTCGTCTTGTCGACCGTTTCGTCCATCGATCATACCGGCTGAACGCTCCTCAAAGATTATGAAATTAGTGGATGAAGCCACAGAGCGGCTTCTGAAACTCTAGCTTGCTTGCAAACTACGCCGTGGTCAGTCGCGGACGAGGAATGAATTAGTTCCACTCTGAATTCCACATCCCTGGAATTATCGCGATCATCTTGTATATTTCTTATGACGTTAGACGAGAAAAATGAAAATTAGCCAATGACTCCTAATTTCTTTTCGAGCTTTGCAGATGTCACCGGTCTGAGAATGGCAAAGTTCATAAGATACATGAACACGCTCCTCTGGTCCTACACTGCGTTTCGGGTGGTGTTCGACATCATCACCGTCTACTATGAAAACAGGCTGAGCGCTTACATCGAGACAGAGCTGCTGGTCCAACCCTCCTCGATACCACCATCTGCATATCCGGCCGTATATGCTTTCATGGCTCTCGACTTCTCTCTCAATCGGATATTCTTTTCGGGCGGAATGACACAGGGGGTGTTCTTCTATATTTTCATGGCATTCGTGAGTTTGTCTCTGAATTTTTTTTTCATTTCGGCATGAGAGGCGAGTCAGCACACGAAGACCTGATCCTCGAGAGGCAGGATTGCGGAATGCAAAGGTAGGTTTCAATTGAGGTTTTCCCAGATGATCGGCATCAAGTTCGGCAAAATCAATGAGGACCTCCTGGAGTTCGGGAAGAAGGACCCTTTCGATGCAGTCGAGGCCCGGAAGTTGCGCCTGCGACACGCTGATCTATCTCAACTCGTCATCGACGTGGACAGTATACTCTGTCCCTTGGGCATGATCTTCCACGGTGGCTTCATCGTAGGCTGCTGCACGGAGTCTATTGCATCAATGCAGGTCTGATTCCTGCTCAGCCACAATCAGAATCACTGGCTTATGACAATCTTTCAAGCTTTTGGATTTGGAGTTTCTCGAGAGGGATTTCTGCCTCTTCAGGCTAGCCCTCAAGATGAATGATAAGTCCGAGCCCAGGCACAACCACAAGGAAAATTGGAAAACTTTTCCCGCAGAAAATCGCGGATTTCCGAGCCGGGAAGGTTTCTTACCTCACGGTTGTGGGCTTCCTTCTGAACATGGCTTACCTCGCCATAAACTTGGCAATGCTGACCACAGCAACTTCCATGGTTTCTGAGGCGTCCGATAAGAGCATAGGGCCTATCTCTGGACTCCTGCTGGAAGACCAGGATGAGTCCATACCCGTCGCTCAGCAGGTACGCACCGAAACGAGCTCTCGGCCATTTTCCGCCGGGCTTCCGGACATCTCTCCTGCGGAATCTCTCTCTCCCTCTTTTTTTTCAGTTTTCCCGGGTTGAGCATGACCCAAGTTGCGAATTGATTTCTTCTCCTCTTCCTTTCGCAGATTCGATTGCTTCTCAGTCAGATGCGAGTCCCGAATGTTCAGGTCACTGGCGGAAAGTTCTACAGTCTCAACCGCTCTACGATGATGACCACGTTAGGAGCAGCATTCAGTTACGTCAGTGTCGTGATCGATCAATCGAAAACCGCTCGAAAATAAGTTCCGTCTTCCATCGAAAGTGGTCCGGCTTCCATGGAATCCGAGCCTCGTATGAAGCGCGGCCGACAAATAGAGCTCTTCAAGACCGAATACATATTATACTTCTCCTGAGAAAAATGAACGATTTATCAAACTCGCGAGACTCGAACATTCTTCTCACAGGGCATCAGTGTTCTGGTTGCAGAGCGCTAAACCACTAATTAAGCGGGTATGAACGATATTTTTCTTCACCACCGTCTCCCGCTGTTTGGCCCACCTTCAGTATTCAACGTCGAAGAACATCCGTTCCGGTGCCGCTCGAGGGGATAAGATAAATTTCTCCGACGATCAAACACTAAACGCGAGAATCGGAGCCGGTAGTATGCGCCAACAATTTTCCAGGGAAATACGATATTCCATGAAGACATGCTTCTGAAGCATTCGAATTTACGAGTCGTTGGCTGCCAGAAGTCGGAACCGATCCCTAATACGAGTGTTTTATGATTTTTCGGTTCGTGACCTGCAAACGGCCGGCGGTATTGGGTGAAAATTTCAGATTTTCCTCTGCAGTATCTCGGCGAATAGCGAAATCCGCTCTCTGTCTAAATCACGTCGGGTTTCCATACCGCACACTTATATTTCTGGTTCACGCGCGTAATCGTTGTTCGCATCTTTGACGCTTCTATTCATGGTTCTTCGCTTCCATCCACGGCTCCATTGGACCTCGTGGATCGCTCCTGAATCCGATCCCCGAGCCGAACCGATCGCTTTAGTTCCCGTTGGGTATTATAGGATCGGTTTCGGAATGTTTCTATCGTCGTTTTCAGTGGTATCGCGAAGAATTGATCAAGTTCGCCCCTGGATCGAGGTTCGCATCGGAGTCGTTGCCAGGAGTACTCGATGAAGGGAAGCAAGGGAGTATTTCCAGTCTGGATATTATTGTTCCGTGTACATATTACCTTCCCGACGGTGGCAATGCTTCCGTCCTAATACCTCGCTGCGGAGACTTGTCAAGCCTTATTGATGTTGTACACGATCCAGATCAGCTACAAGACGGGCATAAAGAATCAAACATTGAGCGACGGATCGGGAGAATCCGCGATTTTCTGATTTGAATGTTCCAGACCTGGCTTTGAGGACATCGGGTTGCGAAGGCTCGCTTGACAGGATTTTGTCAACTGCAAGCACGTCACACCAATTCTGAAAATAAGCCAAGAACATTTTTATAGGGATCCGCGGGGGAACCCTTCTTCCGTTTTCTGCGTGCGTCACGGGCAACGCGACCCGCACAACTCTTGCAGACACGATATCTCATGTCGGCATCGGAGACTTCGTCCCGAACACGGCTAGCACGTACTCAGACATTCGCCAGACAGAAGTAGGTACATAGTTTCGATGAATTATCTGGATCCGTAAAATTCGATCGACCAGCGGAGTCAAGGGCTGTGAATCACGCAAACATGCGAAATGATCAAGCACTTCTTTGTTTCCTATTGAGACGGCTTTTCGGCTTGCCGAAAGTATAAGGATAGAATAGGTAATTGACCCGCAGCGTTTCGATCATGCGACGGATTAACGAAGTTGATCACGGACCGCGTACCTTTTCGACGACTTCTCAATCAGCGAATGAATGTCTGGCTGGCTCGTGTTTACCAAACTCGATCGATCCCATGCTTCTTAATCGAAGCTCGTCTTGAGAAATCCACGAACGAACATTTAGTCATTCAAAACTCGGGTCGTCTCGGAAGTTTCCTTTCAACCAGGACTGTTGTGAATGACGCGGGAGCCGCGACTCGCTTTCAAAAAACAGTCAATGCTCTGACTTTAGCCGGAGTGGAGGCGCGCCGTCTTGGAAGTCGGCGACGGGAAGGAAAATTCGATCGAAAAATGTAGCGGCGTGAACTTAAGAGCTTTGAACTCAGTCATTGAATTTTACGCGGCATGGAAGTTACCCCACACCGACCGCATGGGAGTCTAGCTGACGGTCCAAAGTTTTCTCTTGTGTGTCCGAAGTGAAACTCACGGCTGGCTGACGGCTACGGCAACCAGCGCTGACACTTCACCAGCCGCGAAGTTCGAAGATTCTGTGACAAAAAGGTCAGCTACGGATTCCACGACAACGCGGTCTCCGGAAATTTTTGAACAATCCCAAACAGATGCAAGCTCGCTTGGCTGGTTTTTTTTCCAGCGAAAGCGGAATGTGAATTATTCTTGATGTCATTGTTATCGGGGTTCCTGCGGTACGATACACAGTCGTGATTTTCGATCCATTGAATATCCGAAGCTTCGGTGCACCGCATCGAATCCGGTGCCACTTCTCTTTCACAATTATCTCTTCCGCGGCTTTCACTGCTTCTTCGAAGCTTCCACTGTTTTTCGGGCTCTCGATTTCGATCAGAAGCAATCCTTTCTCTCGGGAAACCGGAACCCTTTCCCTGTTCGATAAGGAGGGCAGACGCTGGAGCGATCCGAGATTCTTCACGTTATCTCATGACTACGCCAGGCAGAGTACCCCGTCGCGTTTCACGTTTTTATCTTGGATCCATTTTCAGAATAAATTCACTGTTCGATCGAAGTCCCGCATGCGGCTCATCATAAAAGCCTGATGGAAGGCACGGTTGGGTTCTGCGATCACTCGCGAGCAAAAGCCCACTCACACACCTACAATCAGTAGAACCGGTATACATGATACATCTACTCTTAAACAAATTCGAGAACGATAACGCTTCCATGCGTTTCACGAAACAGCATTTCAGATATACGTTAGGTCGACGAAGAGGAGGAGCTACTTCTCATAGTGTTTCTATGAGTCGCAGATGGAAGAAAGATCGTGAATTGAGTCATCAACCTGTTGTCAACTTCCCATTCTTCCCCATAACCGAAGCGTTCATCCGAGCCTAATACGCTCTGTGCGCAGTCGACTGCCGAATATGACCAGTTTTGCCTCATTTATTCGGCGACGCCGATCAGTCAAAAAGCCTCGGTTCGGAAGTCAAATCATCTCAGGGTGCAACGCGTCTGCATCGAACAAGACCCCATCCACTCCGCGTGAACATTTCCGATCCCTCGATCAAGCGACGCACGTTTTTCAGATCACATGATTGGACATCGGCCAACTAATTGAAGCGCATCGCCTTCTTCAAAGTTCATTTAAGTTTGGACGAACATATTGTTTCTCCGGCTAGGAAGCCGCTGTCCGTAACCTACTTCAGTTTGTTTATCAAAGGCGTCGTCACTCCAAATTCTTTATTGGGAGCGATTTCGGTAATGAATCGACTTTCTTAATAACCTCTCCATGATGCGGTATTCCAGCGGAAACCATTCTCGATAGGAATGGGTTCTGAAAACATGCCATCAGGCCAAGTCATCAAAAGAATAATAGACCAGGGTTCGCTTTTATCGATGATGTTACCTCTTCACAGCGCAGTCTTCGCGGCACTTATATCGTTATCGGTGTGAATGGGGATATTGATTACATCACTATACGAGTTTTCGATTTGAATTCCGACAAACTACGTCTCGTCTTGGCTACACAGATGATTCTGGTCCGTAGTTCTCCCAAGATGACGATTCAAACGATCGGCTGCAATTTGTAAAGTCACTGGAAGGCTTTCGCGGAAGGCAGCGTATCGCAAATCGATTCATTCATTCATTATCTGCGTAAGAATCGATCGAAGATCGTAGAGCCGCACATCCCGTCTTCCCCACTCCGACTTGGAGCGAATTTCTTGTGGTCAATGTGTAGGAACGATTCGCGCACGACGACTGGAACCTCTGGACTCGTGGACGAACATTTTGAGGATTCCGGAATGCGCGGACAATCAGAATGTCGCGTACAGCTTCACTTCACGGACATGGCGCTGTGCGGCAGAGTCGCAGTGTTAGCGTCGCAGTGCCACGAGGAACAATTCCAAGTATCGCTAAAGTTCTCGGTGAGAACGCGGTTTTCTGACGGATAGGTGCCTAGCTATCATGCATAAGTTATCTGAAAATCGCTGAGATGCAGACCCATGACATCGACGAGTAACTGTCGATCAGTATTCGTTCGTACTGCTTCGCCTTCATAAGGGAGGACACATTCTGCACGTATGACATCTAGTGTGCACAGGCAATCCTTTCGTGTCAGATATGGATTACGAACTTTCACTTCTGCACTGATAGTACCTCGCAGCAAACGCATATCGCGTCATTAGTGGTGGAAATAGTCCCGTGGTGGATGACATGCAGTACCGGAACCGGTCCCAGCCGGAATGGCGTTGTACGCCCAGAAGCGAGTTTCATCACATTGATGGGAGTTATTGATCTTCGATTCGTCTTCACCAGCTACGAAGTTTGAGTACTCAAACGGTGCTGCTATCGCGCCGGGCGATATTTCAACTAGCTGCACTGCCGGCGGACAGACTGACACACTGACTCGCCTGCCCGCTCAACTTGTTATCGAGTAGAGATCTCGTCCTTGATGGCCGTGGACTAAGAGATGTTGAAGCCTCATGGTTTGATAAGACAGATGCTGTTGTTGATAGCACGAACAACGTGAGACACGTGGAAATATTATAGCTTCGTTAGCAGTCTAGAGACGGTACACGTTTAGGAAACAGTTCCGCTCTGTCGGAGTCACCCTTACTCGCAGCTCGCAAGGTCCCTTGGAGTTGCCGGTAGTTGACAGATCCAGAAAAAGGGCAACGATCGGTCAACGCTGACTGCGGAACTTCCGAATATCTCCCATCAAGGGTTTATGGGCGTTCAACGCGTGATCGCCGTCAGATCTCACCTCTTGGATTCGCGCTGGATTCTGCCGTTCTGGAATGAACTCGTGGAAAAGGACTACCCCGATTAATTCTAATTTCCTGAGCTCCGCAAAAACACGGAAGATAAATACCGCCTAACCGGGTGGTCCCCAATTTGGTTGAGCCGAGGGATCGTTTTGGCGCTCTTGTTAGACCCGTAATTAGATTTTTTGAAGCGGAGGTCTATTCTGATCGGCTGCACAATGCAATCTGTCTCCTCCCTTCGGCTATCAATCGCCGACATACATCGTAGCCCCACCGATGTGAAGCTCAGCCTCATGATACGGGGATGGTGATGAATCCAACCAAAGTGCCAAAGCTGCAGCGATTGATAATAGAGTGGCGATGGGTGTCTTTGATGGACTTGGACGCAGATTCGAGTCACCCGATGGATTCTCTTCATTCAGCAGTAAACAGAAGCCTGAACTGGGGAACCCTCGCTGGCTGGAGCTGGAGCTGGAATCAGTGATCTTCTCGAATGCGATTCCAGGTACGGGAAGAACGGCACGGACAACTTGGATATAAGAGACAACCAGACAACCATGTGTTGAAGAGCATTCAAATTCGAGCTGTGAAGTTCCTCTCCGCGAGCAAAAGACAACTCCACCACCACTCATTGTCAAACTAGCGGTGTAGCTCACGAGTCTGACCAGGAGTCATTGTAGCCCCAGCCACCTGTAGTAACTTCGAAAAGATGAAAAATTTAGGATAGAATTCCAACTGACTTCTTCATGTGGAGAGTGCTTATTGTGGGTTGGCGAATAATTACGGCGAATGAACAGTTCACAAAGTTAGTTGTGAAAGTCTGTCACTTCTGGGGGCGTCGTCTCGTCCAAGAAGTTCTCAACTGATGTAGGAATCCATGGTTGGGTCTGAAGAAGTATTGCAGCAGAAACCTGGAGGGCTTCATAAGCGTCCTGTGAAAAACCTCTCGAATTTGGGCGTCTTCCTCGGTTTCTCCGAAATTCCCCCATGGCCGGCTGCGACCGTTTTCCATCCCCGGAAACGCAACGAGCGCTTTTCGGGCAAGGTTGATACGTTGATACGGTCAAGGGACGTGAGTGGTTCCGCGCACATTTTTCATGATCGAATTTCCGTGAAAATACGCTCATTTTCCAACCGTTTTGCGAGAAAAAAACAAGAATTCCGGAGGTGTGAAATGAGCGCTCGGATTGGGCCGAAGGCTCCGACCGTGGATGATAGACGGCAGCTCGCGAATACAATATATGGCATAGGCTCATCTTATTCTGTAATGACCGTGTGGTTAAATCGTGGTTGATGATCCGAACAAATTTCTTCGGGTACGCGAAAACCGGCTGCAGCTCAACAAATCAAGTTGACAGAAATTGCCTCGTCCGCAGCAGGGAGCGCGAATACCATACCCTCATCTCCAGTTTATACTTTCAATAAAGCCGTGTTCGAAATGGATCGTATAATCGTTTCTTCCCTGCCTCACGTTTCAAAACCGGGAACTTCAATAATGGTGAAAGTTCACGAGTCTGAGCTCGAGACTCGATGAAAGCTCAAAAGCTGAACGTATGATGTTCTGCGGAACTTTTGCGTGGATCACGACTCTGGTGATGTCGATCATTCGAAACACTGGTTTGCTGCGGGCGACACAGGAGAAGTTTTTATTTTCCGACATGTCAGCGCTCCACGACGATCGGAACGAAACGTTTGGCACTGGGTTCCAACACAAGACCACGCATAGCATGAATGATATCCGTGAGTGGTCACGCCAACAACTGCGGGATTCTCGTCCAGCCTCAATCAAAGTGATTTTAGCGACACTGGAACGTCGTCGGTGTCATCTTTGGATGACTGCTCAGTGTCTCGGGTTGAACAAGTTAACACGTACGGAAGCAGAATCGCGTAAAAAAACTTGACCCATAAAATATGAATGCTCCGATCGTCAATATCGAACGCAGGGTTTGGAGCTCGAGAATCGGATCTGTCACCTCTCTCACCGAAACTCGAACGGAACCCAACAAGGACGTCACGGGTCATCGGTAGATTTCCAAAAACAAAGAATTCAATGATCGACACGATAGAGCGTTATCTACGTGACTCAGAGAATCATGCTCGAACGAGCGGAAACAACAAAAAAATGAGATCGTATGAAGATTGTCTTATCTCTGCGTCGTCACCCCGAAAGATTATGACGTGAAACGGAAAGCATAGATAATGGCCAATTTTCTGAGAAACGTCACGTGCGAGCATCGACTGAATTCCGGCGTTAAGATCGTTGGAGTGAGACGATCCGATACGTTAGCAACGATTTGCAAAGATCTAAAGATCCAAACGAACTTAATCATTCAGATGGGAGACAACATTGCTCTGCGACGGCAAATTCAGCATCGGATAGGTGTGGCAAACAGTGTAGTAACTTCCCTTGAGAGAAGAACTTTCCTTCTTCTTCGATAATGAAGTTTATTTCGATCGTTTGGCGAGAATCCGGATGTGAATTTCCAGTTCCAGAGCCGCGATCGGAACGGCGCCCGTATTGAACGACTGGAAATCAATTTAGACCCACTGGAGCGACATAACGAGCCGTCGGGAAGCAGCAACGATACATCAAATTAAGACTTTCTTCCCAGTTCAGCTCAATTTACGGATCGCCTCTGCTCCTCACTGGATCATGGCAGCGATTTCAGAGGGTCTTCTGGTGGGGTCAACGCAGGGGTCCCTCGGGGAGTTGCGACCCTATGCATTATTCACCACAATCGGCACAAACGGTTGATGGGTGATCGTGCAGATGGAAATCGAATTGCAATCGGAATGCATGCATCCGACGGCTTTACTAGTAGGTGCTTGGGAAACGCGAGCAAGAAATACATCGTAACCGCAGCATCCCAACCTCGTGATGCTGTTCCGTGTACATAGTTCGACTTCACCTTCGGAAGACACGGCGGAAAGTCCGAGCAGTCGATTGATTCAAACGAGCGTTCTGACGCAAATTCCATCTTGTTCTGATCTGTGTGATCCGCCAAGGCGCCACGCTCTCGAATTTTTCAGAACTTGACAACATATTATCATGGTAATGATCCCTTGCATTCTGCGTTGACATCTGTCCAAAATCTTGATTGAGTTTTGGTTCTTCAACCTGAAATCTCGGTCATCGAGAGCAGGGTTCTTCTTTCTCAGGACGATCTCGATTCCCCGAAGAAAACTCATGCCCCAATGCAGAGACGGCACCATCGAGAGTGGTCCTCCACATGTGAGTGAGTCGAATCGTCGTCCGTCGGAGAGGACGCGTTCTGATCGGGCGCATCACGGCGGCGTCTGGCGGCAACCAGCGACTCGTGGGCTCACAAAGACAACGCACTGGAGTTCGAAGGCTCAGTGGCTCTGCTACTGTCGTCGCAAAGTAACCCCTCGAAGTTTCCAGGCTCTAGATTCCGTCAGTGCCCTACGGTATCCGCTAGAGCTTTTCGAACCGCGGCTGCCCTCACCTTCGCGCGTCCTCCTTTCCATGACGCTAAGCATAATCCAGCGAAGACAGTTCACACTTGGTGGCTGTGTATGCCGTAATGAGGTGGTATATTTGTGTTGTTGTGTTTTCTGTGGCTGTGTCGTTTCTATGTTCAGTGCCGTGTCATGCTCAAGATGAGCAGGAAGACGACTCGGGACAACATGAGGAAGGAGAGGAGGCCGCCGTGACCACCGTCGCTCCTCTGAGCATCGAGGCGAAGTACCGCGCGATCGAAGAGAGCTTCAAAAATATCATCAATACGCTCATCAAGCAAGCTCTACCCAAAATCGTCGAGTTCCAAGACAAGGCGGAACTTTCCCCAGAATGCATGGGATCGTTCCTCAAAGTCATGGGAAAACTGCGAAGCCTCGACAGGGAGACATTCAGAAGTAAGTCAAAATCGCCGAAGATCTACTGAAAGTTCAGCCCGCCCTCCATCGTATCGTACAGATCTCGGGCTTCTAAGATTCCTGAAGTTACGGGTCCTTGGATAATCCGCGACCTCTCAGATGCGTTTTCAGGATGTGATGGTACTCTCCGGTACTAGAAAGACGTCCACCGCGTAGAGAGTGAAAGTCCGGTTGGGTGCTCTTGCCCGCGTTGAGATTCGCGCGCGAATTAGTTGATGAGCTCTTGAAATGAGAGTTCGGAACTCAGTTCCTCAGTGTCTTTCTCAACATTTGTCGCGATTCAATCTCGGCCAGCGCGCCATTGAGCATCTCCCGCGGGGCGGGAAGTCTCAGAAATCTACCGAAGAAAAGTTCTGCTTCAACTAGCTGCTCAAGAGGCACGGTTGAAGTGATCGTCGCTGTTTACGGTATACATCCCGAATATTGAATGGGATATGTAAAGCCGGATGGTAGGCCATGGAACGAACTTATACATCGATGAGTTCTGTTAGCGTCCTCGTTTGAATCCGTTCAATGAGACCACAAACACTATCAGAAACCTCTGGAACCTGCCATTATTATGCAGGCAGGATAAGGTTTTAACTGAATTGACATGACTAGAAACATCATGCCGAATGCGTACAGCTCGAAGCTGTCTCCTGAGAGGGTATCTTCGAATTTGTGAATCCACGAGATCGATCGATGAAAAAAAGATATCGGGAATGTTGCCTCGTCTCGCGAGAAATGTCGTTAGAACGATCACGGGAAATCATGTTGCCTAGTCATCTTTTTCGGGATTCCTCCTAAGCGGTGATAAGAATCGCTTGACTTCACGCCTCGGAGCGGTTTGTCACGTTCGCTCCCGCGATGGGACCATCACCTCACACCAAGATTCAAAACACGCTCTTCGAATAACTGTTCGTTTTCTTGCCCGTTCGCCGGGCTGACTCCCGGCTTGCTTGTCTTCCCGCAGCACCGTATCGAGATAGTCGACTTGCGAGTGAACTGGCGGGCTGGACAACGCGCTGCTTGTCGCACAACCACCCAGTGTGCGATCGGTGCGAAGTTCAAGTCATCCGCGAAGCTTTGTTTCCTCAGAGAATCTTGGAAAGAATAAAAATGACTGCCCGCATCGGCTGCCATCACGCGCCACCACCACCACTACCACGTCGTACAATGCTTGAATAAGCAAACGGCCGAACTTCGAAGATCTAGAGATATGGAGGTACTTCCGTAGAATTCAGGATCGATCGCAGCACTCGGCTCGGATTCTCGAAAAAGCTTTCGTAGACCTTGATCAATCAAAGCGCGACCCACTAGCGACGATCCGGCTGCACTGATTCGTCACTAGTCACTGCGCGCTCTGTAAATCGAGTCGAACTAATAACGGGTGCGCGGTGTACGCGTCGCCCAATGATCGATCACCGAAGATGCACGGTGTCGGCCGCCATCAAAGAGGGGACGGGAGCTCGTTCTAGGTAAATACCAGGATTGATGGCCCGAAACATACATCCGACAAGTCGTCGTAAAACGCCTTGGGTGTAGCGATGCGGACGCTAATTCGACGCGTCGCAAGCTTTCACTGATCGTGCGCGCGACGGCATGACGGTGATCCGTTGATCTCGTCGAAGTTTCTCGTAGGAGCCATCATACGAACGCTTGTCCAAAAGCGATCGGAGCTTTTGGCTGGGAACTTGCTGGAACCGGAATTCAAGAGATCTCAAGAGACGCAGACCGTCGAGTCTTCGCAAAAAGTTACGACTTCGTGCAAGTCAAGTGTAAAGATCAGTTTTCTTCCCTACGAGTTCATGATCGTGTTGTCGTTTCGTCATTAAAAGCGCCATTATTAGTATCGTTAATCGAGTGGGGGATTCTCGGGGACGTTTTTCTGCTTCTTTTTGTGTATGCACATCTCCAGAATATTATTTCAGCCTTTTTTGGCAGACGCACGTTCCGACTGTCATCAAAAATTTCTGATGTTTAGGTTTGCGATGTGGACGAGGATACAAAGGCAGAAGATTCGCGCGGGATCCTTGTATCCCGATTCTGTGTCTTTGAGTTTACCAAGGCTTCGTGTTCGGTGAGAGGCTGATGAAGCTTCCTTTTGCTCCGAGTGCCTGGGAGCCATTAGGGGCTGATGAAATCCAAACTCCGCAGACTGATTCGATGGGCCAAAATCGTGAAGTAACCTCCTTTAGATTCGTTTGACTGCGTTCATCTCACGAGACCATCGTGGCAGTACATCGATTCGGCGTCATATTTGAATGCTTCGAACAAGTTGAGAACTTTCTGTCGCCATCCTCACGATTTTGGCCGACTCACAACAGAAATGTATGAGATGTCTGGTGTCGTGTTGAAATTTCAAACGGACTGGGCAACGAGCCGTCCATCTTAAAACGATTATTACATGATCGCTCACAAGCTTCACATGGGGACAATGTTTCCTGTATATTCAAGGCTCCGGCTCCTGTTTCGATCGCTTCGGAACGTATCAATCCTGAATTGAAGACTCAAAATGGAAAAAGGCACAGAACGCGTTACAAGAGAGTCATGAAAGCCTGGGGTGTCACATTCCGACAGTGAGCGGCTCCTCATTGGCAACGATCAGTCATGGACAACCGCTGGAACCAGATGTGCTACTGTGAAAATTCTTCGTTGAAAGGTTATGATTAAGTCTTTGGAGCGCCCGAAGCGGTGTTCGGCTAACAGTCAATCATCTTGCGAATCACTGTGTCTCAGATTCGCGTCGAGGCCGAGTTTCGGGAATTGTTTAGTCTATGTACATGCCGCCTCGACGCGTTCCTTGTAAGAAAACCGAGTTTCGAGGCTAAGAGATGGGGTTTTCCGAAAATCCGACCCTTATATCCAACGACCGAGACTCCCGATTCGACTTTCGAGGGTTCGTAGAACGCTTGAAGACCCATAGTCCTAGATAAAGATATGATTATCATCAGGGTGATGGAAACAGTCCCATTCAAGCTCTCATCCTTCGCTGCCTGCGATCCAAATGGAGCAATTCCATGGATGCCGTTTGTCTTGTGGATTGATGTCTTGACTGGTGATCGGTTCGGGTGCTCACGCCCCGCGAGAGTGTGCGGATTCGACTAACGAGTGTTTCGATCATTCGAAAACGAACGAACTGAACTGGATGATTTTTCATGACAGATGTCCGCTCCGGATCCAAGTATTAGCTATCTGGGAACGCAAACAAAGAACTCGTTGCGTTTGAACGAGGAAACGCCACCGATGAGCGAACCTTGAATACGTTGTCCCAAGTTTTCGACCGCGACGTCTGTACGATGTATGTACTTTCGTGATATACGGTACAGCTGAATCGCGTTTTCGGGATCGGAAAACGAACGACTACCCAGTAGGTGGGTCTAATGTATCTGAGATGGCAGACATTCTTCGCAAGAGATGCAGCTTGAACGATATCACTGCAATTCGGATCAGATTCTGATCGGGTAATCCTCAGACGGCGCCCATTGTTCTTCAGCTTGAAGGATTTCGGTGTAAAATATCCCTAATCACGGAAGGCTCAAGTCTTATTCATTGTAGATTTTCAAGCGGAGTTTCTCAGTCACGGAAGACTCGAATATTACGAATCCATCACGGGTTCGCGGATCAGCTGAAGTGGAGCGATGTGTGTGCATACATTCGCGAGTTCATCTCACCCGATCAAGCTCAACAGACAACGTGACGAACAAACATATTTTTGGCACGAACGCACCTTCTTGCCAACAAAGCCTCACTCAGAAGCGCCAAGTTCCCAGCCGCTCCGCCCTGAGGTTTGCTCAGAGCTTTTCGGCTCGTCCGCTTGCTGATAAACGACGTCTGAGGATCAGGCGATCGTTGATGCCAGATTGTCCGTTTCAATAACGGTCACATTGTTCCGACCCGTTCGTGGATCCATGTTTTGCGTGAGCCAGGAACCCCCATAAAGCCATTAACTTCGATCTTGGTTTGATCCCCATCAGAGCAAACATGAGGACTTCGACGTTGAGCAGGCTTGCAAACACGCCAAGCTCACGGGGCACGCCGAACGATTTGTCGACAGTTGGAACGATCGTCATTCGATATTCCGTAACGTTGATGGACGTTTCTTGTTTCTCTCCTTTTCATCAATCGTGGTTACACGTTGAACTGTGACTGTAGCTTCCATTCAGGAGCATTTGGCTTTTAATGGGAGCTGTTTTCCAAATTCGGAACATTAGAAAGATATCTGATATTTGGCGAACCATACGTTCTTCGACATTGCAAAATCCTGAACGGGTTGAGGACTCTCAGCCGGTGGAAGAGGGGAAACACAGCGCGGTATATTGACCAAAGTCTGCCGCAGTCATTAAGGTGGTCAGGGTCGATCTTCTTGCGTCAACTCGATTCCATCGAATATGCGGGATGTTCATCGATGATCCGCAGATGCAGCAGGCCAGCTCCTGCGTCTTCCGTCGATTCATATGCGCCCAGACTCTTGAGTTATTGGAGATAAGATAATACTTGTACAACCATCCGAGAGATAAGGTGACGATACGGGAAGAGGCATCAACGCAAAATCTGCGAGATACGTAAAAAGTTTCATCGGACTCCCCAAAGCGGTCAGTGACAAGGTGTGAACAAGACCGAATGTCACGAATCACTCAGTTTTGGTTTGCTTGCTGTGTTTTGACGAAGATTTCCATTCGTTTCCACTGAGGATCGGACTGAGGCGGGGATGAAATCGCGGAAGCGGGGCTCAGTGGCACAAAAGTGACGAAACACGGTGAAAAAATGCACTGAGCGACGATGAAGTCCGGTTAGGACTTGTCCCGCGATCAACCACGTTTTGGTACATAGAACAAGCTCAAGTAGAAAACTGACGTCGGCGTCGTCTTGAGCCCCAAATGACTAGGTAGTGCAGTATTCTCACACAGGCGTACATCGTACACTCGATCCGATTACTTCGTATTATAGCTGGGTTTCGGACCTACGTAGAACTCGTTCTGTTCTTCTATCCACGGTCTTCCCGCTTTTGATGCGGAGCTGCTGATGGGACGCGCCGCGATGTTCTCGAGAGATATCAACCCTTTTTACTGGATGCCTTCATTCAGAAGCTGTGGATCTGTCTGGTGGCTTCAACGAAACTGAGCAGAAGAATCAGAGCTTCTTTGAATCGCACGCTGGATCTCGGTAATTGATTCTTCGCGTGTTATGAATAAGCATCTTTTCCGATTGCGAGCCCTAATGGGGTTTGTCTGGTCCTTGTGTTTCCTTCCAGGCTTCCCCGGCTGGAACATGAGTTCTCCCAAATGATTCTAACCGTCGGATGAAATTTCATTAGACATGAACTATGTGTTCCCGGTGTCTGGCCCGCGGAATACGAGCCGTGTGATAAACGAGGAGAAACATTGAATAATTTAGACCAAAATCAGCGCATTTAGCGGCATGACGCCCGCTCAGTATCACCTAGAGAGCTTCGTTTGTTTAGCCTTAGCACTTGACGTTTGCTTAATGCTTCGACGGCTGGCTCCGACAATTTTTTTCGCTCAAGTTTCGACATTACGCGCTAGTTCCACTCGTGTAACCGGCGTAATTATTGTACTTCGAGAGATATCAGTTTGATGGCATCTTATCTCTTCCCAGATGCTGATCATCTTCAGCTTTTGGGGTGGGTGATGAAATACTGGGACCTCTCGAGTCAACGGTTCACGATGCGGAATTCTCGCTGATAGTTTCCTTCGTCCGCTCTGACTAGTTATCGGCATCCATTAGATCTCAGCGCACTGATAATCTTTTCCGAGCGTTCGCACAGCCAGGCCGCCAGCTGCGCAGTCATGCAGGCTAAAAAGTACAAATCTTATTGCCTTTGAATAATCGATGAGTTCTCGGAGCACAATTCAAGCTCGGAAGTTGTCGCTCCAACAATAGCCAAATTGTCCACGTTTGAATTCCAACTTTTCGAGCTATCTCAGATAGGGATCTCACTGCACGCCGGGTGCGCCTGTTGAGGGTTGATTATTTCAGGTGGGAGCTGTTGAAGTATAATGGGCAATTTAATCACACGGCTCAGCCCGGATTTTAGCCGGCACGTCGTCAATGAAACCAAGGCGTTCCTATTCCGATTGAGGGCCTAAATATTTGCTTGGATGTTTGATAGAACCGAGCCATGTTACTCACCAACAACGCAATCGGAGATCGGATATCTTATCTCAAATCTTCTCACTCCCGATAAACTATCCCGCTGCCAGCCTTCGTTCCTGTTGGGATCCCGTAGTACTGCAGCAGAAGCGGCGTTGAGCCGTATCCACGATAGCATTTCTGACGAGCTTGTCAGATTTGGATTGATTCCAGATAGTTTTTTGATTCAGTAAATTTATTGTTTTCGGGTTGATTCGGAGAACTACGAATACGAGACAAACTGTCGGAGTTTCATGGCGTTCCGTGACATATTCGCGACATAAGTCGTCTTTCGTCAGGGAGATCAAACCGTCTGAATTCCTGACAACGGTGGCTCAGCGCTTGGAAAAGCTCGTTCATCTCTTCTGCGCTGGAACAGACAGATTGGAAAGCGAATCCGCGGAAAGTATTATCAGTGATCGCCTGATATTCCTCTGAACTTCGATTCCCTGCTTCACTTTTGGAAGCGTAACGCCCGCTACAGACATCGTAGCTATCTCTGGATTTAAAAGCCGAGCCCCGTTTCTCTGTCTGTGGCATGACCACGCCACGGCATAAAGTATCGAAGTTTGAATCCGCAGTGTGACACCGCGAACACACTCCGCAATCGATCACGTTCGTGATATACGCATGTCCATCCGAAGATTCAGAGCGTTCAATCGGGTACTACTCACAAATTGGAATCAACGCTTATCTTGCCCTGATATACGGTCGAATATTGTTCCCACTTAATCGAAAATCTCCCCGAGTTGATTTCCATAGTTTTTGGAAGCCATCACTCAGCCTGCACGGCAGTTTCGCAAACGAAGATGTTCGCAGATATTCGTATGTTTGTATCAATCTTCCACTGGATCCCCTGCGGAGCGCTTCGCGGAGTCCCTAAGCTAGGAATGTCGGACCCAGAATTCGCGGTCGCGTTTCGGAAGCCCCGGATCGATAATCCACACGTAACTTCACCAGCTCACCTCGCTGACGTCATCAGCGACTGAGTGATGGCGTTACGTCAGTAATCGTCGTTTAAATCAGATTGCCACCACCAGAAAGTCTTTTGAACGAATCACAGCCCATAAAGACGCCGGGGAAAGTTGGCCGGGCGTGTGCCATCTAACTGTGTTTCGTTTTCTTTCGCATCCTAAGACGGCTCTCGCGATCGTACCGTAACGCAATAGCCGCAGGCTCGTCAGCAGTATTCACTCGTTCGCAGGCTGTTACGAATGAACACAACTGCCACCAGCAAGATGATATCGATGGAATAATTACCTCCGTTCCCACCTGATGACATTCTCACATGGGGTGGACATCTAAAAATACGATTGCTACTATCATGCTGACCGCTTGATGATTTGAACGGGGTTTTGCAAACCTGTCACTCACGTCAGTGAATATAGGAACAGAATCACGGACGACCAAGTCCAAACTAGGGGCAGGAGACATCAGGTCCCCTGCTGGATCGCTGCCATCGGAATTGTGTCGAATTTTATATTGAAAAGGATTCGACTCAAAAGTGCGCTATCGCTAGAGCAGAAAACGCGTCGATTAGATCTAATTGCAACGTGCCGAGGGTTTTCCGCGTCGCTTGAGCCTGAGACGGTCCACGTCCATCATGCCGCGGAAATTGTCCGCAACTAGCAGGGAAAAACTGCCCTACCGACATGTTCCTCGATGATCAACGACACAGTAGGACAACTTCATCACCTACTGAAGCGATATTTCCGTCGCAGTCCTGAGTGATGGATCACTGGATAATTTCGGTGTCAGAGAAATCGAGATTTTTTCCAGCTTGCTATGCGACAAAAAACTCGTTTGTGCCTCGATCAAAAATTACATTGATGCTCGTTCCGATTTAATTTGCGTCTTCGTGCCTTCATATGCCCCTGGAACCTAGTTCCGGAGATGGGTGCTCGCTCTGCTATGTTGTGTGTGTTTTTTTTTGTAGTGCGAACGGACGATTGATTGCTTGGAAATTCCAAGCGTATGGAACCGTATCAATATTCCCATGGGCGGACTCATAGAAAAAAAAAGGCAAGGTGGCTCCGCGGTCGCATCGCTCGTTGAACGATCGATGAAACGGGGCGTGGACGGCAGTGTTTCTAGACAAATGGTTGAAAGAACTACACGTTGACCACGGCGCGGCATGGCGCACGTTACCCTCGCATCCGGGAGATTTCCTCGAACGTTCAGATTCGCTCCCTACGTTCTAATTCGTTCGATTCGTTCCAGCACGAACTGTATACTAACGAACTGGAATAGGGCTTCATTTGGGCTTCATGATCCCACACTGAATTCCAGACTTTCCGCGGGACTTTCGATGGCGATATTCGTGAGGCATTCTTACGACGATGGAAGGCGGAATCGATGTTAATGCTGGTTGGTAGTTCCAGAACGTTGCCAGAACGGTGTTCGACTGTATGTACCGATGTAACTGAAAAAGCCTACGAAGCGAATGAACGGCGGATGGGACGATCAATGGAGACTAACGACGCGAGTAACATCGTATCTTCTACTCGAGGCAGAACATGCGCCATTTACGCGATGCGGGGACCACGGTCGATGAAGCCGAAAACGTGATCGTCGTCTTTTCATGCAGACGGTAAACAAAGAAAAGAAAAAGGGTGACCACAAATCGAGGAAAATAACGGAAACACCATGATCCTCGGCCGACTTTTGCCTCCGATAATTGACTATCCGTCTGGAATAAAGCCATTACAGACAATCAGTGGCGAATCCCGGCGCGTTTTTCCCTCCTGAGAAATGAAATCTATGATCGGGAATTCTCCGTGCAATAAATCATCGAGTTGTGGCATCTTCGATCTCGGGCACTACGAAACACCGGGCAGTCGGTAGCGGTGATGACCGCGCTTTCGTCCGCTCGACGGACGTCTGCCGGCTTGTCTGTGTGGTCCTGTGTGTAAATCACTGACCAGTTATTGGATGCGGACCTCATGGCCGGCGACCGCCTGAGCCGAAAGAGCTCCGCCTCACTGTCCCCGGCTGCTTGATTTGCATTTTCCTGACGGAACGTCATAGCTTTTTCGTGAACACTGATGCTCATCGACTAAGATTGAGTAGGAGTACCCGACCCTCAGTACGCGAGGGGTACCCGCCCAACGAGCAAAGCGCTTCGGAATGTTCCCACTTAGCCGGCTCAGAACTCAGCCGATGGCAAACAACCGCCGTCGCCGCCGTATTAGGGAGACCGAGTACCTTGAATGCTTGACCAGCGTCCCTCGTTTTCTTGTTTCTTTTCGGCGGTGGAAGCAAAATAAGAAAAATGAGGAAAGAATAATTTATTCGAATAATTGAAAGCGAAGACACATCGGTGCCGTAATTTATCGACCGATGGGAGTTCTAGAAATCTGGAGAAAAAAAAAATCAGTCAGCCGAGCTTCGGGAAGCGGCTGAGAATGGGGCAAACACTCGTCGGCATCGTTTACGGCGGAGTGAGAATGCAAATACAGATCTGCGGACTAAGGAATTTCTTTCGCCGTCGTCGGGGCGTCGAGAAGCGGATCCTGCGTGCGACGGAACGGTGGAAATTTTCTAGCCGGGGGCCCGAGGAAAGAAAGCAAGGCAAGAGAAGAAAATAAAAAGAAATATATATTTACGCAGCTTTTAATCGAGGCGCGACATCTCCAACGCGCATTACGGAAATACAAATAGCGCAACCCTGCATGCCGGTTGGTCGGCTTGCCTTACTGGCTCCGTGCCGGCTCACATGGTCGCATGGACGGACGGACGGACGCACTGTCGCATCTTTGCTTTGGTGTCGCTTCGGCTGTGAGCTGGAAAAGCAGCTTCAATCGAAGGAAGAATCTCGGTTACATTTGGATGCGTTTGAAACAGAAGTAAATTATTCAGACGGGATCGCTCGGGACGATGTTCGCAGTCGCGCACTTGCGCCAACACTTGAACAAGTGTATTTGAGACGTTTTTCTCGTTTAGAAAACCGTCTAAGGTTGGCGGACAGATCTCGATCCTGAAATCTTCAGAGTCGTCGGTGGATGATCATAGTTGTACGCGCGCCGATCTTGAGAGATCCCGAATCTCAAGGCCGTGCAAGGCGAATCGGTAAACACTCGAACGATTCCCACATTTTTTACGACCGCTTTTAAATTCCGATTTGCCTGCGGATCGGGTTTCGATCCACAAAACTGTTACTAAAAAAACAAGATTCATACGAAAGAAGATCGAAGATTGACACTTGTGATGAAACAATTTTCTGGTGAAGAAGACGAAGAGACTCTCGAGCGACGTGGGAAAGAAAGACGTGATTCCGCTTGGCGATGAGAGCTTCGCTGGATCCTACTTTTCGGTATGCACTCAACATATCCGTCCTTGACAACAGAGCTCTCGAAAGTCTCGTCATGTCTCTGGCATCGCAATCGCAAAGGTGGAAGCTCTGGTAGATTTGCACGATGACAGCTCGAAGATGGAAGACAATGTGGTAGAGACCCACAGACGGGCGTTAGTGGTTATTGAGGGTGATAACATAACAATAAATAATAATGGCTTCGTTTCTGCATTACAGTGTTTGACGCTTCGGCCAAAATCGCTGCGGGTCTCGTGGAAGGTTCCCTGACAGAATTCGGCGATTATTACGAATGTCTCAAGGTCAGCGTCAAGGACGACTACGATGAGGATGAATCGTTCCGAGGGAGCTACTGCATGATCAAGTCCCGCCCACCGCTCCCTCCGAAACCTCGGATCGTACCCGGAGACTTCACGCCTGTGAATCTTTCCATGTTCCCTGAGAATTCGGTGAGTTCACAAGTCAATTCCGAGAAACTCCACAGGTACTGCTCCGAAGCGAAATGCCCTAGCGTAACAGCAATCCTGGGTCAGTGTCTTCAACTTGCCGACCCTCATCCGAGAGCACCTGGGATACGTCTCACTTCCCGAGGAATCGAAAATGTTCCACAATTTGTGACAGTCTGGTTAAAACATTCCCTAAATCTGTCCCTCGCATCAAAAAGTAACCCGGCCGACCTCGGCTCTTCGAAAGACAAAACGCGTTGACCCAGGGGCGCAGTCAGCGTTGATATCGTCTCAGTTCGAATGTCGCTGTCTGTCAGAAGTCGTCGACCATCTCAAGATGTCTACTGCTGGTTAAACGCGGCTCCGTGCCGAATCCCGACATCTGAAACCTCTAACGTCCCAACCATCAAGGAACTCATGTCCGAGTGCCTGACAGCAAGGAGCGGACCTTCTGATTGAATATCAATTTTCCGGGGTTCGCGGGCAAATCTGAGAGTTGCAACCGGCTTGGTAGCTGGATCGCAAACAACCTCAATTTCCTCAGAAAAGCAACGAGCAAGATCATTGACATTTCGCGGCGCGCGAAATAGGACGATCGCGAAACTCTTACACGTCGACATTATCGCTCGTAACCAGTGCACGCAGCGGGAAGGACTCGCAGGTTACCGCGAGCACTTACGAGAGTTCAATCAAACCGCTTCCCATACCGGACGCGATCGATTGAATGATTCCAAATCTTCACGGGGAAAACTAGAATAGTTACGCCGCTGGAAGAAACAGTGGACCCCCGACGAAGAAAATGTCATGGGTTACACCCAGCAGGTCGTATTTGGACTTGATGTCGAGTCCTGGACCTATTCAGACATTCAAGCGTCGAGAGCGACACTTCACGAAAGCGGAAAAAGATGCGTTAGAACCGTTGCCTCTAGCTTTGTTCGAAATTTCCCGGCCGGAAAGGAAACGAGCTGCTGGAGGCACAAGAACACTCAACCAAATCGCGTTCGGCAAACAATGATCGCCTCAGAGAGCACGTTACTTTACCCTCAAAGATGATGAGATGGATCGCACACAGGAGGAATACGAAGCATCCCCGATTAATTCGCAAGCGAAAACCTCTAGATTTCGGGTATCAAACCGTATTTGATTGAAGGTCTTTGTTCCTCGAAGAACTGGGCTCAACGTCAACATTTCGGGTGTGAAGTCGATACTCTGCTGGGTAAATCCGAGCCTGATGATTGCAATCTATCTCGCGGATAATAAGTGACCTGTTGAAGTGTCAGAGTGGGACGGAGTTTTCTCGGTGGTCTTGCGAAACTCCGAGAGGACTCGTTACAGAAGTCACTGGTCATCGTAAGAGGCGGAGTAAGGCATCTCAAGCAAGATGCCTGTGCTTCGCGGCTCTGGGCAACACAGCGAGTGTATCTATGAATCGGGAAATGCTCCAAGATTCTGTGAGCTAGGTTCTAAAGCATCGAGCTAGACCTCTGACCAAGGTTTTCATCTTGAATTCATCCTGGGAGCGTTTGATTCTTCCTCGGATTCTCCTCGCGTGTGTAAGCGCCAGTGTTTACCGAGTTGGAGCATGTAACGGATCCGGCATTCCGTTCCGTTCGAATACTGCTAACGGAAATTTTAAATGAGTTCGTGATCCTTTGATCAAAGGAGGCGCACATGCGATTAATCAATGGTGACGTCACGAAGTTCACATCGCTCGTCGACAAACGAAGGAACATCCCTCGTGAACAAACGCGGAGCAAACTTTGGGATGCGATTAATTATCGGTCATACAAATTCATGAAAATCACAGTGTCGAAAGGAGGCTAACGAACAATTAAAGGTGTGAGAGAAGCCTTTTCTTTTGTTTGTGCACCACCGGAAACATATTTGAACCACCTGACGCAGCCCGCAGTCAATATTTGAGGTACAAATAGAGACGCGGGTTATCCAGATCAATTGTTTGTAGAGTAGATAGCATCTGACGGGATGCACGACATTAAAACATGCACGCTTTTCAGATGATGCGCGATCTGCTCGACGGCTCCGGAACTTTCTACTACACCCGGGCTCGCATGGGACTCTGTATGCCATCCACTTGCACCGTCGACGATGTCAACGCCATGATAAAACCATGTAAACAGACTTTGTCTATCGATATTAGCACCTATTTCTTTTTATCTTCGATTCTGTCCTAGCCACACATCCGACGGCCGATGATGCAACCATAGCACTTCGTCTAATCTTCCCACCAGAAAAGAGAGCTACAACGTGTCTGGAGAGAAAAACGCCCAAGAATGTTGATCACAGTCACGTGTTCCCGGCAAGAGACTGGATTTCGGGTCGTGGATTTGACATCCCGGCCCAGCGGCTCCACTCGAAGAACTGAATCAGAATTTCTCGTGACCGAATACAAATGGTTCTTCGGTCCGGTCACTGGTCAGAACTGAACATGACTGAGCTACCTGATTCGGTTCGATATGATTTTCCGTTGATTGCCGCTCATCGAAGATTTTCTTCGCCGACCAAGCTGCGCGACAAGCGGTGGTTTCTGGGAGGAAAAATGATTCGATGGCTAACCCGAAAACATTTTTTGCGTTCCGTTCCCCACATTTTTCCCCAGCAGTATATCTCGCAATCTGTTTCCGTTGGGTTTGCTCTGGAAGCGCATCAACTGATAGAAACTTCTCGTTGAACGACACTCAGAATTTTCGGCCAAGGTGCTCCGATCACTAGCGGTCCTCACAGGGCTTCGTGGGAAAAAAAATCAATAAATCAAGCCAAATTTTTTGTTTCAGTGTTTGAAGGAATTCATTGGGAAGCGAACGTCGAATACTGTCGCCAGAGACAAGACCGGAACGATTTGAATTCGGAAGAATGGGCTTGCGTGTGAGTTGATTTTGAATGAGTTCTGCGATTAACACTCGCGGCAAAGAACATCAATTAAACGCCTACTCTTGAGCGGTACGCGGATCGGACGCTTAATTTCAATCATGGAAGCCAAAGAAGAACGATCAAGGGACTGGAAGAAGCCCGACGCTTGAATGCTGAAACAAGCCCAGTGTTTTGTCGGATTGGATATTTTTTTGTGTATTCTCAAATGACTCCAGCTGTGTAGCTGTTCCGGTTGTTTGGTAACAAGTTGATCCATCATCGGACAGATCTCCCTCCGGACACGCTTGAATCTACGAAATGAACGCGAACGGCGGCGTCACGGAGGCTAATCAATAACGCCCTTCGTTTTTGACCCTAATTGACTATCATGAATTTTATCGCTTACCATCTACCACGTGTTCAGCACCAGTCCGTGGGAATTTTGTCAGCATGACACCACTCCAAATCTTCAGTATCGTTCTGGTTCGGCGTCTGTCGGAAGTCCGAATAGGACCGCGTTGAAAATATTCAACCTTGTTGCCGAATCCTGCGGTTCCGGGAGCCGCGCTCAGAATCGCGAAATATTCGTCGTTTCTCATTAGAAATCTTTGTCTCACGGCTCCCCCGCGCTCGACGATCCTCGGCCATTGTTCTTCGAGCAACACGGAGGCCGCGAATTCTTATTCTGTTAATTTGACTACATCAATACAAAATTTCTGAAGACTGATAAACGATGGGAACCACGAGTGTTCCGCTCGGAGAATTCATTCACCAGCGATCGCGAACCTAGATAGGTATTGACAAAATCCGATATAATCGTTGGTAGTGATGAATTTCCATCATCAGGCAGCATCGAAGCAGAACAGATGAAGATTTCGGCAGTCCGCGAAGACTCCCTATGAGAGCTCAATCAAGGATCTTAATCACGAAAAAGCAATTTTCTCCTCGTTCGCATGAGTTTCGAACATCAATTAACATCGAATTATAACGCCGAGCACGAAATTTAATTCCGAGTAATCTTTCAACAGAATATTCTTGGCCATCTTGATGCTACCGGTCATTGTTGCGACGACCATCCATGCCTGCCTTTGGTTCATGGGATACAAAGCGGACAAGATTAAGAAAATCGAGCATCCACTCCTGAAGCGGGTTCTATCGCTATCGGCTTACGAAACCGCGAAAAAGGTATTTATCCTTTATTCTCCAAGTAGAGAAATTCGCGGGGAATTCAAGATTTTCTCCCCGTGAAAATCAGGATGAAAAAGGTTACGCGATCGATCTAGTGATGGGAATAAACTAGCAGTAATACAATACTTTCACTAGATCCTCGTCGTAAATCCGCCGAAAGATGAACATA
The DNA here is from genome assembly GCA_028455905.1 of Neoseiulus californicus. Lineage (NCBI taxonomy): Eukaryota > Metazoa > Arthropoda > Arachnida > Mesostigmata > Phytoseiidae > Neoseiulus > Neoseiulus californicus. The sequence goes on from JAMQGS010000001.1 coordinate 3,708,862, forward strand.
CCGAAAACCTCGCTGTGTTCCATGGACTCCGAGCGGCGACAGTGGTCTGGATCATCTGGGTTCACCACTTCGCTTACAACGATGTTGCGGTTTACTGTGAGTACCCGTTCGAACCCCGATCACCCTGCATTGATGAGAGGTCGATCGCCTGGGTTTGACCCGAAACTGATTATTTTCCCCTTGTTACCCGAAACCACTCCTGATGCAAAAACGTTGGAACGTGACTGGAAACGCCGAATCGACAACGCCCTCTCGATTTGTCTGCGTGGAAGAAATTGTGCGGCAGACGTCAAGACGTTTCCACGCCACCGAAGTTGAACCATATCCAGCCGTTCCGGTTGATGGTTGCGTTTCTCGACTTCGTGTCAGTTTCATTTTCCTCACTCTAGGTGAAAACGCATTAATATTTCTTTTGACAGCTTACGCACGAATTTCGCGTGAAATTGTGGGATACTACCGAAACCAGATATTCAATAACGGTTGGCTGGCTGTTGACACCTTCTTCTTCATCTCGGGATTTTTCCTCGCGTATGTGATCGGCCGCATGAAGGGAAGAGTTGGAATTGTGAAGGTGAGTTGCGGTGGGAGTTCCTTTCCTATCGCTCATGGTCTCTTCGGTGCTATGTTCTCAGAGTCCCAACATTCAGAAGCCCCCGCCAGGAACGAATGTAGCGGTTATCTGAGTTAGGGTGTGCAGAAGCAACCACCAATAACCGCGTAGTTTGTCGTCATATGATTACCGCTACAATCATACGTTACGTAAGCGAGTCGCGTGTCAGCACTGTAAACAAACTCTCATTAGATGCCTAATCGAGATCTTGTTACTCTTGATGTTGCTCTAGTCGTCGAAACTCCACGGTGGACCGACTGACCGTTCATTTAACGATCAACTGAACGGTCACGCATGAAATTCCGCGGAGAGTCCCGGTTTAGCGTTTCCATCCAAGGCGAAGTTTTTATGGTTGGATCGACCAACCAACCAAGCCACCCAGTAAGCTCAGCCGGAACGATGTTCTCATGGCCAAATCATAAAAAGAGTAAGGTCAGCCGTACTGAAGAGATGCTGTGCTTCGGAGCTCACGTTCCGGGTTCGCGTGACGCGTTTGTCGATACTGCGGTGATTGGCATCGGAACGATGACAGCCCGGTCTTTCGGTGGCCGCCGCAAGCGCAGCGTCCGTAAAGAAACAAAACATTTGCATCGTTAATTCTATTCACGACCCAAGCTTCCGGCGAAGCCTATTCTTCTCATATCATGACGGTTGTCTGGCTAGCCAGTTAGCTAGGTAGCTTGTTTGTCTGCGCCTTCTTCTTGTAATCTTTCCAATTCTCAGATAATTAATCATTCCTCATGTACGGCATGGCCCGTTTTTCGTGAGCGGAACTTTCCGAATCAGAGGAGGAAAGTCTATTTTTCTCCACAGATCTTCTCGGGTTACTTTTTTTTCGTCGTCGTTTTCTTCGGGATCTGAATCACACCGCCAGCACGGTCTAGAACGTTTTTTTGTTCCTCACACTGCACATATAGGCGTTAGACTTTGTTGCTTATCACCTGTAGATATCAGAAAGAGATAAAGAAGGGAGATGTTGAAGATGAAAGAAACCGACTCTACGCTACTTGTCTCATACAATTCACTTGTCGGGTCGGCCGGTCGGCAGCGGTGACCAATCGGAATCGAAGCCGTTCGATCTACGGACTGGCCACCGTTTATCGGTCGATCGATTCTCTGCTCGGATACAGGAGTTTTTGTCGAAGTGTAGTTAGCCGTTATTCGCTTCGAAACTGAATCATCGTTTCTATCGTTTTCATCGTCGTTAGCACTATTCGACGCGATTTCAATTATTGATTTTGGATCTTATCTTGATCGGTTGTGATGTTATCGACGATGGAAACGCGCCTCACAAGTCATACCGGACTATCGAACGGAACGACGACCGATTCAAGTTTTGAGTCCTACTGTAATTGACAAGATCCTAATCCTGGTTATTTTTGATTACCTGGCGCCTCGGAATCGGGTCCTCGTTCGTTTTGTTGCCGTTTCCGATCATGGAATTGGTTCGAAGCAGCCCCGTTCCGCTGGTTGTCAAGAACTGTCGTTTCATCGATCCCGTTCCTCATTCGCGCCTTTCTCTGAAAACCGCGCGGCCGTCCGCCATTTTCGCGGCTTCGACCGCAGCGGACAAGTCGCCGCGGGATCGACTCTGGATTGAAGAAATTCAAGCATACTATGCGGCGTTTTTTTTAAGGAGGTCCTAGCTGGATTTCTCGTTTCTTATCAGCCATTTCCTTCCAGGTCGTTATGTTCTACGTTATTCGTTGGTGGCGTCTGATCCCCATGGTTTTTGTAGGAATCGCAACTTTGTTTTTAGTGGCAAAGGTGAGTCACTACGTTTGGGCGTCCTAAGCGTTCTTTAACTTTCCGCTATCAACCTCAGATCTTTCTTCGTGATGGTAGCTTGCAAATTTTCAACTTGAGCCAAACGCCGTCGTACTTCATCTCAATCTGCGGCGATAGTAATCGAAATTGAATTTTCTATTCGTCTCGAAAAACTCGACCATGAAACGTCTCGTTGCAGGCCGGAGATGGGCCCATTTGGCAAGAGTTCATCGGAAAAGAGCTGCAAAAGTGCAGAAATCAATGGTGGTTGGTGCTACTGAACTTCCAAAACGTTCTCCATCACGATGAACTGGTGAGTTTCGGGAACATGCAACATCCAAACCTGAGCTGGTATTCACTTTGAGCATAATCGAGGGAGTCCAGGCGTCCCGAACTAGGGGTTTCATCGAGTTTTACGCTTTTTTCAAGTGTATGGTGCCTTTCTGGTACATCTCGGTCGACACGCAACTGTACTTGACTTTTGTAGGCTTGGTCATCTATACCTTCGGCCCACGAAGGTGAGTCTATACTTTCAAATCAGAGACTCTCGTCGCAGGTCGAGTAACGCTCGCCATATCAAATGCGTGGAACATCAATTTCATCCGACAAGGATCTTGATGTCCGTCGGGGGGATCTTCATTACCCGACATCGTTGAAAGACTGAATCAACGAACCGCCCATGAAACCGCACATCACCGGCAACAATGCCCCGTTGAATTTTAGTGACGTACAATAAACCGCGATTTGTTAATTATTCTTTTCACATCCTAGTAACGGCTATGAACGAGTCAAGAAGGGATTCTTCATTATGACGGCTATATCGATCGCCGGCATGATCGCATTGGCTGTTCAGAGTTTCGTCAACGAGTACCATCCAACGGCTCTTTACGTAGCAGGCGATCTGACGTGAGTAGTTCCATAATTTGCATTAACTCCGATTCCGGTTGCTTCGCGCATGAAATGAAAAGATCCACACGAGCACGTCGCCCGCCCACAACTGTTCGCCGCATGGTCGCCGCACCCAAACCGCAGGCATGGAGTCACTAAGCTCGATGTCCACTCTCTTTGACTCCGATGCTGACTATGAGAAGTTTTGTTTTCACCCGGCGGCGTTCTGACCTCTGTTATCTGACTGTAAAAGTTTGATTTGAACTGCGAGTGGAAGTTCACGAATTCCTTGTTGGGGTGTCCGATAGTCGAGGAACTGAAATTCTCGATATCCGTTCGAAAATGCACCGATTTCGGAACCCTGGCACCGAAGCCACGTGGCTCCGATGACGAATGTGACCACGAGATGATTGGATGTAGTTTGTTGAACTGCCCGATTCGCTAGTGATACCGTTCCGTAATATCAAATACAAGTAGTAGTCAGGATATTGAAACCGGAGGTCTTCTTCATCAAGGTTCACGACGTCCATGCTATCGATGACGTACATGCAGCCGTGGGCTCACTGCGGTCCGTTTGTGATCGGGATCTTCTCAGCCTGGATGTATCTGAACAAGAGGGACATCCCCTTGCCAAAGGTGACTTGTTGATGGATTTCTCATTAACGTTCCCTGATCATTACTAAATCGCGACCAATTCGCTAGTTCGTCTCTCCCGAATTTCTTCTTTCATCTATCCTCGACTTACTCATCACCAAAAATTTGACGAGCAATCGATTCCAGCCTTTCGAGGTGGCGGGTTGGGTCCTCGCAGCTGCCGGTATGCTTGGAGTTCTTTTCGTGACCAAGAATTGGGGCGCAGGGGAATTACCCGCTCAGTGGGTGTCGGCTACTTACACCGCGACGCATCGGACCATCTGGTCCGCAGGCCTCGCTTGGATTGTGTTCACGTGTACGACGGGTCGTGGAGGTGAGTTGTGCATCGATGCTCATTTTCTTTCAATTTTCCACCGGCTCACTAAGATCGGCGTCACCAGCAAGGTACTATAGGGAATCAGACGACAGGATGATTGATCGGACCGAAAGGTAGATGATCGATCAGCACCTAAGTGACTTGTTGAACAATCGGCGGAGCTTATCGAATTGATGAAACGTTCTTACAGGTATCGTGAACGACATTCTCAGTTACCCAGCTGTAGTGCCAATTTCACGGTTGTCATACGCCATGTACATAATGCATGTTCCATTCATCTGGCATCGCATGTGGACGATCGATGAGCGCACGCATATCACATTCATGCCTCAGGTGAGAAAATCGATTCTCGTTTCCCTCTCTCTATTTTTACGAATTTTTATGAATTCGTCGCCTCCAGCCGGGTCGCATAGCGTCAACCTTTGGCTGAAGATCGGAAGATCGAACCACTCAACTGGAATTTGTCAACCGGAACCGATTGTATCGGTTGATTGACGCATCTCAATGAAACGGGGTTGCCGAAGCTTGATTTGACTCCATTCTGTTGCAGTTCTACGATGGCATGGGAAGCTTCGTCTTAACGTTCTTCGTCGCTCTGCTGGCCAGCGTGTTTTGCGAGCGAACGATTGTTTTCATCAAAGAAGTCGCCATGGGGGAGAACGGTCAGAAGAGGGAAGACAAAACCCTGCCCCCTCCCAACGGATTTGAGGTGCGTGAGGTACATCTTGAGCAGTTCCCGCGACTCCCTACCGCCTTCAATCCGTCCAATCAATCCACGGCGTCTCAGGTTTCACGCGCGTAGACGATTCATTGCTTTCCGTATTGCATCGCGTTTCATTCAATCGTTGTCGACGTCGTAGCAATGAATCGTCTGTAAATAGACCAGAATCCGTCAGGATTTATCGCACCTGTCCATGCCGTCAAATTGATCTCTCCCAATTACTGAGCGTTTATCACACATCAAGGCTCGGCCCGCTGACACAGTACTATCTCACCGGAGCCGATATTTTATCGGCTCTTTGCCGGGTGTTTAAGAAATCCTTACTAAAAACTCAAACGACTCGTTGCAGAGAAAAGCAAAGGCTCGATCGGCTGAGGTTGAACTGAAAACTTCCCGAAAGCTCCCTGAGGACACGCCAGACAGGGAGTATCCGAATGCGCAAGTCGCCGTCCACCTATGAAGCACAAGCGCACCAATCGAGCACTCGAGCGGGACCCAGTGCTCGCCACACTCGGCATCGAAATGCATGCGCGATAGCCAAATATAGCTCAATCGTCCTTCCCATACTCATCGTCGATCGAATAAATAAAAAATTCGAAGTTTTGTGAATAGACGCTGTTTTTCACGTATAGAGGAATGCCAATATTCTTGACGATGCCGTTTTCAATAAACGCGCTGGCCGATCACAGCAGGAGAGAATTAAGCTGAAACTCGTTTCCCGCTAACAAGGCGACTGCGATAAGTCCAAGATTTATTCCCGCATTCACGCTTTCAATGCGTTCGGCGGTGAATACGCGCCACCGGCGCGAAGCGACGTACGGGTAAGAAAGATGGTGACCAGTGTTCGGGTTCTTCGTGAGCGTCTTGATGAAACGGTCTGGGATATTCGCCGGAAGGCAAACGCCGTGTAAATCGAAAGCCGCAGAAAAACCCACATACGACGGGGTTCGTAACTGACATTAGTCTTAATGTCGGGACAACCAGCGCATTTCCCGCCGATACCGACACGGTACGCACGGACGGTAGATGCTCAACGGGATAAAGGGTTGTAAATCTTCTCTTGGCCATGGGGAATTGAGAGCTTGAAAATCACGATTTACGAAAGTGGGCAAGCGTCATTTCCTCGTAATCTGTTACTAATTTGAACAAAGTTCCGAGTGATTGAAACCTTTGATGTTTGCGCTCGCAAATCACGGTTATCACTCTCAGGTCATCACTCGCGCATTCGAACCCTAAAATCCCGCGTATAAGGAACCCTTTTTTCGAACATAAAATGCTTCGGAATTTCGCCGGAGTGATGGAAAATGTATGTTCTGATGATTTCCTGAACGTGCATGGCCATAAGATGGACCATGAAAAATTTCTAGAACATCAAATGATTTTCATCAGTTGGTTGGAGCTTTGAGCCCTTCCTCGGTCAAGATGGGGTTTCTCATACGCGGGATTTCGGGGTAGAGGCACTGCCCACAACAAGCACCGCACCGTAGCAGTGGGAGACTCAATTCATGGAATCAATTGAGCAGTCGAGGGAATGGTAACATGGCCCATGAATTGCGAGTAAACAGTGGAGAGCTAAGGATATCGTCCCAAAGGGTCCAGTTGGCGTTTGGTGCCATTTTTACTTCTGGAAGCAGGAAAACCATCCTGTGAATTTTGATCCATCCTGGATTTGGACGCTTTCGATGCTTGAGGGAAAACGATATACCATCATGTCTACGCGTAGGGTTCCAGACTCCGGTAGCATCCATCTGCTGAGTTCAAACAGGAGAAGTTGGTCAAATTTCACCGCCTCAGAAGGGCCAGGACGTAATCCGGGTACCAGTCTGGGGGTGTGCTCAGGACATGATGTTCCCGACTCCATTCCTTTGTTCAGGAGCATCCCTCCCGTTGAGCGATCGCTTCAGAATCAGTGTCGGGCTCGGGTACCGCATGACCTACTTCTGATGAGCCACGCGCTTGGCGGCAAAAAATCTTCATGAACCTGAGAAGCCCCGGTTGAAGGAAGACGTGATAGAGTGAGGACTTTACCTATTTGCAGCCCCCCATGAGAGTGTGCGATACAAGGACTTGAGATCGTGTCCCGTCGTTTTCTTATATTCGTTGTTTCACAGCGCAGAGCTACCAGCCGGGTCGAATTACCAGACAAGGGTTATGTATGGGCCGTCAATCTCGTCGCACGGATTCGCCTGTTGCTTTGTTTCATATAGAGCCTTTCCTCGAGAGCGTTTGGCTCAGGCAACGAAATCTCAACATATTCACTTCTCGGATGCTTCGATCGAACCGCGTCCACTTGCGGATTTCGACGTTTGCGCCGAGATTCCTCGACTTTACTCCCCTAATCCAAGACCCGACCGAAACGGGTAGGTTCAGTTGAAGAAGGAGCCCGTTTAGCACCAAAGACAGCTATGAATGAGCGTATTTATTTTTTCCGAGTCTCCCAGCTCAAAGTGATCCTGTGAGCGAATCGAATATGATCATACCACGCATGCGCACCAAGCAACGACGAATAGCGATTCCGCAGGCTACAATATATTCCGGACATGACACGATTTGAAGATCGACTGTTCCTTCCTCAGCTGCCTTGCTGATTCTGGACAGGCGGGTAATTATCGTACAGGTCTTCATGGATTGTCGAAACGGTCCGAAAATACGCATCTCCGAACTTGTAGTCCAATACGTGGTGCCGGATCAAGAAGTCCAAGATAACCGGCAACGTAGAGATGTTGAACTTCGCGGGATCCATCGCTAGATCGAGAAGGTCTTCGAGAGGAACTTTGATGAACTCATCGACTTCGCCATCATTTCCTCTTGGTTCGAAATCCGGGGGGAGGATCGCGTCATAGCAAAACAAGGTCTCCGGCGCAAGTCCTTTCAGGTCCTCGAACAGAAACGAGACATGACCAACCGGACGCGACCAACGCTCTATCTGCTGACTCGAAATTGAGGCTTCTTCAAAAGCCTCTTTTTTCATGCACTCTTCAACCGAGGTTCCGGACTCCAGCCCGCCGCCCACCATGGTGTCAAGTTTTCCAGGATACTCTGCCTTCGTTTGCGCGCGTCTCTGAAGCCAATAGAACCGATTTCCATCTGGGTCTATGGTGTAGCCATTTATGTGAACGCCGTATCGTTTCAAGCCGAAAATATAAGTCATTGATCTTTCGATGCGGAAGACGGGCTCCGTCCCAAACTTCTCGACGACATCGTATTCCTCATTCCGCCATGATCTCAGTGCAGGGAAAGCCTTGACCGCGCAGAGTTCTTTGAGAATTCTCCTCAAATTCTCAGTGATCTCGTCCGGTGTTCTCCAAGCCTTCAATCTCACCGTTCCACTCTCGAGCTCGAAAGCATTGCTGTGCTTCGAAAGAATCTCCCAATGCTTCGGTCGAAAAACGCCCACCGCTCGGTCCGCAGCGACGAAAGTATACCCGTCCGACTTGAGAGTTCTCCGAAGATTGTAAACTTGGAGCACTTCCTTGAGCTGTTTAGCTTTGCGCTGCGTTTGGGCCATGACTTTACTCTGCTGAAACCTATTCCAGCAGAGTTTCTCGGATTATAGTTTACGTCAGATTCACGAGCGAGATCCACGACTCGCTGACCGATCATCGGTGTTTCACTCCGTTCGTAAGTCTTTCTCGATCATGCTATTTTGACGTCGAAATCACAACAGTAACGGAACGGATTCCAGAAAATCACGGATGCTGGCGTGGCGCGAACGTTTGAAAAAGGTCAATGTCAACCAGCATCGAATCTTCCATAAGATTGTGGTTTCTCAAAACGCAACGATATGTGTCTGTATATGTTTCAACAGTGCGTTCCATGGCCATCTAAGACTCTTGCTTGCTCCACAGCAGCAGCGAGCGCCGCTGGTGTATTAGTTCAAAGTCTGAGTTTGTTCACACTCTAAACAATACCGCTACCAGTAGACGGTGATGAGCAACCTCGGGAATTTTGCAAAAATTAGTCTTCGCGGATTCTTCGCCGATTTCTCCCTGAGTTCTTGCGGGGACATGTAGCTTGATTTGAGTATGCGAGGCGCAGAAGCTGAGTTTCAGCAGGCACTCTTTCCTACCCTAATTACCAATCGTCATCTCGGCCTCATCAGCCATAACTTCCCTTCCGAGACGAAAGGCCTCCGGGAGTTCCCTTACACCGTTCCGCAGCTATCCAACGTTGGAACTCAAAGAAGTGCTTCCGTGGCCGGAGTATCGGTTCACTCACGGTTCGGTGAGAGAAATCGAAAGTGGCTGCGGTCCTGGAGCGATCGGCATTTTCGACAACAACCTAACACCGATTCTACCTCAAATTCAACACCAGCTCTACAGATTTTTACGGATGGAATTGCGGGACTCTGCCTCAATCGGAGAGCTGGTCGGAATTCCTGGCTAGACTACAAGAAAGTCACCAAGGTACTCAAGGGACGAGGTACCTTAGTCCCCGGTTTTTTCTCCGTATGTAGCAACACGAGCTGAAGCTGCCTTGAATGCATAATCTCAGACCAGGAGTTTTGACGGGCTGTATTCGGGCGTTCCGAGATGAGGAAAGCAACATGGAATGATGAATTTTTGCACGAGAGAAAGAAAAGTCGCGCGATTCGGTTGAAATCGCCCTCAGTATGTTCAGGCGAACGTTTTATGTCACGTGATGATCCTTTACAAGCGTAGGTACGAGGTGATCTCCGTCGAATTCATGGAGAGAATTGAATAAATGAGTATTTGATTCGCTGGAACGCCCAGCCTGAACCGTTTAAATCATAATTTCCGTCGATAAACCGAGGTCAAATCCCCGGCACCGTCGACATCTGAGCCCCAGAGTTGAAAGAGTTCTCAGCTTCCGGTCAGTCTACTCATTTTGGGTAACGTTCTTGAAGATTTTGGTGAATCGTTGAACTTGTGTTTATAAGAGCAGTGGCGTAGCTTGAATCGATAACGTGATGTCGAACCAGAAAATCGAGAACTGTCGGAGCAGATGTAACCTTAAAGCGCTCGGGATTCGTAATAATCTCCAAGAGGCCACGGATGGACATCTGAACGAACTCTTCGACTTCTCCATCGTTGGCTCTCGGTTCGAAATCGTGCGGCAAATTAGCATCATAGCAGAAAAACGTCAGAGGGTGCGTCCCAAGATTATCTTCGTACACAAATGACACAGTGCCTGTTGACTTGACATGTTTTCTGCACGAATCCTCGCAGATGGACGCCTCTTCGAAGCATTCTTTCCGCATAGCTTCGAGCGGGGTCAAGCCAGCTTCTAATCCCCCACTGACGAGGATGTCCAGCAAGCCGGGAAACTGCGGTTTGTTTTTAGCGCGTCGCTGGAGCCACACGAACTCTATTTCGTCATTCTTCTTCACGAAGCCGTTGATGTGAACACCGTAGCGCTTTATGCCAAATAAAGATGAAGCGGATCGCTCCATCAGGAACAGCGGTTTGTCACCGAACTTCTGTGAGACTCCAACCATTTCGTTGCGCCAGCCCCTGAGACATCTGAAGAGATCCTTCCCTCGGAACTCTTTCAGCAGAGCGGCCAGTGCCTGAGTGATCTCATTGGAGTTCTCGCGCGAGATCAAATGGATTTGAGCTTCCTTGGTATCGACCCGGAACTTGCCAGGAGCGTGTGCCTCGAGTCTGGCACAGTCAGTGGAACTCACAACTCCGACAGGCTCTCCGTTGACAAAAAACGTCAAAGTTCGTGATTTGTAGTCTGGTTTGAAGATCTTGAGGAATTCGTTGAGCGCATCAATCTCACTGGACGTCGGACACGCCATCTCTCTGTTTTGTCTGGTTCGCTTTCGCGGTGACACCTGTTGAGTTCGAGTGAGAGGGAGGTAAGCCAACAGTCGGTGCCGAGTATGAAGGCTTTTCACCAACAATGGATACTTTACTCATCGGAGAGGTAGAGAATGTCAGGTATTACGAGTGGCGTTCGATCATGATACAGCATCTCCGGAATAAATCTGATCAATATTTTGTTAGGGCTCACGGCATGGCAAAAAGCTTCCAGCCCGTGTTTCCGCGCATGCGAAGAACCACACTCACCCCAATGTTTTTCACGGGCTTCTAAGAAGTACTTGGCGACGGATTGGTATATGGCGGAGAAAGCTTCGAGTCGTCCTCGCTGTGTCAAACTCGTCAAGCTCGGCTGCGGCTGACAGCGCTGCTCTTGCCGTCACTGCGCGAATAAAAATGAGACACCTGCCCGCGGGATCCTTCAGCGCTCACCATAGAAGCCTTCATAGAAGCTTACCTCATATGGCTCCGCCGAAACTCCACAGATACGTCGTCAGAGCTCATGGAGGGCTGAACCGTTGGAGCGGACCCTGGTCCAAGTACTGTCACGATAATCAGCCGCGGAAGAAAGCCGCGGTAGCACGATTCGAATCGAAAGTTGAGGAACTTTCCCCGATCAGCTGTTGGAACATGGCGGCCTCCTCCGAACAACGGCTGAGAGCCACAGAAATTCCTCGCTTGCAGTACAATCAATTGCGAGAATAGTGAGAAGTCCACGTACCTAGACAGTGTTCCGGAACTCGGAGTTACACAGGGGGTGAGCGACTATAATCCGCTATCTGGAGTCTCCCTAAGACCTTTCGGGTACTTCTCCAGGTTTCCACGCGCGCCTCTTGTTGCGGCGACGGAATTCGCCGGCACTTTCGAATGGCTTCAAGAGGCAAAGACGAGTCGTTATTGATCAAAGCTAATTTCCAGGATACCGGCATCATGTTCGTGAAGCGACCCGAGCCGTCGGAAGATGTCACCGATCTCGAAAGACAGCAGGAGAATTTTCTCAACGCAAAAACCAAAGCATCTGCCACTCTGAAGCGAGTAAATCCAGCTGATGAGCGAAGCTGTGAAGATGATGCATCAAAGCACGTCGCGAGGAAGCAGTCCCGTTTCAAAGCTGAGCGCGATCAGGCTCGAGGACGGACACCTCAAGCAACGGAGATCAGCCTGAATGATGTTGTCATGCAAGATCTTGTGGTGAGTCCGCGATCTGTTTGTCAATATTCCATTTTCGCGTATCCGAGACATCTCCTGGACCCCTCATCTTGAACATGGACACTCACATGGAATTAGATCCTCACAACGATTGTGAATACTCCTCGAGGGAAACGCGACTGTTCTCAAGAACTCATTTTCCATTCCTTGAAGGAGAGGCCCGGAACAGCGATCTATGTACCAGCTGCTCCAACTCTGGAGAACCTCCCCCAACCCTTCCCGAAAGTCACCAGAAGGGATATGACAGTTTCTGCTCAAGAAGGGAAGAGTATCTTCATGAGCTGTATAGACTCTCAACAGCGTGCTGCGGAGAGTCAAGAGACGCCCCCGGCTGAAGAGTTGATGGATTGTGAGTTTTGACGGAGGGAAGCCTCGAACATTAGCTCTCCCGGAAAACCTTCCCGATCGTAGCACATCCTAGCATGGCCTGAATTGACGTATCCAGTTGAGATTGAAAGTTGATATCTTTGCAGCTGAGTACGACGCAATACACCAAGAAAACTTGAGAAAACTACAGGCGATGTCCATGGATGAAATTCTGCAGGCCCAGTCCGAGTTGCTCGGAAAATTGGACCCGAATCTGGTCGCCTTCATAAAGAGTCGGAAATCCAAACCAAAGCCTGCGGCCAAACAGATCCTACGAGGCGGTTCGCAAGTGGGTTGTTCTCTTTTTTTTTTGCTCCAATATCTCTATTTCAGAATCGCCCGTATGATTATAGGAAGATGCTCGATCTTGCGTTCAATATCAGATTTGTTTCCGAGAAGAAGCCCCTCCCCCTCATTTCATTAGTTTTCCATTCTCATCGATCCAGATTGACGACGCTGCCTTGCAACAACTCCTCGCCCCCGAGCGCGTCGCCCCTCCGGGTCCGAGTACGGCCGAGTTCAGTGAAGACGAACTACCGCTCAACCCATCGGAAATGTCGAAATTCCCGAACATGAACTCAGTAGAAAAGGAGAAACTGGCTTGGATGACATTGCTCCCGAAACCGAAGAAGTCTGACGATAACCGGAAGTTCACCTGCAGGTTCGATCTTGAAGGTGAGGAACCGCGACCAGGACCAACGGACGGCTACTGACGCGAACGACGGATACAGAATAAGATACAAAGATCACTCTAGAGCTGGTTATGGAGCGGCAAAGCATCACTCCTCAGTTTCCTTCGCTTCAGGTCGCATCCTGGCTCCCCATGCAGACTTTCCCACCCAGAGCGCTCTTCATCACCACGGTGACGAGCCAGAACGAGCAGGTTATACCATTGATGAACTTGCGAAGCTTCTCGCGTCCGCAGTTCAATCTCAGCGAATCTTAGCACTTCAAGTGTTCTCAAACATTCTCAACAACGTGAGTGATCCCGTCCGAGACATCGAGTAATCTTATTAGAGCAGCATGACTTCTTGCTGAAAAGGCACCAAAGAACTATTGTGTTTTGTGAATTCCAGCATCATTCCGGAAAGTACGATAAAAGCTTCCCGGATGGGCCAGGATTGATAGAGTCCTTGGTCGAGAACGGTTTTCCGACCCTTCTCAGGGTCGCTCTAGATGACCAGAGCGCTACCCAGCTGTCGGAAGCTTTGAAGACTCTCCACAGTCTAATCGTCAACCCCAGCGATGAGGTAAGTCAGCTTGCTAGCGACAAGGGTTTCAGGGGACAGGGAAAAAGTCATGCGACCTCACTGGTTGGTGGCATGCGCTCGAAGCTGAATCCGTTTGACATGAACGCTTGCCAGCAATAATTCTGGAGAATAAATGAGTTGCGCGTCGAAAACTGACGTGCGCGGGCTGATTGGTTAGCGTTCTGGTTGAAGAGTACTAGACGGCGTAAAGTTCCCAGGCTTCTGTTTCCACCAAGTAAGAGCGACTTCGGGATAATTATCGAAAATCAGGACTTGTCCGCATCCGAGGTTGATTTCTAGCAGTTTTCGATGGTTCATTGAATGTTCGGAGATGAATCCGTAGACTTCGGTGGTTTTTCTCGCGAAATCCTGGGATTTGATCAACGCTTGCAATGCCGCTATATGTTCAACCACAGCGCCGTGAGTTTCAAACTGCATGAGTCATACTCGTCGGCATGCAAAGAAAAGTTGGCACCGTCCAGGAATCGAACCTGGGATTCACAGTTTAATCATAAGTTGTGCGTGATACCACTTCACTAACGGCGCTACGTGTCGTTCACGACGAGCTCAACCACATAATGCTAAGCACTTGCATGTGTCATCAAGCAGGCAAGGTGTGGCTAAGCTCGTCATGGATGTATCGTAGCGCCGTTAGTGAAGTGGTATCACGCACAGCTTATGATCAAATTGTGAGTCCCAGGTTCGATTCCTGGACGGTGCCAATTTTTCTTTGCATGCTTTGCGTGCATGTACGCATTGCGCTCGAGTATTAGAATCGTTCTCTAAATTGACGATTGGTTCCTAGATTCAATGAAGCAAATATGACTCATCTGTGATCTGTGAATCCTAGTTTCGATTCCTGGATGGCGCCGTTTTTTCTCTGCATGTTTCGCTTGCGTGTTGGAATTTGGTTTGAATATCAGGATCGTTCTCTAAAACGAGATTTTCTCTCAAATTCAATTAAAAGCATTTGGAGAGATCACGGCGAGCCCAAACAGCCGATCGGAGTTGAGTTTTCCGCGTTTCTGTGTAATCCATCATTTCCATCAGTTCCCATCGTTTTGCTCCCGAGGCGCTCAATAAAATATTGATTGATCCTGCCCCAGATTTGTCTCGATCTCATCTGCGACTGGACTGATGAAGAGCCGTACCTCCGACCGGCGATAGAGAACCTCAACAGCACGAAAACTGAGAACGTGAATCAAATGTCAGACTCGGAGCTCGTTGCCGCCGACGTCGTGCAAGGGCTCGTGAGGATGAACGTATTGCCGCGAATAAGGTGCGTATCTGTATTCTGATGTTGGGCCCTAATGTCGATCGGCACAGAACAAGGTCCGGCGTATGGTTCTTCGGAACTTTTTCCTGGTTATTTTTGTCCCTCATCGAACATTTCTACCTTAAGGTATCTTCTGGAGGTTTGCCACCCGGACGCCGGCGCAGTGGCTGCGGCGCTGGGAGTTCTGACTCGGATCGCGAGACACTGTCCGGAATCAGCGACGCAAGTGGCTGAATGTCCCCGACTCTGCTCTTTCATAGTCGAAGCCTACTTGCCTCTGTACGGCTGGCACGTACCCGAAGTCGTTTCAGGAAAACTGGCAACAAGTGAAGGCGTACCTCTAGCTTTGGCCATGAAATTCGTGAGGGTTCTGTGCCAGTCTTCAAACTCAGCGGCTGTGAAATTGCTGGTGGAACGTCGACTGGAACGATTGATCGCAAACTTTCTGAACCTGGATCCCGAGTAAGATTCGCTCTGATATAGCTATGGAGTTTGAGGACTCCAGGAGCCTCCAGGAGTTCGATGTGCCTTTGAGTCCTCCTGATAGTAGAAGTTTTTCCAGGGAGAACAAACTTCCGAAGAAAGAGGTTCTCCAGCTCCAGCTTGAATCACTCCGTCTCTTGCGGGTGCTGCTCCGGCACGGCTTGGTTCTGGCGCTCTTCGACGATCTATCACCAATAATCATACGACAGATGCAGTTTGCAAAACAGGTGAGCAGAACCTGCACAGAGCAGAGCCGTTCGGCGCGCTCATCTCTCGAATATGATGGCTCGAGGCAGGTCCGGAAATCCAGAATGAAACCTCATTCGAGTTTAGGTGGGAAAAATCAGAACCGTTGATTTTCCAGATTTCCTGTCAGAGCCGGCACGGGGATCAACAGCTATTCGACCTCCAGTACGCGTCTTGCTTGATACAGTGCGTACATGCCCGCATGCGGAGCATCGTCCTCAACGATCCGGACGATTGGACGCCTCTACCGAAACCTGTGATTGACGCCGCAATAACAGCTAGCCAGCGCTGGCTTCGTAACCTATGTGAAGACAATTTGCGATTGACCGCTTTCGGAACGCTGTCTGTGGTCCTCCGTTTCCTGGCGGACGTTCGGTGCCACAAAAAGGACTTAGATGTCCTTCCTGTGATATCAGCCCTACTCAGCGTGCCTCAGAGCAAGTGGAGCTCACTCTGGCATGACTTGGAGCAGAATTCAATGGTCCTGCTCCGATCTACGAAAGCGGGAACTCAGAGGGACATCCAGGCTCTCACGAGTTTGGCATCAATTCAGTTCTGCGACGGTGCGTGTTTGTAGCATGATGCACGCCTTTTTCGGTTATCATTCCCGGGAAGATCAGAATCATGATTCTACCAATCCCACAGTCGAGTTTTTGGTCTGAAACCGGTATCGAGTGCGACTGAGACGAAGCTTTACTTTCCAGAGTGCGTCATTCCCCTAGCGAACGAGAGAAATCCCGTGTTTTTCTTGAATTCAGTTCTCTACTTTGTCTGGACCAGTGTTGCTGAGGGAGTTTCCGATTCCACAAAGCTCGCAGTAAGGATGCTTGGCGACGACGGCCTCACCAAGTACTTGAAGCGGCTGGAATCATCCGATTTGTCTTCGGGCTGGTTTTCGCGCACCGAAACCTCGTTGCTGTACAGGACCATCCGTCTCTGTGACGTTCTCTCCTCGAAGGAAAGCTCTTCGTGGACCGAGTCTGCGCCGAAGCCAGACCTAGGATTTTACAGAGAATGCGCGTTGAACATTCTGCCTCTGTTCAGTCCCGATCGGGCGATTGCGGTGCGGAGTATTCTGAACCTGATCAACAACCCTCGTTTCATCTTGAATGGGTTCGTCGCGACACTCACCTGATCGATATGATACCGATGTTGCATGTTCTGCCCCGATGGAAGCGTTTCCGGAAACCCCAAGGTCGAGGTTTTTTTTGGAAATTTTTCTCCTTGTTTTCAGCTCCACTCCCGAGGAAATAGTGGCGAGACACACCGTGAATGCAACCACTGGAAGTGTTCAGAGCCTACTGGGAGAAGTTCTCGATGATCTCCGCTCGGTTACGAGCTATGTGATGGACATCGTGAACTTCCTATCGGGCAGCATTGCTCCCAAATACTTGTGAGTTGCAATGATATTAGCCTCATTCAGGAATGATTAGAAATCAGATTGTCCACCCTTCATTCGATGATGCCGTTGAAACGACGTCGTTTTTTGTTGCAGGGAGACGAGTATGTTAAAAAGTTCCCAATGTGAGTTCCTTTTCACCGGCGCACTCTTACCCAAAGATTGGATGTACTTCCCCCTGCGGATGCTGTATGCAGAATCGCTAAAGCATGGGAAACCAAGTCAAGAAGACGCCGGACCAGGAAAATCAGAAACTTCTTCGAATCTCGAACCAGCACTCCGATGTCTCCAGAACATCCTGCTGTTATCTTGCACGTCGACAGTTCTTAGGAGGCTCCCTCCTCTGGTGAACTTCGTGAGATTGGCTTCTGTGTTTGTAATAGGTCCGTATTCTCGCGCTCGGAAGACTTTTCAGAAATCTCTCGATCAGCCCGAGTCAGTCAGAACCAGACCCGATCGCATCCAGTCGGGAGCTTTTTCATAAGTGTCCCTTATCATTCCAGACTGCGAAACATTCCTTGATTCCGAAGTCAAAGCTCTCTTAGGAGTTCTATTCTCGAACCTCATCGCGCCCGTATCGAAGAAAATGGGATTCGACCAGGACTCGCTGAAATGGGACGGCTTACCAGCTTTCTCTGACTTGTAAGTGCGCTAAATCCCTGCTGTCTTGCGAACACGGTGGAACATGATCGTGGATTGTATCGTTTGATGAGACAACTAAGGTCGAACACCTCGGAACCTGCGCATCTCAAGAGAAAGAGATACTGTTCACTTCCAGTTATCCGCTTCTCATCGAGCAGTTCGGCGCGTGCTCCTACGGAGACGATGTTTTCTCCAATTATCTGTTGTGTCCTCTACAAATGTGTTATCACAAAGACCTCCGTAAAGTCCTGTACATTGAGAATTCGCCAGTGCTTCGTGCCTTGACGGTTGTCGAAGGGGAAGTTCCTCTCACCCATTTCGTTCTGCCCCGTGAAGCTGATCCTGACTTGTTGATGGCGTACAGATCCGCACTTTCTTCAGGTAACCTCGATGTTCTTTGACTGATATGGTGTCTGCGTCGTCCAGGAAAATTTCTGTTGCTTCCGTTATTGCATGTTGTAACACTGATTGCGTCTGAACTTCAGGTACCGTCATCGATAGTCGGAATCCACTGATGTACAAAATTTTGACCGCCCATCTTTGTTGAGCCCCTACCTGGGACCTCGTCTCTGTTGCCAAAAGATAAACCTTCAATATATGTGTATAGCGGACCGCAAAAGGTTCGATGTTCCGAACCTTGTGGGAGTCGTGTTTAATGAGAATAAATCCCGAACGGCGATGCTGCTTCATTTTATAATCATGAGTGCACTCTCTTGGGTCGACAGCACTGGAAATAATCGCATATTTTGGCTGGAAAACTTGAAATGGGTTTCTCAAGTACAAGCGCGATCTTAGAAGATGTTCAAGATCAAAAGTTGTTGTTGGGAATCCGGTTGAATCTCCGACTGGTCTCGGGCAAGGTAACTTGTCCGTCACAAGTACCGAAACAGTTAGACCCCGCGTTCCCACGTTACGGATCGCAGGAGGAAGAATCTAGAAAGTGGCGGGTGCTGGATTCTCAACTTTTCTACGAGTTTGCATTCCGAACGACTGCCCACCATGCAATATTCGCACCATCTCAAAGAGAGGGTTCACGGAAATGCGTGGCATTCGAGAGAAGAAACAGCCTCGCTTCTGCTTCACTGCCATTTGATACAGAAACTATGAATGTGGAATGTGCAACAATCACACGCGGTGAATGTTTTTCGATTCAGTTTATTTATTCAGTTCAACATCAATGCTCGGTATAATGCATCGGCGATGGCGGATGCTGAATGGAATAGTAAGAGTTATGATTGATGGTTACTTTCACGGGAGCGTTTCTCCCCTCAACCAATTGAACACTTTTTTCATCGAACACGGAGGGAGTTCCTCTGAAAATTTGATTTTGGACCGAGATTGATCCCCATTGTAACTACGTGGACAGCACAGGACTCTCCAGAAGAATTTGAGAATTGAAATCTCCAGAAGTGACGAAAGTTTCTGGAGCCTGGATCTTCTGGACAGTGCTCCCGCTTGAGCTCGGTCGACGATTGAGAATTAGGGGAAGAACCATGTCATTTGAACACCACACCATAGCTAACTCGATCGGCACAGCAATAATTTGAAATTTTCCTAGCCGTAGGATCAGCTCGAATCGAGTTGGTCCAGATGTCATTTTGGTACACCCGTACTCTTAACACTACTTCTCAGAATGGTCACAGAGTGTCAGCCATAAATGCTAACGGAAATTCAACTACCGAGCGAGTTCTGTTGTCGTGACATTGAATCACTGATTTTTCAAGTCATCATTATCTTAATTATATTCCAACATAGATTGAGTTTAAATGAAAGTCTTCGCATTTTGTCATTGACTTCCGATCCGCAACGGAAGCCACTGCTCTATTCCGCTTACCGGCGTCTGAATCTTGGCGCAAGACAGTGAAGTAACCTCCAAGCGAAGGTATTTCGTGGAATGTCAATCTTACCCCTGCTGCGATTTCTTATCGTCGATTCGAATATTCTTCATTATCAGAGACTGGACAGCATGTGTCACTCGTGGATTAAAATCATATAATGATGATATCAAGATGATAATCGAAATCGGTAATCATATCAGAAGACTTGGAATGACGAAGAGAAATGGTATCAGTAGATAAGCGTCAGCTACCTGGGCTATTTGTGTAGAAGGAGGGCTGGGAGTTTCATCCAGGATGAGAAAACTCCTCTGGAAAGTTACTGACGACACACGCAAACCGATTTGGCTCGTCATTGGGACATTGGTCAATAGCTGTGGAGATTTGTTTGCAAGAGTTCAGAGAGAATTGAGTTTCTAACGGTTCTGTAAAACATTTTGACTTTTGTACTTTGATGAAGCGACCGTTGAGCGCTCAGAGGCGTTACCGAGGATCGCTTCGCCCTCCTGGTACCAAAAATACATCGGAACAGTATTGCCGCCACTTCCCCTCGGTCTTGAACAGGAACTTTTCGAAGTCCCTGAATTGATTCAATCAACGTTCTCGTTCCTGTCGTGTCTAGTGATTCAATCATCGTCCCTATCCTAACTAGATCAGCCTTCCTAGCCACCATCACGGTCGCCTCCATACGTGCCCCTTCGATCACTCGATAGTTGCTCAGCGGTATCATCAAGCAAGCTGATTGAATTTCATTCCTTTCCTTACATTTCCGCCAACGTATTCAAGAGCGCTGGCTGCATCTGCTGCGCCAGATCTCACTTCCTAACTCAGTCTTCCGAAGAGTCTTCCGTTATCCTAATCGTGCACATCAATTAACATCGTGTTTGGCTCACCAGTCAGTTAAAAACATGCACGAACAAATATCCATGTTTTCTCCGTAGAAATCGGAGACATCTGACCCGGAAAAGAAATAGTACCTGAACGAGGGTCGATTTGCTTTTCGTTTTGAATGAGGAAGCCACGGCAGAATTGTACAGTGTCGATATTTCGCGGCGGAATCGTTTGGGAACAGATGTCGCCGATCGTTTCGCCTTGGACCGACAAGACTAGACGACCAATTACAAACAGTAGATCCCTCCGAATAAAAATCGTTCGTCAAAAAATCATCTAGTTCACCTTATCGGTATGAGGCTGTCATTAAGTTTTGTCATTCATAATGCACCTTGAATTTGTTTTACTTCATCCCTCTCGACGCGCACCGCGACCCGAGGGCTCGACGGCGTACTACATCACCATTGAACGATCAAAGAATGAATTGACCAATGGATTTTATGGCAAATCAATTGATCGACCCATTATTCGAGCGCTCAGTACGCCGATGTAGATTCATAGCAGCGAACGAAATCTCAAGATTCAGTGTCGATGGAAATCGGCTATTAAATACTTGCGTCTTGGGTTCGCACTCTCGTCAGTCACGTACTCCGTGTTCTCATGTTCGCGCATGTACGTCGGCGTAGGTATATTTGTTTCTGTATATTAAATCTTCCACCTCAAAATGCGAGTCTCAAAAACTTCTGCTAACCCACGAACTGACCCGACCATCTGCACCGGGCCGTCGATGGACAAGATTCCGTTCGAAACCGTTCCTCGCTGCATTGGGTGCAAGCATATCCGCACTGCGAAAGTTTGGCGCAGACGCGTGCAGATGCATGTGGAGACAGTAACGCGTTGAAATCAGAGGAGCAGGATGGTCGTGTCGGAGCGCGTGCATTCGCGCGCACCTTAATATCTATAGTAGTTCGGCTTGAAGGGTCCAGCTTTGTTGAGCCCCATGTACTTGGCCTGCTCATCAGTGAGCTCGGTGAGGTGGGCGTCGAATGTGGGCAGATGAAGAGATGCGACATACTCGTCCATCTTCTTCGGAAGCAAGTAAACGTCAGATTTGTAGCGTCCGGCCGTGGCATTGAACAGCTCGATAAGGGCCAGCGCCTGGGTAGCCGCGGTGATGGACACCACGAACGACGGAATCGACGAACAGGACAGGTTGACCAGGCGGCCCTCGGCGAGCAGAACGATACGTTTTCCGTCAGGCCAGATGACGTGATCCACTTGCGACCTAAAAATACCGTCATTCAATTATAGAAAACCCGTCGAGGGTACGTCGTTCTATTGGACGGCTCTCTCTCTCCAGACAGAAGTCGACACGATCGATTTCGGGAACCGCGGGGCCAATGGCGAGACCACACCGCGTCAGACGTTCGAAACCGCGGTCGGCGGACTGTTCTGCTGATAACGAATGCGAATATCGAATCGGGAAACCTCTCGTCTTGATATATGACTCACCGAACTTTTTCCCAATTGAGCTCAGGGGTTTTTAGACTTTGAACATCGATTTCGGTGTTCGAATGACCCATGTTACATACGATACATCCATTTTTCAGTTTGTCCATATGCTCGCGAGTTACTACCATCTTGTTCCCGGTTGCTGTAACGAGGATGTCGACATTGCGAATCACCTCGTTCATCTTCACAACGCGGAATCCATCCATGCTGCAAAGGTTAGAAAAATGGACCTGATGATACTTGAACTCCGATCATAGCATAGAGATGCTTTGGGTCTGATGTCACTTTGAATAGGGGGCTCGATTCAACGGAATGTTGTGCGAAGATGATGAAGACTAGAATAATTGGGCAACTTACCAAGCTTGCAATGCGCAAATTGGGTCAATTTCAGTTACGTAGACGACGGAACCCATTCCCTTGAGGGCAGAACAGCAACCCTTGCCGACTTCTCCGTAGCCGCACACAAGAGCTTGTTTACCGCCAAACATAACGTCAGTCGATCGCTTCAAACTGTAAGGACAGGGGGCGCTCATTAGCCAAAGCCGAATTCCGAACTTATAGTTCGAGGCATCTCCTGGGCGGTTTCCAGGATATTTGGGCTGTGATCCGACAAATGATACCAATATTTATTTGCAAAACTTACGCATCCAAGATGGACTCTCTACACGAATACAGATTGTCGAACTTGGTTTTCGTAACCGAATCATTCACGTTCATGGCTGGCACGCTCAGCTTTCCTGCCTTGGCCAGCTGGTAGAGGCGGTGAACGCCGGTCACGCTTTCCTCGACGATGCCTTTGATCAGGTTGAAGGTGGCTGGGTACTTTTTCAGCATCAGGTGAGTGGCGTCTCCTCCGTCATCGAGGATCTGCGTCGTCGTCGAAAAAGCACGCGGGGGAAGAAGTGAACTTTGTTAATACGAGAGGGAATTCAATTTTCTCGCCTACTGCGATGCAGGCGTCTCTAGGACTACATCGGCACCTGTGGCTTCTCCATTGAATTTGTCTGGCCGTGTCGCCCAGCACCACTCAACGATGCCCGTGGAGCGTGAACCGTAGCCGGCAACCGCTGAGTTTCATCGCAAATTGCAAGGCGTGGCAGCGACTATCATCGACTGCTTCCGTAGCACTCAAACGCGACCAGAGGAACAACCGCACCGGAGACGACGCAATGAAACCCTCGACCCAGACAGGAACTTCCCAGGAGCCTTCCGTGCTAACATCCATCTTTATGGAGACATAAATGCTCTCTCGCAGAAGCTGCGCGTGAGCAAACAACTAGAAGCAAGCGGCGGCGCTTGGTACTCTTGATACAAATGGTTACGAGCATGGTCATCGAACGTTTTCCGATCATCATGTGGTCGACAATGTTGCTAGAAGGCTCAGCTGGCAAATCGTCCGATGCTTTTTATTCCTTCTCGCGTCACTGAGCTCACAGAGTGCTCGTTCGCTCCCACTGCATTTCGATATCGCTACAAAGAATCGAAACGAACCCTATGGGGTAACCCGAGAGGCCCTGCAGGGTCCAACTCCCACACCATCCGTGCTAGAGGAGAACTACGTGTGCGAAGTGTACATTGATATTTTCCTTCGTTTTGGGTATACTGTTCCTTCTAGATTCGAGCCAGACTGGTGAGAACACCTTGAGCAATCCGGGAACTTGCTGAGAAGGGATTTTGCACAAACATCCGCTGCGAAACCAGCGGACGGTGCCTTTGAGCGCATACTGAAACGTCGAGACTGCGCCACCCTTCCGGTTGGCCAACCGGGGAAATCGCCGCCGATATCTTATTCCGCAAACGCTCCTATGGAGAGGTCAGCGGTTTTGTTCCATCAAGGTCGGGGGTAGATTGGGCTTTTCTTCTTCCTCTTCCTTTTGAACAACAACCGAGCCCGCAGGGTTCATCCAATAAAGGAAAAAGCAACATAGTCTTGTCGCAGAGAATTCGATTCTGGAGGGATATCTAAGGCTCGAAAGTCGGGAGCAGCACCTCTGTAAAGCAGCTCAACCGTCTCTCGAGAGGAAACAGTGCGAAAAGCGGAGGATCATCGTATGCATTGGTAATAATGCAGATAAATCTGATGTTACGCATCCGGGATCGATAGGATGACTCGTTGAGGCTCGAGGGCAGCTCAAACTGGCTCCAAGCGGGAAAACGGGGTCCAAAAAGCTTCAAAATGGCGGGCCCCAGGATTGGAAAGGCAAAGAGGCCCCAGAAACGCTGTAATTCACTGTGAACACTTTGAACCGACGGGATGGCGCAGTGGAAACACGGCGGCCTCTCGAGCGGGAGGCTCCGGGTTCGAATCCCAGAGCCGGCTACTTCAAGAGAGGTTTCTATGGTTCCCTCTCTTCTCGGGTGAATACCGAAGTAGATATTAGGCCATAGCCGACCCGACCGCAGACAGGGCGCAGCCCTAGTGGCCTCCCAGGGGCCTGGCCCCCGGGGGAGATAGTGGGTTGAAAAAAAAAAATACCCTCACCATGTTGGGCTGCCAGCCCTCAGCTTGTACGCAGCGGTCGATGCACCACCAAAAATCGTCCTCGGTTTCGCCTTTCCACGCGAACACTGGGATGCCGACCTCCGCCAAGGCGGCCGCCACCTCATTCTGTAAGGGAGCGATTGAATCTGTTACTCCAAGGAGAAACCATCTTATCTCCTGGGTCCGGGAAGTAACGTACGAGATATGGAGACAGACG
Source organism: Neoseiulus californicus (assembly GCA_028455905.1). NCBI lineage: Eukaryota > Metazoa > Arthropoda > Arachnida > Mesostigmata > Phytoseiidae > Neoseiulus > Neoseiulus californicus. Next base: position 3,733,352 of record JAMQGS010000001.1, read on the forward strand.
GAAAACGATGAGTTTCCAATGTGAGTCCGAAACTTGGCAATCAAAAGATCTTCAAGCGTCAAAAATCCATTTTTGTTTGGAAATGCAAGCTCGTCTGCGATCTATCAAAAAGTGAATGAATCTGCATATCCAACTCACCTGCGTAGAATAAATGTTGCAAGGAGCCCAACGAACACTCGCTCCGAGAGCCACAAGTGTTTCAATCAACACCTGGAAAGAAGTAACCACCGCGAATGTTATTCTTGAACTCCACGTCTGTAACCACTCGACCATGTGAGTGTTTCCCACAGGCATCCGTTCTCGTCGATTCCGACTCGCGCCCAGAAGGCAGCAGATAGTTCGAACCCAGGTATGGATCTCTCACATGAAACGAGGAATAAAGATGGCGTCCGCGATCCAGAATTCGACCTCTCGGGAACGACTCGCAAGATCGTAAATGAAGAAACCTCGTAAAATTTCTGAACGTCGCGTCGCGTCGCCTCGACTTTCGTTGTTACGATTCCGCCCCCCGGGAAATGATCAGGAGTCTCCAATGCAAAGTAACGCACACTCGACTTGAGAGAATGGAATAGCACGCACGCGCCGTCGTCCGCTCGAGCGCTCTTCCGTGCGCACATACAGTCAGGGAGAATTCATCGTGGCAGAAGGTGGTGCCAAGGAGAATAAACAGCAAAAAAGCGGAAACACCGCAAGGCGCAAGGAGCTCGCATTGTGCACGCGAGGTACAGCATTCCAGTAGACGAACACGTCGCGAACAGAAAGCCCTCGTCAGTCGAACAGCCTTCGGCAGGCTGTTCACCAATCCATGCTGAAGACGACGGCTCATGCCGAGATAGATTCCCTAGAGAGTCCTCTCAACAAACAGCTAGACCTGCTGCAGGAGCACGGTGCGCAATTAGACCCTGCGGCCGACACCAACCGACCTATCGCATGAATTGTGTGTGGAACATACGTTCATCGGTACCTATTGAATGGACCACACACTTCTACGCAGCGAACCTGAATCGATTGTGACGTCCCCGAACTTCCATGAGCCCAACGGCTTCGGATATTCCGCAAACAAGTCCCTCGCGACGGATTCCTCAGCCCACACAACAAGAATAGATGCATGCGCCGACAAGATCCTCTTCGATTCTCTTCCCCCCCCCCCCCCCCCATTCCTCATGATTCACTCCGTTGTCGCGCTCTTGTCGCCAGTTCCCGACTTTAAATTCCGCGAGAGAGGTTCCATCCAATTCGATATCCGACCGAGGTGTTCATCTACAATTCTGATACATCAGGGCGGTTCTCAGAGGGAACGAGGAAGAGTTGGGAAAAGACGCTTGAAAAAAGATCAATCGGAAAGCCCCGTGAAACGCTGACACCTAGCCGGGGTTTGGAGATTGAATTGAAGTCGACGTTCTGATTTTTGAGGCCCGGAACAAAGGGTTGGTGGCAGACCGGTCGACACTGGACTCGGCGGGAGCACCGCCCTCAAAGTTTCGAAAGGACTGAATTCTCAATGAAGATGTTCAGGGGCTTGGGTACATCTGATCCGGGCGCCTCAACGAAAAAGAGCGGACTGCTCAGCTTCATGGGAGGAGAAAAGAAGGAAGCGCGTTCAGCCGAGCCAATCACAAGTTTGTCTCCTGCCCTTAATAGCGCTCTCTTCAAGGTCCTCAATCCAGGATCTAAAGACGTTCCGCACTGCTCCAGGCAAAACAGGCGAGGAGAACGGAGCGGGCTGACCATCAGGTCGAAGGATGAGTCGAGCCGTTCTCTGTTTACGTTCCGCGAAGTCGAAACCCTGTCTGAATTGAAGACAGGGAAATTCCGGCAGACGATCTTGGCGGGCCTGTCAGGAATGGAAAACAGTGGGAGCCGAACGGCGGAAGGCCGCGAATTGAACCAAAAGTCGTGCGACGGAGCAGGAATACGTGTAATTGAAGACGCCGATCTGTCACGTTGGATAGCTGCTTGTCGAGCGGACCAAGAACGTTCAACGACACATTCAATGTGCCCAGATCGAGGAGTAATGGCGACATTGAAATCGGATGCACGCGACATAATATCCGCCAGAAGAGATCATAAACGAAACGGTCGAAGCTGGAAGCAGAGATATCCCTGACACCAAGCCGCGGTTCGCGGTCTCTGCTTCTGTCAGGGACAGATACTCACCGCAGTCTGGGCGTTGATGTGGGTACAACCGACGATTTTCGCTTTATCCAAAGGTTTATCGGCTTCAGCCCGCTTGCGAAGCGCCATGATGCCGGGCATTTCTGGAGAGGAAAAAGAAGAGTTACGTGGTGTAGTTACATCGGGGTGTGCAATGAGGACCCAAGTCTGATTTTCCGAAATATCGTCACTATGGATGAAGGGGGAGGTTTGATCGATAATCTCTTGGACGACGAGTCCGCGTCGCGCCTAGTGATAGCCGTCATTGTTCAGCATCGAGACGAACCCATTGCTTCGTGTCACTTCACGTCATTTCCTCATCGAACCTGCACAGCAAACAATCCCGCGACAAGGTCCGCCACCAAGTGTGATCAAGACCAATAAACTAAAGGTGTTGCTCGGACGATGTGATGTCCTCAGCTGACGAGAGACAGGAATCAGCGCTCAGCAAAACGGGTCCAAGTCCGACTCGAGGAACGAGAAATCCATTGGAAAAAGGTTACCGACAGTCTCGAGAAGCTGGTTTCTCATTTTTCGGCTCTGGAGGGAACCTCCGATATGAGGTTTGGCGAAGCCGAAGGCTCTACTTCCGAAAAATCGCTGCAATTTCCTCCTTCGATCCTCACGACGCTCGGTCCTCCGATTCCCAATATCTTATATTCGGATAATGGAAAATCACTCAGGCGTCGAGAAAGAGCTCGGGTCATGCTTTATGACTAACTAAGTGATAGACTCTACCGAACACAGGCGATCCCGGGTCCTGGCGGGCTCATGAAAGTCTTACGGGGGTGAATCTTGCATCCCCAATCTGCTTATTCCTCTCCTCGAAACCCCTTCCGCGATTGGCGAGATGCCCAGGTCAGTCGGACGAGAAAGTTTGATATGCATGCAGGCGTGTGAGCAACCCGGAACAAGATGAGCCATGCATGCAATCTCATTCAAAAAATCTCGTTGTGACGGTGACGGAAACTCTTTTCAAGCGTCTAAACCAGCGAACAGAGGATGTTGCCAACATTGTTGCCGAGTTGGGCTCAAAGAAGTCGACGGACAGCACAAATGGGCAAATCTTGGAATCCGCCAGCAATAATGAATTGCTTCTCTTGGTGCCGAACGTTCAAGGGAGCTGTTCTCTGAGGATGGACTCCAGCTTTCAGATCAACACTCTCATACAATGTACCGAGTTTTTCCCAAAAATCGCATGCTCTTCATCCTTCATATTGTTAGGTTTTCTGAATGCAACAAAATTTCTTTTTACCTTGCTCCGCGATTTCGATCTCTCGACGTCCAAAGCTGGCCTGGCCGATGTTCTTGACACAGAAATCGGTAAAGCCTTTTGAGGACCTTTGAACTTTCTCCCGAGGCGAAACTCCTTCGTCATCCGAGCTCGTGTCTGTGTACGATGCTGCAAAGAAAAAAAACACCACTTCACTCAGAATTCGCGAGATGCCTGACGGAGACACACTCTTCCTGTGTGCAAAGGAGCTTTCGCACGAACTCGCTCCTAGCTCCACGGCCAATAGTTGAGAATACTTCTTGGTAGCGGAGAATTTCTTTGAATGTTGACCTTCCCTCGAGTCAACCAGTGAGCGAGCTTTTCGCGCATCGATCGAGATTTTGGTCTGAATATTCCGATGAGCGCAAGTACTTGATCGATCATTTTGAGGATGTCCCAGGACTGATTCATCCTGATCACTCTTCCCGTCCGGGATTGTTCCGATAACTTGAAGTGCTACATCTTCCGGCCTCACGTCGGGCTCATTATAGAATGAATCAAGGAGTCTTCAAGGGAGGAAGTCGCCATTTTTGATCAAAACTCGGAATCCCGTGTATTTGAGACGGAAAATACGCAGTAGGATACGTGTCCTCCACTCGATGGCTAATGATCCGGCGGATGGATGGAGGGATCGATCGATTCCAGGATTCATCGTTCATAAAAACGGGCATCGGATTTCCGGCGAGCGCTATATAGAGGCTGATTTGCATGATTCAACGACTTATCCGTCCTGTACGTTTTCATGGTACGTCGATTCAAATGCAGTTGCTCAATAGCCGCTGCCTCACGATATCGGTTCTTTCCCTAAGAATCCTGCGATCCCTCATTTCCATATTCCTCCGAGTAATTTCCCTCTCATGCGGGGAACGATGACGCATATTCTTTGAGTGAATGCCCAACTGATAGCGGGGCAGGATTTGAGCAACGCTGGCGAAGGAGAAATCTCATTCCCCGGGAGAATCACAACGCCGAAATGAAGGTTGGACTTTCATTCACTCCTCCGTTCTCGTTCGCTCACGCCCGGAGCCTCACAACTCACAACAAATCGACCGGCAGCGATCCGTGCCCGTGTTGCAACAGGAAAACTCCGCGAGAAATTTCAATTTCGAAAAGCAAAGCGGCAAGATCACTTCACTCGCTTGTTCAACTCCTCTTCGGCAGACGCCTCATCTGCGCCGCTTCTGAGCGTTCTTCCAGAGAGACAACGGCACTAATTGAGCGGAGGCCTTCACCATAAATCACATCCGTAAATCAATCAACGGCACAGGAGCCAATTAGACGAGTTAACTTCGTTGGAAGCCTGATTGGACTGAGCTTGAGCGATGAGCAAAGCGACCACCCTGTGGGGTGCGTCGAGAGACTGAAACCTATCCAGTGGGAAGAATCTCGACATCGTACTCGTCTTCCGATTCTTCCGTTCTCAAACAATTGAACCAGCATCAGTGAGATTGAGGTAGCCCCGTATCGAGTACATACCGCGCTCACCACGCGGCAATGTTGTCGGTCACTTCGGCATTTGTGACTCTCCTATTCTCCCTCGGTCCCGATGGATATGTGACGGAAGGCCACGGAATGATATGTCAACATGGATGTCGCACTCATCCGTACCAAACCACTCATATCGCCACAGTAGGCATCGAAATGAGCGCCTGCAACAACATTCGGTCGATGAAGTTGAGCCGAAATCGCCCATCGGCGCTATTAACAGCGACAGCGACAACACCACCACCAACAACTTCATTCGGTCGCGTATCGTGGTCTGGCAGGCCGAGCGGGCAGCGAGCCCTCGGGACTCGCGTTCTCGACATCCGAAGTTGGAGGGCTTCCAAGCTGCTGCCTAACTCAACTTTCGGCACTCATCTTCACTTGACTTCATTCGGTCTTCACGCTGTTGATTCGATCCTGACTTGGCAAGGCTTCGAACGATGCGACGCCCCGCAAGCTCCCGAGCCCATCAACAACGCTCGGGCGAGCATTCTCCTTCTAAGCGTCGAGCCTCAAGAACCTCCCTCTCTTGTTCACTCTTCAGGAAGCGCCCCTTCTATTCTCTGAATGCTCACGTTCGAGGGCGTTTACGTTGTTTTAAGATCTCCTAGGTTCCCGCAAAGTTCTCCGATCCGACCGCTTCGGCTCCAAAGCTCGAGGACAGCTGACACTTGCAGCTAATTATGGCGCCCGTTTGTTTAGCATTATGCATGGGCTTCCCGAGATAAGAAAGGCGTTCGCCACGAAGCCAAATCCACAACATTGTCGACTGCCGGATGAAGGATCCTCATTGTTGAAGCTCGCGCGACCAGAAGGAAACTCTGAGCTGGAAAACTCTTTGAGCTCAAGCGAGAACCGTTTTGGCACAAATTACGTACTCGTAGAGGAAGGTTGTTCCTGAGAAGAACAGCTTGCACAGAGACGACAATTACAACTAATTAAAGCAGTGCTGAGAATGACCGTGAAGAGAGGAATCGAGGAAAACTACGAGCGAACGAGAGTCTCTCGAGAGCTTCGGAGACCCACAAGGCGCAGCAAACTGGAATTGGGACCGCATCCATGAATGCAGCAGATAGAACGAGCTTGCGTGCTCTGTGTTGTAAATAACAAGGATGTTGGATGGGAAAATCTTCGGCAGCTCCGATTTTTTTCCTCTGAGTTTCTCATTCGCGTCATTTCGCTCGTGCGAGACTTTTTCTGCTGAGTTGTCCCTTTGCCGGGAATTTCCCCCGCCTGCCATCTTCTTTTGGCTCTGTCAAAATTCCAGCACAACGTCTGTATCGGCAGTTGTCGCATCAACATTCCGCAACAATGCCATAGCAACATAAAATAAAGAGCTCCAACTTTTGTCAGCATCCTGACTGCAACACTTCGTTGCTGACGCTTCTTTGGTACCAGTTTGTCCTTACATCCAAAGCTCGACCAAAGAACTTGATGCTCATTCGAAAACAGCGTCATGAGAATGACCTTCTTCCCGTCTGAAGCTTCTCCCGGAGACTTTGAGTCACACCAAAGGACCGAGACAAATATTTGGCGGGATTCGAGCCATCTTACCACGCCGTACGAAGGCTCTGCTGGATGTAGGAAATGAGATCAAGACCTGTTTATCGATGTCGACCTCGACGGCATCCGGGCTCTAGCGTTGAGGAACTCAACCTTCCGGAACCTCACGGAGGAGGAAGATTCATTTGCTCATGAGTCGCTGCTCGTCCCCATGAGTTTCCTCGATCGGGCAAGAACGTCGGCCAAAGAACAGATCGATTGAGGATCCTGGAGGAACCCTGCTCAGTACCCAATAAGCTCGGATCATGTCGAGCATCCCACAAAAATCAAGTTCAATCGTGAATCCAGTTGATCGAGGCACAATCCCGCTCCGTCCCGGGCGCATCCTCGGCGGTAGCAACAGCCGAGAATAACATCCACCAGACCGGAACGTTCAAGATAAAAGTGTTGAAAGCATTTTTGGGGGAAGCCGCGGTCTGACCTTGTCATCAGGCGTAAAGGGCTTTCGCTCGTTGAGCTCGTGGCCACGCTGAGATAAGGGGAAACGAAGGCCATAAACTCCGAATTTCGTAAAGTAACCAACGGAAAACTCTGCCCATATCGAGCAAGGCTTCATTCGGAGTTCGCGGCCTCATATTGGAACCGCGAACCGGCTTTTCCCAGCAGAGAGTTGCAAGACGAACAAAGATAGCGTACCGAAAAAAAGGAGAAACGCATGGAAACACTTCGAGCCGCCTGACTGGAAACGACTAGAATGTATTGCCGACCCAAACCGATGTGTACACACGAGCGCCTGTGGTCACCGGTATTCGAAGGTCCTTCCCTAGTCCGGATTCCTTCCTCCCAGCATAGGAATCGATTTCAGTTTGAGAAGCCTTCGACACAGCTTATACTTGGGTGTGCCCTCAGACATCCATGCTAAGGAAAAAAATAACGCAAAAACCGATCCGTCAGACTCTGACATGTGTTCATCCCGCAACACCATGTCTTTCGAGCTCTGCGCCAAAAAGTTTTCGGACTCCTCACGAGTTAAGCGAGTTTTTGAAACATAGTTCATCTTGAGCGTCGCAATCCCGCCCAAGGGGACGGGACCACTTGGAGTCCTCCATGTCGATGAGAACGTCGTAACGATCACACGAACGCCTAGACGGCTTCTCCGATAGGAATTCATCGACAGAACCGGAGAACGAGTCAAACTCAATTTGGTATAGGCTACGCTTTCACACAGCCCTTTTGAGAATGACCGACCAGCGCCGCTCTCGGCGCCGTAACCTCTACTGCATCGCCGATATTCAACTGTCCCGGTCGGAATGTTCATTCTTTCCCTCCTTTTTCAGAGAATTTGCATTTCGTATTGAGCGAACTTCAACGATGGGTAACTCGTCAATGTCGCTGGAGCTCGGTGTCTTGGGCACCGTGCGGAACCCGCTAGCTTCACGCCGACAGACATGGTGGCAGGAAATGTGGCCGTTATGTCTCGTTTCCGTTTTGCGAGACTCACACGTGGACCAAATTGGCTCTCTTGTTGAAGATAACAGTCTGCGGTGGTCTTCGTTGCCATTCTCGTGGACACGTTGAATTTCTTCGTCGTCACTGAACACATCATCCGCCGAGATTTCGGGCATTTCGGTTGATTTTCCGAACGCGCCGAGAGAATGCACTGATATACGATGTCAGTTTTGAACCTGATGCACACTGACAACTCCCACCATTCGAAACGATTCTCGTCGAATGCACCGGACTGTGTTTTCATGCGTGAACAGCCGGCTGTAAAACCGCTCCGGCTATCTTTGAACTCATTCAACTCTCGTGAGAGTTTTAAACACGTCCCAGCACTCTGTCGTCTGCGTGCGAGTGAAGGAAGTTGTTAACGATCGTCTCCACGAGGTAGTTAGAGAGAGCATGTCGTTCCCGCCAATTTCGGAAGTCCAACACGAGCGGAAGGAGCTGTCATGAATCATCATTGATCACCAGAACTCGCAGCATTTCATTCTCGCGCCATTTGCGCCGAGGGAACTCTGAGGACCTCCGGCGACTTAGAGCGTCCGGAAAATTTCCTCGTCGCCGATTTCAGTGCACAGAAGAGGGTACAATGTAGGAATAGGAACTCAACGACAAAACTAGAATTCTGATACTATGCATGGACATCGGCGGAAAGAGGGAAAAAATGGTACGAGTGGAACATTAGAAAAATCATCCTTGGGTGAGAGATTCTAAGGTCGCTATGACGAAAACGTTTTTCGCAGCGCAATCTATCTAGAATGATTCTTGGGGAGACGGAAATCGATTCTCTTTGTGGAGATACGTAGAGGAGCTCGAGCAGAGTCAGCGTGTTTTTACGTGTTTCCTCTGAGACAAGTCAACATTTTTAGTGATTTCTGGCTCTTAGCGCAATCACCGGACCCATCGAGTCGGATCGGAGATTCGCGATGGTCCAGTGAGATACAATCGGCATGTCGTTGAGACCCGCCGGACCTTATGAGAGTCGGAGACACATGAAAACTTGGCTTTCATCGAAAGAATCGAGCGAACCGAGTCGAGCGAGGTGGCTGGCACCGGTCAATGTTGTCGTGGTTTAGGTCCGAATAACAAGGGAAGCGCGATTTATTACTTGCTCTCAATCTTTCTCGGAAGCCTTTCCCGAGGGAATTCAAAACAAGCAAAGAAACGAGAGAGGAAGATAAGATGGGAAAATATATTTTTCTTATTCTTGCCGAGTTTTCGCCTTCAACCATGGCCGCTGGCAGAGTGCCAGAGCTGACATTGGCCACAGGCGTCGTGGTCAAGAGCACAACTACGTTAACCGAGAGCGACACTGGCAGAGTCGAATCATATTCGTCTTGCTCCGATTCTGCCCGAGGAAGAGACACGTGGAGCGAGGGAAATACGGTGAAGAGAATCGGGTGGAGACACGAAAAGTAGTCGGGATCAAGTTTCATTGATGACCAGCTCGGTTTACACGTCAGCTTCTGGGATGGACAGAGACGGAGCAGAAGGGGAGGAATACATAGCAGATCGACGAGGCGACGAGAAGTGAAATTAGTGATATCCGGTTATCTCGGATGATCGACAGTATCTTTTGCAGAGCGATTAGGGTCCCCGCCTCTGGTGGGTCCCTCATGATCATAATCGCTACCGAAAGCCCATGGCAAATTCGTCCAACGCACGCAACGCAAGTCCCACAAATGTGCAAAATGGATACTGAACGGCTACAGCGCGCAAACTTCCACAAATGGTCCCGCCAAGAGGTTGGAGTGCTTAGCTGTTTCTTGGCTTCCAATCTGAGGTGACCCAAACAACACGCTGAACAAGTGACGGATCGATTCTTTGGCCTCGCGAGGCGAGGCAAAGTTGATAAGAGAAATGGAACTCTAGCGAAAGTGCTTCGAAATCGAGCGGAAAACTCGGAAAAAATTGGGACACGTGGGCATACTCGACACGAACGACACTTCAGAGTTGTCGCAAACTCTGGAATCGCCCCCCCCCCCCCCCCCCATCGTTTTGCATAACGATCAGATGTAGTGCTCGGGAACAACACAAAGAAGAACCGACGCCTGAGTCAAAACAGTCGATAAGTGAATGGGAAGGGTCCACAAGCATACGGCACCGGGACAAGTTTCTTGTGACAGGAGTGTGCTGTGACGTGTCGGGAAAGTTTAAGGACTGCTGAGAGGTAGAAGATTCAGGAGGACAGTTTACGGAGAGGGATTCCATGCTTGCAACTTTTGAAACTTATCTCCGTGAGTGAGAACGCATTGTACGAGCGGAAAATCGTAAAAAAAAAACTGCTCAAGTGGAGAAATCGCCGCACAGAGCAGAAGCATGCTATTCATTCTCCGCGAGCGCGTCCTCAGTCGACCTCGCGTGCGCTCCGAAGGAATCTTGTCAACCCATGTTAACCGGTGACTTCGCAACGACTACGCAGCTCGGGAGAACGTCTCATGCAACCCGAATCTCTGATTGTGAGTCGACTGTCGGAGATTTCCAGGCGTGAATACAGCTTTCGGCGATTGTAGTTTTTTCCTGCAGATGTTCAGTTCACTTCCGTCCGGGATGTTTGCTTATCGGCATCAGGATTCGTTCTTCCGACTCGCGGCTCAAAGCAGGCCCGAGCCAGAGCTCGAGAACGAATACTGCACCGGCGACGCGACGCAAGCCTCTACTGCCTGAAGCAGAGGATTCGATCCGCCTCCCATCAGAATCTTCACTTCATTGTCACTTATCCGATAGCGGCGCGTCAGTGGTCTTCAAAGATATCTCGTCTTCCCGCTTCTTCTTCAGTTATGCCACCCATTCCGTACCTTCCCTCTGTGCCCTCATCCTTTGGCGACGATTGTTTGTTCGTTCGTTTCACCTGTTTCTTCTCTCTACTCGCTTCTTCCGACGAATGCTTCGCAAAAGGTTCCCGACAATCAATCAAGATGATCCTCTTCTCCTCACGTAGCGCTATCGATCTATCCATTCCGTTTTGGTTATCAATTTTTCCGAGCAGGCTGTCTTCCAATGTTGACCAATTCTGTTGACCCGACTCTGACTACCAAGCCTGTGCGCCCGACCGGGGATGGTTGAGCGTCTCCCTCTTTTGATTGCGAACCCTACATTTTCTCTCGCTAACCTCCCTTGCCTATGATTGTCTTCGATCACCGAGCCTATGTTTCGTCGAGCATAGGAAATCCTCCCGTCGCTGTTTCACGCTTCCCAATTATATCATCCATGTGTCTTCGAACAACGAGAACTGTTGCTCCGCGCTTCGCAATACGACTGCATCGAATCTGCCCTTCGTTCCGCACCAACGGACATTCGAGAACTTTGGTAACAGGATTTTCCGTCTGGCTTTTCCGAAAGCAGGCTCCAACAGCCAGATATTGAAGGAGTCCTGGCCCTGCTTGCACTATTTCCGCAGCTCAGCGTTGCAAAAGGGCATCTCGGCGACTCGCGATTCTCACGAACTACTTTGAACACCACCGTGCATCTCTGAATTGCATTTCAAAGCTGCCAGCTGGAAAAAAGAAGCTTTGCTCTTTCAAAGTAATCGTCGACGACGACGACCAACCGACCGACCGACCGTTGGATAGACAGACGCAAAGGAGGACCGACAGACGAACTCACTCGAGACTCTAAATAACATCAGCCGGGCAAGCTATCTCCCTGTTTTTCTTCGAGGAGTTCTATATGCGGCTCTCTTCTCTTTATTCCGCTTGCTCAGTGAGATGCACGACGACGACGACGACCACGTTACCACACGGGCTGCCGCCACCGCCGACATCACCAATGGCAGCGGTAGCAGTGGTAACACTGTTGTCAGAACGCCTCTGCACGAGCTCTTCGTCTTCGTCGGTCGTTCATATCTTGCTGCGGTCATCTCCCATCCCCATCAAACCGAATGCTTCCTCGCTCGCTCGGACTCACATTCCCGTCCTCCCTCCCTTCTTGCCTGCGATCGCAAGCCAGGCGTTGACCGCTCGCGTCAGCTGGCGGGCAAAACGATCGGAAGAGTTCGTCATTCGTTAGCAATCTGTTAAACACTTCTCACCCTAGTTAGCTATCTGTTCGACTGTCACCAAGTTCCGACATTCATTTCGTCTTTGTAGTCAGTCGCTCTGGTCGATTGGTAAGCTTTGGCAACGTTGAGCGAAAAGTCTTTTTTTAGCTTTTGCTTTGTTCCCGTGTAATCCGAAAATCATCTGGCAACATCAACTAATAGACACAAAGCTCGTAATCTGATTCCCGCGGCTCGCACCCTTCCTTCATCAAGTCGGCAAGTCGAAACCAAGACTCGAGCGTGACCGAAAGGACAAGGTGCAATTTGTTAAAGCCTGCGAACGAGACCTTCCAATCTCGAAGCTCTGATTCCTCCGGGCAATTAGTGCTCCATGCCCATCTTCCAAACTACCCGGGGAAGATAATAATCAGACGAATAATGAATGAAACGATCGTTATCAGCTGCTTGGAAGCCCTCGGGGCCATAATCCGGAGGGCGGCATATCTGCACCTCTAAACACACCCGTATCGACCGTCACCGAAACTCACTCAAATCAGATCTTGACTACGGAGAGTCTCCGCTCGTCTGACTGTGTGCTCCGACGCCACAAGACCGAAACAGATGCACTCGACTTAATCACAGCAACGCCAGCTGCAACGCAGACTCGGAAAGCAAAGGATGATGGTAGTGATCAATATGGTGCATGTCGCAAGCAACACGGACTCGCTTCGGTGACTCCTTGCAACAGTCGCGGGGGATCGCTCGATTTCCGAAATCGAATCCAACAGTCTCAACGGAACATCCGAGACGGATCTCCGAATCTCCCGCGGGGAAAACGAGCGAGACTCCGAAGGAATATCCGCACGATCGATGAATCGAAACTCACTCGCCGCTCACTCAATCTCGAACGTCGGATACGCCAGCGTGACATAGCAATCGGTCTCTTTCGATTCCATTTCACTCCAGACCCCTAACCGCTAAGATTGAGATGTCTTCCTGAAACCGATTAGGAACTTCGATCTGGCGAGCCCGCGTAACAGCTGATGAGCGCAACACTGCCTCTGACCTTGAGATGGACCTCAGCTACTTGGGCGCGCAGCCGACTCACCGGAAAACGTCTGGCTAAATGTCGATTGGGTTTTCGCGAACTGTTTACGTCTATTCTGAACACTCATTTTCGGGGGAACCCCTTCTGAGTTTGGAGACAAGTCTTCCATTCTCTGTGGGTGTACAGTTGGCGCGCTTCGTCTGTGCTGGGTCGGTACGACGAGCCGCGAAGCGGTCCCCTTTCTCACAAGCAAGCCACTCACTACTCCCCCAAGAGTTGAGTTTAGCACTTCTAAAAGAGTCCGGCAGCAGGCACGGCTACGACGACGTTCGATCACGACAACAACACTACTGACGGCGCTAACTAGCACGGGCACCAAGACAGCCGCGCCACCATCACCAAACTTGACTTCAAATACAAGATGAACTTGGCATCGCTGAGTCGTCGACTCTGCTCTCGAGGCTGTGCCATGTGAGACACAGCTAACGGGAGAGACCTTAAGGGAAAGGGACCCTAGGTCAAAACACTGGCGGCGGAAAGTATGTGCCCTCAACCCCGACTTCGAACGTACAACGTTGTCCCGAGCGTCGGAAACGTTTGTTGTTTTCTCTTCTGTTCTGTCGAAGCTTTTTAACCGAGACATTCCCGTCCTCATCTACAAACTAAGCGATCCATTTGCCGGTTCCCCTTTCCCTCCCAGCTGTGATTCGAATCGTTATCTTTCAGCAGAGCGGGACCGCTGTCGTCACAGACGACAGCTTCATGGGGCTCTAGCTGAGGGCGGGAATTGAGGGTGGTCGAGACAGACGATACTTCACGGATAAACTTTGCGATGAATGATTCCGCGTGAAGTTCGTGATTCGCAGCCATCTTCTCGCGTGCAGATCTTGAACGATAATAAATAGAAACATCTCAAACGAGGAAATCGCTAAGACATTCTTGACACACTGTCGGGACAGTCTCCGGAGCTTTCGCCAAGTTGAGCGAGAGCTTCTATAGACTGCGTCGAATTCCACGTTTCGGAGCTGACAGAGTTGAAGACACCAAGGACTTCAAGTCGCGAACATGGCAAGCTCTGAGGTTTCACAGAAAACGCAGAGTGTTCTCGCGATCGAGAACAAGTCCACGTCGAGCTGAGAAAGCACGATCGAGCAGTTGTTCTCGGCATGGTTCACACAGAGAAATAATATCCATGCTGTGCGGAACACTGGAACGAGGATTCGCGAACAAAGTCTCAGAAAACGTGCCAAACTTTGAAAGCTGTACAATCCGAGGCGAAGGAAACAAACGGCCTCTCATTTATTACCGGTAGCGCGCAGCCTCTTGAGAATATTGACCAAAGATTCATCCATGCTCCCAACGTCTTCGGGCGCCGAGCTCGTGTTTTAGAAAAATAGCTCGAATTTCTCGTTTTGCTCCGAGGATTGCGATTCTGCGGCAACGCGGGATCGACGTGAATCGAACCAGAACGGAGAGAAACGTGCAAATCGGGCGAATACATGCAAATCGGAATGATGATATAGGAATTGGACGCAGATAATTCATATGAAAGAAAAAAAAACACAAATCAGGAAAATTAAACAGAGAGGCGGTCGAAGAGTCTCCGAATCTCCAAGGAAATCCATTTTCAGTGAAATCACAGAAATGCCCAGTATTTCTCATCTGCTCCCGACGAGAGAGAGCATGATCCGGACGTCGCTCGGGTTCCTCATCGGCAGGAGTTCCAGAAAGAGCATGATTCTGAATTGAATCTGTAGTCAGATTTATTCGCGAGCATTCATGTCGCCCGCACTTGTGGCCAGTCGCACGTCAGGTGAATATTTTTGCTCCCAACGCCGCGCCACCTGAATCGTCGCCACGATGGGGCGTAGCTGTGAAATGAAACCACAAGTTGTCGAGGATGCTATCCTCAAAAACAAATGTTGGAGACTAATCCAAACTCGATTGTCTCGGATTCGATTGTCAACGCGAGCCGAGAGCGCAAACTTCCAGTCAGCGTCGCGCGATTTTAGCGAATCAAATCAGGGGACCAAAACTTTCATCTTCAAGAAACTGTATTCGATTCGAACGTGTCGATGAATACCAATGTCATGGGATTGGAGCATCCGAGACGATCGGAGGTTAATTTTTTTTCAGGCACGGAACACCATTGTGTGCCCTACGGTTACGAGCCTTGCGTTGCGGACAGCTGTCTTATCTCGTTCCGACGGTTTTTATCATTTCCGATTCCTTCATTCAACCCCCACCGCGCACCCCTCTCCTGATCTTTGATCCGCACACTCCATTGGTTACATTCAACGTAACATCGCTTTTACCCTTCACGATGCCGAATAATCTCGCCGTGTCACCCCCGGGGATATTCCTGACTGAGCCTTCCTTATTGCCCCTATGGGCATAGATAGCGTATGCTGCGTACGTGTAGCGTCAATCTTTAGTATACGGTCCGATTTGTTTCATGGTTAGAGCCTAGCGTAAGCTAGGGGTTCACGGGGAATGTTGGACGGGGACGGAGGAACTTACACGACGAGCATGTTGAAGTAGCGCTGCTCCTCCTTCGGGCCATGGGGTCTTTGGCGACCGGCAACGACATCCTTCGTCCTCGGCGCACCTGGTTGAAGGCGGGCGAGGGTCCATCGGGGTTCAGACCCCCCACTCCCTAAAGGTATTCATCAGTACTGTGTTTTCGAGATACGTGTGTTCGACGAAGCTGCTGTTCTCTATGTAGTTGAGGCTAAATTTCGATGTTGTTGGCGATGTTGTACTTTTCGCTGTTGTTGTTGTTGTTGCTGTTGTCCCGAAGCCGACACCATCACCATCCAACCAGCCAACCAAACATCCAACCAACCAACCAGCCAGCTAGCCAGTCAGCCAACCACGACGTCGAACAGCGGTAGTGCCTAGCCTAATGTCTAGGATGCCAGTGAAGAGAGCGAATCACGTCGAAGCCGTGCTGGTCTGCCGAGCTTTCGGCTCAGTTCTACGTTGTCTTCTACGCACTACGCCAGGAGGAGGGAGGAAGACAGCAAAATGTTCAAATGTTAGAGTTAGCGCAACAACTACACAGGAGTACCATACCGGATCGCTCCACTTGGCCCATGCACGCACGAATCCACACTCACACAGATGCCGAGGCACCGATAAGCTCCCCGAAAAGCTCGTCGCGCGATTTTTGCCCCTAGTTTCGAGTGGACTTGCCGTTTCGCCGTCGGGGAACTCATCAACAGGCTCCGACTGGAGGTTTTTGAAATCCAATGCATCCAACATTTCTATCGATCCGTGGTGAGAAGTGTCTCACACGCTTCTCGAGTTGGCGAGCAATCACAACGAACTACCGAACTAGCTCTGGCTATGGCACCTGGGTGAGTGAGATTGTGAGCCAAGAAGCAAACTGCCCGCGAGTGTTGTCCCTACTGTGTCTTATGGAACCACATGTGTTCAGGGACCTCGTTTTTACTCTCAACTTGGTGGTTGTTCGTTGAGTGAGAGCTGTCCAGCCACACTGACTGACTGACTAGCTGTCTCCCGTAACTTCCTCTCCGTTTCGGAGTGGAATCTCGCCTCGCTATCGAGCAGTAGGAAGACGTGGAACGGCACTGACTCGGTCCGCTCGACGTCCCAAGGTGAACCACCGCAGTCTCGTCCATGATTCATACATTGTCAGAAACTTGTGAGATTGAAAAATTATCGCCGTCACAAGCAGCCACAGCGGCTCTCTCGACCAGTGCGGCTTGGTCAACAAACATCATCTGTCCAGGGAGTTCATTGTTTAGGACGTCTAGCGCGTGGAAACAGCTCCAAGCTTCGAAGACGTCAGCTCGTCGACGAATCAAAGCTTAGGACTCAGGAGACACGAAAGTTTTCCGTGACATTTCCAACAGAATCAGACTCTGGACAACTCCAGAGTCCCCTCCTGGGGACAACGTGTTTTGGAGGGAGCGATGAGAGAGGGAAAGTGAGACAAGCTGAATATGACCTCATAGTCCGGAATCGATTCGGGAAACAGAGCTCGTTAGAAACATCAGTGGGACGAGGAGGAGCACAGCGATTCGCAGCGGCTGGACAGCGGTGTCTCTTGTGTATGTGTTCGACGGAGATATTTCCAGGATCTCCATTGTTCATATCGAAAAAGTGTACCCCAACCTCAACGTGTCATCAACATGGCGGTCGTCCTCTGAGTGTCTTCTAGGTGAAGCGACTATATCGGGCCGGCTACGGCTTGCACCTCAAATTCGTGTGTCTACCTTGAAGCCAGTCGTTGCATCGGATTCGTTGACCATGGTTGCGCGCCGTCGGTGGTCCTGGTGGTCGCAGAGCCAGCCGAGGATGGAACTTAACAAAACACAGGCAAAAGACACACAGAAGAGGAGATCCTGGCGGGGGAGAGATATCACGTGATGCCCACCGTGGAGAGCACCAGCGCCCCGCGGAGCTGGCTTGAACCGCAGCCCGCGTAAACACGTAGCAGCCTTCGTCCTAGCAAGAGCTCTTCACTCTGCCAGTGAGTGTGCTAGAACGATGTGGGGACCGTGTCGGAACTCGTCAGTTTTGACATCTCCAAACTCGAATTCGGTCATTTTCGCGAGCGCGCGTTGATCGGATCCCGAAATCTAGGATGGAGTTCTTGTTTTCGTTCGGATTGTACCCTCTATTTTGGCCAATTCGAATTTTCCGCGCAAAAACAAAACCCTTGCTCATTCTTGAAATCGTGGTATCGCAGTGTCATAAACGATTTTTGATCATTGTTGCGATCGCGACAAAGCTAGGCGTGGTCTGTGATGTAATGGACAACAGAGTTTCCGCTCGGCAAAGGTTAGTTCCATGGTGAGTGACGTGCTCGAGTCAGTTGAGGAGTTAGTATGTCCGGCGGAGTGCGCGTTGGACGAACGTTCACGGTATCGATTTCGCTTCTTTCACTTGACACCGTCGTTTCCGCATTCATCACTGGCGTGAGACGTATTTCGTTGTCGTTAGTAAGCTCGGGAGGCTGATTTCGCACCCGGAAAGGTCCCGTCCCCCGATGTCTCAGAGTTAGCAGAGAGAGACTGATGTTGACAACGCCGGAGCTCAACAAACTCACAAGACTCAGCCCAACGAAATCCCAAGGAGAATTTTTCGAACTTACTGGTATGTTCCGCATCAATGACGTGCCCTCCAGGTTCTCGAAAGCAACGTGTTTTTGCATTTCGGCACTTGGGGCTCCGCGTCAGGCTTTGAACGGGGTGATTGTCACTTGCTAGCTAGGTTGATTGTCTCGACTCCAAGCTCAAGTGTGCGGGCACAGCGCGTTCGTGGAATTAAAAACGACACTTTCCTCCGAGCTCATGACACTCCAAGTTGCCGTTGATTGGAACAGATCTCTGTCGTCTGGTACAGCTACTTCTAAAACACGTGAAATCACAGTGTCACAAACAGCATCAACATGGATACGGCACCATCGTCGTTGGCGGTGTCGACGACGTCGTTCCTACGGTTAACGGCTCCGCCGTAGTAGTCCTCGTAGCCGCAGCATTCAACGCCATCATGCTCTTCATCATGATCAAGAACATACGGCACGAGGACTACGAGGCTCGATTCATCATCTCGGAGAGTTACGCTCAAAGTGAATCCACGCCCGCGTTGACATTCTCCTCAAGAAAGTGTCCGTCCGTTAAAGCTCTTTATTCCTCTCCCTCGTATTCTCCCCCTCGTCGCTCAGGTTTTCGCCCTCTTCCGAATGAAGATCTAAACAGTTTACATTCGAGTCCGATTGAGGCGACGCCTGCACCTTGCGCTTGTTTGCCAGCGCCCAAACTACATAGCCAAACTCACACTCTTGCCTCCGGGGCCCGAATGCAGCGTCACTAAAGCGTTGAGAATTAATAGTCGGCAGCTAAAAATCGTCTCATGTGAACAGCAAGACGAATATAGCGAGAAGCGAGAACAAAAAACCGCTTCACTGCTCTACCAGCTATTTTAAAGGGCACACACAAGAGGCTACACCTGTTGGATTGAGAACTGTTTCGGAGATATCAGAGGGCAGCGCTATAGGAGCAGATGTCTGGTGCGAACTATCGGAGCATCGATGATTGACGCGGGGGGAGAATAAAACAAATCGGACGGGCGCCACAGAGGAAGAACTTGTGCCGGCGGAGGAAGAGACTGAACAACGAATCGTGCCCAACAGTTTCTATCAACAGAGTTCCATCCAGCAATACAAACCATTCTGAACGGAGGCAAGGATAGCTGTCAACCAAGTTCAAACCGAGTCCGAACAGTGGGTATAACACAATGTGTCTCCTATCCAGAAAGGCTAGAGCGACTTTCCGACTGATCGCGCACTAATTGACAGCTTCTGTAGCATTAAACACACTGAGGCTGACACAGAACGCTACAATGGCTGACTCCACTGTCATCAAGCAGAAAGAGGAGAAGTAGTATCGCAGAGAGTCATCGACTAAATCGACAACCGGCCAAGCAGCGAATGACACGCTGTTCCAGAACAACTTTAGCATCATCGAGTAGTGCAGAATTCATCGAAGGACCTCCTTTCCACCGGCATGACCGCATGCTGCCGGAACCTTCACACTTACACGCGCACGCACAAAGTAGGAATACTATTATTTATGCAAATCTCGGCCTTATCCTCCTCGCGCGTCTTTCCTTGGTGACCTTGGCGGTTCGCTCGCGTCATCGACGTAATGTTGCTCAAGTGTTAGGGAGCCCGCATAACCACATTGACCTGGTTTTCATCTGCATCGTGACGGCTCGGTCCACGATTCCGATGGAGCGTATTCCGCATCTACGGCCCTGGATGAGACAGTGGCAATATTCTCTGGTTTCTCGTGAGTCACACGAAAACACTTGCTTGGTTATCCCCGTATCACTGTCTTCAGGGGACCATGTCGACCATGAATGCACTATGGACGATATGGACACCGGTGTAGTTCATCTAAAAGGCGCGCGCGCGAATATCGCTCCGAGGATGGTCTCACACCGTGTTCTCATTTCCACTCGTTCGCCGCACAGCGAGCTGGAATTGTACACGGCGCGCAATTTCCTGAGTGCCATGCTTCACTTGCGTCTGATATATTCATGGCCGGTGGCAAGATGATGGCTCGCCCAGAAATATGATTTCGAAGAGAGGATATAGACGTATATATGGGAAAAGTCTGATAGCGTATACGAACCCTACAAATGTGAATCCCCAAACCGAATCAGTTGCCCACCGGCGAGTCTCCCACGAGAGCTCACATACATAGATGTTCGTATCATAAAATATTGCTACGACGGTCTCCCAACATGCGGAGATCAGCTTCCACCAGTTTCCGGCACAAGCAATTACTTGGCGAAGACGACGGTGGCTTCGAGGGAAACAGTTACGCTCCACATTTATGCCCGAAACATGACCCGCGGGATATTGGGATGTTCCTCGTAGTTTGTCTTTTGTGTTTTCGCTAGGGCACCGAAACACAAGCCAGCGGGAGATAACACGGAGAGCAGGGTGTGCTGATGTCAGTTATTTTGGCTGGTAGTAGTCGGTGTGTTCATCAACTAATCGGTTTCCTTCGCTAAACTCGTTATCATTCAATCAAATGGGTATATAAGGAACATTGCACAGCGCGTTTCGATGCCTTAATCGAATGTCACAGTCGGTGTTCGGCTCCTATTGACGTTTCGTTGCTCAAGTATCCGTCTCGCCCGCGTTGTTCCTAATTGTGAATCTGCATATTCCATGTCAGTTGATAGATGAACGAAGCCACTGAGGAGAGATCCTCGTTCCAACTTGGCCGAGAGCTAGTGCATTATAGGATTATACGGCAACGCAAACATTGTGGCCGTTCACGTGCTCCTGGTTTCGGTCAACGAGCTCGGACATGGAAGCTGACCTCTTTCCTGATAGCTCCATGGCTCCTTGTCCAGCTGTCGCTCGAAACGCTGATGACAGACAGGGTTGAAGCGTGCCTGCTAGCTGTGCGTAACGCGCTAAATGAACAAGGAGCCCACGACTTTGCTTCGATACGGAAAGTTTGGAAAAAGTGTTCCACTGAAGCGTGAGCCACTTACATTCTTCAGGTGGATGACGAGCGGACGCGAGCACCGACGCCCGTCTGGGATAAGCAGTATTTCTGCGAGATACGAGCTGCGGTCCCGGATTACCAAATTTGTCGGGCGTGTGATGCAGGTCGTACTGGAGACGCAATATTTCGCTTGAGAGAGCTGCATATTAAAGTCGCTTGAAACACCGTGAACGCGTGCATACTCACGGAACCGAGACGTCCTTTTCTCCGAATGACACGGCCTTCGTCGACGAATGCTCCGTAACTCGAGAAATCCATAATCAAGCACCGTGCTGACTAGCCCACCGGTCAATTTTTGGTAATCTTCTGGTAAGACGTCGACGAAAGAAATTCCTGTGTTCCCCGATAAGTTCGAGGCGGAGTGCCCGATGAATTTGTGCGAAGTGGGACTTCGCGGTCTGCCGCCAAGAGATCGGTACTCAAAATTTCAAGGAGAACACACAGAAATCCTTCGAGGTACGGAGCCACGGGTACAGAACGCACTCGAGCGATACCAGAGCTGAACACGGCTGCTGTCAAACTAGCGGTGGACCTCGCAGGAATCGATGACGGAGTGAAAGGAGAAAGCTCCAAGGAACGTCAGAACTCAGAAGGAGACGTGCTTGTTTCAAATCGGGTCGATTCGCTTTTCGTCTCGGTCACGTCTGGTGCGGGTGCTCCCAGCCCAGAAATACCGGCCAACATGTTCGATCTGGATGCCTGGTTTTCATGATACAAAGATACTTCACCTCGAGTCTGGAACTCGAGCCAGAAGCTTTTATACAGAGGTCGGACGTCTGCGCATGTCTCGCGCATTTTTCCTCAGCACGCGCCGCTGTCTGCAGATCTCGTACCGTACCGGAGCGTATGACAATGATATGATCTACTTCCAAGTCTTGGTCTCGATCGAAAATCGATAGGCCCTCTTTCCTCCCGGGTTGGGAAACTTCGTCCGATCTCGTTTCCAGGACTCGAGATGAGGTTTTGAATCATTTTTGAATCAAATATGATTCTGGCGACAGTGCAAACGAGATTCCAGGAGAGCGTCGCGGCTCAGTCACAGGAAAGTGAGTTTTGTCACAGAGTCGACGACTCCAGTTGCAGGTCTCTGTTCCAGCGAACAGCTGGTGTATTTCTCTCCCACGAGCAATTTGTTGGCTTTCTTCTCATCACTGTCGCCCACACGTGTGGTGCTCTCACCTCCCCAGGCTAGCAACTCTCCTGTGGCGAGGTTTGCCTTTTCGGCGGATCCTTTGCCAAGTCTGAATAACAGGATTGAGCTCGAGGGAGAAAGTAAAATTGTGGGACAACAAGTGAAGACCAAATCCAACCACAGATAACGAGCACAGAGCATGGAAGGGCGATTCTCCCGCACATTAGTGAAATCATGAGTCATCCCCGGCTGGAAACTACCGGTATCCGGTAGATAGTGAAAACCAGACATTCAGATGGCTGAATGGTAACCGGTTTCAGTTCTTCTAAACTTCTGTTGCCGAAATCAGAAATCCAAGGTCGTAGCCGGCAGCATTCGAAGGCTTTCAAATGAGAACAGAAACGTTTCCCTCGCGGCAGCTCGAGTTGTGGAATAGTTTCCCACGTTGCTGCAGTTGCTGTTGTTGTCGTCGTCGGGAAATTTGATTTACTCGACTGCTCTCTGTTACAACATTCAGAGCACGCAGAGCTCGTGTTGCATCCGTTTCTCGTGCAAAGTTGCCTCGTTTGCTCGAACATTCCCCGCAACGGCATTCAGGGAGTCGCCAAACAAATAACAATTTATGAGGAGACATAAATTCACATGGGTTGCCAACGTCATTACTTATATCTGCAACGAAGGAACGCCTGGCCGCTCAAACTACAGGCCCATATGCCGCTATTTTAACACAGGACGGGAGTAGGAACCAGCCTCGGTGAACGTTTTATTTTCATTTTTGCCCTCACTCCGTTCTCCCTCGCCTTCCGTCGTTCTCGCTCTCTCATTTCCGTTCCTGCCCTGCCCCATTTCATGACCATCGCGTTTCAGATGAGGCGGAATATTCCGTTTCACGATTCTCCAGACACAGAGAGAGAGGATCTTGAGTGAGAATCCTCATAAGAGCGGCGGCACTCTGTCGCAAAATCGGCCAACAGCTCGTATTTTCTTCAGCGCATTCCTTTGGAATTCTTTGGCAACTCGGAGAACTCACACAGAAGAGAGGAGAGCAAAAAAAAACAGTGAAATGAGTCGAGAAAGCCGATACGAAAGAAACGCTGACGCTGAAAACGTGCAGAAAAAAAAGAAAGAAAAGGTGCAGTGATGACTTACAATACTTACTGGACGAATATGAATCCGTCGACGAAGCCGAAAGGGATCGACTTCGATACCGGCCGCGCGACTTCATGTTGCCGGCCAGTTTCGACTCCTGAAATGGACGAAAGAAGAATTCTCAGATAAGAGCTTCATGTTATTCCATCACTTGACTCCCTTCGGAGAGGTTGAAATAAAGTCCACTATGGTCCAACGGACTCAGGAAAGGCCTCATCGCAAAGTTTCGATTGCCGGACGAACCCTGTCATTGATGCAGGACCCAATAAACTGAGTATTCCCTCCCTCGACAGATATTCGTTCTTGCAGAGAATCCGCTCTGCTGGACCGAGCATTATTCTGCAAAGGATTAGTCCCTCGAGAGCCAAGAATCGCATTCCGGCGGCGGTCGAATGACTCGACGGGGAACTTCTGGTTGTTCAGTTTCCTCTATTCAGGGCCTCCAATCGGTATCGAACGGTATCTCCCGACTCCCGGCAATCATTCGGCTGACGCTCTCTTGCCGAAGAGGACTCAGAAGTGATCTAGTTATGTATCTCAAGGGATTGTGTTTTCTGCGGTCGTGAAGGGAGCTGGAATCGACCTATCATAAGCCTGAAGCGATTCCACAAAAGACTACGGCAGGAAAATGTGGAGGAGCAACAGCCGTCCGCCATCTTGCCGCTCGTGAGTGGCTTTTCAGCTTAACAACCACTTCCAACTGAAGGTCGATCACTCTTTCAGGAGTCTCTTGATCACGGACGCCACATGGGCATGAACAATTTCCTCCCAAGGAACCCGCACACAATATGTCGTTTGCATCGCTCCGGCGCACCCTCTAAACGAGCAAGCAGACCCCCGGCGAAAGTTTTATCCACAAAGTTTGCCATGTCGTGAACGGCCACGAAAGACTTGATACGAAACGGAGAAGCATCGTGTCCAAGTGGTCCGAGCGCGAGTTTCTAATAAAAGCCGATTGTTTGACTCTCCGGGCTGTCGTGAAACAACGACGGTAAAGAGCTCGGATTTCATTACAAGCTTGTGTACACCCGAAGCCGGCGCTGTCAGATTGAACGTGACAGATAGAGCGGATAGTAAGGCTTCTTAATTAAGACTGTTCATTGCCGGGGCAGTCTCTCAGGGCAGACATGCTCGTGTTTCAGGCGCAGAATAACATCTTCCGTTAGTTCTACTCCCCGTAGCAGCTCGACAGCAATCAGCTCCACCGAAATGAAAGTCAGTCCAGACAGCATACGGTGATTGTTGACTGGAGTTATACTATACACTCCATACGACCGTGACAGTGCCGATTGAAAGCCTGCCGACGTTTTGGGGATCTCAGTTGAGGGACTCGATTTCGTCGAGGGACGCGATGAGAGGCTCCATGACACGACAGAGCCGCGAGCATAAAAAGACCCGATGGTAACCGAGAAAGCTTTTATTGACAGCATGCCATAACCCAGATACGACGACGAGACGCCAGAAAACATCGTCCTCTCGTTCGTCTCGCTACTGCCCGAAGGTCGCCGTCGGCTTCGTTGTTCCCGACGTTTGAAGTTCTACCACTCACAAGCTCAGAAACCCACATGTTAGGACATGTTCGGGTATCTACGGTCGAATACACTACAGTGATATGTGTTCCTCCAGGTGGATGGGGGTGTCGGCACACAAATTGGCTCAGGCCTGTCTCGTTGGATGCCTCTTCGATAGCGTTAGTGTATCTTGCGAAAGCTTGTCACCTCGGGAAACAGCGAGAGTTCGAAGAGGAACGGAAAACAACGTCCTTCCCTCGGTATTGGTTTCCGGCCACACAAGCTGATAGATGCAACCAGTTCGTGATGGAACTGACCCGAACAGCCCCATGGGACGGGCTTTTTGGGTTTTGCGGCATGGACTCGATAGCTTCTGTCGGCACCATGAATCCCGATGGATGAACTCTGCATGAACGGCAGAACTGCGATTGCTTGGTTCTAATTAACGAGTTGTCTGTTCTTCCACGAGCTTAAAACATGCACGACCTCATTAGAGTTTTCAGAACCCTGATTAGATTGGATTGCACGTCTGTCTGAAAACACTCCCGACTCGGTTCCTCCAGTCTCGCGAGCGATGTCGGGACACCGCACGCATATGTTATCTCTCGAGCTCGAGTCTTGAGCCTCGGGGTTCATGAGTCTGAGAAGAGGAGAAACCGGAAGACAAATCAGTGGAATTGAAACGGTGATGGTGGAACGGCACCACCACACGTTCGAGAGGCACCTCTAGAGTCGAAGAAGAAGCTTTGGAACCTCTTGGTCGGACTAATTGGATCTGTTTTGCCTTAATTTATCATCCGGCTGGAAGTGTGAGTGAGGAAGCGAGCCTGCTCTCATTTTCACTCCGGAATTTCGTTCTTCTCACTTCTTTGTCACTCTCTTGGTTTCTTCTGCTCAAAAGAGAAGGATACTCCGCCCACTCCGCATCAACTGTGTGCTTTCTAAAACTGGAATGTCGTCCACTCCACTCTAAGATCTGCCCCTCTGTTCACTCGCGGTCTTTTCTCTTCCTCTCTTGTCAGCCTGGTCGTTTCCCCTTCTCACTTAGATCGAGATGCGTTCGCTTTAAAGCCCGCAGAAAGCCCCCTTCCAAGTCCTGGAATCTCTCATTTCAAAAGCAGAGATTCTGTCTGCACATCCGAAAAATCGCTTCAACCGTGGCTCAACCATCAGCCTCTCTGTACCGAGCTTTTCCTGCATTCACTTCCCACTGCTGTGGGAGACTCGCCATGATTAGGTTCAAGTATCTCTTCCTCCCCTCACTCTCGACCGCGTTCTCGAGTAATAAGTCGTTCAGAAGATAACTCGCACCTCGCTCAGATCGCTCCTCACGGTCTGATTACTCTGCCCGGAGTCCGTATGGATGACAACCTGATGTGGCTCCAGCACCCTCTGCACGGCTTCGCTCCGGTTCGATTGGTAGATTCCGGCGTACAACATAGTTCGGCTCTAACACGAATGACTTCGTGTCCAAACACTTCCTCTCTCTCTCTCCTCGCACTTCCTCTTCTCGACCACGAGCACGAGCACGAGCACTAAAACAAGCACGGAAAACGAGCAGCGACGACAGCGACGAATCACTCCCTGGAGTCGACGATAAAGGACGATAACGAGCTGCCACCAGACACGAAAACGTCTATGGAAAAACTCAACGGACACCGTTCGATCACAAAAGCAAGCTAGGCGCACTACGCAGGCCCTCGGAGAACGGTCGACGATGATTCTCCAGGTTTCCTGGCAGTTTTCGGTCGAGAATGTTCCGGCGTGCGTGTGTTTGTGTTCACAGTGAAATCCGCACGAAGCAAAAGCGTAAGTCGCTGCCGCAAAACGCGCCTGTCTGTTTAGAATGGCCGTTCCGGCTCCGAAGGACTGCGCCCAGGGCCTCAGAAGGCCTTCTGGCTTGTGGTGGATGGACAGTGATAGAGAGGGAGAAAACCGATGACTTCCACCGCTGTAGTCATTCACAATCGACATGAATTAAAAGCAAGCAAGACAGGAAAACAGAAAAACGTCTGACACGGCTGTCGTTAATACTGCGTCTCGGTGGAGGCTGAACGCCTGACAGTGGTCGGGTCAACCACAGCCGACAAGTTGTGCCGATGGCTTACCCTACAACTCCTCGGCTAGTTTACCAAGTGGGGTGAGACGCTGGACAGTAACGAGTTCGAAGCATGGCGGGCCGTCAGCCCAGTTTCCTTCCCTGGGGCCAACGAATGCATCGCATATCGACTGCTATGAGACATGAGAGAGACTGAGGCCGGGCAATCAGACATTCGACGTCTTCGGGCCTGAGGTTCCGTTTTTATGTGTTCCGTTTTCTGATTTGCACCGTAGTTTGCGGATTCTAATGAGGCAGCAGCTTGCTTCTCTCAACAAGCTTTCAACAGGCGAGGGTTCTCAAGTGCGTTCGTATGTGCCTCGGTTGAGTTTTGACTCCCGACTTGAACCCCGAAACGTGTTCAATGCTCTAGAAACTCTCTAACGGTCACTCCCTGCATGTTCTCCGAAATCTAGTGGAACTCGTGGAGAGAAAAACGGAATGATGACGAGCGTTGGGCTTCACTCAAGGGGAGCGGATTTTTCTGTTTTTTATAAGCTCGAGTATACGCACTTGTTCGGCTGAGGAACCAGCGCTAGCTCGGTATTCCCGCGAGAGTTTCCCGGCGGTTCACTACATGAACGAGGATTCCTCGCGGATGGCGTACCCGAATGATCATGGCGGTAATTGATCAGGAAATGCTTCCGTCAGGCCTCGCAAGGAAATCTCGCGACACCAAGAGTTCATCTCTCGACGTACCTGGCTTCTCAAGGTTGCCAGGTAGCGATCTTAACCCGCTTTGCTCCCGCCTTGGTTTCGTCATCTTTGGGCGGAGAGGGTCTTCCTTGGATCAAAACATGAATGATCCATACTCTTCTGTCCCCTCTGCTACTGTTGCCCGGCAGCCAAAGGCAGTCCCTGTCTACCCGTCCGTCAATCAAGCATCGAAGACGCTGGGGACGGGCTGTGGTTGCAGCAGTGGCGGCACCATCGGGAAGCAACAGAAAATGACCGATGATGATTGATCAAGATTGACTGGCTTTAGGCACTGCACAGAATACATACCGGAGCGGGATTGACGCTAAATGACGACGTCAAAAGCAAGGACGTCAGATAGCACCACCGGTAGCTCTACTGTCGGATAAACGGACGGATAAATAGATAGACAGTCGAACGAATTGAGCCTTGTGACGCGGATGCCGCCTAGAATTGCCACAGAATGATCAGAGGCCGTTACTTCGAGAGAAACTTGAACAATTTAACGGAGTACGACTGATTTCCATGAGAGATTTCCCATGGCTCTATTTCCCTGCGAATCACTCCGAGAAAAGATGAGTCAGATAGAGAGAGAGGGAGAGGAAGAAAAGAGGGAGGGAGAACAATGAAATTATCCGCGCGACGAATGTTACCGCTTCGTGTGCTTCGACAAAGGAGGCAAAATTTGAACGGATTATATTCGCTGTCCTCGACTTGTTGAACTTCCCAAACGATCTCGTTGTTTCCAGGCTGCGAGCAAGCTCGATTCAGGACAGCGGATCAACGAAACTCAGAGGAGCACCTCCCTGGGGTACCGTTCGAACGAAAACAACGTCGTCAGAGAACGTCGCTGAATCACCGATTCGAGCTGACAGTGAAACAAGCGCAACACAGAAAATCAAGGGCTGCACGCATCAGACCCCAGAATCAATTCCCACGTGAGCGACCCGTTTGGTTCGAGGCAGAATGCCTGAGGCCGTGATTTGGGATTCCAAATCAGAACCCACGAGAAACTTTCACCGGAACGAGGAGAAGAAAGAATCAGCTTACCGGAACAGGCAAGATGGGCTTATTTTGAACGATTTCCTCGCGCATGGAGAACGCGGGACCGTCTTGGAGTCCGACTCCCGTGACCATGACGCGCGGTAGTTGGTGGCTTTGCTTGTGCCCTATATTGCAATCTCCAATCACTCCACACAAAATCACTGCAAACGCGTGTCCCGTACGGAATTTCTGGAACACCGCACGTTGAGCACTTCCTATGAAGCTGATTTCCACGCTGGACTGCGGCTCCCGCGCCCGTCGGGTCAGACGATCAAACGCACACCCAGTATTACTGCCGGAACGAGTCTCGCCACCACTAGCGTGGATCTAGTTACCGATGCCTGTCGGCGAGTACAGTTCCACAACATCGCGTTCAATCTTTAGTGTCCTCACATCCGGCGTACACGGGTCTGTGGTCAGATACGATGCGTGTGTGTGGTCGTGGATCACGATGGCTCATTGGCAAGCTCGTCGGCTGCTTCTGAACATCGAAGCAGCATCTGAGATCGCGCAAAAATCCGCCCTCGCAAACGAAGCAACGCTTATCCGTTAATCCGGCGGCGTTGTTACGATTGGCCCGCCAGAACTCTTGACGTCACCGCTGTCACCCACAGAGGAATCGGAGAGCCAGCTCTGAGGGACCCGGAGCCAGGCTGTTGCGGACATTTACGCTAGTTAGTCACCCGGAGTTCACGCGACTATGCACGAAGAGGGAGCCTTATTTATGACCGAGTTTCCCTCATGTCAGGAGGGTAGATGGTCAAGCCTGCCACCAACACCTGTTCTACTGATACAAAGTTCAGTTGACTGCTTCTGCTCTCGGACGACCCGACTCAATCGGCTTTCCGCGACCCGATCGTCAAAACTGATCAGGCAAAGCAGAAAACAGCAGAGGAACCATGCAAACGGATGCCCAAGACATATATCTGCTCGTCCGGGCATTTCGTTCCTTCCTGAACAGAATCATCAATCTTGGAGACGACATTGAAATCATTGGGCCAGACCGTATTTCTTCCTCGGGGCGTCCGAGGTAATTGCTCGCTACGAAGTGACACGCTCGTATTCTCGTTCCCTCCCCCTGTTCTCGACGGCCTCCATTCGCAAAAGTCTTCTTGCACCATTCGTTCTCGGCTCCGATTGATGGGTCCCCTGCATGCACTCAGGTCTCGATCGACCGATCGATCGGTCTCCCCGCGTGTCTGAGTGAGTGAAAATGACTTACTTTTTTCCTCGAGTAGCCCTCGGGCACCATCAGGTAGAATGGATGTTGGGGAGCCGCCCTCAGGACGAACTCTCCAAAGTTCGATGTCATCGGCACCGTGGGTACGAACAGAGGATTGACTCCGACGTGACCTTCAGCACCGAAAGGGTTGGAACTTCCTTCGCCGTGCAAAACCTGATTGTACTCATTATCCACGAAAACACGCTTTACACGTCTCATGGTTCAAGGTCTGCCAAACAGAGAGAACCCGACCCCGCCAGAAATGTCTCGAGATGCTTGGATCGTTCAGTTCCCACGAGGAACCGGATGAGCCCTCCTTGCTGCCGGAAGTGAACTTTGGGGATTTCGGCGAGCGAGTTCAAGAGATTCAGACTTTGTAGAGTGTTCCAGCGTTGGCTAAACACCAAAGCCTATGCCGCAACACGGCTGAACACCGGAAACTTCCTCCTGAGGAGACCGCTGTGGTTTCCCAACACTCGATCTGCTCAGAAACTTGAGAAACGACTCGGATAAGAAGGCACCGTGATCGTTTGGAAGGAGCAGAAAACTGTCGCTAGACTTCTACAGATTTTTCGGTTGGTCGTATTTCTTTTGTTAACGAAGCTTGGTCAGAGCGGTTCGGTGGTAAGTGCTAGACCAACTGAGCTGGAACATCATTCCGACTGACAGTCACCACTCAAGGGTTGCTGTGGCTAAGTCTCCTGCGGCTGAACCCGTTGCTGTGACCATCGGCGTTGCTTGAGCTACTGCCGTCGCCGCTCCCGTTGCTTGCGTCGGTGGTCGGGTAACAGGGCTGTTGTTTTCAAGGCGTTTTTTTCTCTTCCTTTCAGTGACCCGAATGTTTCTTTCGCTCCGAAAGGTCGTTCGCGGCCAACGCCGCTATCTGGGACTCACACGACATTTACGGCGACATGGCTGACAACGACAACGACGAAGAGTAACAGATCTGAGAGAAACTCTTTTCGGAGCATGGAAGCTTCAAATGTGATCCAACCGCTCGGACCACCACTTTCCTTCCTACTCAACGTCGTTTAGTCGTTAGGGATGAACGAGTGGAAGTGCGAACGCAGTCCTTAATCCATGAACGTTAACGGGGCTCACAAAGCTTGTTGATTCGTTTGATGGTCCCTCACGCCGCAAATTCCAGATTTCGAGAATCCAGAATCCAAGTTCGTACTTCGATGTAAAAGAGCTCCTTCTCGGTTGAGCCGTGATGCGTGATTTTTGTTTCGTTACCGTCGGTCGCGAAACCACCGACTCGAGACGACTCAACTCGAACCTCGGTAATTATCAAAACTTTTCGTATCGCTGACCGTGGTACCAGCTTCATGCATCTTTTTCGTCGCTTTCGTCATTGAAACATGGAGTTGGAGTTCTTTCTCCATCCTTCTTCCAGGCCGGGGTGGATTCGAGAGATTCAGTCATCGTCCTTCTCAGTCGGGAGGATACCATCTCGAATACCGGAATTCTTCCCCGAGTTTTTTTCTGTTCCGCCCAAAGCAACGACGATTTCTGTATCGATATCGTCGAGACCGTTCCTTAACAATGATTGTTTCTTTTTCCCCAAGCGTTTCTCGTGTTCGTCGAGGGAGGAGAAAAGATGTATTTGTCTTTATCTGGCGGAGTTTGTCACGAAACCTCTTCAGAAAGTAAGCAATCATTAAACAGCCGGGCAGTCAGCCGCAACGAAAGCGGAGCCGAGAAACGCTCTCGCACACTTGTTTTCGTCGTTTTCAAGCCGGGATTTCAATCGAGATCCAGACATGAAAGCGAAGGCTTTCCCTCATTACTGCCTTGTTGAGACGGGACGAATCTCGGATCAAGACGATTCCGACGATTTGCAGCTGTTGAGGGCTTTTCAAGTTTTTTCGACCGCGACGTGTTCCAACAAGCTTCTGCCACGAGCAGACCTCAAGCCATGCGCGGCGAAGTCCTCTTCCCGGATTCGGAG
This sequence comes from Neoseiulus californicus, assembly GCA_028455905.1. Lineage (NCBI taxonomy): Eukaryota > Metazoa > Arthropoda > Arachnida > Mesostigmata > Phytoseiidae > Neoseiulus > Neoseiulus californicus. The sequence continues at coordinate 3,765,157 of JAMQGS010000001.1, forward strand.
GTTTGCTCTGGACTGGACCCCTGAACAGCACCGCTCATTGGCTGAGAATGGTCTAATGAAGAACTCAATCCAGCAGATATCGTATTACGGAAGGCCTATGAAACCGGAAAATCCGACACTCGATAGGAAGAGGCTTCAAAGATAGATAGATAGATAGATCGAATGAGCAGCAGGGTCAGCTTGCGGTCATCGCCCAAACCGCTGGATCGATGAAACCACATGATGGCATCATGAACGAGATCTGGGATGAATCTGCACTGTCGCTGAGATTTTTCATTCTCGAGTCCGATCGTGAGCTGGAAGTAATGGCCGTGCTATGTGAGTGGCTCAGCGGGTTCCGTGGCCACGGAAACAGCCATGTCAAGGGCTTCGAAACCGGAACGAGTTCCTCGAAGCCGCTGGGACGTTCTAGTGTGTGTCAAATCCAGTTCCCTTAATAACAATTCAAACGCCAAGCAGGACCGAATGGCCATCCGGATCACTAAATTTCGAAAGAGCATCACTGTCATCGGGTGCCGACGGCCTCTACAGAAACTCGAAGTCCGCGGAGGGCTATTCCGTACATTTCCCCTCGATGAAGTGTGATTCGGAGCTTCAGAGCGATTCCAACTCAAGTCCAATGATCTCCTAGTCAGCCTTCCGCAGTTTTCTTTGGATCTCGAAACACGAAATGGCGACGCAGTGGATGCGGGTTCTCCAGCTTCAAATCGAAGAGGGCGCAAATCCGACGCTGCCCTCCATTACAAGGGGGAAATGGATCGGAAACAAGAATCTCGGAATCCCATCCAGTGGAAAGCTCGTCGTGGAAAATTCGACTTCCAGAGTCTCACTGCTCCAGAAAATGAACTCTGTTTTTACGCGTCCAATTCGTCGGTCCGAGTTGACTCTATGGGTCCGGTCGATTTGGAATTCCCGATGGAACCTAGATGGTAGCTAGGAGGAACTCAGTCTGCGATAAAGGAACCGCGCCGATTCGATTGGTGATCGTAAATGCCTCGAAAACCCATGAATATAGAACGAACGCGTTTGAAATTCTCACGAGCACCTTCTTCGCCCGAGTCGGTACACTTGACCTCGCAGCACAGTCGACTCTTTTCGATTCTGAGTTCGTCACCTCTCCCGCAATCTATCCTCCTAAATGTTCAGGGACAACACTCCTCGAAAAACAGAGGGCTCCTATGGCGTACACTGCGCGACACAATGCCCGATTTCGGGGTCTCTTTCCACGGATTTATCGTCAGCCATAGCAAAGTTTGCCGTGGCTGCAGATTTTCCAAAAGACTCGAGCACTTCAGTTTCAATATCTAAGTAAGTTGCTTACCTTGTTCATTTCGCCTCGAAACCACGACGCGGATCTTGTCATACAACTCTCGGTCAAATCGAATGTAACGCGCGCCGCCATTTGTCTCGACAATCGGTCGTCGTTGTAGTCTCACAGTCGCTTCTGGCTGTCTGTCTGGCTGGCTGGCTGCCCGCAAGTTGGTCAGTTTGTCACTCACTTCATCCGAGTTCGACCTGGTTTCATCTCTCCAAAGCAACAGAGAATTAAGGCGTCGACGATCGACAAACGATCCAAGCAATCGGAAACAGTTCGAATATGCGAGGCGCGATCGTTAATGATGGATATTTGTGGCACCACACGCAAGACGTCACTGAGATCACGGAGATCTGTGCCGAATGGAAAGCAGCTCTGAAAATAGCCCTCCATAAGGAAGTTCTCCTGCGGCAGTGGAGAGAGTGCGTTCACGGATCAATATCAAGCGCCAGTCTCTCCGAAAACGATGAAACAAAGAGAAAAGAGAGAAACTCGAAAATTCCGAATACGACTCGAGTGATCTAGCATCGATCGGATCGCGGTAGAGAGACCCGGGATCGCGTGTCACTACGAGTATCCATGATCCCCTTGATACCCTTTGGATCCGCATTCAATCTCCGATTTCAAACAGACGATTTTATTGCTTCGGAGTTGCTCCAGCTGAGTCCGAGAGCGCTTCTCCGGAAATTCCAGGATATTGATCTCCGGTGATTTGGGGATCGTTTCTGGAAATCCCTAGGATTTCTCTGCTAACAGAGAATCCTCCTCTTGGAGAAATATTTCTCCACACATCGACGGTGATACAAGAGAGCGCCAACTGAGCGAAAGCATGAGCCTCATCAAAGGAATCGCTCGTTCCTTTTTTTTCTCGCGCGTGTTCGCCCGATTCGTCGAAGAGGGCTTGCGAGGGATTTCCTGAGCCATGCAAAAAGAGAGTCCTCGATAGACTTCCCCCGCGAACTCTGTAATGTTCATGAGGAATGTCGACCCGTGTACGATTCCTGTCGCTCCGCTCGATCCGTTAATGACGGCAGCGAGCTGTGAGCAAAGCTCCGAGACTCGTCGAGATTCCGACAGTTCGCATTCTCGAATCAAAGAAGTGAGAAAACATGTCGAGCCTCCGACGCCGCCGGTTTCGCTCTAGGCTTCAGCCCTTCCCCTCGCTCCAACAAACAAACAAACACGATGAAGACACATAACGCTGATCGTAATGATCCTCATCGAAACGAGGCTCGCGATCAGCCGAACATCGCGATCGCGGCTGGGAGCATGACGGGAGATGCTTCCGAAGGGCAGCATCGAACAGCGTTTCGATGCCCAAGCCAAGAGACTGTTTGGAGCCATCAGCTCGAGGAATCTTGACGGATCCGCAGTCGGATACGCACTCGAATATGCATCGAGAACTTGCTCCATTTCTCTGCCGGACGACGCCGACCACCCTATCGAGCACACCGGAAGAACTTGATCGGAATATCCTCTCGAGCGATGGAACTCCAATTTGCGTCCAAAGTGCGTTACAGCCAAGAATTCGAATCTTGCTAGAATGGACCTGTGTCTGGCGGAAATATAGAGCCTATTCGAAACTGAAGAACGTTTGTGCTGCCAGCAACAGTTGATTGCCTTGCTCGAGCTCCTTACCTTGCCTGATTTCACCAGGCCTCGAGGATTCATGCCGACTCTCGAGCGTATTCGGAAAAATATTCTTGAAATGCGACAAGAGCACCGCACTTGTGAAACACCGCCTTATCCGCGCACATTCGCGATGGAGGAGCGAATTCGAAAGATGTGAGATGAGGTATCTCTGAATTCTTCCGGAACAATCGGGATCGAAACTCTCCTCACTGTGATTGTTGTACACTCTGTTGCCAGTTTCCGGAGTGGGCTTCATCCAGTTTCGTGATCATTGCAATCCCGCGACGAAGATGTTGCTCAAGTCTGCTCTCTTGGAGGTCCTCCACGTCTCGAGCGATGTCCAGTTCCTTCTCTGGCTCATAGGTCGTCCGCCCGCGAAAAGTTGCGAGAAACAAGCGGGTCGCAATGCTGGATTACACAGGATTTTCCGATCAATCAAGCGTAGCATGCCTCGGGCACCAATAAAACTTGCTTTACGCACGCCCTCTCTACCATAGAGCAGTCTTTTGTCCGAACGAGAAGACTCTCCCAGATCCCTCCCATATCTATTTTCGAGTCACGACCAAGATCTTGACTCTAAGCGCTCCCCCTCCGTTCCAATTCATCGAAGCGCGCTCCCAGGGAAGTCCCGCCCGGAAAATGAAGCGATTGAACAGAACTGTGAAGCCTCTTCTCAGACGCAAAATCCACGTCAGAGGATCCTCGGGATCTCAAAATCCTCGGGATTGCAGTCGTCTGGCATGAATCTTTAAATTTTTATGATTCCACTGCCCGTGGATCTCCGACACCACGAACCGGACCTCATGCATGGGGAATCAACAGCTCATCCGGTTCGAAGAACTGATTGTTTCAATCTTGAAAGTGCGGCCCCACAAAGGCACCACATGGTTTACATAGATACAACGTAGCCGCATGCAATTTTTCGGGTAGAGGATCCAGTGCGACAACATGGGATTCTTTCGTGGTCCGTATTGAGAATACGTAGAAGGATCATCGAGCCACAGAGAGGGTATGCTCTACGACGATATCCGTTCCACCCGTAGACATCTACGAGGCTCATTCTGGGAATTGAGCGCACAGATCGAAGTCAACAGCAGCTTGAACGCTCGCTACAGCAAATTGAGGGCTCTCGGTTTCGACTGGATTCCGAGCTGGGGTTCAATTCGCTAAGTGAGTGCGACCGACTCTCGATCCAAAACCACGGCGTACGTTCCGGCAGCTAACATTGAGTCAAACTCTCAAACCTTCCAGCAAGTCCGCATTATCTCCCGCTAATTGCAGGGTGGCTATACAAGCGCAGAGTTCTTTGCAGCCCATTATTATTCAGCAGTTCATGGTAAACGAGGCAGAGTTCCTGTTTTCACCGCGGAAGCAAAATTGAATCGACCGAGCACAAGCTCTCGAGATCGACGAGCTCAAATGTCGAGGCGGAGAGAAAAACAGTCGCACTTAACATCAAATCGTTGCAAGGCGTTCGGAAACGCGCTTCAACCACAGGAGCGCAGAACTCGGGAAAGATCGCATCGCTGGTTAGAGCTTCTCTTATGGAAACTCAGAAATTCAATTCCAGGGATTTCTTCAAACAGGATTCAAGCGAAAGAAAGAAGGTCTGCCATGTGGTATAATAAAATCATCTGCCACCTGCCACCACCTACCGCTCTCCGAGGGAAGCTTGACCAATCGCATTACATCCTTCCTACAGCACTTGAAACACCCTGCTTTGAGAAACTTCAGCTCTGGACCAATCCAACGGATCTGTGCACCGGGCGCCCAAAGTGGATATTTAGTGGACACCGGGGGTTGGGCACTCAAAGTCGGAGCGACCCGCTCCGGACTCCAGGAGACACTTGAGCACCGAACAGCCCGATTTCCAGTGAGAGGAGAAGGTGATTCCACCGATACAACACTTGTTACGCCACGGGAAAGAAGAACAAGCAACATATTGGAGATGTTATGAAGAGATGTTGTTACCCATAACGCACCAGCAGATTAGACCGAGGAAAGAGATTACATCGAAATCCAATTATTCTCGCTGACAACAGCTAGGCCCCTCCGAGCTCAAGTTCGTGCCGTGTCGCTCGATGTCCCTTCCTCTTTTTGACAAGGTCCTATGTGTACTTCTATTCTCATCGAGCAGACTTTCCCGAGCCCTTAAATACTTGACAAGTGTCTACAGCGGAGTTCCGGACGAGAAGGTTCTGGGAAAGTTGCCGAGCTCATCAACTGTTCCCGCGTCGAGGCCGAGGGAGGTTGCGAATCGAAATTAGGGAATGCTCCCGGAAACGATGGCAAAGACTCGATCCCGTCGAAGGCCCATGGAATTTGGCGATTCGAGCTGAGGAGAATGAACAAAAGTCCCTTTGCACTCAATCTTGTTATCTGTTCTTCGAAAGATTCTCATACAGCTGTACGAATCAATCATCATGATGAAAGCCTCGTACCGAGAAAAAGGCGGAGGAAGGAATCGTTAGGAAAGTTTGAAGGAGTACAAACATCCGACGGGAAACATCGCGGAAGGATGACTCTCCGACGATTCCAAACTACAGTCGGCGGCCGGGTTCGAGGCTGGAAGGCAAGCAGCTGCTGCTGCTGTGCCCTCTGATCCTCCGGTAATGAGCTCGCATGACTCGGGAGAGATAAGCCCTACCCTTACCTAGAGAACTCAAAATCGCACAAACCTGCTCGTCAGTGAACCACGCCGTGGATTTGCTAATAACAACGGGAGCTGCGTAGCACGTTTCCATTTCCACAGGGTGTATCCTCGTTTCACGTCGCTGAAGTTTTTCACGCACCATCCACTTGTTTCGCAAGACAAAATCGGCACAATCTACCGAACATTGTTCAACAAGACCGATAGAAGACGACACTATGTCCTGCAGTGATTCCTTTCATCGAACCGGTGGCGCAAACATCGTAGACATGTTCGAACTTTGATGTTCGGAAGTTATACACTTCGAGATTCTCGAGTCCGGATTCCGAGATCTGTGATTCAAATCCTCCGGATCTCCGTTTCGATTTCCGTTTTCAGCTCTTCAAACCCGAGTGGGGCTACGATGGAAATCCCGACGGAACCAAGCGTGATTTCGCTAGGACTTTGAGGGTTTCGTCGAAATGCAGCATTCGCAGCGCGGAGAGTCCTATGGCCTCGGGCCTCCAGATCGATAGATGGTGGTTACTACCAACGGATGGAGCCGACCGACTGACCGACAGACGGACGGATTCGCAGACGGATCGCGGGCCTCGCTCGTTCAGCTCTCCGCATACCTAACAATAGTCCAAAGTTTTTCTTAATGAACTCGGACTCCACCGAGCAAGCGTCCGACGGACAGACCGACCACTCTCCCCAATGAGCCAAGGGCCGTGGCGGGCTCGCATATTCACTCTGCCCGCCCAGGAACAACACCCGGCTCCAAGCTTCCCAAACTTGGAAAGCGGTAGCTGCGGACCAGACCAAACAGAAATAAAGCAACAGAATATCTAGGGGACCGGCAAGGGGGGAAGGGATAGGTTGGAAGCGAGGGAGGTAGAGGACACAAAGATTTATCTCTGCGGGAAAGAGAGCCGAGTCGCGAACGCTTTCGTCTCGATGCTTTTATCGCTCGGTTGGCCTTTCAGCTTTTTGGTCGAAACACTTCCCGGCAAACAGTCCAGTCGTGCAGTCGTTGGCTGACGCGAATTCCTTCCCCGTTGGCTCCTCGGGGGAAACTGAGAGAGAATCGAGTAAGTAACAGGCTTCCCCAGAGCTTGAGCATGGATGGAAAAACGAGCGCAGCGGGGAACAATCGCGCTCAACCGGAAGAAATAGCAATCCAAGGAGCCGACGAGATCTCTGCGTACAATTCTACATCCAGAGACGCCGGTCACTTGAATTTGGAATGAGTTTTGGGGAATCACACAAAAGGTCTCTAGCGTACTTTCGACGATGTGGATAGGAAACCAAGGGGTGCCCTCGATGGCGGCTTCCACGCCTCGGACGATGTCGATGTATGATGTCGATCGTATGAATAATGGATGTTCGGGTGAACAAAAGATTCCGACAGGTGACTAACGATGGTCGAGAGTGAAATGAAGGATGACAGTTTGCGATGGACGCCATAATGGGTGTCGAACTCTGATATATTCGCCGAAAATCATCACCAATAGATGAATTTGGTGAGCTCGCACCTTCATGTACAAAACGAGATTTAAAACTTTGCATGAACGGCAAGAAAACTCGGCAGGGGTCACATTGCGTCGCCTTCAATATTTCCGAATGTCTCTACCGAAAACCGGGAAAACCCAACAGGCCCGAAGCACACACAATTGTTTTCTTCTAGAGACCTGCAGATAGGGACAGAACAAGAGAAGTTCCTCTCAGCGATTTCCCCAGAGGAGCTAACCTCACATCAGGAGGATTTTTCTTCCATGACCCGCTGCTCGTCGATGTGTTCTCGTAGTTACGGAAGCATTCGGCCTCAACATAGACTCGCGGCCCAAGATACGGCGCGTTTATTTCCCGCATTGCGAGAAATCGTGTCTCTGCCGAGGAAGTTGCTTCGTCTCCCGTGAAAAGAGCTCATCTGGTGATCCAGTGAAGCTCTCAAGTCCTCCACCCACTTTGTATTCCTCGTTCGAGCGGTTGCCGTGGATCGCTCATCTTGGGAACGACATAACAGCTGCTCTTTTCGCTTGGGGGAGATATTAGCTATCCCGGAGCAAAGAAATTGGTTTTTGCCTCTCCAACTTCAAGCGGAAAGCAAAAGGCAAGAAGGAACACGACGCAGCATCCGCTGACGTGACCTGGAAATTCCGCCGGCGTCCCTCAAAGAGATGTTTTCTTCCCGACCGACAATTTCTGTCGAGTCAGCAATCCTGTCCATTCATGGGCCCGCCAGAGCGGACGACCGACCATTCGTACACACCTTCCACCTCATTGAGCCAGAATTCCTACTCTCAGTGTACGAGTAGTGCGAACTGCGATCTATGCAGGGTCCATGCGCCGCACCGTACCAATATGTCATCATCAGCGTCACCGTGTAGGTCGTCGTCGTCGTCATCAACGACGGCCGATTCGCCACCCTTCCCTCCACTCACTCCGCGAATCCCCCACAAATGCGTCTGCTTGTCGAATGCCACCACTCAGTGAGCATAGAACCATATTTCATCGATGATCCGGGCTCTTTGCTCAACAGGCAAAATGACTGAGTACACAACCGCAGGTTCCGGCGCATGAGAGCAGCGATGGCCTGTCTGTTTTCTGACTTACCACTAAGCTGACCGCTAGACCAATGGCAGGGAAAAATCACCTGTCATGTCCGCCAGGCGAACTTGCTGGCGTATGTCTCGAAATATTGGACCAAACCGTTGTCAGGGAACCTTCGAGGAGCCATCCATGCTCGCTATCAAGGTGAACTCACACGAAGGAAAAACTGCTCGACTCGCGTCTCTAGCTCGATCAAACATAACTCAGAGCTGGAGAGCCCCTGGAAGCGTGAGGAAAAAATCTTCCCCGGATCCACCTTCGAAGTGGAATTCCCGAACTCACTTCGACCGGTCTTCGTCTGTGATTTTTGTTCCAATTTAGACAGCAGCTGACGGTCTCCACTCTGCGTTGACCCGATGGAGGCTCATTCTCTCTCGAACAGCGGGGACAGAAGGAGATAAATTTCGGCGTCGACTCAGCTGTTGGATCTTGAAGCAACGATATAAACAATGAGAGTAGCGATTCGACAATTGATTTATCAGCTGAGCGCTCAAAGGTTCACCCACACTCCCTCTAAGAGCTTTCAAGGGGGACCGGAAGCTCACGTTTCCGACGCTTCTCGAATCGACAGAGAACGGTCCACCGTGTGCGATCAAGATGACAGCAGGTGAAACTTGTTCTTGATGACCTTTCTTGTGTTTCGTCAGATGCCCCAGAACTCATTAGAATCACCTTAAGCCTGGCTCAGGCGACCTTCAACTCTTAGCCGGGGTTGACACAGCAGGCATTCTCAGCCTGAGTCATAACCCATCCGTTCATCGCGGTTCCATTAGAGAAGTGTGGCTTTTGTTTCGTCACCACTGGAACAATTGTTTATGTCCATTAGCGACTGCAAGGATGGATTCTTCGTAGGGGGGCCAACATCCCATGCAGGCTCGCGGCATAGCAACACTGCGAGCAACAAGGCCAGGCAAATATCGCTGAATCGATTTCTTTAGTCGCCTCGGACCCCTTGCTTGCAACCGTCCGTCATACCGCCCACCGAGGGTACGCGATATTTTCTGCTGTGTCTGGTTTCTTGCCGGCCGCCGTCACTACCCGCGGCGGTACCTCGAGAGCAACCCGGATCCCCGTCAACCATAGTCGATCTATGACGAGTATCCGCTGTCCGTTACAGGGCGGCAGAGAGGAGTATGTCGAGAAGTATGTCCCGCACGGAAGAATGTCGATAAGTTTCAATCAATTCCTAGCACAGGAGCACAGGCCTCCGCCCCAGCGACGCCGAGAACACTCGATTGGCTGCTCGCTCCTCCCCCGAGAACTCTCGTCGTGACTGAGTAAGCCCGTGTCGCGAAGAAACCATTTCCGTCGGGACGGGAACCCAGTGATTATCCGTCGTTAGATCCTCGGCATCGGCGGATGTTTGCGACTCGAGTCTTGATTAGATCGTCTCGAGACACGGCATGCGGCCGCCACGACATCAACTGCAACAGGCAGCACCACTTGCCGCACAACAGATCCCCAAGAATGCAAACTGTCTCCCAAGTGTCGTTCTAGTTGATGGTCATGGGAAGGAACGTCTTGCGGTGGAGACAGGATCGACCAAATGGACCGCGTTTCGAAGAAAAATGAAGAAATGTACGAGGGAAACGATGCGCGGAGGGAGAACGGATCGCAATCATAGGTCTGGTCCATCAGCGAGAAAGGGAGGAATCGAGGACCAACCATCAGAACGGATCCTGATTGGGAACCGCAATTGCTTCATCAGACGAACGGTTTCGATTCGATGAAATCCAAGTTCACTCGGCATCAATTGTGGCAAAGGGAGTACTACCATTCTGGATATCACGGCTCGGTAAAATCCAGATGAAGAGGATAAGGAATTTCAGAACATCGAGATTTCCACGTCCCGCGCCCGCCCCTCTTGGGAACGCGATCGATAATAATTCGTCGTCTTCGATTGAGAAATCGGACACTGAATACATTCTATCGTTGGTAACAGTTCCAGGAGGGTATTGCTTCCCTGAATAGACGGGTTTGGCATATCGTCAGTGAGCCAAGAAGGTTAACGGCACAGGCTCAAAGCTGTACAGTAAATACCGGCTGACGAGATAGGACCTCGCAGTATTAATCTCAGCGTATCAACTTCTCGCCGGTATAAGTCCCGCGGACTTTGTTTTTTATTGCGAGAGCTTACTCTGCCTCCACGATCCGGTAAAATGATGCCGTGCGGCACTCCGGGTCTCGAACGGCCACACAACAGGTCGATGTTCGCATCACCGCTCAAAACACTTATCTCGTTCAACAGCAACAGCTTCGCTGCGGAGCGAATAAGCGAGGAACAGGTGCCGTGGTCAAAACAACACCTGTTGCAATTGTGACTCCCGCGAACAACAACTTTCCCCTTCAGGGTTTGAAACTTCCGATGACACTGACGGAGAAAAACGGTTCAACCACTGCTCCTCATCACAATCACTCACACGAAATTTCACTGTTATGACAGAAAGTTTCCGGTAATTCAAAGCATGAACGCTGCACGCAGGGATATCGAGCTTGGTGCCCGGCACAGCGTGCGGCTTCTCAAACCTACCGGCGCGCATGCCCAACCCTCCTCCACACAGAGGGGGAAGTCCGGAGTCGGGAGTTTCAGGCGGGCCGAGTCCACTCGCTTTCTGCTGGTCCATGTTCTTGGGCGACGGAGAAACAATCGTCATCACAAATCCCTCAGGACATCTTATCTCCAATCATTAAGGAAGCAATTCTACTTTCTCATTGGCTGCCGATGGTAGACTTCTCAGTTCCCCGCCGCTCGTTCTTCTTCATATTGAACAATAGCCAGTGGTCGGACACCCTGTCATCCGGTTGCTCCATTGTTATTTTCCGGAGATCGGCCACAGCGACGAGCGATAGTTGTGATTGAATTCCGACCCTCTTTCGGGCAGAGGGGGCGACTACGCGGAGTTCCTGATGAATGGAAAGTGAGGCCAAATCACCGGATTTTTTGGGATCTTGCTCCGATATTTGCTCTTCTATATATCGAGTTGGCACACTCGATACCTAATTCCGCTCAAGCCACGAATCTGCAAGCATGACAACCAATGTTACCAATGTTTGCTAAATGGATATCAAGCGAGTTGCGGGCTATTACTACCTGGGTAGCGCCTTTGAGAGACTCAGATTTCTGTGGGGCTCTCCATGGATCAACGCAATCACCTCGTGCTGAGTTAAATAGGGCGGTCGGTGAAGTGAGCCATGATGCACGCGACCGATTGGCACATTTTAGCGGAAAACCTGGTGTATTGTCTCGATGAGTTTGCGTCATCCGCGGTCATACGCGATGAGGGTCTACTTTTGATTTACAATTACAAATAATACAATTTGTATACATTCTCTTTCCACAAAGAGACCGCACGGAGGTTTTGGCGGGGACAAAGTTGCTAGCTACCCCCAGACGCGTGGGAAGAAAAGAAGTCTTTCGATCCACAGTTCAACGATCGGTCGGTCTTTCTTACCTCCCTCGGCCGAAAGTGCTCTCAATTTGTGTTTATGGTTTTTGGTCTTTGTCGCCTTCGTCGAGTAGCTCGCCAGCAGTAAAGGGATGCGTTCTGAGTGGGCTCGCCTTCAAGTTCACCAGAGCTCTTCCGGGCAAAGTCGAGCCGAACTATTTGCGAGAACGATCGGTAACGAGAGCATTTCGTAACCTCGAAAGAGAAACCGCAACGGGCTTCAGCGAACAAGAGACCAGCTGAATCATGAGTCGATGAATGCGGTAATCGCTGACACCCAAAAAACGAGGAATCCAACTCGAACGTCTCCGCGAGCGGATCAAATATTTGAGTGAAACAACTGTTCTGATCGAGAAAAACGTAGCAAAGTTTCAAGTCATGTCGTGTGTAAACGATGGGATGAATATTCCTGCGAGGGAAGCAATCATGTTTCCCACTCCCCGGCAAGCCTTCATTGCCGTTGGCATCAACAATAAGATGCTCAAGGCCGCGGAAACCAACACGACCGTGATCGGCACGCCACCCTCGGTCGAGCAAGTTTAATAAGTGTCCCTGACACTGCTTCAATGGAATCAGAATGGCGGCACCGCAACGCTGTTCTCCACCATCCAATGAACCGTGCCGCTTTTCAAATGAGCTCTCAGATGAAAACAGAACAGTTGGGCATCAGTAGCAGCAATCATTCGGTAGTCGCCGCTCATGAGAAGAGAATGAGTGGGAATTCAAGCTTCACAGAACTCGACGTGATGTCAGGAGAAACCTGATGAGCATGAACGTCAACGTTCTAGTCTCGTCCAGCGCCATCGATCAATGGAAAGAACATCTTTTTTCGTTCAAGTGTCACTCGTCCCTGACGACCAGCACACCGAGGTGCTTGCGGGATTCAAGCTTGGACTCCACGCAACGCCGCCAGACGAGCGAGCCCGCGGGATGCTCGAGTGCATGCAGAGCAGGGTATGCTATGCCGGAACCGGATATCTCTGACGTTCTCCCCTCTCGCGTATCGGTTCTCCTATCAACGTCTGTGTCTCTATATCTGTGTGACTCTCTTTTTGTTTCTCTCGGTTCTCCTTTTTATCAAATGCGCCCAGTCAACCAGCCACCAGACCAACCGAGCAAACTGCCGGGCAGCAAACCGCTCAAACCAAAAACTTCTTACGAACAGATTTGTTCTTATCAAAAGCCTGCCACGATAGAAGATACCGGCGGCCAGAGTGAGCTCCCAACAATGCTGCGGCGAAGGAAGAACAGGATCTAAAAAAATTCGCAGCGCTGTCGGGCTCGTGTTGTTCGTGTTATTCATCACCATACCAACAATTGACGTGCCGTCGTCGGCTGCGCCGGAGTGAGATTCCGAGATACGGCTGAGATCACATCAACGAGGACATAGGAACATCTTGGAAAATAGAATCCCAGCCAGAGCGAATCTCGAACAGGTAGCAGAAACAACGCAGGCTAGAGTGATCTCACCATCAGACAAGATGGGACGAAGCTCAGGCATACTTGATACTCTGATCTGACAGGGGTGGCGGCTATTGCCTGACGGCTGAATCTTTCAGGCGCTCCACTGCGACGAGAGTCATGGGTCGAGTGTCGTTCCACACCGATGCATGAGATCATCATCATCATCGTTGGATAGACGATAGATGTGATTAATGCATTCATTCATTCTCAAACTTCAGCAACTTGCGTACTCTGAATGGTCAGGAGCACAGAGACGCAAGAAAGACCGGACCGGTTGTTTCAAGGCTCCCTCCCGCCTTTCTTCATTAGAAGACGTTACGCCAGTCACTGTGCTTGTGCCCGAATAAACTCAGGCATCATCCTTCGGATTTTAACCGGGAACTTTTCGTCTGTGGATGCGGTCCTACTGCAGTGTCCACATCCACTAGCACTAGCGAGTCTGTACGTGACGGGCAGACTGCCTTGACCACTCGGGCGTCACGTTGGCTTTCGATGGCCATCTGAACCTAAGGCATGGCTCCAACTTCCCCGAAGAGGAATAGGCTTTGGCAATAACTTTCGCCTTCGATATTTTGAGTATTTGAACGTTTATGAATGAGTCTGTCAATTTACGATTCTCGGGGTCTTTTGACAGGAGTAATCCTTTCGGATCACCAGTGCCGTTAGGGCGGTGGTCGAACTTTGACAATCACTTGTGTCAGCAACACAGCAAGACCCCAGCGATGGTCTGTCTCCTCCTCGCTTCGGTGACTGACGCCATACCCGCTCGGAAGACGCTCATCATCCGGATCGGGGACGTAATCATCGGAAACAAATCCCCATCGGAGGTCTCGACTCCGGAACCTGCTGGTACGACACCACCCGTGGTCGCCCTTCCGAAGACATCTTCTGCGTCGCCGCCGCTTGGCGTGGTCAAGCCCGTTGCTTTCTTCGTCGTTTTTGCCCCGTCCCATCGGACAGAATTCGGTTCCGGTTGAGCAGGTCCGAGCTAGGGTCGAGCAGAATTCGTCGGCGGTTCACCTGTCGACTTTGTCTGGCATGAACGTGATTAGGCACAGTCGGCAGCAGATTGGCGGTCTGAGTCCTGGTCACGGCACCATGTCATGAACGGGATTGAATCATACCTAGCCCCGTGGCGGACTCCGGTTGAACCGGAACGCGAAACTATTACCGATGGCGCGGACGAGCTTACGGCACCTCCGCAATCATACAGGCGATAATCATTGACAGGTGTCATGCAGCTGAGGTTTCCATCGCTCATCCGAGATAAGAGTAAGACTCGGAGCACAAAGCATTTTCCAGGGCGGCCGGCCTATTTCACAATCAGACGCAAACCAGAAATCGACGATATCCTTCGAGATTTCGTCTCGCTTCGAGGCTACATGCTTGCTCCTCGCGGAATCGAAGCTCCGCATCTTCCGGAGACTCTCCTCAGCGCGGAATGATGGAATAGAAGGAGCATCATAATAATAAACAAGACATGACATAATGAGCCGGTTCGCGATGGAATTTCACAGCAAAACTCCCTCGAAGAGCTTTGATCTTGAAGTAATGCACTTCAACATTGAAGCTTTCGCCGCGGCGATTCGATCGGGATCCGTCTACACTCACGGCGAGCATTCGAGAGGGAATTTTAATTTTCAAATCCAGCTCGGCGTGAGTTACGACCGATTGCATCGTGTGATTCTCGTGAATTCTTCTTTGGATTGCGCTCGATTCGATCGTAAACAACTAATGCACGATATAGACCATCCTAGCGCGCGTATGATGACGTTTGTCAGAGCTTTGTGCATTTCAAGCTCGATTGTTGGCTTCGAGAGCGGTCCTTATTTCTAAAACGGTGTCAGTCTTCTCCGGGCAGTGGGTGTCAGCGAATAGATTGCGGCGGTGAGCCAGCAGTCGATCGTCAAACAAATGAGCTTGAACAGCAAAACTGGGACAGCCAGCCTGACAATTGATTTATCCGCATGGAAAAGACTGATTTTCCTGACGTGATCACGATGGCCGGCGTGCCGTATTACAGGGCGCGAAAACGCGGATGAAAACCTTCGGATAGGGTCAAATGAGTCGTTGGATCCTTGACTTCCACAGCAATTGGCAACAGCATCGGCCGCAGCAACAGCCTACGTTGTTTCCGTCAACATTCACCAGTAGCTTCTGCGCCGATCTACCCACTTTACTTTACAGCTGTCCGACAGATCTCATTAATTAGGAGATCGAACACAACGAAGGAGGACGCAATGAATTATAACGTGACTCCGATTAATTGAGGCTCTCAGTGCCTAATGATTCCTGTCTCTGACCAGTTGGTGCCGAACGAAAACAACGGAGAATGAGGAGACTCCTCAGCGACTATGATACGATCAACTGGGGCAAGCAATAAGGCTCGATGGTACTTGAATATTGAGGCTCCTCGAATCCTATCCATCGATAGCTCCGAGAAAATCCAATGATGGGATCGTATTCTTATTGGATCGGTCGCGCTCGACCTTCCCGCAAGTCAGCTGAGACTCGTAAAGTATCTTTTGCCAAACAAAACGCACCCTCTGGACGTCAAATACAGTCCCTGCTGCCCTGCTATAAAACAATGGAGAGCCGCTCGATCGATTTTGACAGCCGGAATTCCCGTTTGGCGATGAGATGGACGAGAAGCTCGTGATTGAGAGTGCATTGCTCCTCGTTTTCGGAGTGATTCTAAATTTAGAACACAACCGGTTGCACGTGGTTTCCATGCAGAACAGAACGCGAACGAATATCATCCAGGAGCTCAAATCGCAACGCTCGCCGAGGAAAACCCCAGCTTCGTGGAAGACCCCCTTCTGCGGCCCCGATTCTGCGAAACAGTTCCTGAAATCAATGACGCAGATGGGAACTTACCCTGAGACGGCCGGATGCGGCATCTAGAAGGCTCTTGGTTGTAGCCGCGGCCTGGGTTGATACAGGTGCCTCCGTCAGGCCGTTCTTGGCCTCAACCTTGCCGTTAGTTTTTTCTGTCGACTCAGCCATCACGAATCTCACTGAAGCTTCACTTGATTTGTTTTTTTTTCGACCCAGGTCGACTTTATTGCTGGCTTTGAAAGCCGTGGCGAACACTTGTAACTCGATGACGCGTTGTGGGCTTTGAGGAACGCACGAAAGATCCGATTTGAAAACTCCGTCTACTAATCAGCTAACTTTCAGAATATCGAAACCGTCTTCACACCGAGTAGAAACTTGAGGAATTCCGCGCGGTTTCGGTTCAATACGCAGAGACGGTTCCCTGCGATCAGCTGTTAAAGCGGTTCTGTGTTGCCTCGTTGCTCATCCGATGCGACACCCTCGGGTTGAGCGGCGATGAATTTCAGGATCTGCTTCCCAAATTCCGCGGAGGGTTTATCTTGGAAACGGCTGCGGACCTCGAAAAACTACTGAAAACGAGTGAATTTCGGTAATTTCAGGAATTTGGAGTCTGTTTTGAGTGAAAGTTTCTGCTTATGCCCTCTCCCAACAGCGGACGACGGGTGTCGTTCTCGCCACAACAGCAGCAGCCGCAGCAGCAGCCCCCCTATCAGTGTTGGTGGTGGAGGAGTAGAAGATATGAAAGGCCACAAGCATTGAGTTAGTGTCGTCAAACTCTCAGTCGCAACTGTTGAGCAACGGATCGACGGTGTGCTCAGATCGTCCCACAAGCCTGAACAATGCTCGAGGAGGACGGGGAAAGGATCTACTTGGCGTCAAAATCTAGGTTGACAGCCCATTCCAATGGTCACAGAGCGCTCCGAAGTTACGGCAGCTGTGGCAGTCGAGGATCTCACATGGCTCCGAGAGCAAACATCCGCATAGTGAAACATCAAGTGCAGCGCGGGGATACGTTGCAAGGAATCGCGCTCAAATATGGCGTCACCATGGAAGAAGTGAAACGAGAAAATCGCCTCTGGACGACGGACTCCCTGTTCCTCCGAGAGTTTCTCGATATCCCCGTGCCCTCCAGTCCAACTGGAGAAACATCTCTACCTCGCCAAGCATCGCCGTCGCCCCAGCGAACGGTGTCGCTGGACACGGTCGGAGTCGAGGCCGCGAACAAAGACGAGAACATCCGGGACTTCCTCGGACGGATCGACACTTCGATAAAGAAAACCAAAAGCCAGATTAAGGAGTTAAACCTGACTGACGACGACGACAACAACGCCGACAATGGATACAACAGCCAGTGCCCGCCGTCAGTTCCAGGTCTGACCCTCAGTCCGGCTCTGGACTCGGTTAGTTATCAAAACGGAAGTTTTTCGTCGCTGGGCGATGTCACCAACGGACGAGGGTTTTCGAACGTCGAGTTCTCACCCAAAACCACTGTGGTCACTTCAGGCCGGAAGGTCAAAACATCTTTGCAAAAGCACCGACGAGAACACGAGCAGATGTTCGAGTTATAGCTCAGCGAAATCTTCGTAAAGACGACAACTGCTCGAGGTTAGAGTTCGAATTTGTTCCTCGTTCCGATCTCTGATTAAAGCCTCGAACGGGTGGCTGTCTTGGAAGCAACGCAGGATCATTGTTGAAGCACCGCTGATGCCACCGGAGAAACTTCTGGTGGTCTACTGTTGAACGTATCCGTAGTGTGCTAGATATATGTGAGGATGTGTTTTCTTTCGTGCAAGTGGGTAGATCGCCGTACCCGGCGCCTGACGTGAGCATTCCGAGTTTAAACTCCGGAACCCCTCTGGGAGAGAGCGTCGGAGGCAGCGGCGGTCTGCATGAATAAGTGAACCTCTGAGTGAGTGAAACGGCATGAAACGTGCCGCAACAAATATCCAACCCACTACCTTCAGACCCCTGCATTGAATCCACGATGTCCTGCACACTAGGATCTGATCCAAAAAGAATCTTCACTGAGGCAGGATAATGCAAACACTCGAAAGTTTTCGAAATCTATTGTTTGACTCGTTTTTCTCTTTTTAATACTAGTTGACTGTATTTGTACACATCCTAAAGTGATCCCTACTTCAAGTCCAAGCTTTTCTGAGTGAGCCGAATGGCTTCAGAGTTGTTCGGAAAGCGTTGTTTTAGTATCGTCAGGAGTTTTCGTTTTTAGGTGATTTTTAGTTTGATGAACCATTTTCTCCGCGTGGTCGGTTCTCGTTGACTGTATATTGTGTTGTTTTGCTCGAAGAAAAAGAAAAAAGGAAAACCTCAACGACCACAACCAACACCACAGCCGGAACAACAAGTGCGAAAACCATGTTTTCCCCTCGTTATCTGGAAGAAAACGAAAAAAATGGCTACTACTCATGAAAATGAGGAGACTGACGACTACCCTCAAGTGTTCAGTGCTAAACGATATGTCCGATGATAGGAGGCTGTGACTTAAGAAGATAGCACGTCGGTGGCGGCGAGAACAATGGGCCGAAAGCGGAACCGAATTTAGGCAGTGCGGCCAAGATGAGTCCACAAACTTGAACGGTGAAAAAGAAGAGCGCAGAAGACTTTGTCGCCCTTCTCGGCAGCCCAGCCGTATCACATGACTGGAAGATATGACGTGTTCTCAAGTGGAAATAAAACTGTTCTCGTTCAAGCCATCTGATAGTATTGGTGCAAATAACGCGATGATTCAAATGGACGGAACGATGCAACTTGCGGAAATAAAAACTTAAAGTCTGTGACACAACTGCTATTCAAATCAACTTAGTCTTGTTTTCATCCGGGCGTGTGGGGAGATTCCACTCAAACCCGAGATAATCCCGATGAGATTGCAATACTATATATTTTTCCAGTTCTCACTCCACTGCCTCTCTGCTTTCCGAACAGATTAGAATTGCGCGAGGTTTCCTTCTGGGATAAGCTCATCCGGACAATATCTCCAGGCCATCTCCGAGAGGACGCGGATCAAAGAGGCTGGCGCTGACTTTGCTCCAGATCCCAACGGAATACATTCGGCTTCCGTTTCCTTCCGTTCACATTCTTCTGATGTTGCAAGCTCGGACCCTCAGTCAATATTTCGCTCACATCTTACAGTCTTTTCCGAAGCTCTGCAATCTAGCTGCTAAAACTCTCAAATGATTCGATCACTTGGCGTGGTTGTGGTTTGCTGTTGATGATAGCGGTCATGTGACGCTTCATCACAAGGACAACTCATGCAGTCGAAGCTCAGCTCAGCGCGCAGAAACGGAAGTCTTCAGCGCCTCGAATAGAGAGAACGCTGCGTAGGTGCGAGCATCCAATGAATTCGCTGAACATTTCCAATTGAGAGATCGCGGTGTGTTGGGATTCTAGCGGTGCGGAAGTTTTGGGCAACTTTCTGTGGAAACGTTGCCAAACGCATGCAGCTTGCCGACTGATGGGATGTTTTCTAAAAGTGGTGAACTGTTGCTCTCGTGGACTCGATACGATATCATCAAGCCCGGTCATTCCAGGCCTAAGAACAGTTGAACAAACAAGACGGTTCGCGCAACTTTACCATCCCCGACCGGCGAAACTGCGGAGTTTTGGCTGGCAGTTCAGTTCTCGTGCCTTTGAGTCTGAAGTTGAACCGTTTCCAGCGAGTGCTTGCAGCCACCGGTCGGCCGTGTTGTTGAGAACATAGCTTTGCATGCGGGTCGTGAATATCAAATCTGATGTGAAAAGTTGCCGAACTCTGGCGCATCAGAGATCTGCGGAGATCGTAGAATTCACGGTCTGAGTCCACTTAAGCGAAGTTGGGACATCCTTGCTAGTTGTTGCTGGTTGCCCTCGTGGGAGTCCACTAGCAAAAGCAGTACATCTGTCCACAACGGAAATTGCTCTACTCTCGCCACGTTCATAGCATCGCCGTCTGAGTTTTGTTTTGACCCAGAACATTTTACAGCGGTTTTCCCTGTCTCTTGTAGGGCATCTCCGAGAGAGCGAGTTTCATGCCCAACTCCAACAAAACGATGAACAGGCGATTATAAAGCGAACAATGAATTGAACTGTTCCCCGGTGGAGTGGAATCCCCGGTGGAAATATAGCCAAATAATTTATTTTTGATAATAATTCACCGTCGTTGACCGAAAAATCATCACGGTTCTGAATCTGTAGATCCGTGCGCATAGGACCAACCTTTCAAGACACGACAAATTATTATTAGACAATGTAGGACCGACAAACAACTTCCGTCGTGAGAAGCAATATACTGAAGCAATATGCCGAAGTACTGAGTGGTTTATCTGACAGATTTTGGGTCTCCTCTTCGAAATATTTGTTTAGAACTGACGAGTGTCATCGCCGCATGAACGATGCGAAATGCAATGAATATGAAGTTTGAATTATTGATCAGGCACGGTGAATCCATATAACTTCGTTGACAAGAAGCTACCAGAGTCCATCTAGCTTCGTGAGCCATAGTTTTCTAGCGATGGTGACTCCTCAACGGTGAGGCAAATTTAAATGCTCGATGGCACGCTCACGGCAGCGTCACGCAAGATGGCCAAGCCTTGCGGAAATTTCGGGGAGACTATAGAGAGCCAGAGCTTCTATCGCCTGAAGATGCAACCCGCGAAGATACTATCCAACTCAGGGGTTGACAACATGCGGATGCCGCCGTGTTTTCTTCTTAATGTCTGCTCATGGAGTAGAGTTTAGTGGCCCGCACATGGTTCGAAGTTGCCTAGCCCTGATCCATCTTCAACCTTCACGGTATACTCAGTTGTGGCGAAATCCCCTAAATATTCATGAAATGAGCTGCTACTAGCATGGAAGGTGACAGTGTGGGCGAGCAATGATGCCTGTCCCATGGACTGGGCCGAAGGTCCGCCCCGGTAAGACACTTACAACCATGTGTTGGCAGAACTGTCGGATCGCGGCTGCAGGGACACCCCGGGGGCTCAGCCCCTGCCCTCTCAACAGCATACTTTATGTCTCTTCTGCATCCGGGCTGTGCGCTGCTGTCCACCAATCCCCATGTTAGAATACCCATGAGACTCAAGCCGGCGAAACTATCTTCACCAACAGTCAACGCACATGTCAGCCTCCGTTTGATACGCTCGTAGCGCTTGTCTACGGCTGTCAGCCCGCGTCTGGACTTGGTGCGGCATCATAGCTCCGCCTTGACAGCCTCCCTCGCTCATGATCAGGGTAGAGCAGAGCAGAGTTCTGGAGCAGATTTACTCCGCAACTCACAAATTGGCAGAGCTAAAAACTCAGATGAGCGACGTAATCAATCCCAGAAACATACCTATCGAGCAAAGCACGCTTGAGACGAAGGCGCTCCAACACAGCGGAAGACGGGTTCCCACAAGAATCGTGACCTCCATAGCGAGATCCACAGTCGTTCCCGAAACGGTCGATGTCGTTGATTTGGGGTCGAGGATCTCCACAGGAACCGATGGGATGTGTGAATTGGAGAACCACCGCTCTAGAGTGGGGATGAGTATCGAGAATCCGCCACATTACGTTGGCGATGGAGCTCATGCATCCCACGCTTTCGGAGCTCGACAACGAAGTCCGATGGCGTCGCCGTCGGAGGAATCGCTGTAAGTCGGACTGAGCGATCTCAATCTGCCGAGAACCATCTGCGAGTGACACCAGTTCATCGTAAACGATGGGGCGACTCGACTCGATCGAAACTGAAGCCGATTCCTATTCCCAGGAAGTCCCACCTGTCACACGAATCGCCGAGCGCTGCCAACGCAGATAACTCCGAAGTTGCCGCTGAATTATGCAGAGTTTTCCCGCGGATACCTCGGAGTGTTTATCACCTGGCCGAGGTGTGGATTTCAAGAAATTACGCTGTCCATCCAAAAAACACGCCCTTACTACATTTCGCCTATCAACAAGTGGCGTTGTGGCTGTTGGATCTGCAGCACAAGATTCAGATACAAGCTTTCTCTCAGCTTCTAATGGAAGAGCTGTTCCTTTCGCTCTGGGATCTTTACGTCTTGATCCATGGACGGTCTTTGGCGACGAGTTATGAGTACGCGAAAATCTACAAAACAATCTCGGTACGCATTGCAGTTCTTGTGCGGACGCCGACTCATGTAAAGTTCATTTCCATTCCATGATTGACCAAAATCTTTCACCGGTCGAAGGTTCTGCTCTCGGAGTTCGCCGTGCAAGTTGCTATTCACAACGGGAGCCCTCCGACAGATTTTCAGAGGATCAGCAAGCATCTCTTGGAGAAACACCGAGGCAGAAATCTGGAGAATTTCCTCCCTGATTCGAAGATCTGTCCAACAGTTGACCACTTCGACCATGAGAGAATTCTGGGAGCGGGAGGATTCGGCATCATCTATCGGGCCAAATATGTGCCGGGGAACATGGTGGTCGTCCTCAAGCTCGTTCCGATCAAGAGTTTCTCTTTTCTGCGGCATTCCACGATCGATCGGACCTTAGCCGCGGTGACGGATCACCCTCTGGTAGTGAGTTACTTTTGCTGTTTTGAAACGAGCGAGATGGCCATCGGCGCCATGGAATACGTGAGAGGAGTCAACCTCGAGCAAGGTGAGGATTGTAGCCGAAAAGTTGTCCGTGAATCGTTCTTAGGAACGGATTAGAAGCATCGGATCGATTGAAGCCGAGCTGTATTCGGATTTTCAGTGGTCAATTTCAATCGAACGCTCCCGCCTAGTCTCTCGCAGATGCTCTTCGCACAAATCGTCGCCGGCTTAATGCATCTCCACTACAGTGGTTTCATCTATCGCGACCTCAAGCCAAGCAATGTGATGGTTCTCATTGACGGGAAGATAAAACTGATCGACTTCGAAACGAGCAGAATTTGTCGAGGCCACTTCCCGTCCAACCGGATCACGTGAGTCGCATCGTTCGAATTGGCCATCTCCTGGTGTATCAAATAGAAGTTGCGGAACCGAGGAACATATCATAGCCATTCAGCGCCAGAACATCGTGAAGAGTCTCAGTACATGACAGACTATGCTCCGAATCCCAGGCTTTTCTTCAAGGACACATCATGGGAATTCGATGACGGTGAAAAAGCTGGAACCCCCCCTTTCCAGGCCCCGGAAGTCATAAATCAGCAGGCTTACGGCCGCGCTTCCGACTGGTGGTCAGCAGGCATCGTCCTCTTCAAAATGCACACGGGCACACTGCCGTACAGATCCGACAATCTCAGTGAGCTCCGGAAACTGATCGTCGAAAGACCGGTGACGTTCCCGAAGCTGTCCAAAGGGGTCAAACTCATGAAAGAGGTACACTGCATTGGGATCGGCTACTAGTCGCTGAGTGCTAGATTCTTCTCCAGCCTTGACGAAGATTTTTATCCTTCCCAGGAATATCTGTGGAGGGAGACCAACTTGTTGACCGCCATGATCTACGCCTTGCTCGAAAAAGAACCTTCGAAACGGCTGGGATCTGGTGACTACGAGGAAATTCTCAGCTATCCTTTCATGGCTCAAACGAGTTGGGATGAGCCTAACTATGGCCACGTCATAATCAACAACGTCTTCGAGGCAAAAACAACGCGTAACGAGCAGGGCCAATACTCAATTCATGCCAGCAAAGACTTGAAGAAGCACCGCCTTCTAGGACTCAAATCATTGAGAGGTTGTAATTTTATGCATGATCATCTCCGATTCTCTTCATTGGAAAAGTTTCTAAACTCACGAAATCCCATCACCTGACAGAACGAACGAACATCACGAATCCTCTGAGCAGCTACGTTTCAAAGTTCTTCCGGAAGCTAAGTGAGAAAAAAGTGAGGGCCTCTCAATGGAAAGGTTCGAGAGCCCCGCTGTTGAAAACCATCAAGGATGCGCAAGGAGTATTTGCTGAAGTCAGGGGAGCCGAGACCACGGAAGACATGGAGAAACTTGAGGTTGCTGTTCCGAGGGGGACCGGATTGGCCGCCGTCACGCCCATCGGAGTCAGAATTGGATCAACGATTGGCGAAAACGGGCGAACCTATTATTACGTTAGGAAACTCAGCGGGGGCGCGGCGGTGAGCTTAACATTATGATTGCTTATAACGTGTCGTATATTCTGGAACACTTCGATCATACTCACTTGTGCTGAGTCGTAGAAAATTTTGCTCCGTTTGTAGGACTCGGGCTTGATCCCCGGTGATGTTATACTAGAAATCAACGGAGCCCGTGTTGTGAATCAGTCGCGGATCGAGGTGGAAAGGAAACTCATGTTCTGCACGGACATTGTGTTCTTCACAGTGATGACTTCGTCCCCGTATCGGTTATGCAAGAGCCGAAGGGACATCAGCACTGTCACCAACCTGTATCCAATGAAGACAGTGGCTCTGCCTCTTTTTCAGGAAGGATTGTGAGTATTTACCATTCGAGTGACGGACTTTGTTTGGCCGCCTCCTTCTTATCTTGTTGAACTTTGACAGAATCGATTGCAACATTTGTATTTACCATATCTCCTGATCTTTCGTTCTCTCCAGTATGAAGCGAGTCCTGCCTGCATCTCACACGTGGAGGATAGAAGTTCGTCCATGTGGTTTCTATAACGAGTTGAAGAGTAGATTTGTACAATTATTCTGCGTATGGCATGTTGATTCGACGTTCGTGGAAGGCTTATACTTTGGGGATTTTGTGATCACGATCGATGGCAGAAGTGCTTCGGAGATGTCCGAGAGAGAAGTTAATAAGTAAGGCAGAATCCGTCGACCTAAAGAACCATCCCGATTAGAGACAACAGGCGAACGAACCCAATCCGTGAATAATTCGTTGAAATTTCATCGTTGTAGACTCTTGAATAAGAACTCTGAAGAGAGAACGATAACCCTAATACCCATGTCGTGTTTACGGATAGAACGTCCCTACTTCGATCGATCATTGAAGATCTTCGCAAGGAATCTCCCGGATGCCCAAGAGGTAGGCGGGACGATCTATCCATGTTCCCTTCGACCTCTTCAATGAACTTTTCTCATTTTCTCGGCCATGATTCCGATCACTCTACATTCTCATTTCAGGAGAATTCGAATGCGATCGCGAAACTCGATCAGGAGTATGTCAGCGCACCACTTGAGTCCTCCGAACCGAAGTGAGAGGGACTCGTATCATTAGAGATCAGAGATGGTCTGGGATATTGGCTGTTCACAATTGATCTTTGATCATTCCATAATATAGATTGTTGTTGTATGTTCCTCTGTCAAGATATCTTCATTATATCCGCTGAGGGCCGAATAACCTGACGAAGCTCCGTTCCGATACATAGGCGGTCGGAAATCAATCTACCGCGAATTGGCAATCGACCAAGTGCCGCCATCCGTTCAAAGGAGCCTTCTCGCTCGCAGGGCCCTCCCTCTCCCCTTTAGGGAGTGTTGAATGTCCACAAACAGAAGCACGGGCTCCAGCAGTGAGTTTGTGTGTCGAGAGAGCTGCTCATCCTACAGTGCTTAGAGATCCAGCAGCAGTAGTTTTAGTTGGTCAGAGCGCGCTGTGCCGGTGAGCGCGTGCTGCTACATTAAACATGATTTTGAGAAGAAATCAGCGTAGTGATCGGCCTTCCAATCAGGGCCCAAAACCAGCTGACAGCCTGATGTCGGAGGCTGTCAACACCAAACGAATCCGGATCGAAAACGCCATCCGGTGAGTAGAATCGCGCGTAGAAAGAAACGCACGCGTACGAACTGCGCATCATGATATCCGACGTTCGGGAGGATGCTCAAGTTGTGAACCAACTTGTCGAATAAAGTCCTAGTCGCTAGAAGTTGGGAAGTCGGCTGGCTTATTCTGGAAGACCTTGGAGTTCTTCACGCCACGGCTGTAAAGTCGTTTCTTCGAGCTGGGAACAGTGCTTTACGATTGCCCGATTGCTCACGCTTACTTTCCGAATCGCAAGGTACCCGACCCAAGTTTGAGAGAACCTAAGATCCAGCTTTTGCCGCCTTCGTGCGGGGAAATGAATCAGAATCTATCCAGATGCGGTTTGAACACTTTCGATACGCACGGGTCTTTGACGTGTGATAAGTTCAAGTTGGAATTCGTCATTCCGTTTCCGAGGAAGATGACATCGAGCTGCAACAGATGATTCCAACGAACCTAGAGTGCGGTATCATACATCGGCTTTGGCGCGGAACGAACGGTGCCACCTCAATCTTCACTGCTTCATTCAGCCAGAATGAGTCACTATTGCGTTTCATTAAGAAAAAGATGAGGTAGTCGACGTACACACCAAGCGTATTCACTTGACCGATTCCACTCTTCGGGTTTTTATCTGCATATTTTCTTACCTTGCCGTGACCGCGATAGTGTTTTGGATTTTGAACTCAATCTCGATATCGTAAGAAGACCGAATCATCATAGGCCCGCCTCAGTGATATTCGGATTAGCAAGAGCTCAAAACAAAACATCATCCCATCCCTCCGCGTCCTCTGATGTCATATCAGGCAGGATTCGCTGGCGGCAGCCGTTTCTCATCTTCAGTTGAGTTATATTTCGCGAGAGATTCAGGTTCCCAATAGTACTGAGTCTTGGAAGCTTCGACTCGGGATTTGTGTGGAATTTAGAAGAAGATCCTGGAACTCCGGGGCTTCCCGGAGTTCCAGAATCAAGTTGGGAGAAACTCGTACATCATTGAGGAATGATCTCAAGATTTTCGGCCGCCTGAACTCTGTAGTACGGCTCTTAGGCAATGCCACGCTTCCTCTTCGTTCTTCCCTGGGGCCGTCAGAATCATCTTCTTGTCCTGGCCGCATTCATTGGTCACCTACGTCGAGACCGGAACTAGCTTACTGGTCGCCTTGTTCGCATAAAGGAACTGAAAAATGTCGTGTGGAGCTATGCCATCTGCGTCCGGCCCGATCGACTGCCCCGTGCGAGAGACCACAATCGGGAACGGCATTCATACAAGCGTGGCATTTCTAAATACTTTCGGTCGAGATTTGAATCAATTCTCGAAGACGCATCCCTCGACGCATGAGGACAGTTCTTAGCGCCATGCATGGTTACTTGTCTCAGAGCTGCGAGAGCTGCCGAGTTTGTCCACGGTCCACCATTCCAAATCTCTCGACACCGCAACACCTGATGCGAGGCCAATTTCGCGGGTTTTTAGTTGAAGCAGCTTCAAGAAATAACGAGTGTTCATTCCTCGAGAGACTCTCATGACCCATCCCACCGAGAGAGTCGACAGTGATTGCGACGCAAGTACAATAAATTTCTGTGATTCGTGAAAAGTTCATCGGTGTCACATTCGAGTGTGCATCGGCCACGTCGAGATGCTAACGATGGCCAGGACAGTCTGTCGGAGCTTAAAAAGGGTGAAATCCGACGATTGTCTTTTGTGACTGATTGTGAGACGAGTAGCCTTGGGAAGACAATGGAGACCTAGAGAATCTTATCTCGGAGCTAATCCGCAACAGAGGGTTTCACGGCATCCTCCAAGTTGCGGCAGGTCGATTTCGATCGACGGAAGTG
The DNA here is from genome assembly GCA_028455905.1 of Neoseiulus californicus. NCBI lineage: Eukaryota > Metazoa > Arthropoda > Arachnida > Mesostigmata > Phytoseiidae > Neoseiulus > Neoseiulus californicus. The sequence continues at coordinate 3,792,568 of JAMQGS010000001.1, forward strand.
GTGAGACTTTCGAAACTTCGATACTGATTTCCCCACGTCCCACGAGCTCGGTGGAACGTGCGGAGAATCTGAAGAGATTCGGATGGATGGATTTAGAGTTTTGAGTCATCGAGTCAAAATATATGGTCTCGGCATCATTCCATTCTCTCATCTTCCAGGCTCGGAAACTATGAGGAGCTGCGATCTCTCGCAGTCAGTCCTCTCGGACTTCTGGATGACTCGCTGCGTCGAAGAGCGTGGCCGATAATGCTCAGGTTGGAAGATGCGTACCCACCTCAGGAAGTTCCGATAGATGTCTTATGTTCACATCAATACTACCAGCAGGTAAGCTAAAATCTACGAGTCACGTTTCTTATGACGTCCAGATGCCCTACCAGTCTCGCCAAACGCTGAGGCAGCGTTCCAAGAGACTGAATCCATTTGAGTAGCTTACACGTGCACACGACCGCCTACGTCTCGTATCTACCAAGAACATGCCTGCGAACTCAGGAAGAGTTTTCCTGACGATCACTCCCATGAGACGCCGTCTGCGAAAACTCGCGTGATGCTCTTTACAAGTCCCTGTACGAAAAGCGAGTCTTATTAAATGATGATGCAAGTTTGTGTCTGGTATGGAATCGCTTTGGATCAGAGAACGCTTCACTGGCCGCTCCTGAATTGAAATGGAGAAAAGGGCTTGACATCTCCGAAGTGTCCTTTTTCCTAGATTGCCCCGGGCCAAATGGGTCAAGAAACTCAACTCTTTCTTAGCTCGCTCATATTAGAGCTCGGCTGGCGTGCCCTTTGGAGAGATTTTTTTTTCGTTGAGCGTTCGTGTTGTCAGCACTGTAGGTGACTCTGTCGCAGAAGGGGCGTAAGTGGGTCACCAGGAGGCAAAGTCACGTTCGAGAAAGATTTTTCTGTGCGCTGAGTTCAACACGATCAAGTACCAGAGGTGAAGGTAATGACGACAGGCATTGCCCTAACGGGCATTCACCTGACTTCTGACCTGCTTGACGCTGTTTGCCTTCAATTGAGGTTACAGGTTCACAATCGCGGACGCAGGGATAGCTGTTAATAGAAATGTGTTCTCTTTTCCACTCGCAGCGCCACAGTTTGTGATTGATAAACTCAATAGATAGTGGTGGCTTTGCTCAATGTTGTGCCGTGGATGCATTTTGAATGCTACCGTTCCAAATCATTAGCTCAGGTTTCTCGCGAAAAATGCCGGGCCTTCGTTCTGAGCTCGCGTTGCCCCTCTCGTTCAAAGGTCAAGAAACTTGAGATTGTCAGAATGCACGGAGAAATAAGAGCAGATCATCCCATGTCGCAAGCCGGTCCCCTTGGCATGGGACTGTAACCGTGCTTCGGCGAGGCTGACATTTGGGGTCGAGGAGCACAGATGACTGTTTCGGATCGTTCCCTCTGGTGTCGGGTTGTGTCCGCAAGGACCTCCCCCTCACCTAGGCACCGTTGGTTGGAGTTGATTCAACCCGTGTGTCCGAAAAAGGGATCAAACGACCGATTGTCAGTGCATATCCCGTAACCGAAAAAACTCAATGGCGGCGGTTCGAATCTGGACTGCTGCCGGGATGCATCACATGTGACGTGCATCAGGCGCATGAGCGCGTCCAAGGTGTGCATCGACTGACACGATTAGGCGTCAGTCGAGAGTGGGTTCAACGGTGTCCACTCTCCCAAAAACTGTGACCGGCGACCGCAGAGCTTGCTCGCCCCTGGAGTGAAAGGGTCATCTTCGGATGAGACGCACAGAAGCCATAACCATAAGTTGGATTCGCGCAGCTCGTTCTTTCGAGTTGTGGCAGAATCCGACGGAAGCCTTCACTTGTTGGATCCAGTTCCGCTTTGTGATTCTTGATCGGTGATGGGATCGATGTTCATTTGACCACATCGTTTTTCACCGCTTTGCAGGTGCTGGCGGACGTCCAACGATCCATGAGGCGATTTCCACCTTCCATACCAAAGGTGCAAAGGCTACATCTTCAAGCCAAGCTCAACTCTCTCATCATGCGAGTTCTATTCGCCCACCCTGAACTACACTACTATCAAGGTTACCACGATATCTGCGTCACCGTTCTCCTTGTTCTCGATGGTACGTATAAGGTTCCTCATTCTTCATCTTCTTCGCATATTCTCATGGCAATTGACGAAGGAACATTCGTTTTATTTACTGCCGGAATCTGCTCCAGGTGACGAAGATACTGCATTTAGGATCATAGAAAACCTCTCCAGAACGAAACTCCGAGCCTTCATGGATGTTTCTGTCCAGAGAACGGTCAGTCTACTCGACGGCGTATTCCCTCTACTAGGGTACCTCAGCGACCCGCTGAGGAAATTCTTGGAAAAGTCACAATGTGGTATGTTAAGCCGATCATTACGATGCTACTTGTACGAAATACGTCACGCCGGGTTCAACTTGATAATGACCCATAGCTACGATCGATCACAATGTTGTTCCCTTGGCATGAGTAGTGGTTTTTTTATATGGTCTCTGTGCCCGGTGTCATAACAAGAGCTGAAGTGGCTCATGAGGTATTGTTGTCTGATTCAAGGTGTGATGTTCCTGCTCCCATGGTGCATAACTTGGTTCGGCCACGATCTCACCCACTACGCCACGCTGGTAAGGTTGTTCGATCTGTTCCTGGCATCTGAAGATCTCATGCCGGTCTACCTCGCAGCCTCGATCGTCATCAAGCACAAGGACTACCTGCTGAAACAGGTAAATGGTCAACATTCGGTAGTTGATCCCGCTCCTTCGAACGCAGCCCTCGTTGACCGGAATATGCGTTCATTTTGGAGAGACGAGGACTTTGCAAATGAGGATAATTAGAATGTTCTTTCAGGAATGCACGTTATCCAACGTGCACGTGTACCTCGCCAAGGTCATACACATGATTGATTGCGCACAAGGAGAGATAGAGGATCGTATCCAGTTCGCCTTGGAGTCGTGTCGGCGATTCCCCCTCAAAAGGTGCGTTTCCGCGACTGACATGCTGGGACAACAAGAGCTCCGTTGTTACGAAACACAATCAATCCAAATGATGCGATATATCCATACGACGAATACGGGAGGTCTCAATTGCCGGCGCTCTATGCCTAAAGCGGAGCCCATTTCCATGTTTCTGGCCTGCCAGGCTAGAACAATGCCTTAACCGATGTGGCCGACCACAAACACCCGTGATGTGATGTCAGCGAAGAGGTGCTTACCATTGTACGTGTGTCTGTTTCAGATCCGCCTCAGATGCTCCCAACAATATGCCAAAAACGAAGAAGTCCGGCTCGACGGGAATCTCGGACGAATGCAAAACTTCGGTCGACGCGGATTTCGTGATACTCTAGTTCTGATGTCTCACAATGATGATGACATCAGAGGCGCTCATTCACGCAACTGTCGGGTTGGATATCTTTTTTGCTCGCAAGGAGACATCCGATTACCGAATCAGTCAAGTATTCCTTCCACACCTTCCGTCCAAGCGTATACGTAGCGTATACGTCAAACTCTGGACAATGGTTTTGACGTTCGCTCGACCAAAGATGAAGGCCACTGAGGATTTTCTCATGGTTGATGATATTGAGATTGACATGGATGTATTTTTTGAGATTTTTGTATATAGCAATGATCGTCTGCGCATCGGAAATCCTCATTTTCGACGCCGATACGCGAGTCGAATCATCGATTGTGAATAAATACTGTTCAGATGGAAAAAATACACGTGTCAAAACCGGAATACTACTTTCCTCCCAAAATCAGAGCGTCGATGAGTGAACTTCACGGTACCCCAGAACGAGTTCCACTTCAAGCTCTAGCTGCCCATCGCTGTAAGGTCGGGTACGGTCGTTTGCCTCTCAACGTGTGTGGGAGCTCTGATTTCGATGAGAACCGAGCGTGAATCTCAAATGCCCGCTGCATATATGCTGCGGTCACGATCAGCGTAATCCCTCGGGGAAACGGAACGTATTCGAGTAAAGTGAAGATTTCCTCCTGAAGTGTTCCCCCAAGATCAGCGATCCAAAGTGATGTGGGACAACTCACGCTGTTGATTATGATCAGGCGACCGGGTCGCATCACTATCTACCATCTGAGGCTCTTGCCCATGGAGCGCAATATTGGGCATATCTAAACATATAAAAATGAATGTGCGTCTGTTCCACTGTGGTCCTATTTCATAGACTCCGAAAGTATTCATTCGGTAATTTTGAAACTTCTTGAGATAATGGAGGACGTCGTGAAGGAGGTTTACGGACGTTTTCCACATTTAACGAACATGATATCCGTACGTAATACTGAAAGTTTGTGTTATTGTGGGTCTTCGTTGTTGTCGGTTAATTGTCGAGTTTGTCGAGTGGAACATGGAACTCCACTTCGATAACGAAGTCCACTTGGCGGATCGGAATTCCACTGGGCGGACCGGAAACTCGAGCAATGCTTCCTCAACGAGTGGCAATGAAGGAGCACACGTGCTGCGAAGAGAATGAAGGAGGGAAGGAGACTCGGGAATCGTTCAGGTCATGAACGTACACCACGCGAGGTGTCGTTGGGGTCTTTGGACCGACGGCAAGGATCGGTCGGGGGCCCCGACTCGGGGCTCGGGGAGTGGGCCGGGGTGTAAATTCGTAGACGGAAAACAGATCTTCTTCCGGATCACAGTTAGGAGACTCACTTTTGGAGGTACAGGATTTACAGGAGGTGACAGAGTTGGTGGAGTCCAAAGAATCGCAAAGAACTGCCGAGAGACGAGGGGCGTTGTTCTGGAACATTTCAGAACGACGGTTCGAGGGATGGGGTGAACATCAGGAGATTTTCGGAGTATGGTCAGGAGACCAACGAATGAACAGATTATATACCGATCGCATACGACATAGTGAGCCTCGGTTGAACGAGACGAGGCAGGAATGGAAATCACGGACGCAAGGTCAAAGGACTCGGATAAGGCATCTGCGAGGTGGAATCCATCGCGGGTTGAAATGTGTTTCACTGCACTATGATCCCAATTGCGATTTTAGTAGTCATCCGAGTGTGGTTTTCGGGGAAATGAACACAGAGTGTGGGTTTCGTAATGCGATGCAATTCAGGTATGAGGCTGAGGGGTCGCGTTGTGGAAAGGGGCAGGTTAGATTACCCGACTTAGGTGTACCACCCGAGCCGTTGGCATCGTTGATCGCTGGTCGATCAAGGGAGTCGGGACATTATCTGGGGAATATTCGTGGGTATAATTCATGTTTCCAATGACTTCTTTCAGCGCGACCGAAATCGTTCGGGAGAATTTCATGCCGTGTTTCAAAGTTCGAGGTCAGATTTACCACCTTGCAGGGTCTCTTTCACCTTTGGAGGATGGGGAACATGAATTCTTGCATGTATACCATGGGTTCAACTGACGAAAAAGTCAACCAGCGGATTCGATTCAATCCTGATACGAATCGGGATCTTGTGGTGAGGTTGCAAGTGTTCCTCCATAAGTGTAACGATTCGGTTCGACTTTTCAAGACCGCACTTGAACATCTGCCGGCTGATAATTACGTTGTAGTCGTCAGAAATGACAAAACGTTAGCCGGCGAGCATGGAAGACGATTCAATTCTCCAACAGCGAATGAAGTGGCAATCGTAGTTGTCGGTGGAGTATTCGATCGACGTGATATTGTACTCAATCGACAGAACGGGGAAATCAAACGTATAGCAGAGACTCATCGGTCCTAAGATCCCTTGCAGTATCCACTTTTGTTCTGGACGGGACAGGTGGGATATGATTACTCTGGCAAGATTATAAACCCACGAACGAATGAAGAGACGAACAAGAAAGCTGGTGGACCAAAGAAGGTCCACTACTGTAATTTCAAGAGTGGGATATAGGAACGCTCACCCCAGGACCACAATAATCTGGTTACTTAGGAAACCCTGAATCAGTCACGTTCCACGGACAATAAACGGATGCTTATCAGTTAAGAACTACTCGGTTTTGCCTCAACCTTTCCGTCTTCTCTCGCGGCGGAGCGCGAGCGGGTACGCTAGTTCTCAATAACCATACGCCCCGCAATTCGTATCCGACGGTACAGACGGGGGACAAACATTTTATTCACAGATCAACAATATTCGGCGGTTGATTCTCGGTTAAGCATCGCAGCGCGTAGCCGCATTCTCTTATGAGATGCGCCAGATCGATACATTTCTGTAGATCGCGGCATTCCTCCTGGAGCAGAAGTGATGCCCAGGCAATCTTATTCCTCAGAATTTCAGCCGTGTCTGGTGCACTGGAAGTTGAAACAACCGCATCAATATCCACAGAGTTTCCCTATCGTATGTATATATAAATATCGTAACTGTGACGGTGGGAGTTCCGCGGAAGAATCGTGAATCACGGACCTGCTGCAGGAAGGTCGCGGAGGCTCGTTTGAAGTCGCGGATCGCAGGATCGGTCGCACTGCCACTCTTGATAGACCCTCAACCTCATTTGATTCCTGTCGATCCGTCATCACTGTGTCCGCCCGTGTAGAAACGCGTTCTAAGTCCGCGTAGGGATTCTCTGTAAAACGAAGAACGGAATCATGTGGCTTCCTTGGACCGGAAAAATGAAGATCCCAGCTCTATCTAGCTCAACTCTCATTATCTGCTCACCGGGATCAGAGGCTGTGGTCGGATGCTCCGCGCGAAGCCTTGATGCGGCCTCCTCGCTAACAGCCGGATCGTCCTTTGCAGTTTCTTGATCGTCAAGTTCATGACAGGCCACGCAGTAAGTAACACCCTACAGAGAGATCGAAATTCATAAAAACCCCACTCACAGCGTCGCGGGTGTGCTCCACGCTTTTGACACGAGAGTCGCATTCCCTCAACGAAACGAGCACAGATTGAAGTCGGAGCTGATTTCCGACTTTGCTCCCGATGGGATCGACAAGAGATCTTTCATCTTCAAAGATATCGGGTCGGATTGAAAGTACATATATTCACGCCTCATCTTGGAGTCCTCGGAGTTTCGGGGGTCCGTTCCGGATGGAGAATCCAGCTATTTGACTTCCCGGATGGATCGTTTGATTCCACCAACGACCTAACTCACCTGTCTGCTCTCGAGGAGAATCGTATCGCAAACTTGGCAGGTTTCGCCTTTGAAGGAAAAAACAAAATCATTTCAGATAAGTCGCCCACGGCGGTCCTCTGAAGCTAGCTTGGAGTCCAGCCGACTATCCGACGAACTGAAGCGGGCCAGGATATGCGGTCACTGGGCACTGAGATTCACAGAATGAACTTCAATCACCTAGCATTTTGTAGCCCCGGAGCATGTAGCTCCCGAGTAGAGCACTGATTTTGTCATTCCTCTCTCGACGCTTCTCGATGACCTTCAATTCTGCTGTAGTCGGAGGTCTCCAATCTCCCAATGCACCGTCCATTTTGAGTTTCCAAAATCGATCCGCGCAAATTACGCTCAAAGTTAAGGCCTTCAATGCGAATGCTACGCTCTGGTTTCTGTTGTTTACAATTGGAGGTTCTCCTCACTCTCTAGCTCTCCGGGCCCCGCGCCAAACATGAAACTCATGGCAACTGTGAGACAGGAGCATGACCGATTCCTGAACTTCCAAAACACGGTTTTTCAACTGCTCTATCCAGGATCACGGGCCACCTTATCTGAAGATTTTCTCGGGAAGTGATTCAAATGCGAAACTTGATAAGCCCCGGTAGCAGACGAATGGATTGGCGCTAGACGGACGACGATGATTTTTGCTTTAGGTAGACGAAATCAGAGCTTCCGCACTATTACTCTGCTTCAACAAAAATTGCCGGTACCGTGCACCAAGACAAGGAGTTGCTCGTTCCCGTGAGAGCTCAGCGTCACGTAAAAAATCCGGCGAGGGTCTTGAAACGTATCTCTCATGGATTCTGAATGCTGGAGGAAGAAACGATAGATATTGCCTCCCAATGACGGTCACGCCCCATGGAATTAAAACTTCGCGAAACTACCTGCCGTATACTACTTTACGAATCCATCTCTTGATCACATTATTTGTCAACACCTGATCGGCATAAATGTCGAGAATCGATTGTGTCGTCGGTTGCTGCCGCGATAAACATCGACCATCGTGACGCGGAAGCGCTCCCGCGCACCATGCAGCAAGAAATTGGCCACCCCCAGTTCTGCGTCTCTTAGCCTGACAGTACTCGGCTCCTGCGTTCGTTCGATCGTCTCTCATTGAGCACATTCGGTCTTGATGACTATTTTCCTGGCGGGAAACGACGCGGCTGATAAGCGTAAAGCTTACATATATCGTTATAGCCTCTCAATTTCCGAATCAGCGAATCCGAGCGTCTTGAAATCCTGGGCAACTCCTTGCTGCCCTTGGGTAGACCTTGCTCTTGTGTCGGTCCTGGAGCTCTGCCGGTCGAGCTCTGCCGCTTCGGATGATCGCGAGATCTGAAGCTCCACGAAACCTCACGGACTCCTCCGGATAGGACAAAGTTGTGAAAAGTCATCGCAGACTTAGCCCTGATGTCTGCCCCGGATACCAATGCTCATCCCCGGTTATCGAGTATTGCGGAGCCGTATTCCTAAGATTCGACTACAAATGTCTCTCGCGGGGGGAGGGTATGGTCTTTCTTGCACTTGCATCGTCATGATCCGCATCCCAAGACGTGATATGTCGTCCACTGCGTGAAGCTCAATATAAGTTTGAGCTACTGCTTGGTGGTTTCTGGAAGTGATTAAACTGTCGAATCGATCGATCACATCCGCAGCTTTGCGTGACCGCGCCGATCCCAACCCGAATGACAGCTCGCATTCCATCTTCAAACAGAGCATGAATTTCGAAGTAATTCACAGTGTGAGCAAGCGAACGATGGAAATTCCACTCTGGATCGACGGGAAAAGCGGTCTCTTCCACTTCAGGAGGAGAAAACCCACTCGCGACGAGGAGTCGGTCAGAGGTCAGTGCTTATAAACGCTTCAGTCGACCGAACAGAATCACGTCTACATTGTGACTCCGACGAGGCTACCAATAGCCCCTCATTTCCTCCAACCACTTAGAACATGTGTTCAACGAATCTTGCGGTGAATTTCAAGTTCGACTCCGTTCACTGAGTTTTCTTCTTCGTCTCCGCGATCCTTGTTCTCGAACGAATCTGAGCAACCTTTTTTTCAGGTTGCGATCTTCATCGTCACTCTCGTTGCGACCACTGCGACGTTCCTACCCTTCATCAGGCCTGTGATTGTGAGGCCGTTGTCCGTACAGGTAATCCAGCCTAGTCAACCGTGTGGGGCGCAGTGTTGTGTTGAGAAGATTCCAACTTGCATTGGGAGGCCTCAGCCTTGTCTTGTCAAGACGCCACCTTGTGTTCAGACGACTCAACCATGTGTTGACAACGTTCAACCGTGTGCAGCTCTGACACCTATCGTCTTCCCTTGGAATATTTTCGCGGGCCGACGATGAATCCTTCGTCCTGAAACTCCACTATCCTCACCCGATGTCCTGAGCACACAGACGCCGATGCATAGAAGCTACGGAGCCTCATTTCGTCAGTGATGGAATTGTTCGAGACGATGAATATTCCAGAAAAGATGAAACAATGTACATAGAGCTTGCGAAATACAGATCTGTGCCATTTAATTGTCATTCTCTGAAAATCCGTTGAAAATTGAAGGATTCGTTCCGTGGCAATCACGAGATGCGGACTTCTTTTCGAAGCTCACGAAAATCGGAGACGTGGAGAAGTAGTCTACCGGAGCGCGGCTGCCTGTTCCGGCCCTCTCGTAAGGGATCTTCCGTTCCAGAGAATTTCTACTTACGCTGAAGCTCTTCGGTGACTCAGCCCTGAGATTGCTGATGGTCGCTTGCATGACTTTCCTGACACGAAAATGAGGGTACTGGTTGATTGCCTAAACGTATGTCAACCGCCGTCAATTTATTCAAGAATTCATGATTTTGTATCCTCCTCCAACGGAAACAGTGTTGGGATTCGCGAGAGCCGTACTCAAGCTGCTCACTGGATTGATAGGACGAGCCGAGGTCAAGACTGTCGGGGAATAGTAGTTCGGGTAAATTTCGGGCTTGTAGGTGATCGAGCGACACACCGATGGAACCGTGGTATCAATATATTCTTGGTTGACGTTGGTGTAGCTCATTGGGAACGTGGACGCGTAGCTATTACCCAGTCCATTGTAAGCCACGGGGTAACCTACGGTATCCACTGTGTAAGTTCGGGTTTTTTTTGGCATGTACCAACCATCTGGAAAAAAGATTGATTGATTAGACGCGCGAAGCGTAGTGCCACTTTGTCCGGCATAAGAAACTATCAGCAAACAGCTCCGTTTCTTTTTCCATCAAGGGGTCGCTATTCTTCCTATCTGCACTCACTGACGGCGCAGACTAAGATGGCAACGAGAAGGGCTCCGAGAAAGTTCATCGTTAACGGCGTTCCGAAGCCTCGATGCCATTCTGAATCGCTTGTTGGCCTTTTATACTCGGGAACCGCCTGCAGAGGTCAGAATGTTCCGGGGCCGCGTGCGCAAGAAAAGGTTTCATCTTTGCCGAAATTCGTGTCGAACGATTCTACAGCTGCCGAAAGCGAAGCCACGGGTCCCGATTCGGGAGTCGACTGACATGCTCCGTGGATTCCTCTCCAATCGTGCTCGACGATTAAATCAGAACCAAGTTTGAAATCTTGAGATGACTCAAGGGATCGGATGCGCCGAGCAGGCAGTAATGCGAAGATTCCGCGGGCAGGCCAGGTTACAGTGAACGGTGATGATGAGCTCCGTTTCGGTCCGGAAGGCAGATCACCAATTGAAAGAAATCCTCGGAGCGTTGCACTGAGCGCCGAGTCACCCGCATTGCGTGCTCGGATCGATCATTCACGTAGAGGCGAACCGCGCTCCATCTCCAAACTTTTCCACCTTGGCGTCAGAGGACGCGGTCAGAGCACTCCGATGGGATTCCCCTCTAGGGATGATCGAACATGGGGTCTTCCCCGTTTTCTGAAAACCGTTCCCTTTCATCAAGACGAAAGCAAGTTTCCACGCTTCTATAAAAAGGCTCGTCAGCCCTCTATTGCATCATTCGCTGCCCACAAATCAAAGCGCCCATCGGCCTCGTCACGAAAAAAGTGCTTCCAGACAATGTGTCCGATCCAAGTAAGGATGGGTTCCGGTGGTTCCCCCTGAGGAACGAATGGAATCGAGGAAGACCCCGGCTACAGCTCTGGGGTTCCGAACCCTAACGTGATATTGTTTCTTTTATTTCAGCTTCTTGTCATCTTGAGTGCCGCGGCTCTGACCCCTGCAACGTTCCAGTCCATTCCATGCCGACTATGTAGAGCCATCAAGCCCAAACCGGTTGTTATCCAACCCATCCCAGTGGCAGTTGTTGAGCCTGTCCCGTTTCCCATCTTAAACCCGGTTCCGGTCGATGTGGGGTTGCCGTGTGTTGACAGATTGCCGTGTGTTGACAGGATTCCGCTCAGGCCCCGACACGTCTCGAACCCTATCCTCATCGGGCACAAATGATTCGAGGAATGGGGTTCCTGCTGGATCGTGTGACTCGTGTATATGTGTATATCCGTAGTTGTGTTTTTCCCGAGCAAAAACCGACTCCATTTCGTAATCTCATGCCTCATTCTTGAGTTCGTTGTTGATGCGATTCCATGGGTACCAATCGGACCAACGGGCATGTGCGTCGAGAAGGTCACCGCTGAAAGGAATCTGGTCCCCCTTCCCGGATATCGACCGAAAGAATTATTGGCGCAAAGACATGGCTCCCCGATCATTTTCCGCCAATATCGTTCCGCATTTGTTTTATGGGCATGAACTGGGGGCTCAGATCGGTTTCAACTGAGGGAAGACCGACAACCTTCACGTTTTCGAAGCTAAGCATGTTTATTAAAAATCATAGAGTTAGTGCAAACGTAAAAAAAAAACTTTACAAAACTTATGCCAGAGGTACTCTGCATGCAATAGTTTACGATTCGTTCCGTGTCACGAATCCGTGCTATTTTTTTTGGCGTACAAACTATCTGTACGTTTTTAAGTACGAACAACATCCACTGAACACAATTTGTCGGCAGCTTCGAAGCACGGGAGCCCGAGGGCTCTCGTGTCTGATGTCGCACAAGAATCGAAGGAAATTTCAAAGCGCGCGCGATAATAGCCTCGATTTCGTCAACATGGATCAACAGTTGACGACCAAACGCGCGAGCAAAAGAAGCAGAAAACTCTGGGTTGAGCTAGAATACTTCGAAACACCACCCTCGTCGTAATATGCTTCTAATGAGTAGAGTTTTCATGCGAAAAAATCGGTCACAAGACACAATAACGATTAGTTCCTGCTTTCCCCCGTGTGGAGCACACTCATCAAGTCGAGCCTCGGCCATCTGAGGTCGCTACGAAAGGTTCGCAGGGTCAGTTTTCATACTTTCGCAAACGCTGCAGAAGTCTCTCGTTGTCTTGAATGAGTTTCCGCACTTCCTCACGAAGGGCAACATTTTCTTTTTCGAGAAATGAGGCACGCAACACTATTTGGTTCTCCTTCACGCGACGCACCTCTCGAGACCTGCGGAAAGAAAGAAGTGTGATTCGAGCGAGAAAAAAACACCATCGCCTGAGATCTTGGAGAATGGTGCTCGCCAGTTCACCACGCGCATGTTCTGAGCTCACTGACCTTTTGGCCGCAATGTTGTTCTTCTGCCTTCGGGCCCAATATTTCTCATCCTTCAACTCAGGAGGGACAAACTGTTTTCGCGATTTTTTGATGATAGGTTGCGGTTTGAGTTCATCTTCCGAGAATGAATGGCTCGACGGATCGAAATCCTCTTGACCTGAGATGGATGAATCCTTGTTTGAGATATCTGATCTGGATGAGCTCTTCAACGCTCTCTTCGCGCTTTATCCACACCCGAACTTATCCGAATATGTCATGTCAAACGTGGCGCCAAAATATCAGTTCGAGAGCTCACCTGGGATCGTGGCTAAGGCAAGATCATTCCTCGTGAAGCCACACTCGACGTTGACGAGCTGATTGGGACTCTCTGGGGACTTGGTATCTTTGGAATAATGTTCTTCCATGGTTTGCACACTGCAATAGCCTGTGGGATTCAAGGAGATCTAGGAGCTCAGATTCGTGATGCGAAGTTGTGGGAATTAATTGAACGACAAGATCTGTTCCCTCACCTGGGTAAGCGTTCGCTTCGCCCCTGGGCTTCGCATTTGCGAAACGCATGCCGAGATTGCCGAGGTCCTCATTGCTGTTCCTTGCGTACGACATTTGCATCTGCTGTCGATGCTGTTGCAAGTGCTGCTGTAGCTGACCACTCTGATGAGGTCCTCGGGCGGAACCCCGGTTGTTCTCCTGCAGGAAATCGTCCAGGTCCATGTACTCGAGCTTGATGTTGTTGAGATCTCGTTCCCAGTTAACTTGGCCTGGAAAGTAGGCAGCTGCGTACGAAGTAGATTCAAGTTCTTCTTTAGGGAGGGTCCAACGATGGGACAGAGGCTTTCGCAACCAACCATTGTGGGGATTGTGGCTGTCGTTATTCACGATCATGCAAGGAGCTGACGTCGGGTAATCTCCGTTGCTGCTGCCGCTGCTGGTCGCGTTGCGATTATCCGATAAATGGCCGTTCAAATCGGATCCTAGGTTCGTGCGCGAGCGCTCGGCCACTGAGAAGAAAGAAACAATGAACATCCGGAAGTTCGCGGGCGAAGGAGCTGATATTCGGGTCAATGGTTCAGGTCACGTGTGAGAACCGAGTTCCGTGACTTACAAGAATCTGCCACTGAGCCTGGCACTGGAGTACAACGTGAAATGAAAAATTCCTCAAACTCAGAGGCATCTTATATTCGTCAGCTCTGCCGACGCTGTGCGAGAGAACCGAGCCAAATTGGCTTGCCGTCCCGTTTCTTAGAGATCCCCAGTCAAAAATGGCACTGGAATGGGTCTCCAAGATGATTCCGTTCACCGTGGAGGAGTCCGAAGACGGATAGGCCCCAATCCCGTTCGAAATGTGTACGTTTGACTCAGTGAATGGTCTACAGAGATTCATTTGGGACCAAAATCGCCCACGAGCACTCGGCAGGTAATCCGTGTTGCGCTTTTTGGGAAATGAACTCGACCCGACTGACGATACGGGGTTGAAACGTTCAGATAGCGTCAACGCATCCCTCTTGGTGATGAAGTTAAAATGCTGCGATACGACAGGAGATAGAGATTAAAATTTTGTCGGGAAGGTGAAAGGAAGTCTAGATTTCCAAAACAGATTGCTGTTCAAGGTGCCAGTTCCTGGACAAGTTCCTTTCCAATCTGGTTATGCAAGGACTGCTTTTCTGTCCGATTTTCTTTCTTTTCGTCGCGTCTCGCCGATCGAGTTCAAGGTTCGAAATATATTTTCCCATCTGTCAGCTGCACTGCTCACATTCACTCGCTCGCTCGCACCTCGTCAACCTACCGAGCTCTATAGGTCCATAGCGGAAAAATAGGCTCACAAAGTAAAAGCGGCAAAAAAGAGAGAGAAGAGGCATTGCATAACGCTTTGCCTTTTGGAAAGCGAGCCGCTTATGAAAGCGCTAATCGCAGACCGCCGGAGAGTCAACGTGTCCACTGCTTCTCATTCCATAAGCCCAATCTCCCGGTCGAATGCAGCCAAAACCTCACCGATTCGTGAAGTTATGACGCTTTTTCCCGAACTCCAAGCCAACTCCGCTCTGCGCCGGTCGTCTTCGGCGGCGTTTTCTGTGGGAGAAAGAGTAAAGTCGGTCGAAATCCTCATCGCTAGATCTGGTTCCATGGTCCATACACTCTCTGTCTTCGCCAAGTTTCCGATGACATGATTTCGGAACCTGGATTCCGTTTTCGTCGGTTATGCGGCGGGTGCCGTTTCGGAGATCGACGCTCTCAGCTCACTGAATTTTAGGGCCCTCGTCCGAGGCCACGTACCTGAATCTGTCGCCAGCAGCTGGTTGTCCACGATAGATCTAAACCTTGTTTGCTCGATGCAGTGCGCAGAAACGTGTGCATGACCTTGAAGGCCCGAAGTCGACGCTGCCGTAGGCGATTGAGCGCGAAGCTGCTGTTGTTGTTGCTGCTGCTGCTGTTGTTGGCCATTGGTGTTATTGGTTACATTGTTGTTGCTATTCCCGCAGCTCGAGGGCTGCTGACGCTGAGGCGACCCGCTTACATCGTCGTAGAGACTTCCAGATCGACTGAAACCAAACTAGTTGCTCACTGTTTCTCACACATGCCCAAGAGCTTGGACTCCTGAACGAACGGGAAAAATGTCATCAGATCATGAACTCCTGAACGAACGGGAAAAATGTCATCAGATCATGAACTCCATGACGTTTCCAAGATACCGTCCTATTCCCTCGGTAGTCTCCACGGCATGCCTCAAGTCGGGAACTCTACGTACGAAGTCAAATCTCGCCTTACCTGGAAAGGCATAGAGCCTGGCCATCTGCTTGGGCATGCGAGGGGGGCTGAGAATGTTCAGGACCTCCCGCAGGACCTGAAATGTGCCCCCCTTGGTTCGCTCCAACTAGACCATAGTAGTCGTACGAAGGGTGAGGACCCTGAGACGACTCCACAATCACAGACAGCTTAGAGCTTGAAGACCGGACGTTTCCTTCAATTATGTGACTCAAGCTCTAACAGAAATCAAGAGATGAAACGCGGACTATAAACAGACTGTTTGCGAAGAAAGTCTACTCGAACCGAACAGGTTCTCCACCTGTTACAGAGATTGCACTTGGACGCTGATCGATGACCTGGGGATCGTTGTCGCGGATAGACACTGCGGTTCCGTAAGCTTTTGGCACAATGTAATCACTGTAGCAAGAGAATGCACCAACTCAAAAAAATAACTGCTCCTAACGTCCACTAGTCAGAGTCAGTAATACTGGAGCAAGATGAGCAACAGGCGCCTTGCTGGTTCGATCGCTAGACGTTATCTAACCTGTGGAACGAGGCTTCGCCTTCATCGGGCTGAAGGCGGGGTCTCTATCATAGAGGCGGTGCTTTTACATAACCACCCCCGAACGACCCGTGGCGCTGGCCGTTCGAATCGAACCCATGCTCTGGACTTTCTCCATTTAGGGCGAGTACACATGAAATCGCATATTCCAGGAAACCGAAGATTTTCGAACGTTTGTGAGTTCTGGAAGATTTGAATCGAAGCCAAGGAATGAATTTTCCTGGAGTTAGATTTCTGGCTCCATTGATCTGAATCCGAAGCATCGAATCGTCGGCGGAGGGAAAGATATGATCCTCGGACACCGTAGGGGAAAGCATGGGCTCAAATGGCGACATAGCGAAACTAACAATAAGACAGAATCATTGAAATTGGTGCGTAAGGCCCAAATGTTCCCTGCAAAGCAATAGTTCACCGAGGCAAGCCTCCGCCGTTTCAGACCTCCGCACTAGATTTTCTGAAATCGCTCAATATGGGACTCTCAATGCAGTGGGTTGTCGAGGAGGAACGAGAATAGGGCGAGAGTAGCCGAGAACGCTGATAAGTGTCAGGATTCCGAATCTATTGTATCGAGAGGCGCTCATGATTGCTGTTCCTCCGGCCGATTCTGGCAAAGGCATGGACTCTCCTCTCTTTTGCATCCTAAGATACATCACAGAAGTACTCAGCGCATTTCTAATGTCAGCCTTTTCTTCTGAGTTCTTTACCGCCAGAAACTTCCCAGAGCATTCTCCTGACGAGTGCTTGCTTTCTCCCGAGAGCAAAGGAGGGCGTACGAATGCTGGAAGAAATGCTCGCATTGGTGAAATTGGTCAAGGACCATTTTCATTGCCTCAGGGAGAGCGCGACCGCCATGTTCGGGTGCAAATCGCAACTTTGTATGCACTTCAAGGGCGGTGGAAAACGGCCGATCCTCTGAAGGGAAGTCGAGTATCGTACACTGGCGTAACCAGCGGGGGGCAGGGGGCGACCCGCACCGCCCCGGGCGCCACGTTTCCGGGGGCTGATTTTCCCGCGTTGAACCTCTCCAAGATGATGAGAATATTTCTCTCCTTTGCAAAATGGAAGGAATAGTGGTACAACGTGAATGATATAGTATCTCGTCCAAAACTCTCCGTGATAGATTGCCGGGAAAGAGCTGCCACGAACCTCAATTGGGTGGTCACCAACGAGTCACCCCGTCAATAATTCCAGAGATGAGAGCGCAGTTAGCATCGGTATTAATTGCGCCCTCGGAGTTTTGCCACCCGACAGCTTCCTCAGCCACAGTTTTCTGCCCCCGTCAGAGGCGGCGCGATCTTGTCATCGATAAATAGAATGCAGGGATGCAGGAATAGAATAGAGTAGCCAGCGCTTGACTATGGAGTGTTCATGGTGCGCCCGTCACCACATGTTCCCCGTTTGCAAATGTAACGTTATAGAATTGTAGACGATAGAAGAGAGGGGAGCGCCGCGTCCAAATATGATATGGAGCAAGAAACTTTTTTCGTTCGGAGTTTGTTATCGACGGCAGCGGAACAGATCAAATCTTTCTCCAGACTTTCATTGAGGACAAACTTGCTTCTGAGCGTTCTCCACGATGGAACCCCAACGATTCGATAATTGGTCGATACGATACAATCTCATCGACCAATATACGATTCGACTTCATTTCTGCCCGATGACGTGCGTCTCCAAACAGAAACCCGAACCAAGAACAACCTTGCTTACGACTTCTTTCGGTTATAAGAAGCGATTGCAACGTGAATCAGCTGATATAATGGAGGTCACAGCCTATGAGAGTTTCTTCATAGTAGAGAGGAGTTCCTATCGTCTTCTTCAACGGGGTAGTGCGAGCTCAACAAGCTTATTTCATCACGGTACTACACGATGTTGAGAGCTGTCCCGTGTTCGCCCGCGAGAACAAGAAGAGCGCGGTCAGAATAGGAGCGTGCCTCATAATCAAGACATCGAGCATCAGGAATCAAGTGTGATGACCAGAGCTGCGAAGTTCAGGCATTTTAGGATCGAGGAGAGAGCCCACAGGAAGGCGATCGAGGAAGTTGAGAAAGGTTCTAGGACAGGCAAAGAAATTCAATGGGCTGAGTATGATGGCGTCAAAGAGAGTACATCGTTTCATTCTTCAAGATTGAGCGACGTCTCTGCGATGGCATCCCTACGCTTCACGACGCAGGCTGCGATATCATACCCCCCCCCTTCCCCTGGTTCCATGAGGAACTGCTGGTGCGACATCTCATCGTGAATTTCCTGAGCCGGGTATCGATGTTACGTCCGGTAGGATGTTCCGGGGAATCAGTCTCCGGGAAGCTCCAATCCATGCCGTGTCGCATAACCCGACAGAAAACTAGCGGTGATGTTCGTGCCATGGGGGTCAACAATGCTGATCGCGAGCCAATTTTTCACCCATATTTGAGTGAGGAGCGAAATCGAATCATCTTTGTACCCCTTAGCGGGTAAAGAACGAGATCCGTGGTGCGCGAGGCCCGGGCAGATCGTGGGCATTTAAAGGGTTTCATCCCAGCCGCGGCGGAGGTACTTCTTCCACATGACACACTTCGCGTCGCGCCACTAGTAGTCCTCGGGGCCACTTCTGAGGCAAATGATGAGAGACTTCTCGGTTTGGAATTCCCTCAGCCGTCTACCACACCCACCCCAAAAAAAAAAAACCCCCCCCCCAAAAAACCCCCCCCCCCCCCCGGGGGGGGGGGGGGGGGGGGGGGGGGGGGGCCCCCCCCCCCCCCCCGGGGGGGCCCCCCCCCCCCCCCCCCCCCCCGCCCCCCCCCGCCCCCCCCCCCCCCCCCCCCCCCCCCCCCCCCCCCCCCCCCCCCCCCCCCCCCCCCCCCGGGGGGGGGGGGGGGGGGGGGGGGGGGGGGGGGGGGGGGGGGGGGGGGGGGGGGGGGGGGGGGGGGGGGGGGGGGGGGGGGAAGGGGGAGGAGGTATTGATAAACCTGATTCTTTCGAAAACATCGTTTTGTACAGGAGTTTCCGGCCGCACTGCCTCTTGAGCGCAGCTCCGATGTTTGACTGTTTTTGCCAGCGATTGGGATTGTGCAACGCTGCGCAATCACGCATTCAGTGTAGTAGGTGTCATCATATACCTATGATACGAGGCAATGGAGCTCTCCGAGAGTTGATCAGGGGTCCGCGGACGGATGCGTGGATTGCTCCATATTCTTCGCAGATCCCGTTTGGCGTACGCCGAGGATATTCAGGACGAGGGCCCTCCCGTGGAAGCTCCGCTCTCCCGTCTGAAGGCGGGGCTCAAATATGAACAGACCTCTCCCAATGGATCACAGCGGGACCCTCTAAACGAGAGGTGCTATCTAATGCTCGAAAAGAGGAATAAATCCCTTGTATGTACTTCATTCCCGCGGATCGCTGGCACTACGTAATCAACGTGGGCCCCGAAAAAGAACAAGAACAGACCGTTTCCTCGGAATTGACCTCCCAAACCTTGTCCTGAGTTTATCAATCGCAGACCTCAACTCGGAAATAGGCTAGCTCAATAGAACTACTCTCCATTCTGTCTATTGACAGCCTCGAATTGGATGGCCACGAAGGTCTGTCACTGGTGGTCCCGCTCAATAACGGTTCGAGTTGGCGTTGAGGAATCCAAGATTCAATCTGGAGCTTCTCACAATCCATCCCGACCGATTGCTATCTGCCTCGGTGTCGAGCACAGTACTTCGTATCCCAGTGAGCGGTGCGCGATTTCCGCCCCGTAAACGAAAGATTCTGTCGTAGCCTTGGAGCAAATTCGGGTGTGGACGTTTCTCCCCGTTCGCGTCACAATGTTTCAACGTTTGATCCTCGTTATGTAAGCCACGAGAATTCATTGTAAGAGGTGTTGCAGCAGTCGGCATTGCTCGGAGGATGACGTGTTCGGTTTTTTGCGCAAGGCGAGCAACCGTCAATGGGAGGTCGTGGCTTCATTTCACAACCGACTCGTATCGATCGACTCAAGTTGTGGCACCAGTGATTCCGTTATCCAAGCCCCGAGTTTCGACGGCTCTCCGAGGAACCTCTCTTGTGGGAAATGTTGCGTATCAACACAACTACCCCTGAGAGCAATTCTATCGCACTCTCGTCAAAGAACCAGGAACAGGGCTCATCATGGGGTTTTGAATGTACTTCATCTAATGCTCTGTACTTCGGCATGATCAGTTCGGAAATTATTAACGCTCGAGTATATAAGTACAGAAAACATCGAATAAACCGGGTCGGAAATTCTTCATCACTAGACGACGTGTCTTTGTTCCTCCATAGCTTCCCAGCTCGATGGCCTCAAGTGTTCATCTGTAACTGGAGGCCCTATCGAACGCTCCGACGCTCAGGGACTGAGCTGAGCAAAGTGACAAAATTGATTCCAGGTCCTCTTATCTCAAACATTCCGTTATCAGCGATTACGGGGGTTCGATAGAGGTCCGAACCCAGTGCAGTGTAAGAACTCAAAGCGTCAACAACATCAGTGACTCTTTGTGTGCGCTACGAGTGAAACAGTGCCGGCATCATCATGACACAGCAACAAGGAGGAGCCATCGTTCTCAACACAACGGGTGATTGCACCACACCAAAAATCAAGTAGGGTACCGCAATGGTGTCACAGGAAGATGGAAAGAATTGGCTGAGCTTCCGCAAAATGATTCCAGCATACATGCAATGTAAGCAGTATGCTTGGGAGGTTCTGCGGAAGATCAATCCGAACACGCCCGATTCGAACCTAGAAAACTACAAGATTGGCAACTTGAATGCTAGCACAGTCTTATTCAGCGTCGTTCATCCGAACATAATCATGACACTGTTCTTCGCTGGTTCAGACGTAGTTTCTGCACCTGATATGTGGAAAAGCATCTGTGAGAAATTCCAAAACGTATCGGGCTTGTTTCGGGAACAAGCGATCTCCAGCTGGATAGCTTTCTAGTTCTCCCCGTCAAGAACGATTGAACAGAATTTGGACGCCTACATCAAGATTACGTTCAACTTGACGGAGAGCGATGCAAATCTTCCAACATAAATTTTGCCACTTTGCTCAGCTCAGTCCCTGAGCGTTGGAGCGTTCGATAGGGCCTCCAGTTACAGATGAGCACTTGAGGCTATCGAGCTGGGAAGCTGTGGAGGAACGAAGACACGTCGTCTGGTGATGAAGAATTTCCGACTCGGTTTACTCTATGTACTCTGTGCTTATATACTGGAGCGTTAATAGCTACCCCTTTCTAGGTGACCCTAATCACCGTGTTTTCGCTGATTCTTTTACAATTGGTGCGGTGTTTCGAGGTCAGATAATTTAATTCAATTCAAGGTTTATTGTCATCTGTTAAGATACTTTTTGTTGCATAGTTTACATAATTTAAAATCGCTTGCGCAGGATAGCGTTCGATCCTACTTTCCTCAGTCAGTTCCCGCTAGTTTCGCAATAGACTCTACCTGATCACAGTCATTCGCATGGTATTTCGGGCAAGCTAATCCACACCTTTTGCATACACAGTATTCGTCTGGGTCATTGCAATTCTCTTTCGTGCATAACCTAGCATGAAACCCATGTACTGCGAGTCTCGCTATAATGTGCCGTTTTTTCCGATTGGCACCTCTCCAATCTGTAGTGTTCATTCCTACGGTGTAAAACAGCGCATGATCCACTGAGGTTAACTTCGATAAGTACATCTCCAAGTATTCGCGATAGGCCTCTGTCTCTCGGAGGCTGAATTGTTTGACGAGGTCCTCAACATAGAGCGGGGTGCCGATCAACAGGTACACAATTCGATTCAGCGCGAATCTGCTGATACCTAAGACTCTCTTCAAGAACGTCGCCTTGATCCTGTCTAGTAATGCAAGGTCCGACACGGTCAGCCTTTCCCAGATCAGTTCTATTCCATAGCATGCTGTTGGAGAAATTTTCATGTTGAATAGAATCAGGGCGGTTTCAACCGACAGTGTCGCAACTTTCCCAACACTGTGGATAGCTGCTAGGGCCTTCCTGGAGCGGTCTCTTATGTGGGCGGTGAATGATTGGCCATTGAGTTTCAACGTCATTCCGAGATACGTAAATCGGTTTACGAATTGCAGCTGATGCCCACCGATTTTAAGCACGTCACCGCAGGCCAGTTTTCCCCCTTTTCTGAACTTCATAGCCTCGGTTTTCTTCAGATTGATTTCGAGTCCGATTTCCTTCACGTACGCATCGAGGCTGTGCAGTGATTGTTGGAGGTGGAATCGGCTCGTGCTCATCAAAACTAGGTCGTCGGCGTAGAGGATTAGGTCGACGTTCCGGTGTCTCGTTTTTATCTTCGTTGGCAGATCTGCAATGAGTACCGTGAATAATATAATGATGTGATAATTTAATGTCCATAAGCAATTCATTTGACCAGCTGAGGCTGTTGTTACAATTAGCTCCAGCTGAGCAATCGTTCTACATGGAGCATGAATTGCTGTGAACCCACAAGCAACATTTCCATCAGAAATCTCTCATGAGGAGCGACATTCTTGAGCTTCACTCGCCTCTGGAGGACGTAGGCCGCGAAGTACCTGATGGCGTATAGAAGCTCAACTTCCCGGACCAGCTCATTGGGCCTTTTGTTCGCAAGATGTCCGGCCGCCGCACAATGGGACAAAACGGCATTTTAGGTGGAAAAAAGTCAAGTCGGAATTTACTGCCGCGCGATTAGATTTAGGTTGTCAGATGGCTCGGAAGTAGGAAACCACTTCCAGTTTGGCGAAAAAAATCCCCCCGGAGGTGGAGAGAGGGTCAGAAGTAACGTCAAACTTGACCGGACCGTCAATCTTCTCCCAATTTCCCTGGAATCGCCCACAGTCGGGAGCCTGCCGTCGTGATGATCCCGATTTCACCCCTTTCGATTCTGTGTTAAAATGAGCACCTCTCATCGTACTTTCTGAATTTCTCCACCGGATCTTCCGCAAATTTGCGCTAACCGAGATACAACGGGTTTTTCAGACCTCAAAATCACATTATCGCGAAGGCGATCCTTCGATCATTAAGCAGCTGCTCGAAACGGGAAAGACGTCGAATCACTCCGTCCCGATTGGAATACTGACGGAAGAATCACAGGAGGCTCGAAACAAAGAGTTTCGTTCCTTTCGTGGGAGGAAGTCTCGCCGGAACACGAGGATCAACTCAAATACCGATATTCTTTCAATGCTTTTGGTTTCCTCAGATCCATTGGTAGCCGGTCTGCGGAAAGCTGCGAAACGTAATCATCGTTATTTGGATCCTTCCTTTAGTAAGAAACTCAACGACCGAGGACGAGCCGATCGCGAGCCATCAGTCGTCTATGATGGAAGATTCGGATTCCGGAACTCATTCGCAGTGTGAAAGCGATGAAACGGATCAAAGCCCAGACTTCTCGGAATGAAATTTCTAGTTACTTCAAACTCGTGGGGATAACTTGCCAGGAGCTCCATCATTGTGCCTGAATAAAAGTCAGGGAGAACATCGTTGTCGCGAGATCTTGTGATTGCAGCCGGATTTCGTCAAATGAGAAGGCTTCCAAATGTTCAATCCCATTTAGGAACGTGTTTTTCCTTGCGTCTGAAGTACAAACAGAAAGGAAAATAATTTTTTCCACCTAAATTTTAGCCATTTCATGCCATTGTGCGCCGGGACCGTTTCGCCGCGGCGAGCTTGGCCTCCGAGACCGCTCGGTCGCCGGAAATTCGGCTGCCGGGACTGTTTTGTCTACCAACCAACTCTCGACGGGAGGCTCGTACGAGTAAGTTCGCCATGGCTGCGTACCTTCGCCTAAGGGCGAATTCGGCGTTGATCACCCGAATCTTCGGAAGCTCATCGATGGTTTGCGAAAGGTACAGCATGGTAGAGATGTTGCTTACTCGCGATACGTCGAGAGCGGGCGAAAAGTTCCGGATAAGGGATTTGAGTGGCTCACCAGTTTCTCCGTCCGCTTCTGACCCAGAACAGGTTGGATTTTTGCACACCAATACCTCATTGGACTTTCCAACTCAATCACAGCGTAGCGGCGGCGGAATTTTTGACGACGAAATTATCCCGGCGGCCGAA
Organism: Neoseiulus californicus; assembly: GCA_028455905.1. Lineage (NCBI taxonomy): Eukaryota > Metazoa > Arthropoda > Arachnida > Mesostigmata > Phytoseiidae > Neoseiulus > Neoseiulus californicus. The sequence goes on from JAMQGS010000001.1 coordinate 3,816,528, forward strand.
CGTCCCGCGACCAAACGGTCCCGGCGGCCAAACGTCTCGCGACCAAACGGCCGCGGCCAAGCGGGGTGTACCGTCAACTCCACGTCGTTCCAATCGCTGAACTTGGCTCGTCTATTCCGGGTGGTTGAGTCAATCTTTCCGAACAGCCATCCTTCAACACTTTCTGTCGTGTTTTACAATGAGTTCCGCGAGTCTTTTCCTCTAGGCCGGCCCAGTATCAGGAACCCGAGACTTCCGTTGGACCCCTTCATTGAGGTTTATCGGATACCACATAGTCGCCGCTCCACTTCCTGATGCGCAGTTATAACGGGTGCTTCGACATGATGTGTTTCTGAGCCCTCCGCTTCGAGGAAGTTCTGGCCCGACATCGGGATCAGAGCAGAAAAAACAGGAAAACTTCGATGAAAGTTCATGTAGCCCCGAAAGGACATTATGGATCCTGTTACTTTTCCTCTTCTCGTACAACGTCTGATTGTGAGACTCCCGAAATCCGGGTCATGTCCAACAACGCAATCCGCTTCGAGAGTTTGTCGATTTGACGAAGTTTTTGGCATCGACTCGGGTTGGTTCAGGTCGCAATCTGCTCACAAATCAGGGGCAATTATCGCAAGTGCGGGGAAGTTGAGCGATCTTCCCTGAAGACGAGATCTGCGGGAGAGCGAACTCGACGGCGGCGAAATCTGCATCGACAACAGCATCGATGCTCATCATCTTGCTTGCTGTCGCCGTCGTTGTTATGCAACTCGTTTGCCTGGACGGGCAGAGTCCCACTTTCTCGAGATCGGAGACTGCCACCTATGCCATCTCTGTGGGCAATCTGCATGGCTCAAAGGGCTAAAACCTTTTTGCCGCGATTTCAATCGAGAGAGTTAATCCTCGTTTCGTTTGAGAAGCTTTATTCTCGAAAAATGGCAAAAATAGGCTGATTCTGACGAACTTAACGAGATTAGAAAGAAAGAAAGAGCTTGCACGAATCCATTGAGGGGAACGGTCGCAATACGAAAGCGACGTCTCTGTTGGCGGAGCGTGGCTTTCGGACTGCCTATATTGATGATGAAGTCTCGAACAGCGTTAAAAATGGCGCGAATCCAAGTCGAACGTACATTATGTACGATTCCGTGGGCGGTACGAATGAATTCGGGAGTGCCTGGTTCCGCGACGCCGCGGAAGAGTGCGAGTGGACCAGCGTGGGTGGTGCCCCAGGCTCAAAACTCCGAATCAATAAATCACCCCGAGACTTCGACAGATTAGTTTCCTGCTCTGAGATCGCAGCCGCTGAGAATCTCAACCCTTCACCCGTCGACGCCTGTCAATCACAGACGATAAAATCAAAATCTTCCTCAAAATTTCGGCCTAGCTGAAGCATTCGGATGCCTCTTCCCATTCGGAATAGGAGCCCCATAGTAACAATCGAAAAAAGAGCCGGAGAACCAAATGACTTGGCCGGGTCGCACTCGTGTGTCCCGCGCTGGGTTCAATTTCAGCCTGCAGCACCACGAAATAGCCGCTTCGATATTGGCGAATGCTTCGACGTCAGACCCGGAGACAGAGGAGCGATATTTGTAATAATGGATCAAGTTGCAATTTGCGACAATCAGAGGCTTATTGCTCTGTCTCCGCCGTTCAGGTGACCCCATACCTGCTGAGAATCACATCGGAGCGTAAAATTACAATTTCAAAGCAGATTGTCCTCCCTGTACGGCCATTGAGACTTGTTTGTTGTATGAACGTCGCCGTCGCCCGTAGACACTGACGCGAACGAGAACCGTAAATCTGCCTCACTTTTTGCTTTGATTCCCCTTATTGATATGGAGTTTGAGGACTATTTCAGGAGTGCTGTATGAGGCCTTTCGTAATGGGGGTCGAGTCCACGTCTGTAGACGTTCGCTTTTGACGTCATGCAGCACTGATGATGAGAGTAAAAGTGGAGGCTCTAGTAAAGAGCAGCGGTGGGTAGGTAGGAAGATTACACGAAACACGAAGATTAGCGCTGCCTTGTACCCGACAGTGTCTGCTAAATGAAACCCAACATGGAGGCTATGACGCAACACGGTCATGAAAACATGCCAAATACAGAGCGGTCCATGAGAAAGTTGTTCGGACGGCGGCTGCCATCCTAGAGAACGAGCCATTTCCCAGGCGAAGTAAGACTGGGCTACACAGGGATCCTTTGGTCATTGAAATTGGCGAAGACGATGCCGATTGTCCGCTAAAATCAACACTGACCGATCGCGGTCTGGGCGCCATTCAAATTCAAATGTTCAAATTGATAGGAAGACGACAGCGACAACAATAACCACGGAAGACAGGGCGACTGGTTTACTCTTCGAGTTCAGACCGACATCTCTCACGACGCGCGTTCCATCCTCCCTCGTTGCTTCGTCGACCTCATCTGATGTAAGCGAGCGCCGCTGTTCGGGCGGGATTATCTGCAGGCTGCTGCCGCTCCTGCGTTAGGGGACTTGCTGCTGCTGCTCCTGCTTACCGGGGATACATCCCGAAAACAAGAACCAAACATTGGGGAGAATGGGAGTTGTGACAACTAGAGGGGGAAGGGGGAGGGGAAAGAGAGGGACCCCGAGTTAGCAAGGTGGGACTGGTGGAGCAAGTTGTCCAAGAGACAGCGATGTAGCAGCGACTCGAGAACGGATGATACACTTTTCCTCGAGATGAGCTCCCATGATTGTTCCTTGGTTGATTATGCGGGTCATGCAGCGTCCGTCGACATGAACTCCGGTGGATCGTTCCCGCGATCTGGAAAAGTCATTAGGTGGTTGTTTGGAGAATTACGACATCCGTTCTGTCTGCGAGGGAAAAAGGATAAGAAGGCGTACAAAAGAGGGAATGAGGAGAGCAGTTCGGCTAAAAATGCCGGTGGCCAATCTCTTCGAATGGACGGAGCGGCTGAAAACCCTTCTTTGTTGAATGCCTACGCATTGATCGCCTCGGGAATAATTGACCCCATTGTGTTGGCTTTCAGATGAAGTCCCGTCCGCGTTTTCGAAAAAGAAATCAGGCACAGATAACGTTTCTTTCATTCCCAAGCAGGAACGTCTCTAGTTTCTTGCCTTGATTTGAATTTCAGCTTCTTGGTTCGTGGATCTCCCGAGGCGGACCACTCTTGGAGAAGCCTACGGTCAATTTGACACCTGCTTTGACAACTTGCTGGAGCACGGAGTTAGCAGCGAGTTCGGGGGGAGGGGAAACGGGAGAGCTGAAGTGCTGAGATTCGGTATTTCTGCTTGCATTTAGAGGAGCCTCTAATTTTGGCAAAGGGTTTGGCGGTTTTTTCTCTCTTAATCTGCTTAACGATGCATTAGCGTTGCATCCTGTAAGGCTAATAAACGAGCAAAGTCGCGAAGTTAGATTGCAGGAGCGACCAGCATTTATTGAGCAGACAAAATGGATAAAAGCGGAGCTTGTAAATTTCAACCTTCACTTCTCGTGGCTACAAGCGAGACACGCGGCTCACAATGAGAGAGTTGAAGCGAATAACAGGAAATCAATCAGGGTAAAAGCAGCACTCATAATGCGCTACTGGAGCTACTATTCTCGAAAACAACGATACTTTCGACGACATCTAAGTTTTGGTGCTCGTTCGGAGGATAAGATGTACCTGAAACACTCAGCTTCGAGACGCAGCGCCGCTCTCAAAATTATCAGATTATTACCCCGAAATCGGACGGGAACTCGTGAACTGACTGCGGACCAGTTGGGGAGGCTCTGGCCAGTTCTGGAAAGTCTAGAAATCGTACCAGAGGGTCTGTGAGATGGAGGCTCTGGTTGTGTTGATCGAGAAATATGGCAGAGGACGCCAAGCCCCATCATTTGTGGCCACTCCGGCCTTTTTAGCGTGAAGGGTCTCGAGTCGCCGTTCCGAGCCAACAATCCATTCCCACCTATTCAGCCGATTCTGATAACTTCCCCGGTATCAGTGTACCAAATCCGTGATTCAGTCTGAGTTTGGCCTAAAAGCTCTAGGTTGAGGTTGTGCACTCCCTTCGTTGGTAGCCGCAAGCACGCACTTCGCATTCCACGGGAAGCATTGGGTTGGGGAAAATGCTGGAATGCCTGGGGAAAAAAATCCCCAAGGCTGGCCATGGTCTCAGATGTGATCACCTCCAATGGAGAGCGGGTCAGCGTCAAAACGGCAATTAGTCGATCCTACATTACGCGTGGACAATCGCTGTAGGGACAAGATTTTTTCGCCATAAAATCTGACTAGAAACGAAGAACTGTTTGACAAACTGTTTACCATACAATCTACTGAGTCAAGGCGTGGGTTCGTCCTCGAGACAAAAGAAATTGCCCGCACAGAACGAATCAGCAGATTGTATCCATGGAGGGCTACGCGATTAGTTAACCTCAACTAAAATATATCGATCCCTTGAATAAAAGGAGTCTTTCAACAAAAATGGGGAACGTATCAGATGAGGGACTCTTGCACTCAAACATGAGTCCTATGGGAACTGGAAGGTTCTTTAGACGCCTGATTTGAAGGTAGTCTAGACCAGTTGTTCTCGACCGGGGGAGCGACCCTCCTGGTCAGACATGAGCCCATGGATTACGGAGTGCGGCCTGTCTCCCTACTGGATCGGTACGGAGGTACGGACTAGTATGGAAAGCCTCCACTGATGTCTTCGTACAGAAACGGACCGGACTGTGTCAGAATAGTCTGCCGTACCGAATAGGGGTCGTAGTCCGTACTGCGGGAGCTCATATCTCCTCCTGGTTTCCTCAAATTGAGAATCAAAATCCAAAATTGTCCACGAGGAGATGAATTGTCCGCGATCGCGAGACAGAGCTCCAACCAAGAGTGGACTTGCTGTTGGCCAAACACCAGCAACAAGCATCTCATGGATGTTACTTTTGTGCTATAGATAGATGATGATATCGAATCGTACTGCTCTGGAATGGATCGCTGAATCGATCGTCAAATCTATAATCAGCCACTCTTGAATGCATCACGTGTCAATTTCCGCTTTTTAGGGAATCATATATTTTTCTCCTATCTACTAGAGGGGGGCGCGATCTGATTTCAACCTCCATGGGGGTCCGTGGTAAGAAAAAGGTTGAGAACCGCTGGTCCAGACTTCTGGACGATCGAAGTTGCGCTTTCTCCGACCCGGATCCATTGTGCCGATGTATGATGACATGAATGTTCCCGGGCATGCAAAATTGGCATATCCTCAGACGAACGAGGGAAACGTCGCCGGCAACTCCATCGGCAATCGGCTCCGAGTACACCGAGTCATGTGATCCGCAGTTTGAGTTAGAAGCGGGCCGATTGGTTTCTGCTCGTTCTCAAATCGTCGTGTTTGTTGCAGCGGCGTTACCCACACTGACACCGCATGGGACACGTTCTTGAGCGACATTCAGCTTAAGAAGTATGATACATGTCAAGTCAAGCCGGTCAAGTGAGTCAGTCATGAGTCGGAAGATAAAGTTATGCTCCTCAAGATGAGTCTCGGGTCAAGATTTTCCTCACTGTAAAGCCGACTCATCTATCAACTCGCCTCTGGTACTGTCTATCTGTCTCGTGATCAATCTGAATCTAGAATCACCATTCCGACAGATACCGGATGACGACCGTAGGGATTTCGAGCGCGGAGAGGACGGAAGCCATGGACGACATTCCCGACGTGAGGGCGCGAAGGCTCGCCCGGGGAGTCAGCGGTAGAAATTCAGGCCTCAGTCAATTTTGTGAGATCCTGTTTGAGCCCAGCGTTGAAACGTTCGCGACACATATAGCGGCGCATTGTGGCTGGGGTGGTGAAGGGGGCTCATGCCTGGTGGGACACCGGATGGGGTGGTATTCTGTGAATCCCAGCCCTAGGAAGGACCCTCATTTTTCCTGGGATTTCGAGGAGATTGGAAGAGCTAGCGCTCACGATCGGAAGAGCGGGCGCTCACAATTGGGCGCATCCCTGTTCAACTTCCACCTGCTCGCAGATCACCGTAGTATTGCTGAATATCCCAACCCCGTGGACATCTTCTGTGGCTCGGAAGAGATTTCGGTGGAACTTTCCGATCATTCCGAGGAACATGACACGACTTGCCCGTTCCCGAGAACAACTCGCAAACCTCCCAAAGCGATGAGAGAATGCTACCTAGATACCCATCTAACAGCTCAGAGTGAACAGCTCATTTCGCAAGAGCAGCCAAGAGAGCACCTTATTGACAACTTTCACGATGCCCGCGTCACCAATATCACTCGGGGTCCAAATCGTAGGTCCGGAAACGTTTTTCTGGTGGCAACAGTCAATTGAGATGTTGCAAAATCGAGCTGATCGCGAATTTCCCGGCCGCAAAGCGATTCAAGGTTGGTATTCGTCAGAACAAAAACGGCAAAAGCAGGCGATCGTCCCGGCGTTAAATCTTCATCAAGCTGAAACTCCACTTGCCTATTCGAAGAACGGAGAATTAACACTCGTGGTCTGCTCTTTCCTTCTAAAAATTGAAGATATTTATTAGGGAGGAGATACTCCCTTGCCGACAATGAAACGGCGGTGATATTGTTGAAATGGCTCAAAACATAACTTCATCGTTTTCAATCCTGCTCATGGACTTGGGATATGAGAAACTAGCATTCGGGATCCGATCGTGGAGACTCTTGTTCAATGCCGCTGTCGAAGACTTCGAGCAAGGAGCGGAAGTCCTGGAGAGATTTCTCGATGAGCTGGAATCAATGACGATGCGTGTTTTGTGATGATGCGCTCTCGCAATCCCGAACAATTTTTGAATAACCGAGCCGCACACATGTTGACCAAGTTTCGAATATGCTACTGAACATTATACGAAGAGTGCTGAATCAAGTTCTGAGGCGATGATTCCGAATCACCTAAGAAGCTGTGGTGTGAATACGATGGCACCACATTCCGAGTCGACGGAAAGATGGAAGACTAACCTTGAGTTCGTCTTGTACCTGTGACACGGCTCCGCTGAGCAAATCGAGGTGCTCGCAGTGTATGACACTCGTCCCAATGATACTCCGCAGTCGATCATTGAAGTGAAACGCGTGGTTCGAAGGCCAGGTCATTTCCACAGAAAAGTTTTCTAGAACCGGCTTCAAATCTCGGAGGCTATGACAATCGCTGTTTGTTGTCGCTTGTTGCACGTCTAGCAGAAGACGTCGCCAAAAATGATACGCCACGATTTCCTCTCTGACTGCATCGAACTGAGGGTAATTCGGCAGCGGGTATTTCCTCAAAATTCAGGTTCTTGATGCTCCGGGGCGTCTCGCCCGCATTCTCTTATGGTCAGTCTATAGCTCCGGTCCGGGCTGAGGCTCCTCGATGACCGGTTTTAGAATAATGTTTCCGGGGTTTCATTGGGACTTTCAGATTGGATCGCTCTTGAATGGATCGCTTTCCGGCGCAACAACACCTTTTGGCTTACGAGCATAGCTCCAAAAAGCTTGAAACTGTAGAGGTGGTCTCGGAAATATACGCAGACTCCGATTCCTGGACCGCAGCCCTGCGAAAACAGGCTGTTAAACAATGTTAACCTCTCAGAGTATAGGTAGTATCGCGCAGAGCGAACGAACGGCGGTCGAAGGGTACCCCGGGTGGATGGAAGTTCACGAGGTCTTCCAACCGAGCGGGTGGGCTCGTACCATAGCATAATGGCGAGGTACGGCGCGCCATACTTACAATGAAAACGACCTCCCCTTCCTCAGAGAATGATTGAGGCGAGACTGTGGAAGCAAAGCCATAGAACCTGTCCGGGTTCATCCCGAATCCGAATGCATCGACTCCATATTCGAGACATCGAGAGAGCTGCTGACCGTTTTTGGAGTTATGATGCAGTCCAAACTCCGCATATCGCTCTCGACCATCTCCCGCGAGCGAACCGCGGTTCCGTGGACTCAATATGCCACAGGGTTCATCAACTTCATTCCCGGCCTGTTCCCCTATATCGGTGTTCCCCCCGATTGGGGACTGAGCTCGTGAGGATGATCGGAGAGCTTCTGGACGCGGGAGTCGACAGCAAGGTTTGGCGTACACCGAGGTATTCGTAGCTCTATTGTCACGGTTGCGAGGTGCTGCTCCTTCTCGATACCAAACGCAAGCTGTCGAGTGTGCGCGGTCTCTCGTATTTCGAGGAAATCGTGCTCGATCGTCTGCTACGCTTCATCAACAAACAATATATCGGAATCCTTCTCTGAGTGCGCTGTGTGTATAGTCGCTGGCCACTCGGATGTAGGTTGGAGAAACGCAGCAGTCATGTCAACTCGATAACGCTAATTGATCTCATTGCCGCTCCATACAGGTGTGTTGCCTTTCCGAATCAAGCTTTGAATAGAGTGGGTTTCCGAGAGCTCGTTTGCGAGTCGAGAGTTGCTCCGGAGCGAATACAGTGACTTCTGCGGAGAGAACAGTCTCAGTATGCCGTGCAAAAGAACGGGTTATGGTCCTCGATCTTCGGTCCTCGCTGATCCTGCTTCCTGACTATCAACTTCGGAGACATGCGTGCACATTCGAGTGGACTGCCAATCTCTCATGATCTCTCCCAAAGTCTGACAATTTGCGGCGAGCGGAAACAGAGCTCCCCGTCTGTTTCTCCTGCCAAACGATTTTGGCTGACGTGATCGTAGCAGCCACTTGCGGCCAGAGAATCGAACGTTCCTCCTAGAGCTACGTTTTCCCGAGCCTTGCCCGAAAGTTTTGCTCAGTAGAGCGAGAGCGCCACGAAGACCTAAAGTGTAGGTTGCGAAGTCAAGAATCATTCTTTCCAGCTGCCAAAATGATCGAGGAAGTCTTCTATTTGGTGTTCCTGCTTGGCCACATAGCCTTTGGAGCGTTGTACCTTGACAAGGTGCACGTCTCCCAGAGGCGAATAGTTTGCACAGTCATCGGTCTAAACACGAGCCTGATTCTCTCACGATGGGAACTGCTTCATCAGCTGGCGCTGACTTTCCTCGTCATCATCACCGTGTACATCTATCGAAAAACGAAAGCCTTCAACCTGTGTTACGCGTTGAACGTGATCGCTTTTTCCTATCTTCTCTTCTTCCGGTAAGTTGTCCGTCGCGAAGGCTAATGTCGAACCCGGAGTTTCTGTAGTGGGTCGTTGAACCACGATATGCACTTCGATCTTGACAGTTCCGCAGCCAACATTGATCGAGAATTCTCATGGCGATTGTCATTTCCCGACAGGTTCGTCTGCACCAACAACTTCAGCAACATGATTATGATGATGTTGGTGCTCCGAATGGGTGGCTTGGGCTCTGAAATCGACGAATCTGAAAAACAGAAGTCCGACAATTTGCAAGACGCCTCCCTCATCGACATCTTCTACTACGCGTTCTCCTACATGGGTCTGCTGGCAGGCCCCTACATCCGGTGAGTTCTCGGGTGATCCGCGCAAAACAAATTTCCATCCAATACGGTCTTGTACACAAACCTGGACAATATGCTCGGTACCGTCAGACGATTTCGAAACTGACCCAGACAAAATCATCTCCAAACAGATTCCGCACCTTCCTCGATTTCATGGATGGAGCTTGTATAACAGCCTTCTCGCAACGCCGACGCTTCCTCGAAGAAAAACTCACACTTATCCCACTATCCCTCGTCATGCTGCTGCTTTCAAATCACCTGGCCCCGATCGAACCGGCGAAAACTCAAGAGTTCCACGATGCGTCCGGGTTTCTGTACACCTTTTGGTAACTGAGCACCCTCCGATAAGAACTCTATGACTTTCCGATTCCTCGTGATCGCGCTCCCATGCTGAGTCGACGAATTGGAGCCGACCGCGACCTAATTTGGATCCGATTCTCCCGCCAGGTACATGATTATGATGTTCATAGGTTTCCGCGGACGTTTGTACGCCGGCTTCATCCTCGCAGAGTGTGGCTGCATCGCAGCTGGCGTCGGAGCCTATCCTCACGAGTGGGACAATAGGAGCGGGCAAGGGCCTTCGAAAAGAGAGAGGCCGAGGTGTGCCACTCACATCGACTTCCAAACTGTGAGTGAGATCGCCTCCTTCTCATTTGAGCAGCCCAGCTCGACGTTCGTGCTCCGATTGGAAATTTTGTGAAAGAGGCATATTTTTCAATATTCAGGTACAAAATGTCGATTTTTGGGAATGTGAAGCGGCTCCGACGGTCAAAGAAACAATGCGAGCCTGGAATCAAACAGTGCAATATTGGCTGGCTATAAACTGCTACAAGAAAGTCCCAGCTTCACGAACTGTCCGAATGGCGGTCACAATGGCAGTCAGCGCATTCTGGCACGGTAAGTTTCCCCGAAATTCAGCGAATTTGGGTTGTTGAATATGTCGTTGTTTCCTTGCTCTCCCTGGACACTCTCTCGGCTCACGCTGTCTCCAAATTGTCTTGTATTGATTCCAGGTATTCGTCCAGGATATTATCTTTGCCTCATCACGACCGTATTTTTCGTATCGGCAGAGAATCATCTCACAAAGCTTTTCTCTCATAAACCTCTGCTCCCGTTGCTAACGTCAACCTTGGGCATACTCGCGTTTGCGCAACTGAAAATGCTAGTGTTCGCGTATCTAGGAGTGGCCTTCGTGATGCAGACGCTGCCTGAAATAGTTAGATTCTACTCGAACCTATACTTCATCGGGCATGTTATGGTTGCGGCGGTGTTGGTCTACTTTACTCTCACAGCAGAATGTATCAACTCAGAAAACTCTGACGGCCACGATACGTCGATCAAAGCCAAAATCAAGTAGATTACAACGTTTGTTGTCGAACGATCGTCTCCGAAGAATAGGTCGCGGGACGATATCCAACTATCTAGTCAAGATGCTCAGCCGAGGATCCTGTCGTCAGTAGAAAATGATCTGCGGTATATGTGTCGTACTTGGAGATCTAGTCCTTGGAAAGTTGTGGCATTTAATTTAAGAGGAGTAGACATATTCATATGGGCTTCAATTTCAACTTCTGGTGGCCCGATGCCTTCTCGGACTAAGTGTACTAGTGGTGTATGTACTTTTTTGTTCTTGCCGGTTCTTCACTGAAAAGTCAAGCCTACATGAAGGATTCCGAGTCGTTCTCGGGAACCTCATGAGGAAGATTCCTTTTGCCGCAGTGTGGTCTAAGAGTCTATCTAATTTATTATACAATGTTTCATGCACCCACGTGGTGCTGAAAAGTCGAGAACATCGACGTTTCTCAGATATCACACAGAACTGCCGGTGTGATGTCATTTCGTGCCAAATCGGAACGTTAGTCAGACAGAGAAACTGAGAATGCTAGCTTCCGAAGCGAATATTGTGATCTTAAATTATATCTCGTCTCCCGTTCTGACCGGCGGGGCACTGCCACTGCGGTGCGACTCGAAAAGAACCCTTAAGTGGGTTCGTGCGGGACCCGAGTGTCACGTAGGGCGTAGCACGGACTCCACTGGAAACAGCGATTGTTTAAACAGATGAATAAATTATCGGTTCCTTCCACGATTGGTGCCCTGTATGAAAGTCCGGAGTTGAGTGGGCCACCCCCGGATCAGCATCGATTCCTCCCCAAACCGTGAGCCTCGCCTCAGAATCCGAAACCTCAAAACTATGCTGTTGGAATATGCAAGCCAAAGCCAAAGAGAGTTCCCACTGATTTTTCCATGGACATATCAGGTGATATATTGAATCGATTTCGAGGCTGATCTTGTATCCGGGTCCGCCGCGCCGCTCATCGCTCCGAACTTCAAATGCTTCAGACTTGCGCGTCCTCGCCTAATGGGAGAGAGACCTCGCCCTCACCCGGCGAATGTTTACCAACAAACTTGGATTTCTTATCGAACACGATTTTACCATCGACCGCCAGGACTCCACCATAGAATATGGTGTCAGTTTCTGGTGGTACTTTTCTCTGAGGGTGAGCACTCACGGTATTCTGTCGTTTGCGGAACACGATACGGAACTCGACGCCAGGATATGGATGGCTCGGATGCTTATCGATATTACCGAGGACACAGATCTTTGGAATGCTGATGATTGCATAACCATCACCTGTCAAGTGAACAATGAATCCATCTTGGATTTCTTCCAGCATTGATGAATATTTATGTGATCCATTATCCAATAGGCCTTATCCCATACAAATACTTGAGATCTGGAGTGATATAGGAACGTTGTATCACTGCGAAATCGAAATCTCGTCGAAAATATACCCCGATCAATATCACAATGGCAGATGAAGAAGATGAGGATGACTACATGAGCGATAAGCTCCTGCAGCAGATCGAAGATGTGCGACCTGGCGTTCCCATGAAGAAAACCCAAGAACGTGAATTGCAGGTATGTCTGGAATTGGTTAATTATTTTTCAGAAAACAAGTGAATGACATGACAGTGTTGATTGACCCTTAACTACCATAAATGGCAGAAAATCAAAAGGAAAGCGGAACAGAGTCGAGCCAGCCAGTGGAAGAAACGTCACGTCCTGGAGGAAGAGCAACGCCAGGAAGGATTGAAAAAACCCCTGGACGAATCAAACAAAGGTAACTAGGTAACTCCTGTTGTCCACAAGGAGTGCAGCCATTCGGGGACCACTGATCGAGACCGGAGAAGAATGAGGCGAGGATCTCAATCTGCTTGCCTCCTCGTCAACAGGTTTCGCTCTTCTGTCAAAGATGGGGTTCAAGCCCGGAATGACGCTCGGTAGTCAGGGCCCAAGTTCTTCAGAGCAAGGCCTTGTCGAGCCCATCGAGGTGAAGTTGAAGACCGACGGCCGAGGAGGGCTTGGTATGGCGGCGAAAAAAGAGGCAGACTCCAAAGAAAGGGCGCGGAAGCATCTTGAAGAAGCTGCAAAGAGAGATTGTTCAAAGATGACGGTGGTTTTCCGCAAAGACAAGCAGAGCCAATATGACGAACGAGCTCTCCGCGGAGACCTTCATAAGAGTCAACGCGTTTGTCGTCAACTCGAGCTCGCATTAGGTTGGTGCCTCATTCAACAATATGCGCAGATCATCCGATCTAGGAATCCTCGCCAGTGAGATGTTTTGATTTGCAGGGTTGAGTAAACCGGGGAAGAAGTACTATTGGCCGCCGGCACAGGATGATGACGAAGGATCTGAAGACGGCAACGAGAGCCCTGGCGACGAGGAACCGGTGGAGGACACTGAAATGCTTCGAGAGCTGACTCATCACTTGCGACACGAATATTTCTATTGCATTTGGTGTGGATGTAAATATGATGGTGAAGAAGATTTGGATACTTCGTGTCCGGGGGACAGTCGAGAGGTGCACGACGAGTAGGTGGCTCTGACGCGAAGCCATCGGCAGAGTTCCCTCGCCCCGCCCTTCACTGAGGACGTTCTCTTTTTCCCCGCTCTTTTCCTGTACAAATGTAATAAACTCTGATTTCGAGAATGCGGCTGAGAGTCCGGCTGCCAGCTCCTGCACTCAACATTGCTGCATAGCGCATTCGTGAGCAAAAAGTGGTTCCGCGTTCGGAAAGATCAGCAAAGTGAAAGTCGAATTTCAAAGTCAACAGATGAATGATTCTGCTAACGAGGGCTCAAGCTTACTTTCTCCGCCTAGAAGGTCGAGTAGGGCTCGGAGAATATAGACGGGTTCGCTGACGGGCTCCCCGAGATAGTCAAACTTCGCTCATTCGATGAATATATTATGAGTTCCACATCAATATTTCACGGGAAGGGTGTATGATGGTCCATTTTGCCGCCCGACCCCGTCCTCCGCGAGAATCTCCGGTGTCCTGCGAGGCTTGGAGGAGTCGATAGGGGTCAAATATGCTCCGGCAGCGTTCGGCCTCTCGAAAACCCCTTGGGAGAACTGTCCGAATAGTAAAACTGAGTTTGTGTTCTTCCGGGATGGAGCCTCCTCCTACGTTTGAATGGCTTGCAATATGCAGCTCCAGTTTGCCGACCCTGTCTATTCCTCATCACGAGATTTCACGTTGGCTTGTTTTTGAGACAATCCCACATCAGATGAAACATAAGCGTCGATACCTCAGAATCACGTGATTCTCCTCGAAAAGGTAGTCCGAATGCTTAGGACTTTGACCTTAGACCTCACTGAGCGTGTGCCTCGGTGTCCCAGGCGTCTAGCTAGTTCCGGGTTTTTCCGGGTGCCGCGAAGCTGAACGTTCCGAGCTTCAATTGAGCCGACGAAATATCCTCGATGATGAACCATGGTTGCAAAAGTAAACGCCCAGACAGGGGCTCGAACCCTGGACCGTTAGGTTAAAAGCCTAACGCTCTACCGACTGAGCTATCTGGGCGTGCTAAGGGCTTGCATTCGAGAATTCCCGATTCGACGTAGCGAATCCGAGCCGCTCCCGCTGGTGCACGCATTCAATAAATTGTCTCAGATCAGGCCTCCGAGGAAATGGGGAATTTCAGAGAATCGTCTTTTGGTGCTTCCGGTGGGAGGTCTTGGCTTCGGGTGACTCAGTGAATTGGCAATGGAACGGCTCCATAGATGAATGGGTACTCTGTTTTTTTTATGAAGGTTGAGCATCATGAAGATGATTATGGGCCGACGTTATACCACGTTTGCCGTTCATCGGAGCTCGAGCAGTGCGAGACTCTAGACCCTCCAATCCCAACTACACAATCTGTTGTAGGCCTCGAGCAATTAGCCTCTCTGTGATGTAGTCCAAGTCCTCAGAGATGAAAATTCAATTTATTGATAAATATCATCGGGTTTCCCGCTTTTCTGAGCGCCCAGATAGCTCAGTCGGTAGAGCGTTAGGCTTTTAACCTAACGGTCCAGGGTTCGAGCCCCTGTCTGGGCGATTATCTTTTGGGTATTGCTCAGTAAGGTTCATCCGTAGGAAGTGGGGATCAGATCCGTGATGACGTGTGGTGGTTTCCTCGGCAGGGTCCGTATAGGAGATCACCGTAGGTTTTATGGCAAGAACCGTGGACACGGATTCAATTCCAAGCGGTAACACCGCCAGGATAACGTGTAGACTGCTACGAATTCGTCGCGGTCAGGAAACGAGACAATCGCGGAAACCGTTAAAATCGCTCGAGAATCCCTGCGCGCGATGAGAAGACAGGGAACAGAGAGGTCGCCATCCGAGCGAATATGGCGCAAGCGTAAATGCGATTCCCCCTGCGGAGTTCACTCCAATACACCCGAATTCTCCAAAAGCATGTGTCCAAAAGCAATTCTCGGGTATGGTGTTCATCGCTGAAAATGTCAAGAATCGCGGAGGACGCCGAAATTAGCTCCACTCACTGATATTTTCACGCGGCTCGATACGCGGCTGGACGTATGGTGTTTTTTTACTGGTGATTTGGAGGCACATTGCCAAGGGAAAATGCGGCAGCACCGTCATTTTGGAAGTATAATCCCTCTTGTCGTATGCACCATGAGAAATTCAGCTTCAACCCTGTGGATGAATTCGGAAAGAAACGAAAACGTCTGACGCTATACAAAGCGGCGCGACGAGGTCCCTCCCCAAGGATCGACTCGGCGACACTTGTATTCACTCAACGTGTCCTCTCAGGATGCTCGTACGCTTCGAGGAGAGTTCTTTTGGGATTCTGATCTGAGTCATGTTCGTTTTCATCAATACACGAAATCGTTCCGATTCTGGTCAGGATTTTCTAAAACTATACATGAGACGCTTCTCGGACTGTATATTCAGTTTCAGAATCATCAGGTCAAGAGTGAGTATTACGATGCCCACACAAGAAACAGTCAGTCACTCAAACTCAGACCTGGATTCGGCCGTGAACTGGCTTCCGTTCTGGGAACGAGCGCGAACGGGCTGTAGCAATACATCGCCCTCTCATCGTCGCAGGCTGGAAATCAGCAAATGCTCCAGCGGCGACTTTTAGAGTTCGGACGAGCTGTTTCTTCAATTTCCTGCCTCTCATAGTCAGGAACCGCGGACACCATGGGAGCTGGATTACAGAATCGGATACTCCTCGCGGCAGAGTGTGCATGTATTCTGACCCGATGCCACAACGGAATCTCTGCAGTCTAAAAACAGCAATCGCTTGTCACCAAGAAGTAATCATAGACGAGCTCGAGCTTCTCCCGCATTTTCCAGCGTTGAAATGATACACTGTATGGCCCTCAGCTAGCGGACAGATTTTGTTCAGTCGCTCCGGGGCGACGGCGACGTTGGAATTTCTCTCAAATTCCGAGGTCGTCTTCCTGATTACTTTGTCATCCAGAGTTTTCCGGGTCGGCCCTCTCCATTATGAAGTTTGATCCCGACCTTGGAGACTACACAATCTCGGTCTCGAGCCGCGGAAGTCCCCGAACACGACCATGGTCGGCCTTTCACGAAGGCCGCCGATAAACAACGGCGAATTGATGCAATCGGGTTCCGCAACTTACGCCACATCCGATGAGTTCACCGCATGAGGATACCAAACAAAACCGATCATCCAAGGGTCCTTACGGGAATTTTCCGCTCACACGCTGCCATCAGTTCGGCTGATGCTCTATGAAGTGCTTTTCTGATTGGGAGCGATTGCAAAGAGAGAGAAGTCTATCCCCAAATCCAGAATGGACGTCTCAAGTAGAGACTCTCAACCATAAAGTTTATGTCTCGAAGTAAGCGAAGCGTACTTCTAACGCCGTCCTTGAGAATGTCCTCCCATGGTCATGAAGATCCATCCCCGGAATGTTTCATTCCCCTCACGAGTGGAACTCAGGAGCTCTGTGACACCACTCTACGTAACGTGCCATGAGGACGCCGGAATAATGGTTGCGAACGAAACCATGAGAAATGAATGTTATGAAATCAGACTCCGATTGTCTGCGACTGCGGAGCGGTCCTAGCAGAGGATCAGATTCTGTTTACATTTCCGTAACGAAACCGTTTAAAAATAGGAATTCCGAATCTTTTGAGTCCCAAGTTCGACGGAGTCACATCCGTCTCAATGAATTACCAGCCGCTATCCTGCTGCAGATGATACATACTACCATGTGGCAGCAGAACTGTGTCGAGAGATTACGGTCGGAATTCTTTCCCTGCATTCTTCTTTTTTTCTTCCAGAGCGCTAATGAGGGGTCGTTGTTTATTCGAGTTTCCTCATGAGAGTGTGACGTCAATGACGGCTGGAAGCATACGCGAAAAATTCAACTTCTCAGCTGGGCTGGATCCGGGAGTCCTGTACGACCTGAAGCGTATGAAGAAGAAACGCTCGAGACAGCTCCAGAACGTTATATTGCGTATGGTCACGGAGTTTCTCACATGACTGCCTCTGCATAGGAAAAGAAGATCCGTGCCGTCGCTTGAGAAGCGGGTTAAGAACCGCTAACGGGAAAAGAGAAAATATCATATTACGATCCAAGATCGTATGCGAGACGAGACGCGACAGCACTTCGTTTGAGCCGAAAAGTACGCCAGACCGAATCGCACGGTATTGTTGTGAGTTGTAACGAGCACCTCCGCAAATCAACTCTGACAGAGTTTCCTGCGCGCACACGACTGGCATTCAGAAAAAGAGTCATGATCAATGACCGATTCGGAGAGGGCGCGTCATTGGAAGTGCCTTTCGGGAGTACATCTCAATCGTGGAATCAACTCAATCGTAGATTCAAATCAATCGTTCAGCACTCATTTCGACATCATCGAGATTTTTCGTACCCTCGCTTGCAGAGAGATCGAGCTGGTACACAGAGCCCATTGTTGTCTCTCCGATCACTCTTCCGCGACGCGATACCGCATCTCAGGTTTACTGCCAATACAACGCTCTGGTTCGGGATCGAAGTTTCCTAGCTGTCTGTCTGCCTTTTATTTTCTGAATTGATTTTATTCCTGTCTAACCCGCTCGTGGCATCCGGTGCGCCCGCCGCTATGGCTTCTTCCAACGCCGGGAAGACAACAAGAGGTCAAACCAAGAGCTATCGGGGAACGACGTCGACGCTTGCTTCAAGCTGATAACTTGAATCACTCATCCAAGTCGAGGGAATTATCAACTGTAATTCAGGAAATGTCAATCGTCGTCGCCGTCGAACATCTTCCCACGTCGTCTGTTCTGATCTGATCGTTGAAACTAAAAGTTTTGCCGGGCTCAAAATTCAACTGGGGAACCTATTTTATATTCGACGTTCGGTCACTTCTGTACAGAAGAGTGCCCCATGATCGAGGGATACATACTATCCGATGACGAACAAGTCGGAATCGAGACTCAGCTCGACCCGCAACTTTCTTCGCTACGATCGTAGCTTGGAGATGCAACGGTTCCCTCCCTTCTATCAACCCTCCACTGAATTCGAATGAACTCGGTCAAGTTCAACTCAATCCATTGAGGGCGGCTGAAGGGGGAAGTTGGTAGATGTGCATCACCGACAGACGAGTGAACGAAATCCGAGGTCTGTCGCTCTGTCAGCTTTGTTCTATCTCGGTTTCGAGGGTCAGCCAACAACTTGCCAACATCAGCAACAGGATCAACGATTTGTCGACTCCCATGTTGACGGCAGAGTGAGCTCGCGCGGACTCTTGAGCTCAGGGTGTTAGGTCCCCCGAATAGCTCGATTGTTGTTTCCTCTTGCGTATCCGAACTTTGCTGCGGTCCAAATCCGATACTTAGACTTTGTGTGACGCTTGGCGAAGCGGTCCAGTCCACGCAGGAGGGGGAAACTTTCTTTTCGAGCCTCGTCGAGACCAGTGATTTTTTTCTTCTTCTCCTCAACATTCGTTTCTCTAGAGCCGGAACCCCGAACGCGGGTCGAGCCGGAGCGAGACAGAGTAGGCGATAGACATATATTCAGCCTTGAACAAAGGCTCCCAGTATCTCATTGTTCCTTCTCGACGCGAGCCGACGGTGGATCCAGACTTCTGGGTACGGATTTGAAATGCCTCACTGGAAACACGATCTGGCATCGCCGCCAACATCACCGACATCGCAGCGACGAGAATCCCATTGATTCGAGAAAGTCGCGAAGGTGAGAGAGCTCATGGCATGTATAATGATGAATAATAGTAAACAATAGATGTAACAGCTCGATCGGTGAGAAAGGACAGCGAATCTGTTCTCATGAGAAGTCAAGAGCTCGTCTGAGCGGACGAAAAACGCCAACCTCCCTGCTCCCTTGGTGACTGTCTAGCTAGCTTTCTCTTTCCATCCATTACTCAGGACTCGCTGCAGCGTGCTCAG
The DNA here is from genome assembly GCA_028455905.1 of Neoseiulus californicus. NCBI lineage: Eukaryota > Metazoa > Arthropoda > Arachnida > Mesostigmata > Phytoseiidae > Neoseiulus > Neoseiulus californicus. The sequence goes on from JAMQGS010000001.1 coordinate 3,835,579, forward strand.
TGAAGTGTAAAATAGAGTTTTATCCCGGAAGCTTATCCCTGAAGTATGGAGTTGAGATTCGAGTATCAACAGAGTCCAGCAGGCGACTGTTATGATATTCCAAGAGGAAAGATCAACTTCAAGACATATTGCGTCTCCGGGGTGTCCCCGACCAGATGACGTCAACTTCAGAGGCTCCGACAAACTCATCCGTGGCTCGTATCGCTTGTCTGGTACTTGAATAGGATCTATCAGAAGATTGTCGCTCATAGCAAGATCCGGGCTCCCGTGGAATCTAAATGTCCACTTTGTTGTTCCGTAGATCATGGATAGTCGGCGCGGAGGATTCAACAACGAATGATCGCATGCCGGTCTTGAGCTTGTCGTGTGCTCGATGAATGCGGCCTCAGTGGAAAATGTTTCCTACGTCCGAATGTCGACTATTCGGCCACAAATGTTGAAGGCAACTCGAAGTGTCAGGTTCATCAATCCGTATTGCACTGAATTCCTCCGTGCGACGGAGAGATAAGACACTTTCGATAGAAGTAAATTGTGTTTTATTCCTTTCGCCCGTTGACACCTCGCGTCTTCCTGCACAATTCGTCTCTTGTCAGATACGACAACAGAACTCCTGTGATAGGGCTGGATTGGAGTGAAGCGTTGTCAAAGAAGCTGATTCTTCGGCGATGGTTGCTGGTTGATCAGGATCCGCGTACTCCAGTTTTTCCGGACTGCATTGAACGCCTCCGAGCTGCTGCGAGAAAGCTTGAAGGTCAGCCCCAGAGAGAACCATAATGATCACCGACGAGGAACATCCCTTGACCTACCTCTTGCGACGCTAAGAAGATTCTGAAAAAGGAGAGCAACGGCTCCACGACTCCAGAATGGATACAATTTCTAAGCGCTTTGCAACTCCGGTCTCTCTTTCGGAGCTTCGTGGGCCCCGTTGTTGCAATGTATGTGGACAGAACACCTGAATATATCGATATAAATACACGACAAAGATCTGCTTGATCTTCGAAAATTGGTCAACTTGGACTCGGGTCAAACGAGAACGCCCTCCCGTGCGAATAGAGGGATCCCCGCGGTCTCGCTCGTTTCCAGGACTCATTCATATGCAGTCCTGGCTCGACTTGGGGCAAGATCATCGAGATATTGAGTTTGTCACTCTAGGCCTCGAAAAAAGCGAGCATGGATCTGCTCTGGTTTTCCCCATGGTCTCCGAGAAAGAGGCGGAAAGTACTTCATAAACTGTCAAGGGAAACTGCAGCGCACTCTTTTCAGTCGAAGATCTCCTCTGTATGTGTACTACCCTGAGGAGCTGCATTATTCAAGAGCGTTGCAGAGTTTTATCACCAGGTTGAGTGTCATCCAAAACATGCGTCTTCAGATTTCATGATATTTTTGCTCGTAATAGATTCCGAGACTGGAAAACTGAGAGTTTCCAGAGCGAGAAATTTCTAGCTCTACCCACTGCCGATGAGAGTTATACTAGAAATGACGAAACTCGTAAATAGTTCAGAAACGCGATGTCCTAAACGCAAACCGTCTTCTGTCGCATTCAGAATCGGCTGACCCAGTTGTTTCGCGCTCTTGAACGTGATCGCGTCGCTGAATCGCTGCGCAACTCATTAGAATTCAAAGGAACAACTATGAATTTCCTGTTCCGATCGCTCGATGAGCGCGCGCGGCCCGTCACTCTTCGGCTGAGAGTGAACTTTCACTTTCGCAGGCCTAGCGGAAATTGTCTTGCACAAGGATGTTCGAATGGAAACTTCCGGTCCTCGTTTTCATTTGATTCCTTGCAAATTCACACAGATATTGTTCTTGGATACCTGGAAGCGGAATACACTGAAAAGACGTGATGACACTTCGGAACGCAGGGCGACATGTTTCCTGAAACTAGGAAACTGCACCGGTGCTGTGCTGTCGATGTATGTATTTATTCACCCGTTTCTAACTTAAATATGCAGAGATTATTTACACTGAGGGAGATGGGGCGGCAACCCAACAAGGGTCCAGACAATGAGCATGTCGTCCGCAGTGATTCCAGTTCGAGTTTGTCTCTCGTAGGGTGCTTCGTGCTCCACCAACGTCAACGTCCCCAGCATCGTTGCGACGCGGGACGCGCTTGACAATATCATCTCAGAAGCAACCCCGATCCTGCGACCCGCCTCGTTCGTTCTCCGAATCTCGAATCTGTTCGAGTGAAGCGCGCGCATCGAAATTCGAGCAGCCCCTCGCACGAGTTCTCGAAACGCCTACTGCGCTTTGAGTTCGACCTTCTTGTCAAAGGATCCATTAGTCATGTGTACCGGGCGACGGTTCTTCTTGATGTAGCTTTGAATGTAGAAATTCACGAAGAGACCGAGGATTAGGGCGACCTGGGGTATCACGAGCATCATCAGCACTCGTGGGTAACCGCATTCGACGAAGAGCGGTATCGATGTGTGCGCGATCATAATGAAGAACTGGATGATTTGGAATCGCGTCAAGTACTTCTTCCACCACAAGTACTTCTGTACCTCTGGCCCGAGCGACGAGAGGAAGTAATAACTATACATGACGATGTGCACCATCGAGTTGAGACACACGCCGACGACGACCTGACCGTCGCCGCCGAACTTCATGAACTGCCAGCCGGAGAACACCACGATCGTGTGGTGGATGACGTGCAGTTGAGTGATGTGCGTGAACTTCTTCTTGAGCACGAAGAACATCGTGTCCAGGAAATCGACAATCCTGACAAGGAGGTAGTAGTAGAGGTTATCGAGTACTTGCATAGAGTGGTAATCCTTGGCGTAGGTGAGGCCTTGGCAGTAGCCCGAGTAACCGGACTTGACGAAGGCGTGGTAGAAGATTTTTGAGCAGAAATAAACGTTGGCAACCACTTGGAAGATGTTGTAGGCTTGAATAGTCCGCCGTAGATCGTATGGTTTTTTGTCGGCCATGTAGCGGGGCCCGGCGATCTTTGAGATGTACAGGTAAAGACCCAGGGTAACCAGGATGTACTTCGGGTCCGACAATGTAACCCAGTCCACGGTTCGGGGATCGCGCAGACTCATCAGCTTCTCCCACATTTCCCATGGGTTCAGAGGGATCGTGTTCTGCTCTGGCGTTATCATGGCGGCTGGTGGCGGATTGTCCTCAGCAGTGTTTACACAGCTCACAGAAACAGAAACACAACGTCACAAAACGTAAACTGTCTACAAGCCAGTGGTTTGGGACCCCACTAGCTCTGAAAGGTGGCTGCTACCTCAATCTTCGGCGATGGACACTTCTGGGATTCTTTTATGAGAAGCGCGCTTCAGAGAGAAAGGGCGTGCTATAGGAAAGGATACGCCGAAGAAGTCGCTGGGACAACGGCGATGGCCACCGCGGCATCGTAGGCCGAAAATCGAGACTAAGCAGGAACTTCGGGATGATTAGCACTGCAGCCACCCCTTTGGGCTCGGGGAGATGTGTGGCGTTTGATCTTCGAGTTCCGCTCGTGTGGCGATCGCCTGCTCTCCGCTCAAAAGAGTTCGGTTCGCCGCAAGCGATGGAGACATCGCCGAAGGCGCCGTGGGAACCAATGTACACCCTACGACGAGTGTAGGCGAGCTCCTCGTTTTGCACCGTCAGAGTTTTGTTGGCTGGAATTCCATTGGTCGGCAATCCGCAACTCGTATCCATCTTCCGCGGCCGTCCAGCGCGCGATCCCGAGAGCCCTTGCTGCCTTCTTTCGCGCGTTTCAGGGACGAAGTGTGTTCAATCCCTCGAGGGATTCTTCTTAGGCTTGCCGCGCGGCCCGAAGGCTCGGATGGCCTACGTGCCGTTTCAAGAGGCGCCTTGAAGACCATGTTTTCAGAGATCCATATCATGTCAAAATTTAAGTAGAACAGCCTGGGACCATGGAGCGAGACGAACAGAGAGACACAGTTCCACAGAACCGAGCTGGATTCGGTGAAAACAATGCACTGCGCATCTTCGAGGGCGAATGTGGCTCCAGCATCTGGTTTTGGTTCACTGTCAGTGCTTCGAGATGGAGCAAAGCCTCAGTTTTCGGTCGTGCCGAATCGGGGATTGGTTCGATTTGGACTTCGCTTAGCGGTTTTGGCCTGCGGTGACTTTTTAGGGCACTCTTCGGCGTCGTCAAAAACACGTTCAGATGAAGTCTCACGACATCTTGAACAAGGTCGCAGATAATGCTATTTATGCTTCTCGAGCCTAATAGAGGTGTTTTCGAGCCCATCAGAAGTGGTCATCATGACGGTGAATGCACGTTTCAACTCTGTCGAGGGTCAACATGTTGACGGAACATGACGAGTTTACTGTTGTGCACTATCGGCACGTCCGCAACCGTGAAATGTACATGATGAAACCGGATTCGTCAATTTTCCTGACATGGTTCTCGATCCCTGACTGATAACTTTCAATCACCGGCGTTTTTTTTTCTCTGCAAAATCCCAAACCGAAAGAGCCTCGACGACGTGTTTCGGGCTCGAAATTTCTGGGTAAGTTTCCTGGATCCTATAATGACGATCATCAGGTAGCTTAGATGCCAATTCGTATATTACGTGACCGCGGCTCCTTTCAGACTTTCCGCGCTCGTCTACATTGTGTTCGATCTTTCGATTGCAAAACGGTCGTCTCGAACGCAGCGCTGGAGGAAGTTTCGTGCTGCACTGTTGACGTGTTGACATGCGTACATCGCCCCCGAATCGTTTTGCGAAGTTCACCGATTTCCAGCTATCTTGAAATCTCATCCTCGCTCCGACATCTGAAGCACCCGAGAGTCTCGAGACCCTACGCCTCTTTGCATCAATTTCTTCCGCTGATTCGCACGCACCATGAAATTCCTCAAAGTTTGTTTCGTGTCCTCGCTAACCTCGAGGACGGTGATAAGTCGTTCCCCCTCCCTCGAACATCACCCGCGCTCGCGTTCTCATGATCATGCCTCATCATGTTCGATCGATCGGTTTATCGGACAAAAGAGGGTATTAGCTCCAATTCTCGTCGAAGTTCTGTTTCGGCGCATCAGCATCAGCGAGGCGTCGTACTCCATCGGGCGCTGCGTACGGGATCGAGCACAGCTCATACGGAATATCATCGGCAAACGAAATCAGAGGACAATCGTGTGGGAAATTGCTTTCAGATTGTTGAGGATCCGCCGCTCTGAAGTATCTACTTTTCAATGCGCGACTTATCACAATATGCGCGGAGAAGAGGATGTCATCAATTTGCCTGGAATTCTCGCTCGTCAATCGAATCGTCCTGCGTTACAAAGCGATCACTCACACAAACGTCTTCTCTGTGTCAATCAAGCCATGAGAGCAGCTCATGCACACAGCCCGTAAAAGCGGTGCGGCGGCTGCGGCAAGAGGACGTCTTTCGTCGCGATGTTCTCGCCGGTCATATGAGCCGGAAGGTTCTCATCGGATCACGGTCCATTGTGTTGTCGAAGATGAGTTGTTAACGACTATCGTGTTAGTTAGCATCTAGAAACGCATGAGTTCTGTCCCAATTCTGGGTCTAGTTTCTCCTCCCACGGTTTCGAAGAGAACGGCAGCAGAACAACACCGACCGACGCGAAGAAATGTGTCGTCTCAGTTTCAGAAGCATGATGCTTGACCGCAGAGCGGGGTTCGCTCGTTTGAGGAAGTCTAACGTTTCTCTTTGTTGCGAATGCCGTCTTTCTTCAGTGACCACCAACTTTTTGCGCTCTGCGAGTTTGTTCTTTGATTTTCCGTTGAACGGGATCGGTGATGCGGCTCATTTCTTGACATTGGACCGCGGTGACAACGGCCGGCGGTGTCTTTGGAGTGGTTCAGTAAAGCCACTAACATTGAGTTCCCAGATAACTGAAGCGTTCTGAAGCGTTGGGATGACTCGGGACAGATCTTTGGAACAAAGTCGAATTTTTTTCCTACTCAACTTCGTCGAGAGCGTCCCAGCTCAATCCAACTCCGAAATGCGGAATGTCACGTCTTCGACAAAACGGAATCGATGCTCATCTCAGAAGAATGCATGTTTGGTCAAGAGCAAGTGCCGGCATCGAAGACCTTGCCCTTTTACTGCAGACGGTTCCGTTCGTTCATCACAATGCGGATGCCCGTGTCCGCGTTCGATCCGAATAGAAGAGACATCCGAAAATCGCAATCTCTTCCTTTTTCCTCTGGTATCCGATTGGGACGGCCATCGTCGTGAAGGAAAACCGGTACAGAAAAGAATGTAATCGACAAGGGGCTGAACGCGACGAAAAAACCGAGGATGTCAAAGCACGAGCTAGCAGTTAACTCGAGATGCTCGATCGAGTAATGTGACATACACCGTTAGGCTCGAGTCCTCAGTTTTAAATTCTGTTAAGTCGACTCGAAGTTTATGTGTTCCCGAGCGCGAACTTTCGAACGCGGTGACGAACCGCAAGGAACAAGTGGCATGGTATCCTCAACAGACAACCGAGAAAAATCGTCTCAAGAGGGTGAGAGCGGTGACAAATGCTCCGCTATGAGACAAAAAGATAAAGAAACAGATAGTGGGACTATCTGTCGGAATCAGGGCAGCATGTATCTTCTGATACTGCGCACGATCACAGACGGCCCTCCGCATCGTGGTATTGAACCGTGGCTCAAAACCAATTAATTTCAAACAGAACCAGTTTGAACGCCCTCAAGCACATGTATGAGTATTTCTGTGGTCTTGACAGTGGGAGATCATGCATGAAAAGGGTTAGAACGCTGCCATTACGCAGTTCAGCCCCGAAGCGAATCCTAGTGGGGCACTGCTCTTGAACCTGTTGAAAAACAGAATTCCTTTCATGATCCGATCCTCGTTCCAGATGGGAATCGCATCCGCGGGGCAAGCGCGCCTATTGACCCTGGCAGCAACCCTAACGGTTGCGAAATCGATTGAGGAGGCCGACTTGCTTACCTGACATGTCGTTCAGCTGTGGGATAATGTTTCCCGGATTCGCGCAGGAAACTTTCGGAGCACCTTCACGGAACATAAAGAAAAAAGACTATCATATCGAGGTCTCTGCTCATTCGAAAGCGAAGAAATCAGAAACCGGAGTCAAAGTGCAATTCCAGAATCGCCGCTGCTGGAGACGATCGGTCTGGAAGGGTTAGCACCCTTCGAATGTTACAAGGAGGTTTCGCGAAAGCAAAGGTTGACCGGGGCGCCAAGGAGTTTTCGATCGAAGTTTATGTATTTGAAGAGCTTCATCGTGAACCTTCAGCGACGACGGAAAGTCAGACAAAACAGCGGAAATTTCCAATATGTATCAAACCAACAGAAAAATCCGCATGAATTACCGCGTCAGGGATATCGTCAAAAAAGACCGCGACATTCGCGGAAACAGCGGCCGTGTTGATCTCAAATTTTCGGGTGTTTACTTCGGATATGCAAAAAAAAAAATGGATTGAGGCACCTAACGAGCGAACAACGATCCGTTCAGATGTTCCCACAATGTAGGAGCCATCATATGATTCTGGTATAGAAGAAGCTTTTGTCACAAAAAAACGAAACGCGGCGATGTAACGGCTGCTATTCATGCTGTCATCGAGGAGGGTGGGGAGTGAAAGGGAAAACGACAGAAGATTCTTCGCGAGAAAGATCTAAACCGTTTGAATATCAAGCAAAGGGGCTCTAATAAGCGGGAAAAGAAGCTGCAAAGGTCGTTATGTCTGTCTCAGTGCTTGAATTCTCCCTGTATCAAGAAGGATTAGCATATTCACGTTTTTTTTCTATGTACGTCTCTATTCACCTAACATCTGTATTTTCTTTCCATCAGCTAGATATCATTGCATGTATTATTCATCCCAATGCTTTCGATTCCGAGTTTTCTCCGAACAGCAAAGCAAACTCCTTGCATCTGTGAACAAGTTTCTCGGCTGAGATTTATCGAGTTTTTCATGTCATGCGCTGTTCATGAACCTCGCTCTGCGTCGGCATAGATGCACAGAAATGACTTCTCCCAAGAATCCCACTCTTGCGTAACCCCTTGTCCGTCTCAGAATCAAATTGACACCAACAATAGTGCTGATGACATTGTCCAGCCTCACTATACTTCTGCAACGACAATGTTTGCCCTCTCGGCAATGACAACAACGTTTCTGGATCTAGATGGGCATGCAACTTGACGACGGGATGATCATGACTAGTCAAAAACCTTGGCTTCACCAGGTCGGCATAGTTTCCTCGAGTTAGTTAGCTAGTTTGTTTCCCAGTTTAAATGGACCAAGTGAAAGCAAACTTCGTTACCTCATGATCTGTCATTCTGATTCATGGCGACGAGCTGCGTGTCGACTGTCCAAGCATCCCTGACCGACAGATAGCCGGAAGATCAGGGTCAGATCTTCTGAGGTAAGGGAGCGGGAGGATTCGCACGGGGACTTTACTGTCGAAGCATTGTTGTTGTGCGGCGAATGTTTTTAGCCCTGGAAAATCTGTCGGATTCAAGACCGACTCAAGATTCGTCCCGAGAGCCGCGCCAAGCTAATCTGGCTCCATCATTCTGTTTCTTCTTCATTAACACCGCGGTGTCGGTGATCATCACCATGGCATTGTTCGGTGCGGTAAGCCCCTGTCTGACCGCTAACTAACATCGTACCCGGGTCCAGAAAACGAACCGCTTGCTGACCCTGCTTGCGGGAGGTTGTTTCGTCTGTTTACTGTCGTCATGATTGCTCGTTTCAATGGATCATCTGATAGCCGAGGGAAGGGTCATCTTCACTGACTTTGCACCCGTTCGTGAACTGTGTCCTGATAGACTGTGATGAATATTCTGTGCGGCCCAGCTGGACACTGTGCCATGCATTTCATTCAGGAGTTCGGGATCGGTCATGAAGGGAGTGGAATCCCTTCAATTTGCATCGCTGGCAAATTTCACCGGCGCGGACTTGCGATCCACCAAATCCCTCGTTCTCCCTCGAGACCATTGGGAATGAATCATGGAAATCAAGAGGAATGAAAACTCATAGTGATCGTTCCCGTGGCGCTCAACTTGGAGTTCTGCGTCCATGGCTCATGATACATGGCTTACCACAGATTGATCGAAGATATTTGTCTGGGATCGCTATCAATGGTTCAGAGGAATTATTCAGCATGTTTTGACTAGGTAGATTTGATCTGGGTTACACTGTCCGCGAACACGACTAAGGCCTGGGCTCAGAATCAAAATCGGACCGCTCTATTCCGCGAGAGACAGCCACTTCAAAAAGCTCATGTTGACCTTCGAGTTTTCCGGGATCCCCTGGGAAGGTCATCCGGGTTCGTAAGAGCGAGGGACCGCTCTCGGAGGCCAAAATTTTCGTTTTGTCAACTTCATGAAGCCGGTAATGGGATCAGGCTCAGAAATCATGATGAATACAAATATCAGTAGGGGCTCGGAGACGTGGACAGAGACTCAAATCTGTCGGACGCTGTTACGCGTGATAGAATCAGCCAGACAGCACGGCCGACGCGCGGCAGACACAACAGGGTACTTTCAGACGGCATCGTTCACTCTGGGAGCGAGTGAGCGATACGACGAACGGATGTATTGGTGACGCTGACACACGGAACGGGAATCAGGCAGACCAGAGGCTCGAAAAGTGAAAACCCGATGCGTCGGCGCCTTCGGTTACTTGAATGGGCCCTAGCAGCACAACTTTCACACGGCTGCCAATGTCTCCCAATGTTTGGTCCGCGTGACAGCGTTGCCAAAACTGAATGGGAGCAGTTCGGAGAACATTGCATTTGGACGAAACGCGCGGAGCAGAAGGCAAAGAACAACAGAATGACGGGGGCGTGTCGAGTTCCCTAGCGGGCGTCACCTGCCCCCTCTTTCAGGAATGTATCTCGGCGGACAGCATTCGTTAGAAAACAATTCTTCCACACACTGAAACTGTGAGACGAATCTTGGGTGATTGCAGACGTTTCTGAGATCATTTAAACTTCCCGTAACCGCTCACCAGAAGCTCTTCGAACGTCATTTTCGGAAAAATGCTGACGACTTCCTAAGGAATCACTTTTTTTTTGCAAAAACCAACATTGATGTAACGGTCCTCATTCAGTCGGATGAATGGGATGGAATGGAATGATGACGGTCGCAGATGCATTCTCCACTTATTGTTGGCGTCAGCGGACAATTCATGGCTTATCCGAAGCCGACATTCCATAATCGCATGCGGCTCACCATCCCTGTAAGGCTCAGCACTCTCGATTTCGTCTTTTTGCATTTTTTGCGCAGGACAGCCTCTGAGGGCGACTGGGCAAAACTGTTTCAAACCATGAGCAGCCAAAACCCACTGTAAGGCTCGTGTTTTGGGGCCATCGGGAAATTTGAATTCATATCGCTCGGCATCAGAAATCCGTAGACGGGAAACGTTTGCTGGAGGCAGATTGGTGGCCATCTGACTGATTGAGAAGCTGATGAAACGATTTCGAAGAGATATCCGACAGACCGTTCGTTCTTCTGTTGTTACGCTTTAATTCCGTCCACTTTCCCAAGTTTTGGAAATCGAAAGCGCTTCAGAGATGGCAAACCCGTTTGATTCTCTCTGTTTCCCAAATCACTCAAGGAAAATCTTCGCCGGTAAAAAGGAAACGGATATGAGTCCGTCGATTTACGTTGAAAGTGTTTCGAGTAGGTACTCATTTTTACATACATTGTGATACAATCAGCACGGCATGTTGCTTCCCCATTCGGAAGACACACTTCTTGACTAAAGTGATTGAAACCAAAAGGCTGGAGGTGGGGTTGGAGCCTGCTTATCCCCTCAAAGACGCGTGCCTAAAAGACTCCGGATGCATCCCTATATGGGATCAGCGCGACAATAAAACGATGACATCCGGTTTCTGAGGTGTTTGTCAACAACGCAGTTATCGGTTCCGTCGGTTGTTCCGTTGTTTTCCGGATGCGTCGACCCTGATTGGCGATAAGAGTTCAGATTTTATCGAACGGCTTCATTTCCGATCACGCGCTACGAGAATTCATCGTAAATCGTAGCTGGCGGTGGGGTTACGGCTGCGAATGCTCCGAACCGGTGGAATCGAGCTTCTAAATTTAGATTGTCGAGGGAAATTCATCCGACGCATCGTCGGGGCCTAATCGAGACATTCTGGTGGAGAACCTCTCCCGGATCGGAGCCCGAGGTTCCTCGCTCAACGATCAATGCCGACGCTGCGAATCTACATACGTATGTAAAATACAGAACGGAAATGGATAATGCCGGAGCCCTAGGGCCGCATTCTAATACAGCAACTCAGTTCAAAGTCATTTATCGGTCAGAAGTTCGAGACCTTGACCGTAGTTTCGGTGGCAGTCAGCAGGAAGCGGCTCCGTTCGGAACGTCATCGACCTCCGAAGGCCGAAAACCGTTCCTGGCCGGAAAGGCGAGCTGTCTGCGATGTGCTCTACAAGCTGTAGCTATCGATCGGAAACGATCACACCTAATGTTTCAATTTCGTAAGTTTCCTCAGACCGAATGCTTCCCGCGCGCATTTTCAACGCGCTCAGAGGCTTTCACGATGCATTGCGAGGATTTGCATTTCTCACTGACTTTGCGTAACCGCGTCCCGGGATACGATCATCAGCAGGAAATAAACTGCGCGGCAACCGCTCCCTCACACCTTGAGCTGATCGAATGTACACACTGATCGCTTTCTCAGAATTCATGGCTATGCATATCATACGCCGTCGCACCTGGCGGTAATGCTGCTAGGCAACGAGATGATACTGTTAGGGTTAACTGCGCTCATCAAGAAGTCATAGAGAGTGCTCCGACACCGAAGTCGTTACACCTCACGGCGGTCCGAAGGAAATCGAGAAAAACGGTGCCGTTCTTTTGATGGCTTCGACGAAATCGCATCTTCCTTCAAACGAGACGTAGTTCGTGATGTCGTGTAGCAGAGTGTCCAGCTGAACTCTCGAAATAGCTGGAGGGTGACGCAGCTGAGCGTCATCGTCACCCTCAGCGAACGATGGACTCGACCGTGCCTCCCAGTGTCCGGATATTTTGGCTCGGAAGTCTCGCGGCGCGCGTGAGCATCTGTCCCCGCGTGTGGATTGTTGACGCTCCGCGATGGAGCTGATAGCGCGGGCAAGGGAAAGCACGAAACCAGAAAAAGCGAATCCTTGAACTTGGTGTGTCCCACTGCACCGATTCGAGCGGTTCGGGTAACCATGAACTTTGATGGCTTCGTCTGCGCGAAAGGAGAAAGTGTTCCGCAAAAGCTGACACGGGCGGGAATTCACAATGATTCAAACCGGTGTTCCCCACCTCGAATCGCGCCATAGGTCAGCCCTTCAGCGCCGCAAACCTCACCCCTGGAATGCCGATGTACGTTCCTGCGTTCTGAGAATCGTAATAACTGAACACTTGCGGCCACCATCACCATCGGTTCGCTTGGCAGCCCACGATTCTCAGACTCATCACGTGGAGCTCCAAAATCGCACAGAGCCCGGACTTTCGTATCAAACGAGAGCTTCGTTCGCAGGACATCCTCGATAATTTTCCTGTCTCAACCCGACTGTCTTCGAGAACTGCGCGCTTGCACGGGATCGCGCTAGCCCCATCGGACGCTCTCAATGTCGGGCGGGCTCATTTGAGGGATTTGAAACGAAAAAGAGCGCCGAAGCGATTCTCCGCTGGAGTTTCGCAACGACAAAAAGAGTCATTGCGTCAGCGAACCTCCGGAAATTTACGTTTTGCTGACGATTCCGAGTATTGTGAGTCGAGGATACCAGCTGATCCCAAGTCTGGGCTCAGCTTGCGCCGCGCATTGAATTCCAGAAAAAGTGTCCCGAGCGACATTTTCGAAGTCGGAGAAATAGCAGAAACAGTGTCATGAGTCATGACCATTACGCTCAATGGGACCAAGAGTGGGTAAGGCTAGAATCTCATTCCTCTAGCGCAATGACGGATGTTTTCGCCGTTGGATCTGTGTGCAGACGGCGAAAAATACAGAAGCTCCAAACGGTCGCAAGTAAATTGCTCTTAACGATGCCGCGGTCGTAGGGCGGCCACGTCAGATTATGAGCCACCGCGGAAAACCACAGGTTCAAAGTGAAACTCAAGTGGGGTCCGCACAGAATAAAAACCAGCGGCACTGTTTGCCGACGTAAGTGTGAGATCTGTTGGACGACTGCCCTTTGTATGGCATGCACCCCAATCATTGCGTAACACGCGCTCAACGTGAACCCGGAAACGGTGCGAGCGAGAAGGTGAAATATAATCTTCTTACGAAACTCCTGCCCAATCTTTCTTCAGGAGGAAAAAGGAGGGAACCTCTTGAAAGCTCACGGCAGTATGCACGGAGCAAAAGAGCTATGCGAGTGCTGCTCAAGTAGGGCAGCGATTGGGAACAAATAGAATCCGATGGAATTCCGCGAATTCGCCGAAGCGCGGCGAGGGGACTGCAAGTGAGTTCGCGAGGGGTGCAGAAAAGAAACTGCGAACTCCTGATCCCTTCGCTCTCTTCGCTTCGTATACCGTAACTCTCGTGCACTTGGACTCGAGGGTGACTGAAAACAGTATGTCATCTGAACGGCCGAATGACCACACTGCGAATAGATCTCGCAGCGCAGTGGACGACGTTCCGTGGATCGATCCTGCTCGTACTGCGGTGACCCAATGGGCCATTGTCATGGATTCAGTGCTTTTCGAAATCCTCCGGCGTCCACGAGAGACGTCGACTTGGAACTTCGAACGAGGCAGACTGCGTGAATCAGGAGTAATAAAAACAGGTCCATCGAATTCCACTCGTATAGCTGCGTGTGGATCTACGCTCGGTTCCCCTGGAGGGAAAAGCTCCGAGCCAGCGAGTTAATAGGGCTCCGAAGTGAATGGCTCGATTGAAGGGTCCCTGCTCAGTCCCTACCTCATAATCCATTAACGGCGGAGCCCGACTCGTCCAATTTTCACCTTTAGTGATGCCTAACCACCTCGTCCTACCGGCTCGCGTGCTCCAATCGGCCGTTCGGATAGGGCCTCAAGAATGTTTTGGAGCGACTTTACAGCGACAATGCACCTGGGAACCTTCTCATCACCGAGAACGTCTCTGACTGACTTGGTTCGCGTGGGCGTTCCGGAGCATACTACACACACAAATGGTCGAATTGTGATATTGGAAATATCACTGGAGAAATCAGCGTCTTTTTCGGTCCCGGGCTAACCTCGCTATCGATTCGATAAATCACATGGTCCTCGTATGAGCCTGCATGTTCGTTTGTTTGTTTGTTTGTTTGTTTGTGTGTGCGCCTGTTTGGATTCATCATCGTTTCCTTCGTGGAAGCACCGATTACGGATATCTCTGTATGCTTCCCGCCCGAAGAAAAACCGGCAAGAAGAAAAGGTGTCGCAATTTATCGTCACCAACGCATTGTTGATAGCTCGAAGATCACGAGCCAGGAACGGCGACTTCGCCCATGTTGCATCTGTTTCTGACATCATGTCGTTTACGCGCCGCGCTCGAGGAAACTATTCGAGAATCGTAACCGACCCGTGTTCGATACAAGGAACATTTCCCTGGTTGAAACAATCTATCATCAGAAGCATAATTCAGTCTCCCGTCCCACATTCGTGAATAACTTCAGAGGAGAATCGCGTCGCTCGAATTCGGAAAATCATTGGTTCTTATTTACTCTACCGTGTTCTTCTGGTTGAGAACCTTCCGACACATCGGAACGCGCCAACGATCGTAGGAGCGAAACACCGCGGGAAATTTTGTGCTCCAATAAAGAAGAAAGCACTCAGGGGCTCTGTGTATTCGGGAGAGATCTTTCTTTCTCTTCGGGCTCCCTTGAATCACGCGATCTAGTTTCCGTCGACGGACCGGATGGCCCTGATCACTGTTGCAGAGATTTCGAGGAGACCGCCGGTCTTTCCCGAAGAAAAATATGGTGGATGCTGATTGTGAGTGAGAGATGCGAGAGATGCTACCCATTGAGTCTCAGTTTTGCTCTGGATCTCCGGGGGACGCGGGATCGGCATTCCCTTATGAGCAATGGACTCTGAGGTAAGCGAGCGAGAGCTGGATTCTCATCTCGTGCCTTTCTTGAGCCAGATCCGCCGCTTGGAAATGATATTCATACAAGGGGAGACTCTCGTGCAAGCTCGAAATGCGGAGGTTGACCTGCTGGACAAACAGAGAAGAGCCCCGAACAACTAAGCGAGCTAGCAAATATCGAGAACGTGCTCAATTGCGGGAGTATTTTCAGCCGACAGTCATACCGCATGCTCCTTCCTGGACACGGAAGAACCGTTGCCGATCCGGTTCCTCGAAATAACTTCCTTCCCCGGATTCGAGTTTCTCACGAATTTCCCGATGCGATGTCCGATATGGCTTCCGGTAGGGTGTCAAGTAGACCACTCCCGTCACTTGGGCACCGTTGGTGATAGTTGATTCCGGCCGAGTCTCCGGTAAGGAAATCATCCAGCCGGATTGTGCCGCGGTTGCACGGCTTATTCTGCGACCTCAACTCGATTGCGATGGTCTGAGTGTCGCTGGCCGTATCTAAAAACGTTATGCCACTTGTTCACGTCCATAGGCAATGAAGTTTGGCTGATGTAGTTTAGTGACGAACATGCATTCGGGTATGGGAATCAGGAATCAGTTGTTCCCGCCTGAATGAACTCCGATTCCCGGCTTTTGACTGAACCGAGCTCCGACGTAGATAGAGAGCTGGTGTGCGTCTGGACTGAAAGTCCCGACAATTCTCTCCCAAAGTCACCGGGTCCAAAGACTCCACCTATGTCGCACTTGTGGGTTGCCTCCGTGGAGCTCTTTGCGCACTCTGGAGTGCGTGTCTTTTTCTGTGTCCGGCCCTTGGAACAGCGCAACGAAAGCGGCGTCCCGGGCCTATCCTTCCCGGCGTCGTCCGGCAGTGCTTAGCACAACCGTCGATATAAGCCTGACCAGCTGAGTGACAAGAGAGAATTGTCGGAGAGAATCGTGAATGACCGTAGAGAATACGTGGATATTATTACCATTGAACGAGATGGTATCTCATGAACTTCGTTTTCGCTGTCGATCTCGGGTTTCTTGGGCCCGCGTTCTTCAGACGATAAGAGTGAGTATAAGAGCTTTTGCATACTTACTTGGACTTAGCTACGTACCTTGCCGGGGTTCCTCTTTCTGCGTTGCACCGTGAGCTAGAATGTCAATCTGTGGGAGCGATGAGAGTTTTCAATTAGCCTGGTGTGCGCCCACCGCGGCAAGAGTGAGCCTCGTTCGGGAGAGTGTCAAATAGCCAGGAAAAATTCTACCGGAAGGAAGCTGAAAACTTTTAGATGGGATCGCTTTATCCCGCATTCGAGGAGCATACTATGTGGCCGACAGGGGGAAGCTGCTGATCGGACACTGTCGCTGAATGAGAATGAACGCGGCATGTTGCTGAAATCGCCACATTGACGACCATACTCCATCTCACTTACAGATAGGTTCTCCATTCTCCTAGGCTCCAACATCGGATCCTGGCCGCAATGAAGCAGGAGTAAATCTCCTTACACGGTTGTCGAGCTGTTTGTCAGGCGCTGAATATTTTCCGATTCGAAGAATTCCTCGGAATCTCTTGGCAAACGGCCCTCCAGATATAAACTCACATGTTTCCCTCCCATTCGACCTGGATGTGAGTGTATGTGTTCCCACCCGAAGTTCAAGCAGACTCACAATCAATAGGACAACTTGACAACACTTGTTGGAGCTTACAGAGTTGCAGCTTTTCCGGCTCCTGCTCGCGCGTGTGCTATACCTGATCCCTGTATTACGGATCACGGAAAAATTCTGTACTACAGAATCACAGAAACCGAAGGAATGACGAGTGTGCCCGAATTCAAGCCCCGGATTTAATCGCGTATTGCGCATAATGCGGGGCATGCAATCGGGCACATTCGTAATTTCCTTATTCTCCGTCATTGCTTATTACGGTTTTTTACCGTGATCCGTAATACGGGAAATTGGATGTCGCTTGATGGGTTGATGCGCCTGCGATACGATCTCTCAGCTGATCTGAAGATTCGATGGACGGCTATGAATTGGTTGCAAATCCTGGCATTGCAAAAGATTCCGTCGCGATGTTCTCGTATGGGACGGACATGCTCAACTAGATCGGTTTCAACCCTCGAATGCTTGTTCACTGATTCACCCGGTTTTAATGGCCCGGCGGTGAATGATCTTGATTAGGCTTCGATCTACAGTCGTCGTGGTTCCGTTCCAACGGGGTTCTACAGACTCTCCTACCAATGACTTAAACTGACAACGAGGAGAACTTCTCCATTTTTTTCCTTTATTATTTGTACGGGAGTGAATTTGGCGTCTTTTTTTGGGACATACTCCTCTTGAAACACTATCCCCCCCCCCCTCACACAGACACGGCCTCATATTTTAGAGCCGTTGCCGTTTGCCGTTGCAACGGCTTTTTTTCCCCCCCCCCCCTTTTTCTTTTTCCCCCAAAACCCCCCCCCCCCCCCCCCCCCCCTGTCCCCCCAATTTCTGTGTAATTTGGCAATTTGGTCCGTTGTAAAAAAACCGTTAAAACGGCCCTTTGTAACCCCCCCCCCCTCCCGCCCAAAAAAGGCCTCCCCCATATTTTTTTTTCCTCATAAATTTCTTTTTTTTTTTTCCCCCAAAACCTTTAAAAAAACCCCCCAAAAAAAAAAAAAAAAAAAAAAAAAAAAAAAAACCCCCCCCCTTTTTTTTTTTTTTTGTGAGCTAACGAACAGTATATACAGACAATCCATTCCAGACTCTTTAAGTGTCACAATTCTTCCTCGTGGAGATCATTGACTGAAAGTAAACTGTTCCAAAAAGAGAAATGAGAAGGTACATTTTGATCCCAGGAGATGATTCTGTTGTTGATTCATCCAAACGCGTCGAATCGATCGTGCTATGCTCGCCGTAGAAAACCAAGAAGCTCACATTCGAATCTTGATGGTCATGAGGAGGTTGATGGAGGTGAGAATGCGTTTCATTCAGCCCGAAACTAAGGACGACTCGATCTGAAGTAAAATACCGCTCAGCTCCAATGGATCAAACATTGACCGTGTTCATCAACGTCCTAGAATGCTCGTAGAGACTGAGATCGGGTCCGATGTCGAAATCAACAATAGCGGCCCATTCAAAAGTCTGGGAATGCGATACTCATCCAACGCCTCGGTCGACAGAAATTGTCCTATGAGTTTTAAGATCATCCAAAAGTGAAGTCAACTTCCCACGAATGGCCCTCGAATGCACACGATACGTGCGTACCCCCGTTTGCTCCCGATTTCCTCTGCACTTCGCCTCTACTTCTTCGAGATCCTTCTTATTTACAAGATCCATCTGAACCCCACGTGGTCGGGCAAACAATGTCAAACCTGACACGGTCCAGGCAGTGTATGTGAGGTGATGATTGATACTCTTCATTTCCATATATTGCACACGTTGGATGATCGGAGCTATGTACAAGCAATCAATCAGTCAGTCAATCGATCAATGGTTCAATCGGGCAGTCAATCAGTCGAATTCGAACAGATTTTCCGACTTTTTCCGTGATTTGATTCGGTCTGTTGCTCTGTCGCTTCGGACAGTTTTGCCCCCTCATTTCTGAGTTGGACGCTACCTAAATTGGCCAGTTGAGCTGAGAGCACCGCTTTCCGGTCTCTCGTGAATGAAAGTATAGAAATGGTCTTTCGGATTCACTCTGTGAGCTTCAGCTCGGTCGGAGGAGCTAGCCACTTGTGCAGAGCGTTTCTTGTCGTTTCTTTCTTTTCTTCCGTTTTGTTCACCGGATGTTCGTTCTTCCGTCAAGTCCCGAGGTGTTGTTCTTCCGTTATTCGCATCTACTAGTAAGCTAGTCAATTAGAGTCCTCTCCCGCTCTCGAATCCAGGTTTGCCTTGTAGAGCGTCATGCACCGCCTTGAGCAACGGGAACGCGCCGAAGCCACAGAGTCCCTCTTTGTCGTCTGCGAATGCGTTGTACATCATCAGGCCTCGCGATTGACCCAGACTCCGGATGAACTGACCGGACATGGGACCCATCCCGGTCCATAGGATCACCTGTCCGTCATCCTGACGGGTTTGCGCGCTGAAATAAAGCAGATCCAACTGAGTTCGAGCATCTGGGCCCCCGGGCAAGCGACCCAAACTACAGAAACACCGTAAGTCGTCCCTTATCTAATCGGGGATCCGCGATACGATCGCAACCGATGAAGCAATCGCTCGCGAATGCAGTCCGGTGGCCGCTTTGCAGGGTTTGTTTGGATACAGCTAAGCTTCCGACACTTCAATCTTGATCTACATACTGCTTGCGGAACGAATCGCCGGATGTTACCTAACGCGTCGTTTCGCATTCCGGAGGAAGCTCACTGCCGGGGACTGCGCGCGATTTCAGAATTTCTAGAGGCATCGCGTGCCGATCCAAAAATTTCTTCGATCCAAGAAGAATGGACTGAGATCTCGGCGAGATTCGCTCGAAATCGAAGGCATCGAGCTGAATGAGGCGAGACTAAAGACACCGAGCGCAGAAGACACTCAGTTTGAATAAGGACCTGACGAGGAAGAGGTCTCGACGACAGTCACGGCCGAATCGAGAGAATATGTACGTCGTCGTTCTCGTTTGTCAGATTCCTGACAGCTCGGTGTGAACTCTACTTTTGAAACAAAAGATCCGCAAGAACACCTTCGAAGTCACGCAGTGCACATGTTCTTCTTTGATGAAGAATTCACAGAGATGCCGACTCCTCAGTTTTGAGGAATGCGAACGATGCGACGACCAAGACATGGGCCGCGATCTTTCGGTCATCCCGCGCGCTGTTCTCCTGCATTTTGCAGCGAAAGTCTCCCCCTATGATATCCTGCGCTGCCGTACAGATTCTGAAGTGTGGCGCCTGATAAAGGGCGACCAACGGAACGATCGAGCGCTCCGTTCGAGCTAGGGAGGAGTTCGGAGGGGGAACACAGTCGCTCTTCTCTTCCGAATACCCAAAAACCGTACCTGAAGCAATCACTTTCGGCGCCGTATCTCATCGTTCCCTCGATAAGCATTCCTCGGGAGGCGTGCTTGCAGAACTCGCTGTAATAGCTCCGGGTGCAGTTGTACACAGCTGTTTTGTTGTATACACGACAGTTGGTGACGAATGGCGCCACGGCGAAAACGAGATTGCGTTTCCACGTTTTACCAAAGTAGTCCTTCGCTTCCTTCAGCACCTGTAACGGTTAGTGGAGCCGTCAAACGCTGTACTTAAAGAAGAGCTCTTTCTTGTTCGTTTGCTCGTACAATCGTTGTCCCACTCTCGTTCTTTTGTTCTAGAGTTTCTTAGTCGTTGTAATTATTGCGTGTGCTTCAGAGAGAAGAGAACTTTGCTGCGGGAAACGGGAGAGCTATGAGAGAAAAGGAACATGAGAGCGCGCCCGACGAGGGGAGCGTAAAAAAATAGCGCAACACGAGAGTTTTCATGCTCAGCTGAGCGCGTTCATATTGGCCCATATACCGCGGAGTGAGACGGAGGGAGAGAAACATCACCCCACCTAACTTGGGCGAACGTCGCTCTGCCTCGAGTCCCTTCATTCAAGAAGCGCCCCCAGCGATTCGCGATTCCGAGGACGAGTCATTCTCGCTTTTTCTTTTCACTCTCACTTCCTCTTTCGCCCTCGGAGCAATAACTATTGTGGTTCCTTGTTACCCGAGAGGTGGCGGCGTTATCAATTAATCTCTAATGTTCGTCGAGTGGAGCGTGGAAGGTGTGGTGATGTCGCTACGGAGTTGTGCGAGGGCACTGTTGCATGCTTTGGAGGAACAACATCTAGAAGTTCGTTGTTTATTTCCTTGACAGTTTTTCTGTTGTTGATGATGCTGTTTTCAATCTTGCGCTCCTTGATGGAGTGTTTCGTTTTTGGTGAATGCCGCTGTTCTGTTGCTGTTGGCGATTTTTTGTTTCTGTAGTTCTTGCGAAACGCTACGCTCTACGAATTGGCCTACTTACCTTTGTTTGGGTGATGACTCTTTTATCGCGCACCCATTTGAAGGGAGAGACACAGAGTGTGCTCGTCGCCGCTCGCAAAGCCCCACTCGTCAGGAGAACGGGCCCCAGCCCCTCGTTGACGATGTTACGAAGTGAATACTCCCGATAGCGCTCGAGAGACGGTTTCACCAAGAACGCATGCTCGAAACCCTTCTCGGCGAGATACTCGGCCATCTGCATGTAGAGCACGGCCCAACGTGCCCGGAGCTGGGCACGCTCACCTTTGTCGCCCTGGTTGTAATGTTTGGCGCTGTCGAGCTCTCGAAGCGCCAACCCTTGAACTTGGTAGCGTTTCAGCAGCCCGATGACAGCGTCGAATGCTTGCTTCCGCTTAGGGGAAATCGCAGGTGCTCCAGAAGTGGATCGAACGCGCTGTTCATCGTCGCTTGCCGCGGGCTCGTTGTCATCGATCTCGAGCAGCCGGTCGAAGCCCGAGTCAAAGTCTTTCGTTGCGAGCAGGATCTTCACGGATGAAGGCATTGCTCCTCGGAGACGATTCAGCATTTGCGCGTCGGACATCACCTTTGGCATAAGACCTGAGCCCTGAAGGTGGACTTCTCCGTCAACAAGGAGGTAAGTGCATTGGTTTGCCAATATTCGGAGCTGTTCGTCCCGCAGACCCGCGTTCGCGTACACATGACACCAAAGTTCGCGCGCGGGTGACGTTGTTGGTTGAGGTCTTCGTGTTGGTATCGATGCCTCCGTCGTGTGGGGTAGTTCAGCCTCGTTGTTCGACGATGTTGTCGTTGTGTTGAATATCGGGGTTTTGACTGTTCCGAACGGGCGTTCTATAGAAGTTCTCGTCGTAGGGGGTTCGTAGATCGGCGGTCCTGGGAAAGATGTTAGGGTTTGAGCCCAGGTCAAGTAAGTGACGATACTCGACGTCATGCGACGGCCCTGAGCGGAACATTCTGCGGGATCGCTCGCACGTGAAGTCCGTGCCACCATTATCCGCAGCGATACTCGCACCATCAACCGCAGTGGAACCTTTGTTTACTCGACAGAGCAGTCTGTTGGACATCCTGGGCCCAGGCTAGGCAACATGCACCGCCGGATACCGGTGATGTACACCGCCCCACCGCCTTAGAAAGCACAACTTGGACCGAACCTCGGGTTTTTGCTGCTGTGCTTATTTTTGTCGTCGTTCGAGTAACTCACCTTGGTTCTCAGCTTCATCGATTTCGCCTGATTCTTCGGTACTGTTCGGGTCCTCTTCCGTTGTTGGGTCATCTGTGGCTTCGGAAGCCGGTGGCTCTGGATACGTCATCGATGGATTGGTGAGAACTGCGTACGAAAACACAACATTCGGTTTCGTTAGCCAAGTGGAACCTAACTTACTGTAACCAAAGCGAAAGACCAGAGCAGACCGATCGTCGTCTGTACGAAAACGGGAACGAAGGAAAGCCCTTATTCGTTTGATTCCGTTCAAAATTCTCATTTCGAGATGTCTGAGCGATACAAGAGAAAGGTCTGGCTTCTCGACTGTCTCTTTGTGGAGGCTGCTTCTAAAAAATGAGTTTCTCTCTTTCGCTTCCCATGCTCGGGAAGCCACAGTTTCGAAAATTTGCTTTGGTTATAGTAATACTAACGTCTACGATCCTGTAGGTATCTTCGACTGTCTTCATCAGACTCATCAGGTAGGTTATTACCCTCCTCCTTTGTTGGCGGAATGGAAACGGTCGAGTTCCTTCTGATCCAGACGAGGATCTTGTTTAGGATCGCTTCCACGCTAAGTTGAGGAAACGGGATCAAACCCCCGTTGTTGATGTAGTTGTTGTGGGGATGTCCAGAAGCCATGATCAGCTGGAGGAGACTAGCCACGAGGAGGACCACGAGCGCTAGAAGCGCTGTCGTTGTCACGAGTAGCAGCCAGTTCCCACATCCGTTCGAGGGGCATCCACCGCCTCCAACCGATGCCGAATTCAAGGACTCCTCGGAATCATCCAGTCTCCCCCGGGGCCCTCCTCGTCTCCCCAGACCCCCTCCGACCGGGCTGCAAGTGACAGAAACTCAGTCTCACTCACTCTTCCAGCGCCTGACCGGCGGGCTAGCCCACCCCTTCTCGCTCTCTCACTGGCCGGCTGGCGGCTGGATGGTCACATCGTTGATCGACAGGCTTTGAGGGAAAAGCAAGAGCAGAGGAAACGACACCGCACAGCGGGCGACGTTCTAAACTATCACTCAACTGTCCGGAACGGTCAGCGCTCACTCAGCCTTTTCGAAACTTACCTCGATGGTGTGGAGGATTCCAGGCCCGAGACCCAGTTGCCAACCTGGGGGGATCCTGGAGGAGGCATGCTCGCTGTTCTATAGCTATCTCCTCCGGGTCGACGACATCACACTCTGCAAACATCGAACATTGGAATAATTCGCTCGCCGGCAGCCAATCGTCGAAGCCGAGCCCCGCGTGATTCCCCGCTGATTCGAGCGATTTGGGGAGAAATGAGCTTCGAAACTAAATTGTCTAGGCAATTAGAAACTCCTGGCCACCGAGAGCATCATGGCTGGTCGACGATCCGTTGCTTCGGTCGCTCGCTCGCCCGCCACCCAGGCAGCCAGCTCGCTTGGTTGGCTGGCTGGCCGGATGACTGGCGTGCGTGCAATGACCCTGCGCTCAACATCAAGCCGCCGGCAGACAATCTTTTGCGCAGGCTTTGTTGAACGCACCGCTCAGATTTGCGTGCCGGAACAACGAGTTTGGCGTCTGTCTTGGCGTTAGGTCCAAAACACGCGGGCAGAACAAAGAAACTCACCACGCGAGAGCACGCGACTTCACGAAAATGAATTCGAGAAGGACGAGCAAAGGTTCCCGTCGCACGGTGTCTCTCCTGCACTGAGCGACTTCTCACCGCTGGCAAACCTCGAAAACCTCGCTCCTCGTCCTGATTTCTTCTCAATGCTGGGCACAAGGAACCTTGGATCACTTCTTGCGTCTCAGTTTAACAACACAGCGTGGTATTCCTCAAAAATTCGCAACACGCTCGCAAAGAACACCGCCTCGAGGAGCTGACAATGTAACTCAGCCCAGAAAACAAGATGGCGGAGGGAGGGCATCGAAAGCCTTGGGAGTCCGCGGGTGGGAAGAGCGGGAGCAGCGGGTCGTTAGGGGAGTAGCAGCAGCAGCACCGCCGCCGCCGCTGCCGCGACCGGTGGTGTTCGCAGGACTGGGGACATAGGGAAAGGGATCCGAAAGGAGCCGAAAGGAAGGGAACAACAACGTCCCAACCAAAACGACAGATGGAGAAAGGCAACCAGAGCGGCCTGCTTCCCTGCTTGCTTGCTTCCTTGCTTGCTCGCCGCCTTTATGACTTGCATGGCGGTGCTGCAGCTGCGCATGATGATGATGATGATTCGGCGATGATTTAGTAGCTTTTGTTACTGAAGCGCGTGCGTCTGCATCGCTGCGTTCCGACTCCATTTCTAGAACGAGTGCTCCTCCGAACGGAAGAAAGCCTTCTCCGATCCCGTTTCTGTAACGAGCATTCGAACAAGTTGCCCCGACCGCTGACTCTTGCAAGTCGGACAAATCTGACGTTGTCAACGAGTACGACACAGCCTCAAGCACAGCCTCTGCTTGCTGAGGCAAGGGCATGGGGAATTCAGTGCGATGTCGCTGTTGCGCGGTCGAGATTGCGATGATCAAGAGCATGAGAAGCGATCTTGGATGAAACGGAACTGAGAGCGGCTTGAGCGAACGCAGGAAACCCAGGGGCAACCGACTGCAACTTTATTAAGACAAATGTGTACACCATAACGCTCGGTGGAAGCAGCGGTGTTTTTTCGAGCAGCCAGGCAGCCAGCAAGCCCACCAGACAGTCAGTCAGTCAGTCTTGCCGTCAGTTCGTCGGTCAGACAGAGCTTCTCGATGAGCCTCTGCGTTTCGAGTGGGGGTTGGGGATGGGGTGAGGTTCGGGGCCGAGACAAACGCGAAAGGGGTCGCTTACCCCATGTTCTTTTTTTTTCGGCCGGCTCAGACCAACGCGGTCGTGTCCTTATTTTTCTCTTTTCGCTCTTGCCAACACCACCGTTGTAGAGGCTGGTATCATCTCCGACGCCGATTGTGGCGGCACCCAAAAGTGGCAATTTCCCTCTATTTCATTTTTTTTTTCGGCCGGTCGTTCGTTCGTTCGTTGGTTTGCTCCTAGCTGACTGGCAAGTCGGCTACTTACCGCAGCGCACTCATCTCTCATCGTTTCTCGTTGGGGGCACATCTTCTTCCAATGGTTTTGTTGGTCGTTTGCTTTCCACTCTGCCGAGCCATTCTTTCTTTTTCATCTTTCAGTTGGGGGCGGAGGTGGAGCCGGAGAAGCCGAGACGGTTGTACCTAGGTCTTTTCCCGAACCCTGACTTTCGCCGGTGGAGGAACTCGCACAGTCGCGCAGCCTGCGAACGTATTCGGTTGCGAGCACGGATTTTCTGCGAAGCGGGAGAGATAAAGCCACCGTGAAGGGAGTCGACAGTGTAATATATTTGCAGTGTGTGACCCGAACGCTGTGCGACCTCCAAGGAGGCGGCGACGACGACAAGCCTTCAAGCGGATTCAATTTGCAAGCTCTCCGCGCACCTATTTGCACCTTTCGTCGTTTCCTTGAGAAACCTCCGAGCGTTTCCGCTTCGCACATTTTCACTTCTCAACTGCTCCGACGTTACTCAGTCACTGTTTTGCGGTGCTAACGACAACCTCTCACGACACCTCGGTCGCGAAGAGCTGTCGGCTTTTCGTAGACTAATCCCGGGTATGAACTGCGCTCCAATCCCAACTGTTCTCCTTCCCAGGGTTTTCTCCTTTTGCGTCATCGCCCCAACGACCCGCAACAGCGCAGCGCTCACTGACGCCCGCGGTATTTTGTGCGGTGTGTTCTCCGCGAGGCACTTCCGTGCTATTCAGGAGGGGCTTCTTTGTGAAGCACATACATCCTGAAAGGAGGTTAGGGCAAGACCCAACCTAGGTTTTGTCCGCTCCGCAGAGGTAAGGCGGCATCGCACCGCAAAGAACGCCTTGCCACCTTCCGCGTCCCGCTATCACTTCCCAGCTCCCTGTTGGTCTTTCGCTTTTGCCCGAAGCCCGCAGAAGCTGAACTGAAGACGCACCGAGCGGGTTCCGCGATGCCCTGACAATAGGGGTTGATGCGGGAAGCCAAGGTAACAGTGCCGCATCGCCCCAAGCAACAGCCACTGCCGGTCGTGTAGCGAGCTTGTGTAGATGCTGTCACCGTATGTGAGCAATGGTGGCGTCGACGAGCTCAGCGGATTCGTTCCGTCAAAGTAGACGTCAGCGAGTCCACCGGAGCAGCTTCCTGCGAAGTGGTCGTCCGCGGAAGCGCAGTCGCGCATCTCGCCATAAAACCTCCTTCGATCCCCATGTAATTAATGAAATTTTAATCAAGCAACCAACGACTCATGACGTTGTTCGCTACGCTTCCTTCCGCGCATCTGTTGCGAGGATGCTGAAACTGCGGCCTCGTCGTCCTGTCGTCACGGCGAGTCATCTTTTTCTCTTTGCCCTCGAAAGCCGGCGCGGCTTTTTGGATGGCACGAAACAAATCCGCGGGTGGATTAGCGATCTTGCGTCCGGGGCAACCGATTAAGACCTCAATCGGAGTTCCTCCGCAGTTCCGACTAGCTTCCAACTCTACGGGAAGTTGAGCATACAGATCCGGACTGGATCTGACTATCAGCTCTGGGGCAACTCAGGAGAACGAACGAACAAACAAACGAACCTCCTACCGGGACGCTCTTTCCCTCACGCAGTCTTGGGCAATCAATGCGACGGAACGGTCGTGGCGAGCGAATGAAACAAGAGAGGAGCATGCAGCCTTTTTTCCCTTCTCCTGAATCCCCTACTGCTCGTTCACTTCCTGTTCCTTCCTTCCGTCCGTCCATCCGTCCGTTCGGCTGAATCGCGTTTTCGTGTTTCTCAACGTCACTGGTTGTTATTGTTCGGATGAGGAGAAGGAAAGGAGAGGAAAAGCTGAAGAAGAAGGAGGGAAAAAGGAGACGAGGATGACGTCGGTGACAACCGTGTGTTGTAGAAAGCTGTTTCACTTCATTTGCCTCCTCAATCGTTCGCTGCGTGCGTAACTTTGCTCGAACGGAAAGGAGGCAACGAATGGGAATAGGAAGAAAACGAACGAGCGCCAGCCGAAGATAAAGTTGGGGGGGGGGGACCCGCGTTCCCGACGACACGAAAAGCCCGAGTCGTCGCCACCTTGTCACCGGAGGCACGTTCGCGGCGCGGCGGCGGTACCGATCGGGACAATACGGCGGCGTGCGGAGAGAAATAGAGCTGCCCGGTCGCCTGTTCACCCGCTTTCTCGCAGCTGTCCGCTTGCTTGCCGGAGCCGTCGTCGTAGCGGAGGCGACAATGGAGAAAATCCTTCATAGCGAGACTAATGGACTAAGGTAAGCGACTAATGGGCCATCGGCAGGAGTCACAGCGAGTCTCGGCGAAGCGAGCGAAGTCGAGCTGAGTCAAATCGAGTTTGCGACATCGATGGATTGATCTCCGTAACAGGTAACAACTCTTGAAGGAACGACGAAGCGAAGAAGAAGAGAGTCTCTCGTTGTTTGGAGAGCCTTTTCAACGAGTTCCGTGGTCAGGAGACAAATGTTGTCCCGCGAGATCTCGCGCGTGCAAACGTTCCATCGAACGGATAGAATCGAATGGGCAGTGACAAGAACAGTGATCGCGTGTGGATCAGGTCCGCACGCGTCTAATGAATCTGTTAAGCACTCTTCGTCTCGTGGTCGATGAGTGGCGCCGCGTCCCGAACTTTGCCTCCTGGCCTCCCTCCTTCCTTCCTGAGCTACATCGGTGCATCCGCTGCTGATTGCCGGGGAGGCACCGAATCATCCTGTTGTGCAATCATACATCGATGTGTATGCATTATGAATTTGCATCACTAAATGCTTGGCCTCTGCCATCGCTGACTGACTATTGATTAGGACCGGCGAGGAGAACCACGCAGGCAGACGGGCGAGCCAGCCGGCAGGCTTGAAAGGATGCAGGAAGGAACCGGGTGAAAATCTAGGATATGTTATGCAAGCGCTGTTATCTGCTCGGATGCGCAGAGGTCCCTCGAAATCGCATGGCGTGCCGGGGTGAATGGCTGGATCGGAGGTGTAGGGACGGGGGCCCTGCTTGGTTGGTTGGCTGGTTGGTCGTCGGTTGGTTGGTTGGTTGGATGGGCGGGTGGCGTTCGGTTTGACGGCTGGGTGGGTGAGTGAGTGCGCGAGGTTTTTTTTGTCTCTTGCCATCAATGAATGCCAAAGATGAATCGACGTGTACAACCCTCTAGAAATTATAACTTCGTTAGAGCCGCCTAAGAAGCTCTCCCTAACATCTCTGTTGTATCAGGCAATGCCGTTCGACGACTCAGTTATCTCTCCTCGAAACGCGTTCCCGACGGTGAGCTTGAACGCATTCGGTTTCTGCGGAACGTAACTTTTTTGAATCGCTTCGCGTCCCCTCAGGATGTTGGAGCCTTATCCTGGGCACTCGAGTGTATTTTGAGAAATCGAGTGGATGTTTTGGTGTAGATGTTCCGATACGAAACTAACTGCGAACGCTCCACGACGCACGAAGTTATTCTCAGAACACGCAAACGTCGAGAAACCCACTCGAAGTTTTGGGACACACGCTAAACAAGAACGATGAATACTCGGATCGATTCGGAGGAAATATTGTCCCGCGCGTAACCGTTTCCCGCTGAAAACTCGCGAATGTTCGGCTGGTCACAGTCCCGACGGCTCCGCACAAAAGAACACGTCTCGCAATAAATCATAACCAACCGACGACCGAACGAGCAGGGAATCTCGGGAGCGAACCAATGAGGAGCGAACGCTGATTCTGAAGCCGATGTTGGGGGAGGTGAACTCACTCGATCGGAACAATCGTCCATGGAAACGCAGAGAATGTCGTCACCTCTGTCACAACCCGCTTTTTGGTGGGCTTCGAAAGCGAGTCTTTCTCTGGGTCGCCGTCTGCTCCCATGGCTGTCGAGTTACAAGAGGCTCTAGCCGCCGCGTCGACTTCGGTCTCTATCCGGAGAGATAAGTTTAGGCGCTAAAGTTTCACTCTGAAATCTCTCGGGTCACATCGGCGCTCTTCTGGACGAGCCTCTTGGTTTCAGCCGTATACCCGCACCCAGAGTTCATTGTGATATCCAACTTTTTAGACGACGACGACGACCATCCCGGGCCACCGCGTTGAGGTCCACAAGCTAGTTTCCAGTTGTTTTCGAGGGAACTCGAACTTATCTAAGAATGAAAACGAAACCTGATGTCGAGAACAGGTTTTGCACTGGGAACATAATGCTCAGTGAGTAGTTTTCGTCGCCAGTGAACTGAACGAAAGAAGAAGCTTCTTCTGTTCGTCCTGATATTCATTCCCGAATCCCCTGACTCCAACAGGCATCGAGCTAAGCTAAGCTCCGAGAAGCTCCCGCGAGATGTTTATCGCGGAGAGACTCGATCTGGCATCAGGCCCCGAGATAGGAGGCGAGCTGGTCGGCCACCCAAAATGACATAGAGAAATAATTCCCGTTCGCAGCACAATTGTCAACGCTCGCGGATATCTCACTGCAGCACAGTGGAATAGAAGACAGAGGCAGCCCGGGGGACAGAGAGTCATGGCTGGGGTTTAGGGGAGGGGGCGGCTGGGACCAGCAGACCCCCATCAGAAACCGACGGATGAGGGCTAGTGGCAAACGAAGCGAGTCGGACAAGCAGCGTGGGAAAGCGGGCGGAGGGAAAGCAGAAGGGAAATGGTGTTTTTCGGGACGTCCAGCTGATGACCATTGACCTCAATGGTAGCTACCCTGGCAGCTTACAGTGTAGACCGCTTCGCCCGTTTCCGGCCATTTGTAACTTCATCCTGGCCAGCTGCTATTGGTCACCACCCTCGATACGATTCATCTCCACCGACAGGAAACGCTCGCCCAGGCGATGATCTCGATCGAATTGCGGCCTTTCAATTCCCCGGCATTGTTTTCTGAACCTGCACCCGTTCTGCTCCTGAGTGAACCAAACTCAGGATTCTCGGTTTGGAGGAGGGTTTCGTGGAGGATCACCGGAAAGAAGCTGCGTAACGGAGCGTCCGATTTTCGAGAGAATCTACGCTCGAGCTCCCAGTGATTGTTGTTTTTCTATCAAACCCCACAGAGGAGTACAGCTCACTTTCCAGGAGATAGTCAGAGAACCGTTCAGGGAGTTTGAACCCTGAATATCGATGACTCGTTCTTCTGATCACCATTCCCTACATTCGAAGCCTGAGTCCGCGAGAGGGCAGACGGGGATCAAAGCAAGAATCCAAAGTCGGATCGGAGCTGGCTCCTCTGGAAGACTTGACCCCGGATCCCAGGCAGGGCTCACTCAGAGCGATTGCACTGAACAACCTTTGTATCGACAGTCCTCGATTTGCTGAATCGTCCAGTCGTCGGGGCACTTGGGGTCCATGTTCGTCTGAATCTTCGGCTCCATCGGAGTCCACAAACCGCCTCCCAAAGACGCCTCGGTATCTTTTCAGTGGCCAGGATATGATGTACCCGCGGAACAGACGTTTCCAACAGGAAGGGAAAGCACTGTCGGATCGGGGGCTTTGATTGAGATTTCGAAGATCTTCTCGAAATTGTATTTCGTCATCTGTTGCTGAAGAGTGGATCCACAACGGTTCGATTTCCTCCGGATCATCAAAAGAACGTTTGTGTTTCTTTTTCCTCCTCGTTTGAAGTGGTCCGTGATATCGGAGGCCAAACGATTTCATGGAGCCATCTCAATCAATGTCCGATCGTTCAGAGGAAGCTGACGGGAGGAAAATGAACACAGCGCTAACGCAGAGCCCTATGGCGGCATCTGCGGCTTGTTATCGGTGGAAAACTCCCGCGACTGATTGCCCCAACCGCTGCAGCTGTGCTAGCTTTTTCCGATAGAGGTGCAAATCAAATGATCATAGCTCATTTCAAGGAGGTTAGACCGAGGTGCAGCGAGAGGAAAACGAAGCTGACGGCGAGCCGTGAACTGCCTCCGATAGCTTGACGGCTGTCTACCGCACCCGACTCAAGTTTGCAGTCGGGGACCGCAAAACTGTGTCTGACTGCCTCAGACGAGAAGGAGCACAGAGGTAGGTACGGAGGAAGTCGGTCATCTTTATTCCAGCTCAAGCGGGGAGAAACTTTCCTAGAGAATGGAGCTGCCCGAGCTTCGAATGAAAGAGCACACCGTCTGGGCAGAGGTCGCCCACTAAAGAACACAGTCTGCTTGAAGAAAGAAACCATAATCATTTATTAACAATGTCCAAGGTTGTATTTTTAGAAACTGACGTGACCATCCCAGGCCGCACGTCGACTACTCTCTATCTACTTCTTTTCCTGCTCGGCTCTTTTCCAGTGTCATCATCGGAGGAAAAACACTGCGCTGCGCTGCCAACAGCAAACCTTACACCGAACGCTCCGCTCGCCTATCCCCAGTGAATCGCCTCGATGTCTGTGAGTTCGTTCGCCTACTCGCCTGGCTGCTCGGTCGGGCAATGGAAATACGGGATGAATAGTTAGAACGTCAAAGCTGGCTCGGCTCCCAGTTAGCCGGACGGGGACCGAGAGGCGGAATTATTCGATTCATTAGCTTTCGCAGTCAAGGCCACCTTCGCCCCAACCTCCACAATTACCGTCATCGCCGAAGAAGACATCAGCCGTCGAGCACAGCGAATTCCCGACTGACCCTGCTGTTGTTATCACCGACTGCCTCGGCCGTTCTCCTTAACATCGGACACTCGATTCAGCATGACCCTTTACGAAGAAACATGTATTGATTCTTTAACTACCTAGGAAACACATTCGAAATGCTTGACGGTGCCTCTCAGATATTGACTCTTGTGAGAATCGAACTTCCGCGAAAAATTTCCGCAAATCCGCAACAGTCCCGATTGGAAGGGGGAAATTCTCTCGTTGAGGAGCGTGTTGGAACGTTGAGTGAGTTTTGGATGCGAGCCTATTACCATGTTCAAGAACCATGTCCTGCCGTAATGAAGGCTGCTGGCCTTCCAGTTCATCACAAGCGCAAATGAGTGCCCTCGCCAAGCCGTTAGTCGTCGCAACAAGCGAACTTTTGATTGTAGTGGAGAGTTCCGGGAGACGATAATGAAATAAGGTCGGACCTTATCATGAGAAGGCACGAGCCACAATATTTCGTGATTATTTTCCCCGGGTGAAGCCCGCTGTGCATAAAAATCAATGGAAGCCGTATGAGAGGGAGTGTGAAAGACCTAATTGGAGGTTCCACGCAATCTCTGCAGCGGATGACGTTCCCGCGACTTCGATGCTGATGTGGGACCGAATTGGCTGGGGTAAATCTCCTTTTTTGTCCCAGCTCGTCCAAATATAAGCCATTGATATCTTTCCGGAGAAATAGAGGACGCTCGGTGGGTGGTGGCGGTGGTGGTGGCTCTTCCTCCCCACCATGCCATCACCAGCTTCCATGAAAGCCTGCAAAATGGCCCTCAACGTCTTCGTGTTCCTCCCTCGGTGCTGTTTCCCTCATCGTCGTCGTCTTTGTCTCCTCCTTCTTCGTCGTTGTCGTCGTCGTCGCTCGGGTCTCGTCTTTGTGTAGGCAATGTTCGTGTTGGACTGCTCCCGGATCTGGGAGCCTCGGCGAATCAACAGGAAACCCTTGTTTTTGCGAGCGTTGTTTGCAGTCAAGGAGAGGCACCGTGTCAACGGGTGTCTGTCGCGGTGAAATCCAAGCGGGAAGAGAAGCGGAAGCGCCTCGAAAATACCGATACAGATACCGGAGCCGAACCACGGGAACCTTTCCTTGTTCTCGTCCGACCATATTTCTTCCCTTCAATTCCCTCTGAGCCTCGTGAGTCTCCTGGATACTCGTTTTGGGCGACTACTTCTGAGCGACCACGCGGCAACATGATCTTCGAGGGAAAGTTCAACCATGCAATTCGAGCACGATTTTGGGTTCAACTCGGAACGACGCAAACGCTCCATGTTTCTGCGCTCCGGACGAATCAGCCTCGTTTTCACTTGTGGGGTGTTAAACTTTCAAGCAGCGTAACTCCGTTCCGATCGAGGCGGGAGATGTTTGTTGATACCAAGCAGAACGATTGGCTCCACGACTTCTCTTAGTTACTCGGAGGGAATCAACAAAGTGCATTCCCGACCTACGCGCTTGGTTGACATTAGGGTAAAGCCCAATCCGATCGAGGTGGCTGGCCTCCTGGCTACTTGGTTGGCTGGCTTGCTTACTTGCTTGCTGTCTGACAGTTCTCCTCTCGTTAACCGCTGCAAGGAGTCTGTTTGCACTGACAACAACCGACTCCATCGCTTCCACCACCATTCAAACAAGACCAACTCGCGCCGCGAGCTGCTTCAGCGAACCACTCGATGGCAATGGATGGTAAGAATTTCAAGATCATCGAAACCTCGAAGGTTATGTCAAATCGAGTACTTTTGAGAGATGCTTCAACCGCGGTTCCTATCAAGACTTTCATCCAATCTGGTTTGTAAGGAAACTTTCCTCCGCGACAATCAACATATGAATGCTACATATGAGAAAAATTGTCAGCACATACACATTCGGTATCCTCGCGAAGTTCTGAATTTGAGTTGTTATATTATAG
Source organism: Neoseiulus californicus (assembly GCA_028455905.1). Lineage (NCBI taxonomy): Eukaryota > Metazoa > Arthropoda > Arachnida > Mesostigmata > Phytoseiidae > Neoseiulus > Neoseiulus californicus. The sequence goes on from JAMQGS010000001.1 coordinate 3,869,146, forward strand.
TTCGAATGCGAGTCACTTATTCAGCGAGGCTTCGTATGACTCATCATAGGTGAACTATTAGGAGTCGAGATGAAGATATTTCGAGCAAGAATTCGCCGTCGCATTGAGCCTCGACAGCAATGCTCGCGAGGGGTATCATAACCAAGACGAATGCGAGCTCAGAAAATACGAATGACGTAGTTGAAGGCAAGCTGGTGACGTTGGTGCTATTCGTATGATCTGGAATATGACGTAGATAGGAGTCACGAGCCGGGCTCCCCACAGAAGCAACGGAAAAACTGTTTCCCGGAGCGAACCGTTGTAGCGACCGGCCCGTCCCATCGTAAATCGATAGATCGCTCGGCTTATTAATAGCTATATGTGAGCTCTGCCGGATTGCGTGTTCAGAGTTCCGAGTCGCGATCGGGATGTGCTCTCTCCGAGTGTAACTCGCAAAAGCGAACCCGCGACACAGTGGGACGAAATTCCAACGTGAAATAAGTTCTGTCGTCCTGCCTCTGTGTTCCTGGGGACAAAGGCTCGGAAGTGTTCCGTACAGTCCTCTGCGGAGTTTTGGCTCGATGACACGGCTAATTAACAACGGTCACGCCAGAGTTCTGCGAGCAAAGCTTGGCAAAAGTTGCTCTCTTGCTGACGGCTTCAAGCACACATCGCAATCAGCCTCTCCCAGCAGAGGCAGCTCACTTCGAATGATGTCTGCTCGCTTTGAAAGAGCGTAGCGTGGGCGCCCGCGACCTTTCCTTCCGAATCCGATTGCAAGAGTGATACTCGACCGGAATAGCGAGGTCAAAACGAGGATAGTGTCAGGCTCGAATAGCACTGAAGCTCAAGAGCCCTCCGACTGCGATACCTTCTTCAACATGGTCGAAATCAGTTCGTTTAGCGTTCGATCGTTATCCCCAGGTTTCAGCTGGATTTTCACTGCACAGGATCTCAGGATTCAGGGAGAGAATGACTCGGTGGCGCTTGTGAGAGCGACGGTCAGCAGTCCGATGTTAATCTCGTAATTCCTTTGTTGGGAAGGAACGGTCTGGTGAACTGACTTTCATTTCGCCAGTTGAGGTCGCAGCCCAGCTCTGTTGGGGGTTCATCTATCGCAGCTTTCCGACGGGGCGTTTCTCGAGCGTTCCTGCACTGCGGCACTGGTCGCTCGCTCTCGTTCTCTGTTGAGGAGACGCACTGCGAGACCTACACCCGCAGCAGCTGCATTGTAGACGGTCAGATGTGCTCTGTGCCGCTAATTCTCTCGCTGAGCCAGCCATATCGCTCCCTGGAGATCCGTAAGCTGTGCTCTCCCTCCGGGCGGATGCTGTTCGCCGACAAGAAGGCGCGAAAAAGCCCCAATCTCGATCTCCACCTGAGGCGTCACGGATACAGGGGTGAATTTATCAAGCGACGATGTTTCTCTGCTACAAAGCCACTAACAGATTGACGCGTCATCACGTGCGGCGGCGAACAACGGTTGGAGGATCTCTCTCTGCGTAGGCTCCTATTCACACGCCTAATGGGAAAAAACGAGGCGACAGAGCGTACAGCAAACGCTGTTGGTCGCTTGTAGGAGTTGCAACATAGCGAATGCCACAATGGACTCGAGAAGAGATTGAAGAACCGTAATTGATTACAAATGGAGTGGCTCCCGTTGCCGGTTGTTGAGCATTCGATTTGGATGTCATTCACAGTTCAAAGCCGGCCTACGGGTCCTAGGGAATTCCGTTCCTTTCCCTGTTGCAGATATCGTAGAAAAACGGGAACTGCTCGGGCGAGTTCCGCGGATATCCCGGGTCAGGCTCTTCGCCTTTTGAAATTGGTTGAGCTCTCGACTCGGGCGCCACATCTCACCCCGATGCGGGAGGAGCTATCGACTTCAAGGGTTGCGTCGAAGGAAGAATGAGAGACACACAGCAAAAGAGGAATGGATAGCGCGAAAGAGAAGAGAATCCAAAGCTCTATGAGTGGAATCTTTGAACGAGCGAGCGCACGAGGGTCGGAGTTCGTCCGCTCGGAACAGCGAAATCCGCTGGTGGCCACGGCAGCTGTTTCGCTGACTTGCGTCGAGCCAATAGAGAGCAGCCGATGCCTACAGGGAGCTGTTCCTTCTGCTCTCCCATGGCCTTTTTCTTGGGGCTCTCGCGTTTTTTTCCTCGATCTCTCCTCTGCCCACCCCCGCCCCCCTGCTCACGAGTCCGGGAGCCCACCGAGCATTTGGCGTCTCCGTAGCTGCAGCTCAGAATGAGGTCGCTGCTTGTTCCGAGTATTTTGGGCAAACAACGAGACCGGTACATTGTGTGTGAGTGGATCCTTGGGTGGGTAACTCGCTTACTGGGTGGGGTCGATCGGTTTGTCGGTTGGTTTGCTGCCTGTTCACTTGCTGTTACGAGTGTGGATTCAGAACGAAGGACTCCTCTCGCGGAAAATGCATTTGGGTTAGCTCGACAAGACAGCACTCGGAAGACACGATATAACCTCAAACACTCAAAGCCCATCGACTGCATTGAGTGTCTGCCGAAGCATATCGAGATCCGGAGCGATTCTGCCAGCGAAACCGGGCGAGGTCCTTGAGGAGCTTGTCGACCGTTTTCCGAAGAAGACGCTAATGGAATTTGCAGTTTTTGTCCGATGAAACGAGATTGCCCTTTTTCCCCTGGGAACCACACGCAACGCAGGACGGAAGAAAATGTTGGATCGCCTCCGCGTTTGACCTCAATTTCTGGAATATGGTTGGATGGTGCTCCGAAGGGTCACATGAAGAGCCCTGGACATTGATTTCCGAGTCTCGGTGATATGACTTCCGCTCCGGACAAGAAATGTCAACAATGATTCAAGTCTCCGAAATCATGACATCGTGGACCGAGTTCAAGGATGGAGATGTTTCCATGTATGCTGATTGTCTCTAGCCGTAATACTCGAACTGCCAATTCCCTCATCGAAGACCGATATGCGCCCAAATGGCTGCAAACATCATTCGTGTAAGAAAGCTCAAGACTCGGCGCTCTGGAAAAGCCGACAACCAGGGCGTTTAGAGAGCTGAGCTAAGCATCTCCCTTCCTCGCTCCGTCGTTCAGTCGGTCGCTTATCCCAAGTTAACTCTGAGATCGCTTTGCGTCTGCGCAAACAGCAGCAGTCGGGGGAAAAGCGATGTAAATACCGGGAAAGCGCGGGTGGATCTGGGGGCGTTCTTGTTTGGAGATGTAATCCGCTACACGCGGCAAGGAAAAAGCGCTTTTCACAAGGGCGGGTTGGAGCTTTACGGTTTTTTCTTTGCTAGTCACCAGGGCCGGCAGCCGGCGCAGAGTTCACCGCGAACACGTGAACGAGGAAATCATGAGCTCTGAGCACACCCGTACAGGATATCGATCGAGAGGACTCCTGTCTTACAGTGGGGGTAGCGGCGTATCGAATGAACTCATCCGGTCTGAGTATTCATCCGGTCATTCCGTAACGGAGTCGCAAGGTTCAACGCTGCAGCGTATTCTCTCATATTCAGGAGATTGAGATCAGATGATTAACCATCATCGCATGTTGTTCTTTCTTGCGAACGTACCCAAACTGCGCTTCTTGCGTCCGAAAACCAGCAGCTGCTCTCCCAACGCAACTACTGACTACCGGAACTTTTGTTCGTGATGAAGAATCCTCAACTTATACTTGTATTGCCTCGAGTTTGTACGACCTGTTACACGAACAGCGCATTGTGTTTCCAAGGGTTTCGTGTTTGCGAGAAATTATCTCCGGAGAATATGGCGCGGCGATCTGGCTCCCCGCGGCAACCGCAGGTAGATTCGCTGCAGACATATTACAACTCGGCTAGCCTTGACCGATTGCTCCTCAACAGGTGAGCGTTTTCCTCTTCCAACAAGTTTAAATGAGAGTCCCGATGACACTCGTGATGTGGAATAGGCCCAAAACAAGATCTCCGCGATTATGTTCACGTTGATCGACTTTTTGAGATTTCCCTGCGAAAAATTCTGCGGAAAATACCGCCCGGTTCGGAACCTCTATTGACGAAACTCCCCAAACCGAACTTTTGCACAACGAATTCCCAACTCTGTATCGATAGTCAGGGGGAACTCCTCGCAACCTCAACTGCGTAGACAACTCGGAAGCGCGCGCGGAGGCCGAGATTCAAGCTGATGATGAGTCTCGCAAAGGCTCAAATTTCCTACCGTCAACCGCTTTGCAATCAAAAACGACTTAGTTCCCTGCTCTATTTTTGAACTGATTTTTTCCGTTCGCTGCGGCCAAACGGGTCGAACAAGCTTTGTCTTCTGCCGTTCTCATTATTCACTCACCTAAACTGAGTGAAGATTTGTCCCTGCTTCCTCCTCGTTTCAGCATCATCCCCTCATCCTCTATCAAGGAACCACAAATTTCATGCAAGTCTCGCTTAATCGATGCTCTTTCACCTACACTGACAAAGGAGACCGGACAGAACACACAACTCTCTATTCAGAATACGCGTGGCTCAAAGCCACCGGGTAGCGGAGGAACTCGAACTCGAGTCAGCGGGCGACACTCGTCACAGTCCCCGTGTTGCCTGTGGCGGCTGCAATGATGCTGTTAGTGATCTCGGTCCCAGTAGGGTCTGTTTTATTTAGGAACCCACAAAGAACTCCGAGCTATTATCCAGAGGCGGTAGAGCGAAGCTTCAACGAATTGCGATCATTAAAGCACGATTGGCAGCTCTACCAATCTGACGGCGATTTCATTTAACGCGTGATTAGCTCAATGTGCGTCGACGAGCACATACATTGTAAGAGCGCATTCGCTCGATCGTCGCAAGCAGTACATGGAGAAATTTGATTTCGTGGTCTGCGACCGTAACTCAACAGCGTGCAATCAGCACCTGGTCTCATCCGAGTAGGACGTGAGGCCATCGCAGCGCAATGTTGTACGGAACCCTCGAGCAAGCGATGCAGTGTCCGATGAGGGCAATGATCGCTCCAAAACACGCACTTGGACAAGCTCGTCGGTGAGCGGATGTCATTTCTGAGACTCCACCAGGGAATTCCTAATCCCTAGGACTTGAATTTTTCCACAGCACTTTGGAGTAGTTGAAGGCGCTCCTGTAATCGAGGCCCGCAACTCTGTGGCTCTGGTGTTCTCCTGGATTGAGGATTCTCCAGGGGTTCAAAATTATAGAGTTAGAAGCGCCTCCGGCGGCTGTATTTCTAATTGAAGCCGCCACCGATGTCCCCACTGCAACCGTGCCTCGGTAGACACGCGAGCGAAGTCAGGGCCCTAGGAGCCAAACTATGCCGCCTTCTAGAGCCGTCGACTGTTGGCGCGTTTCACTCCATCATAGGGCCCAGGGCCCTAGTAGCGTGAATTCGACGTTCCGTATGAGTGAGCGTATGTTGTGATAGGAGCCCGATTCAATGGACAGAGTTCTAAAACTCTTGCCGGCCGGCGGAATCATGCTATTTTGGGTCCAGGAATTCGGAGACAGGTGGTCAGACCTGATGCAATGGCTTCCCGGGGTAAAGTATGGCTAGATCTCGGACGTGAGCTCATTTCTGTAGCATTTGATCTCGTGGGGAGAGGCGGACTCCGCTCACAATCAGTGGTACAGCGTGAACGACACTTGCTATCACAGACGACTTGATGGAGCAGGAGATTCGCGAGCCAGCTCACGTGCTAGTTCTGTGAATGACGTCGACCGTGGAGGATCAAGTCGAGGTGAACAAAGTGTCTCCTCAGCCTTCAGGAACGGAGGAGACGCGTTACGAGGTTAAAAGCCAAACAACCCGCTGAGCGCAGGATTAAGCCTTGATGCAGGCCCGAGGGAAACAACGACAAAATTCTCCTGAGCTCAACTAAGGAATCTAATTCGCGCTGACAGACACCGACTTTCAGCTTGAACCGCACTAAGCTCTGCATCCCTTCGTTGAAGTTCCATGAAACATGGCGCTCCCCGCGGCGGTGAGGAAAGGATGACCTTTCTGCCGAAATACTTCGAGTTGGTGTCATCCGCTCGTCCCGGTTCTCTCTGGAAAAGTACGAGGTTTTGAATCTGAGGTCCGGGCAGACTCAGCCGCGAGCCCTCGCGATACTCACATGCGCGAACTCCAAAACGAAACTGTTCCTCTACATGATCATGCACTCTCATCGAGCACAGCGGCTTCCCTCGAATGCGAAGTGGGAATCTCAATCCTACGCTCCTATGGACTCGGCCTCCTCCTTACGTCGGGAAGAGGTGCCGTAGCGCAGCCGCCATCGGGACCGTTCTTCTTCTCCCTAGGATTGCTTGAAAAATCAGACTCTGATAATCAGGAACCTGGAAAAAGACTTGCGCGGTCGTGGGTACACTCTCGTATCTGGGGCTAGTACCGACCGCTCAGAGGCGAGTTCTGGAGCCGCGGTCCGTACCCCTTGCCAAGAAGCTCTCAGTCCGCTGTGATCCTTCGTGACGGTTGACACCACAAGATAAAACATTTCTCGATACAGTATATTATGGCTTTATTCTTGTCTCGTTTCTTTATACATCACGGGCTGTTTTCGAAAGCAAGATGAAAGCAACGCCGATGAAACCACAATCGGAATTTCTGTCTGATTTTCCAACTAACTCAAACTCTCGAGATGAGACAAATCCCGAAATGCAACCCGTAATCAGAATCTGCGTGTCCTCGGCCAAGCTTCTCGCGTCGATCCACGCTCGGACACGAAGATTTGAAAGTCCAAATAACTGATATCATTGTTCGTCTGCCTTTTCTCCGACCGCTCGCGGATTTATGTACAATCGAATTGGAAACGCCGGTTCCGAAAGCTCTTTGAGAATCGCCACGAGTTTCAGTGGTCGTAGGCGATTCAGGTTGAACGACAAATTAATTATTGAGGTTCTCCTCTGTGACACTGCTTGTTGCTCGTCGTCCGTTCGCATTAACGTCGCCACTAAGTCGTTTGACTAAAATATTTTTTTCTAACAAGGAACAACTGGTTGGGCTGCCTGCCTGCCTGTCTGTCTGTCCGTCTGCTTGCATGTCTGCCAAACTACAAGGCCTCACTTCTGTTTGCGCGAGGAAAACCGTCGGCGAACATCGCTCAAAAACAACGGGCCCATCTGCTCGGTAATTACCGTCGTTATCATTACGCTCTCGGCGTTATTCATCTGCTGCGTTCCATCTCCATAGAGATCTCCGTTGTTGTCCCCATTATAATCGTAATCACCCTCGTAATCTTCAAGTGGTATCAAGTGGTATGTACAAATGCCGGGACTAATCAATAAATAGGGTGGAATAGAAATTTCGATACAGCGCGACCAGACGCGAGCCGCTGCAACATGGTGTTTAATCACATTAGACTTCGACGGCCATCCACAAATGTTCAACAACGTTCCTGAAGGCTACGGTGGCGGAATGCTAACATATCCGAATGGCTCCAGAGTTCAGTCCACGCCACCGCTTTCGTCATATTGTTTCGGACAGCTCGAATATCGGTTCTGCCGATTGAACAGACCGCACGATCTGCATACCGTCGATGCGAAGAGGTCGGGATGCGACGCCGCCAACCGCTCATCAAGCCCAAGTCCCAATTTCCGACCGACGCTCTTGCTGAGTGCTCTCTAACTAGGTTTCTGTGGGTTGTATTCTGAGGTACATTCTTTCCGCTTCTCACAAGATCTCCGAACTTCAAGTGGAACCAAGTAGCATCGAAACACGGTTGGTCTCGGATCATGTGCACCGTTCCGAATTGAAGAATAGCCTAATAAACTTTCCACTCACGCAAGATTCGTTTTGTAACCTCGCAATTTGAATTCAAAACCTGGGACCCTCACGTCCCTTGAGAAGTTGTTTGACGCGGAAGTGGGATTCGGGGAACTTCCAAAAGTGGAATCCTGATTTTTTTCGGATACTTGAACGAAATTCATTGGAAGAGGCACGGGTTCAAAGGCTGCTCTGAGACCAAAGAGCGATGAAACTGTAACCAGTAAAGAGAGGTCTCAAACCTCAGTGATCAGCCATGAAGGAGTGAAAATTTGGCTTCTGAACACCGAGTAGAAGTACGAGGATTTCGATCGATCCAATGAGAAATGACTCCGGAAAGTCATGATCGGACTCGCTGGAAAAGCGAATCTTCGCGTATCGATCCGCAGGTTTGTTGCATTCACATGGACTTGACTTGAACAGTGAGTTTTGGGGGGTGAGAAATGATCAACCTTCGATTTCCCTGCGTTTCCTCAGTCCAGCACAATAATACCCTGTCCTTTACATAAATACTGTACAAAACAGATCCTGTCGCGACTCGGCCCTCCCGAGCGCAACTTCACGTCCGACTTTTGAAGAAGCCGAGGGATGTTTTGCATTCGCGAACCGTTATCGTCACCGCATTGACCTTGACATCGGTGATAAGAATTTTGTTAACGAGATTGGGAGGCGTTGGCTGCCAGTCAGCAATCGCCGATCGGATCATCGGTTGTTGGGGCTGAGGTACAGCGGGCGCCGTGGCATTCAGGGACCCGTTCATAGTTGTGGGCGACGGAACCGGGGCGCTTTCTGAACTTATTGGAACATTCATAGAACTTGCATTGAAATTCGTAGGCCTCGACAACGAGGTCGTCATGGTGCTTGTCGTCGTTGAAACTGTCGTGGAAATCGTTGTTGATGTGGAATTCGAATTTGCGGTGGCTTGACCAGCAGAGCCGTTGTTGGCGGACGGCTTAGCAGCTTTTTGGTGTTGTTGTTGTTGCTGCTGTTGCTGAGTTCTGCGCGCGAGGAAGTCTCTCACCGTGGTGAGCTCTCTAGGCTTCCTCTTGCGTTGTTGAGGGGCTTGCACCGGAGAAGCCACGAGATTCGACTGCAAAACAATGGTATGGAACTCAGATCAAAGTTCTCGGATCACCATTCGGAAACGGGCACCCCTGGACAAAATGGTCGAGCCGGGTTGTAGGAAGCTACTTACGTCTTCTACAAAAAAGAGAAGAACTCATGGAAGACTCACCTGGAGATGTTCAGGCGTCTGGGCCTGCTGAACGCCAGTTTGCATAGCTGTCGAAATCGGGGTCGCGGTTGGCGTCAACCTGGCCGCGATTGGGGACACGGCCATGTGCGAGGCATGGCCCAGTATCCTAGGAATGATTTTCTTGTCCGCGGGATGAGAATTCACGCGATTTACCTTTGGAAGGTATCCAGCCTGGTTCACAAGACCTGCAAGATTAGATGAATGCTTGATTGGAACTAGACTCGCGAGTTTCAGATGAAGGGCTGACCCTCTCGCAGTCCACCATCATCGACAGCGTAGATGGCCATGACGACGATGACTGCAATACAATTCTCGGTAGCTTCAGGACTCGATCGACCGATCAAAGAACCGACATTCCCTAGGACTGAGACAAGCGAGCGAACGACGACGATGACAGTTAAAAAGGAAACATAGCGTTTCAGCAAGCCATGCAACATGCAGATGGAGGTTCGAGAGAATTCCACACTCGCACAGACACTCTTTGGTTATACAAGATCCATTTATCGATTCCGCCACTCACCCGTCGGTCTTTGCAAGTTCCTCACACCACGGGGCTCAAACTTTGGCCTAGGGCCTTGGAGGACTTGCTGTCCGAGGTACGTCGGCGAACTTGGTGTCGTTTCTTGAGTGCCCAAAGTACCCAGTTGTGTGTGAGGACTTCTCGGGGTTAGTGAAACAAGGCTAGCTTGTGAGAGTATGTTTGTTTGGGGCTGCCCACCTTGTGAGGCGTTTGCAGGTACTGCCGGAGTAACTTGAACTCCGGGAGGCAGATGAACACCGGCAGGAAGAATAGGCCCCGCTTGGAGATTGTTCAGGGCAGCATGGCTTGGAGGCTGTGGCGGCTGCGGCAAAGGCGACGCTGACGTCGTCTGCGGCATGGACTTGGGACGACCGGTGGAAACGGTGGACGCCGCGGTTGTCGGCGTGCTGGGCGTCGGGCTTGGGCCCGCCCCGGCATTGGAGGTGGCCGCGCCAGGAAGCGTTTGAGATCCTTTCGGCAAGGTTGCCACGCCTTTTGCGACCACTGACTTCAGCATCATCTGATTTGCTTTGGGTGCCTGGTTGTACGTTACAGGAAGCGTAGGTTTCGAGATACAGTTCACAGATACCGATTTTGGCTTTTCCTCGGATCTCACTTCCGTGTGCACTACACGAACGTTTGGCGGGACCTGTTGCGGTGGCTGAACTTGTTGTTGTTGCTGCTGATTTTGCTGCAGCTGTTGTTGATGTTGCTGCTGTTGCTGCTGCTGCTGTAGTTGTTGCAGCTGTTGCTGATTCTGCCTCAAATTCTGCATCTGTGGCTGCTGTTGCTGCTCTTGTTGTCGCTGTTGCGGTCCAGTGGCTGTATCGCATCATCCCCAATTAGTGACGTGTGGATAATATTAAGAGACTGCATCTTCCCATCCATCACCGGTGATTCCCTTCCTCTTCCGTCCCCCGATGCGTCGTCAAAAAGTCAGACTTCGGCATTGCCCCTCGCAGAAGAGCGTTTCCACAGGCTCCCCGCTCTATTCATCCTTCCGAGACTTCGCTATTGTCGACCAGGAGGGCTTCGACACGAATTCGCGCCGAAATCAAAACTGTTCGGTATGTGGATTTCAAATTCTCAAACATCGGAAAGGAGCTGAGATACTGCGGGAAAATAATGAAATCCGATTTCATGAGGCTTAAAGACCTCGCGAAGAATTTCATTAGGGGGGGGGACCTTTGAATGGTGGGGAGGGGAAGAGGATGGGAAATAATACGAAGGCACGAAAAAACCAAAGAGACGGCTGGTTGCGCAACTGAGGAGCCAGGAAAAGCAGCCTAATCTACTGAGCCAGGCTTCTAGACTCGGTTCCGATCAGACGGAAAATGAGTACCCGAGTGCCGAGTGTTTCGCAATGACTCTACCAATGCATGATGATCTCCGCAGAACATGTGCAGAGTACCGTATCAAACACCGAATGGATCTCTATGGGATTCTACGATGATGATGACACAAAAAATTGATGACGGTTGTACAACATACCTTTTTGAGGGGCGATATCCTTGACTTGTGATCCCTGGATACCTGGTTTCGGTCCGCTAGATAGGAATTTACCGGATGCCACATTATTGTTGTCGTTGGTCACAGGTTGGGCTCTTTTCTGCACTGATGCCGTCGTAGTCGTTGATGTGGTCGTTGCTGCTGCTGCTGCTAGAGTTGTAGCTGCCGCCGCTGTCGTCGTTGCAGTTGAAGTTATCGACACTGTTGGAGTTGCTGTCTCTGTTGTTATTGTTGTTGCAGCAGCTGCCGCAGTCGTCGTTGCGGAGATAGAGGGCTGAACCATATTTCGAAAGGTCGTAATCAGATTCGACATCGCGGGTTTTGGCGCCACCGCTGGCATGGCGTGCCTCACGGCAACAGAGCCGACTTTCGTGGTCGCCTCCACTTGCTGTTTCCCGACATTAGTCGTCTGTTGTTGAGAGGCATTTGCAGTCCGACTGGCATCCGCTGACACTAACGAACAAGGCGCGGAGGAGGTCTTAGTCATAGAGCTCGTTGTTACCACCTGTAAAGCAAGGGCGAGGGTTAGTCACCATTTCACAGTATCTGACTAACCGGAATGAAATGACTCATCCGGTTCGGAAGCGCCAGGAGCGAGTTTGAGAGAATCGATTGAACACATACCGTCTTATTCGGTCGACCGACATCGTTCTGCGCGGAAGCGCTCCTCGCAGGCAATGCCGGACGCTTCGGTTCCGGTTCCGCTGCACTACTGTCGACAGAGCTCTCTTCGTTCAGCCACTCCTTGCGAGCCTTTTCGTTGTCCCAGGAGCCTTCTTGGCTCATGGAATCAACCGAGGATTCTTTCGTGCTGCTGCGTTCGGACAGAGCGTCCTTCTCGCGAGATTCATCAGACGCCTTCAACCGATCGAAGGTGTCCGACGACTTCACGCTCGACCTCTGCTCGGACGTCTTCGTCGACGGCGGAGACGATGCTTCCAGCCGAGCCTTCTTGAGTTCCGGAGAACCCAAGTCGTTCTTCGGCTTTCCGCAGTTCTCGTCGTCGCGGTCTCTATCTCTCTTGAAGGTTTCTCGATGTGGCAAAGATGATTGGGTTCCATTGTCGCTAACATTATTGTCATGTGGGTGATGTGCGGTGGGGCTTGCACTGTTCTTGCCAGCCGACTCCTTGCTGTCTCTATGTGCATGATGGTCTTTCGTTGAGATTTTGTCTTTGTCGTCCTTGCCAGACGACGACTTCTTTGAATCGGGAACTGAGGCGGATTTCTTCACAACAGGAGAATGATCGTCATGCTTCTTTGTCGAAGGCTCCTTGTGAGGTTTTACTGTGGGCAAAAAAGAACGATTAGATTTCGACAGTAGATCACATCACAGGAGAAGCAAGTGGACAGTTGACGCTTGTGATGAGCAACAAGAATACACAGAACGTGACGCACAAATATCTTTGAGGTGTTCCTTGGCCAGAGGGGTCACACATCGTTGATTAACTTTAACGGCCTCTGCAGGGCTTTCAACAAATCCAGACGCACTGAGAGGTCGGCTCGGTAACGGACTTCGTCTTTCTTTGTCTTTGCCCTCTGTCTTGGTGTTATTGTCTTTGTGGTGGTGGTGGTTATTACACTCTTTGGACTTGTTGCCAGCTCCAGAAGTGTCTCTTGCGCTGCTCCTGGACTCCTTTCTTGATGATTCATCCTCCGAGTCATCTTTGGTCGCAGGCTCTTCCTTGAGAGAGACACTTTCCTTCAACTGAAACACAGAACGATTGGTTAGCCGCGTGACTCGGAAGAGATGCTCCGTCCGTGAAGCGACTGCGTTTTCTAGTCGGTGATCGAACACATGAGTTAGTTGCGGTCGCCGATGCAATCACGATGGCAGCGGACACCGACGACAGCAATGACGACGGTGATGATCAACCGAAATAACAGAAAAAAATCCATCGATCATGAACGCCCGGCCAAGCCGGCATTGAACGGACGGATTTCACGTTTCGAAATTATTTATGAACACGGAGTGATTGCGAATGAGCTCGGTGCAAGCCACGAGTGGGGAACAACAGCAGGGGCAACACTTCGAGAGCGCGCTGAGGTTGAGAAGAATCGAGCGCTATTTGTCTCATTGGCGGACTCATCGATCATGATGAGCGACGCTATCAAGATTTGAGGAATTGTGAAATAGGGTCACTGAACTCGACGATGTCCGATAGTTCAGTCAGAAGAGCGAGAAAGGGGAGGCAACATGGAAGAACCGGAACACAAAGATTCCACCGGAGTTCCAGAGAATGTTCTTAGCGTGTGAACCGATCCTCTCACGACCGAGCAACTAGCCCATTCGTAACCACAGCGGTCATTATATTCCTCTCCAGTTGAACCCTTCGTCACTTGTTCGTCGCCAAGCCGCCGTCTTATCTGGTCTTCATCTCATTTTTTCACTCTGTCGTCCGCGTTTTCCTCCCGGCCGAACACACTCCCTTTCTATCTTGATGAAGTGGCAACACCGCTGACTTTAGAAACTCGCACGTCATTTGAGTGACAAGGCAATCTTCGTCTCTTGCGCATCTCACCGTTCGTCCATGTTTCCATTGGCAGAAACAAACAGAAAATCCGATACTCCGCCTCGCCATCAAAGAAAGGATCGACCGAGCAAACGGCGGTGCGTCCGTCCGGCCGGCCGGAGGGAGGTTCCGGAGTCGAGCGCGCGCACCGAATGGAAGCCGAAAGGGCAGACGGACACATCAAACGATCTCAGAAGGCGACAAAGGATTCGTTTTGACTGCATGACGGAGTTCATGGAGTAGCGTTGCAAGTCCACGATTCGCTCACGTTTGATAAGAAGGGCGTTGCTCAACAAAGTTTACCGAATCTTGCCGGACATTCCAACTATTCGCAGACGCGTAATTGAGATCCATACTTGTCGGCAACCGTCTGGCTGCAAAGATAGACCGATCACTCGGAATCAGAACTCACCTCTCGCCGCCGTTTGTGGGACTTCAAGTTGTTCTTTTTCGCTTGCTCTTTGTCGAGGCTGTGGAAGAGTTAGAAACGGTAAGAAATGGTGAAACTTCAACGTAGCAGCTTAGAATAACGAGTTCCGGTTTGACCGAACGTGTGCCGTAAGCGGTCGCCGAGCTTTAGTCGCGCGATGGAAAAACCATTGTGAAGCATAATAAGCTCTGGAAAATGCACAGCGACCTCTTCGGATTTCAGCTCCCACGGTCCGCAGCGTACGGACTTCAACGAAACTGATTTCAGTCGGCAATGGCGACGTCGATGATTGTTGTTCGCCAGCAGTCAGAACCCTCTCGCAGAACGATTTTCTGACCACAAAACGTCTGAGCTGGCCCGAGCGACTGAACCAACAGCGACAAACAATGGATTTTAAAGCGGGGACCATCAAAATTAATCACGTAACGTCGCGGTGACAGCGTGATGTTATTTTCGCAGAAACAACAACACCATGTTCGCAACGAAATCGACTTCTTCTTGAGTACTTTGAACTCCTTCCGGAACTGGATCCGCACTGGGCCCCACAAAATGAGCCTTCTGAGCGCCGTTCGAGAGAGTTTTGATGATCGACAACCAAGGATCTGAATCTTGGCGCCGCCGCTGTCCCTCGGGCTCCGGCTACGTTCCTCATCCAACTCAATTTTCTGCCTTGTCTAGATCGACAATAGCGGTGGGGACTTCTGAGATATAAGAAAAGTTCAATCTCTTAGCTTGGTAAATGAACTTACGTCGTTTGGAACGCCTCAAGTAGTCTCCGATCCAGGATATTTTCTTCCGGCTCCCACGTGTTGTGTCTGTTGGGAATGATGAATCATGGTTAATTTTTATACTACACATCGTCATTCTGAGATCGTACTCTGCTAGTGTCTGTAATGCTTTGGAATCCGCTCCGATGTCCTTTCAACCATACCCTCTTACGTCACTCGGTCGCGCGTCAACGTTCAGCTCGATAAGATAACGAATTATTTACACGCGATGTAAACAAACCGCATGAGTACTGACAAGGATGATCAAACAAACTGGGATTGATTACAATGTTCCACCGGCTCACACTTTCATGCTGGGCACGTGTATAGTCATTGGGTACTCGGTTCACGCAGCTCACACCCTACAATAGCCTACCGCGAGCGTCATGGCGGATCGAGGCTCAGAAAATTCCGGTCAAGGAAATACTTGGAGAGCTCGAAAGAGCGATCAGCATGTCTAGGACGTTCTGGCCCTCTTAACTACGGAGCATTTGAATACACCTTAAAGCACCTAGGCTGCGCTCGTTCACATCTTCATGGTGGCATCCCCGTTCAGACTTCTAGTGGACACCATTCACTCCTGTTGCTGTGGTGAAATACGCGCGAGGGAAAGGCTTGACGCACTCAAGTCAGACCGGTGGTCTCAGTGGTCAGCTTCGTGATTTCATCTTCGCGTCGCTTCTGCTTAAAATTCCATTGCCGCCACAAGCTGAACAGAAACCATTGTTCACGGGCGGCTAGCGGTGTGCAAAGACATATTCAAAACGGACTGCAAACACCGATTTCAGCAGTTAATGATAGCTTCCCCAAGACGGATGATTGTCCACGCCGAAGAAACATGAATCGCATCAGCTACAATCTCAAACCGCCGACGCCGACAAAACGCAGCGAAAAGTCCTCCGGAGTTGCGTCTTGGAATATTCAAACCGAGGAGGAAAATTTACACGCAGAACTTCCCACGCAAGCCTCGTGACATTTCGAGTGATCTCGAGGAATGAATTCCGGAGGTCGTCTCCATGAGACGGCACCCCCACCGAAGAGTGTTGCGATGAGCGCGATTCCTCGATTGATTGAGACACGTCCGAAAATGCATCAGGCAGGTATGACTGCTGAAATGCCTACCGAAGCCTCTCATCATGGCAGGCCGTTAACGAGAGGAGTGCGGGACTCCGAGAGCGGTTTTTGAACATCTCCCAGTTGTATACGCGCTTTGTAATGCAGGCATTGCGGAGTCCGTCGTACGTAATTTCGTGTCCACAGCGAACCGTTCGAGTCATATCATGGATCATCATAGAACATAATGATGTACCAGCTGGGAATTCGAACGTGCGTTCGTACCACCAGAAGAACTCACCGGGAAACAGCCGCCCGCTACATCTAACCCATTAGCTATCCTGAGAGCTCGATCGAACCACTGAGAGACTATAGGAAGATGCGAATGCTCATTCCAGATCTAGACTCACAGAGAATGAAATATTCAAGTTCACCAGGTAATCAACAGACGTGACCATGATTCACTTCCTCCGTCTGAGCGTTGGTAGTCGTTCGTAGAGTCAACAGTGAGACTCATCGAGAATAGCATCATTTTGCATGTAAAGCTGAGTTGGAGAGCAATTTTACGGCCGGCTTTTTCACAAGTTCGCACTACCGGCCTTGAAAACTCTCGAATGAGTTTCGATGCGTCAAATGAGACTTCACGGAGTCACGGAGATCTGGTCTCGAAGTCCGCCGCCTCTCGGTTCCTCTTGCTGACGTCTTCGATAGAATTTTCTTACGAGAGCGTCGGGCATTCGCTAGCGTCCCCGCTTGGATGGACGCGACGGAACATAGGACCACCCTTCCTGTACGCTAGCCACAGGTAACAAGGACGGAAGACTGTTTTCCGCCAACGATTTCAACTAACAGAGTGTCGACTGGTTGAGCTATTCCGTTTGAGGCGGGGAAACCGCCTTCTGTAATCCCGAAAACTACTCGCTATGCTAACGACGATGAGATTCCTAGGTAAAGAGCTACTTACTTTTGCGACCATCCCTTCCATTTAATGTAGTATTCGACTTTGCCCTGAAAAATTCCGGATTAGATGAAACAAGAGCACATCTCACTCACTCTCACACACACAAGACTACCTGAAGCAACGCAATAGTGTTTATTGCGGAACTCCAGGCACAATCTGCACCTCTCCGGAAAGCTCCTTTCGATCTCCACCTCGTCGACCACGAATCACTTGTCACCTACCCTTCGAATTCTTTTCTTTTGGATATTTTCTGCTGCGAAAATTTCGCCACCATCGCTGTCGGCCATCTTTCTCTGTTTGTGTGGTGCCATTTGTGAGACTAAGGTGGAACCTCTGATTTAGCGGACGAACGCGCGCCAGAAGCTGGATGCCGCTGCTGGTGTCTGCTGGCTGCTGGTACGAGTCTAACGACACAGATGGGGATGCTGATGCTTGTCTGGCCCGCCTCGCTCCGTACCTGCCGCCTGTCTCAGCGTGTTTGGTTCGTTGGTTGCTCGCTCGTTCGGGAGAAGCACTGGCGCCGACAGCTGATGTTGCCTCTACTACGGCGGTGTCTCCGGCGGCGGCTGCTGACTTCAATGTTGTTGCTCACTAGCTGGCTGGATGGCTGGCTGGCTCGCTGGCTACTACTGAGCACGAGTGTTGGATTCGGACAAGGATAGCTCCATTCTTGGTGAGGAGGTACTCCGCCGCCGATGCCGACGCTAACATGCGCCACCACTCGCCTCGAAACGAGGGCCCCTAGCGCCTCATTATGCGTCCAGGCCGGCTGTTTGTGTCCGGGGAGAGCATATCCTTCGGCGCGAAAATATTTTCGAGAGATGATGGATTCAATTCAGCTAGCTTGCTTTGGGCGAGCGCGAACCCGTGAGCGAGATGCTTCCTGGCGAGAGAACTCCGGAGTTTCGTTTTCGATACCAAGAACTGTAGTCGGCGGCGGTCGCTGCTACGGAGCTTCCGAGGCCAGGATTGGCGAATAATAGAGCGGCTGATCAACGGCCGGGGTGGTTTCTTCGAAGGGCGACTGCTTTATGATCATAATGAAGCTCTGTCAATATGCGCTCAAGCAATTTCGTGTGCAGAATAAGAAGGGTGATTTCGGGGATAATCATGGCTGATGAGTGCAGCTGTGAAACTCGGAAGGTTGCGAAACTCATCCTGGTGTGGAATTGTTGAGAAAAGTTCAGAGTTCCTTGGCTTTTCCACGAGACCTCCCCGGAAACATCATCGAAAACACTTGGGTCCCCGACAAACATTTTTAGAGTTCCTCCGGAGTAGGTGAAAGAGATCCTCTCGACGAGGGCGAAGTTCACGTGGTCTGAAGAAAATCCGTCTTTCTGATTTCGTATATACGAGCTCATGTTCCTCCTTTCACCCAATTTCCTAGAGGCTCTTGTGTGCGCCTTGAATTCGATCATTGCGGGACATGAAATATTGCGCCGGAGATCCGGAATCGAAAGAGATAGAAAATCTCCCAGAGGTCTCGACTTAGAGCTCCTGAAGAATCAAAGCCGTCATCTGGAAGATATTTGCAGCAGCGTGATGTGTCGGTGCCTTCCGTAGCACCTTCCGGAGCATTCACGATACTCTCCGACAAGGCATCGGTTCTGTGCCGGCTTCAGCGATTCAGTTTCCACAAGACTAGTTTTCGTAATTTGTTTCACGATTCGATATCTAGTTACGAGTTGGAGAGGCCTCCGTTGAACCGTGGCGGAAGTTTTCACTGGTGAGGAAGCCCTCGGGAGGCGAGGGGAGCCAACGTTGCTGTATTACCAAGATTCGAGTCAATTAGGATGAAACGTCTCATAACACATGCAGGTTGCGTCAAGCAATCATCCTCAACCAAAGCTCAGCATGCTGATGCTGATTTCGTAAAGTGTTCAGTTTGCGCAGATAGCATGTGTCGACTAAACAATCGCCTTCGCGGCCGAGCTATGTGAATTCTGACCCTGATCTCCCATATCATCATGGAATCATCTCATTTTACGCTCGATTCCCCTGCTCTAACGATTAAAGATAACGGAAAACGAGCAACGCAACATCGATGCAGGACCTGATGTCCTCCGGATGTCTGTTTCTTTGGCGCCGGCGAGTTCTAAGGGAAGCCAGCCCTGGATCGTCGTATTACTCGCAACTGAGAAATATGCATTCATGAAACACAGTTCGAAACCGGCGCCAAGGCTCTCGAGTGCTGCCATACGCATACGATTTCGAAATAGATCCCAAACGTTGCGCAGAGAGACAGTTACCTCAAAATCTCGCAGATAACGAGCTTTTTTCTTCGAATATTTCACCGACAACCCCATCAGAAAACGAACCCTTCAGATAACGAAACTTGCAGATAGCGGAGCTTCCAGGAAACGAACCCGGCAGATAGCGAACCCTCCAGACAACGAGCCAGGTTCGTTCTCTGAAGTGTTCGCTATCTGCAATTTTCGTTATCCGGAGGGTTCGCCATCCGCCAGGTTCGTTATCCGGAGGGTTCGCCATCCGCCAGGTTCGTTATCCGGAGGGTTCGCCATCCGCCAGGTTCGTTATCTGAAGGATTCGTTTTGCGAAAAGTTCACTATTTGGGGGGTTCTGCATGAGTGGAATGGTGGGGTATCTCGGATCTCGCATGAAACCTGCAATTTCTTATGACGCGCAACGGGGCCAGCGAATCTTTACGAGACGAACTGTATTCCGGCACTGCATTAATCTGACTGTTTGTGGGAACATTGTATCATGCCCGCGATCACTCCAAGGAATCGTCCGGCGATTCCGCGGCGATTCTGGAAGACCAACGAGTGGGGTTGGTAACTTGGGCTCCACTCCGAAGTCAGCAGCTCATGTTATCCACATGTGAATACCGAAGGCCATGGCCGAGCAATTTGCTTATGCATGCATACGTTGTGGAGATTAGAGTCGGAAGCCTCACCAGAATCTGAGAGCTCCCTCGCTTCTGACCATCGGCATTATTCGAGAGCTCGTCTTCTCCCAGGGAATGAAAACACCCGCAATCGGATCAAAATATAGAAGTCAAGCCATACGCGCGTAAAGATCAACTGAGAGCAGCTCGGCATGATTTCGGTTCCGTTAACTCTATTCATCCAGTCAGCTCGTACATCCTCCTAAACGATCGAGCTTCCATTGCAAGAATTATTCTCCCCAAAGTCCGGGTCGATTCAGCCGCGGCCAAACTGGAAGCCAAGCTGCCGCACACGGCCGAGCGGCTCCCCGAGTGCTGTGGTGACTCTCGCGGTCATGGCGGCGCCGGCGGCGCTCTAGGAGAAGGGGGAGGAGGATATTCCCCGAAAATGGCACGCGGACCGTATCAACACGAGCATATTGAAAGACACCCTGGAGCTGCAGCTCATTATGCATCAGTTCTTCGAGCACGGCAATCGAAGGACTCTGATCACATTCTCATTGTCAACTGTCCAAGCGGCGGCGGCCGTTCTCTATTCATGCACAGGCCGAAGAAGGTTGGAATACTCAGGTTGGGATCCAAACTGGATGCAGCACAGGGTTAGATCCATCTTGAAGATTCATCAAGCGCCAGCTTCCGGTGGGATGGTTTGTGAGACTGGAAATATCGATTCATGATGGAATCGATATAACAGTGATTGGTTTGGAAGCATTGCCGATTCAGCTCGAGAATGTTCCACAGGGTGTTTCACATCGAGACCCGAACTCGTCCAGAAGGAAGTTACCGTAGAACCCCGTTATAGCGGACACGGTTAAAAGGGACACTCGGTTATAGTGGACTCGTATCTCGGTCCCGGCCGAGCCAATGGGATTTCCCATGTCAACGACATTTGTTGAAAGTGGACCGTTATAGTGGACAGAAATCCGCGGGGGGGGGGGGGGGGGGGGGCGGCGGTCATTATTGGTTTTCGTGGCTCCTGCACGCTGGAAATCCTTCACAGCCCATAATTCTATCGGGAATCGACCACTGTAGCCGAAAGAAGTTCTTTTCAGTCCGATTTTTGAAAGTTTGTGAAGAGATTCTCGAGAACCACGCAATCGATCTCAACGATGCAACGCTGGAAGACGAGAACGACTTGTTCAGAACGGCGTGTCCCGGCCCGAGGAATGGGGGAAGACGCGACGATCGAAAAAAGAGCTCCTCCCGGAGCATGGTTGGGAGACTCACGACTTGCGGGGTTGCAGGATCGACGAGGGGTTAGACTGGCAAGTAAGAGGAAGGATTTCATTCGTCCAAACTTACGGGCTGCGCAAGTTTGGACGAATGAAAGGTGTGACCAGCGAGGGAGCAGATCCGAGGTCGATCGAGGACAAGTCCACATCCAATTCTCAAAACTAGGTTGGAAGAGCTTGAATCTTGATCGAAACGCCCTGCGGAGAAACCGACTCGATTCTGCGATTCCGGAGCTCAGCTATCATCGAATGTGAACCGTCTGATGACTTTCGCTTGGTTCAGTGGTCAGTGGAAGACGTCTTTTGCAGCGAATGCCGTTCGCGTCGGCGCGACAAAAAACGGTTCCCTCATCCGTTACCTATATACACATTCGATTTTATTATCAATGTTCATATTCGGGCCATTTTCTCTGAAATCTAGGGAACGAATATGCAGTACCTACGGAACTGGACGGAGGCGGTGCGAGGCTCCTCAATCATGAACACAAAGGTTTCGGTATGATGGAAAACTGCTTTAAAAAAATCAAGGAGACATTCATCCCCGGCAGCGGTACGATTGAGTCTGTTAGCGTATGGTTTTGTTTCCAGAATGACAATCATCCTGATGGTCTCGTAGAATGACCTGAGGGGCAGTTCGGTTTCTTGTTGCGTGAAAGTTACTCCTTGTGAGTCTTTCTCCGATTTCCTCTCTCGATTCAGAGTGGAACTCTGTTGTGGCGGGGCTGTGAATAAGGCACTCGGACTCATATCGAGAATCATCAGTGATCAATCGTATTCCATCACCGCTTGCCAGCAAGACGCCCGTCGCTCACCCGAGCCATACGGAGCCCCACTATTGAAAGAAATACGGTAGATCTTCCGCTGCCCGGACTCACCTCAGAGAACGCAGCTTACGATAGTCCCTGAATGCAATCGTGGAGTTCGGTATCCCGCTCCCCTTTGGTTCCCTCGGCTCCACCACCGATTTGCCCGCTATCTGCAAGTGAACAGCTCTTCTGAAGATGCCGTATTCATTATCAGAAGGCGATTCACTGGGAGATCATCATGCGATGGAAATAATCAAAGACTCGATCGCGCACCTTTCTCTCCCTCCTGAATCAAGTCATTGAACGTAGAGCAAGCGACGGGGCTCGACGACGCTTCGACTTCATTTTGTTCTGTTTCGGATCCTTGATCGAGACTGGCGGCTGAGCTCTCGTTCCCTCCAGATCGAATAATTGATGGAGACGCAGCACGATCTGGCATCTCCTGCTCAGTTCGGTTGGTGATAGTCTGGGGCTGTCGTTGCGATTCCTTCTTAGGACTGTTAGGTGCCCGGAACTCAGCCTCCATCTTCTTCGATGTCGCAATGAGATCCGATAACATCGACAGTTCGTCCGCGATCGACAGCTCTGGCGGCTGTTGTTCGCCAGGATACCTAATCTTGATTTGATCGGTCGTCCCCAGTATTTCTACTGTTTTTCTCACTGCTCTAGGCTTCTTGCTCGCTGGCCCCTGCAAATCGAAGGAACCCTCATTGAAATCTGAGCCATCGTGCAGGATCTGCGCGGTGAATATATGATGATGCTCAGAGTGGCTAGTGTGAGGAACAACTGATGAACACTAACCTCTGCTGCGAGCGACACTCGACATGAGCTCTTATGTTGTCGAGTTGTCGTACGAACGCTGGTCTCTCTTGCTCCAAAGCTCGCCAATTCCATATTTTGATTGCCAAAAGGATAATTTTGGGCGCCTGCCGCCCAAGATTCCATCGTCTCCGCAATTCTCTCGGATAGACGGTCCGAAGCGTTCGGCGACAATGTGAACGGGGGCCAAGCTTGTGGAGCCCCCCAAGCCTCAGTGGGCGACGTTGGAAGAGACCCGCCAGGCGGAGACCAATGCTCGGTCGGAAGTGGTAGGCATGGAGACATGCATGGCTGTCTCCATGGTGCGGACATCATCGGAGGGAAGTGCATCGGTACGCCTGGTGCGAAATCAAAGCAAAGAAGAATTTAGGGTGCGAACTTTCAACGAAGTCGACGCTCGCTTCCCAACGGGGGAGTGCGAGGAGATCTTCCTGAGCACAGCATTGGAACCAGTAGGCTGAGAGACCGCGTTCAGACTTGCTGGAACGGCTCCCAACGGCACACCGAAGTCTCCGCCCGAATGTTTTCAGCGTAAAGCTAAAGCATTCATTTCGGAATCATCCGAGGTCGGAGCTCTATCATCGCATTAGTTATCACGCGGACACTGAAAACAAGCGCCCGGCTCGAGGTAGGGCTCGCGACTCAAAAGAGTGGAAAAGCGAGCGTGAACAGCCTTCCCATCTGAACTTTCGAAACTCACCATAACCATAACCAGCACCAATCGAACGCTTCTTGCGTCCCGGAGCTTTCACAAAAGGCCGTGGAGCTTGTGGTCCATAGGTCGGGTGAATCGCCGGGTTTGGGTGGGCCATGGCTATCGGTCACGGTAAGGATGAGGAAGCACAGATAGTGAGACACGTCTGAAGATAGAACTGCTTTCAGTTTCAACTGGGAGAACTTGGCGGGTTGCTTTGAACTCAGCGTGGCGCTGTCATTAAGGAAATTGCATAAAGATATTCTGCCGGACCCGTGGTTCCAGACGGCTTTTTTGTTACTGTTGCTCCTATTGTTTCCATGCACGTGCACGTTCGTGTCAAGACGTTAGCTGGTTGGGCTTCACGAGTCCCATACCTTACTATACGAATCGTCGATCCTCGTATCAACGACCGTCGCGCGAACATCAGGATCCTCGCGTGACCAGCTCGAAAGGAGCATCGACAACATATGGTGCACTACCCTCGTCGTGTTGACGCTCGAGGGCGACTGTGCTCCGACGTAGATGAGTACGAGGAAGGAAGCGTATCAACGAATACTGGGAGTCGCTCGACACGACAATCCCATCCATCCAATGCCATCTCGTCTTTCCCTAGCCATTCGGCTAGCATTTTTCATACCGGACGTTGTCCGTTTCATTCGGGAAAATCTGTTCTACTGTTGTAATAGATCAGTTCTGAGCTCGTTCACAGGCTTATAAGGCATGATTCTATCGCGGAATGGTTGCTGGAACGTCGCGACGTCAGATGGAGTTCCAGAGTGTACTCTGGGGATACACGACTCTGTACATGAATGAGCGTTTCAACGGGACGTCGAGGGTGACGGTTGAAATGATTGGATTGTGTCACTGGGTGTTGCACTGAAGTAGCTTTTAATATTCACCGAGAGAGACCGAGCCTTTCGGATTTTTCCTCAGAAAGTAGGGTTGAACGCATAACCATCAAACCGAGTAACAGTATCATTCCATGTTTTGAGTTCATACGTATGACTTTATTCATCTCGTTTGTATCCACGAGGTTCGCTTTCGGGATCTTACGCTAGAGAATCGGACTTAGGGCCACAAGAGGGTTGACGCCTTGAACTGCTGCCATTCGGCCGATCCGAATCAATCCTCCACTACAGCTTACCTGGAACCAATACGAGCAGGTCGGGGTAGCAATTGACCCGCCGAACTGCCTCGGTTGACAGTTCACGTATGCGTCTCCTATCTTTCCGGGAGTTTCGCAGAAGGTTTCATGTAATGTACTCATATAATGTACAATAATTCATCAAAGACTCGAACTCGTTACAGAAGAAGCCTTCAACGATTCTTGGTGGTTCGCGCAGATTCGTGATCGTCTCCTCCTCCTCCTGTCATTAAACCAGGTCTTAATGATTTTTCTGTCAAAAGCGAGGTCCCCAGCGAGCTTAGTGACTTCGCTCTGTGTTGGATATCTGTTCATTCGGAAGAACTGTTCCAAGAGCTCAGTGGCCTCTGGCGAGAATGACGTTCTCTTCCTACGCCTCAAACCAGAATCTGGAAGAGAGCACAATCGTCGGATTAGGGCTGTTAACCGCTGGAATAGAAACTTCCACGCCTCGGATGGTTCGGGAGACGCTGTGGAAGAGCGGCATTAAGATGCGAAGATGTCGTTGGAAATCACAATCCGCTAACCGAGAGCAACTCTCCGTGCCACACATCCACTATTTTGTTCGCTCACCTGGGACAGGTTTATATGATGCCATGAATTCTTGAAGCGGGAGTTTCATTTCGCTCGCGAACTCTAGAGACAAACCCGAGTTCTCAAAGCGACAAATCGAGGCCTTCGAGTACGTTTTGCCGTTGGCTCCTTTCAAAAGACGGGAAACTTCGGGCCGGCTCAACCCAAGAGTCAAACGCCATTTCTTGAATGCTCTGGCGAAGTTTCTGATTTCGTCCGGAGTCTCGCAATCGCCCATACGTGGGGTGAGCGAGTTCTCAACTACAGAGAAAGAGGGACACAGAAGATTGGCGTGAGACCCCAGCGCGCCTAAAATGTGCGCACGATGCGCACCAAATAGCACGAAATCTTGGCTGGATGATTCTGAGGCGAAACCATCGATCATTCCGACCAACAAGCCCCTGGAAAGCATGCCCTACCTCGCTGCTGCGTATTCCCGAACTTGACAATTCCTATGGAGTTGTGGGGTGCCGTCGCTGCCTCGAACGGAACCCGAACTGCGATTGAACCAGGCTCCTGCAGACCAGAGTTCTGAGCGTTAGTCTTCTGAGGATTGTCCTGGTATTTGGAAAACCGCAAAGCTATCCACTCGCTCACCCTCTCTGAAACCGTTCGGCCGGTATGAAGCGGCTCCTGGTAACCAGCCTGAATTGGGGGCTGCATCGCGGTTTGATATTGCGGGGGACTCATTGCGAGCCGGGGAGCCTCATGCACGGTTTGGCTGCGTGCCATCTCTACGAATTGACAGTTTCGGGGTCCACCGGAGACAGCCCCTACAGGAGGAGCACTGGTCATGATCACCCCCGGCTCATTATCCTGCTCGAGCCATGCCTCAAGGATATTGGAGTTCTCGTTGCCGTAGAGGTGCCTTCCAAACTCTTTGGGGCCGCTTCGGAGAGGCATCAGGGTCGCCTCCTGGGAACTGAAGACGTTGTTCTTATGATTCTCGAAGGCTGCGAAGTGGCTCCCGGAAGGGATCCGGAGAGCCTGTGAGCCGCTGAGATTTTGGCTACGGGCCCATTGATTCAAGCTTGCGCCGAATGTCATAGCATAGTGTTCCGACCCCGGGCGGTGCGGCAGCTTGCTCGATGCGACCGGCCTCTGCGGATCAAAATTGTAAGCGTCAGCATTTTGAGGATTGTTCTGGCAATCAGAAAGCCGAAAAGCTATGCACTCGCTCATCCTTCCTGAAACCGTTTAGCCGGTATGGAGAGGCTTCTGGTAACTAACCTTAATTGGAGGCAGCATCGCGGTTTGATACAGCGGGGGACCTATTGCGAGCCGGGGAGCCTTATACACGGTTTGGCTGTTTGCCAGTTCTACGAATTGACGGTCTTGAGCTTCACCGGAGACGGCTCCTACAGGAGGAGCACCGGTCATCATCACCGGGTGGAATGGATTCCTGAGACTCTGTTGTCGTGATATCGTCGAAGATTTAGGGTTGACTTCGACTGCCATCGTAGCTTGATCTCCTACCGAATGCTGATCCGGGGTACTCGACCAACCTCCATTGCTCGATATCAGAGTCCGATTCTGATGCTCCAGTACCCGTGCGTGGCTGTTGATGGCAGCGTGAGAGTTGTTGGATTCGTTGGTTAGGTTTGAAATTGCTGTCAGCGTTGATCGATTCCCATGAGAAGGCTGGTGCTGCACAGTTTGCAAGCCTGCTCGTTCTTGATCGGGAGCATTTCCAGCTGTTACCGTGACTTGGGTGCTCTCTGGCCATGGTATCAATAACGAGTTCGAACAGGCCGTGGTTGACTGTCTTTGATAGCCTGATACGGGAGGCACGTGATGGGCTGCGAAGCAGAAACACTATCAGAGTTCAGCCCAACGGAATAGGTTGAACACCGT
This sequence comes from Neoseiulus californicus, assembly GCA_028455905.1. Lineage (NCBI taxonomy): Eukaryota > Metazoa > Arthropoda > Arachnida > Mesostigmata > Phytoseiidae > Neoseiulus > Neoseiulus californicus. The sequence continues at coordinate 3,895,883 of JAMQGS010000001.1, forward strand.
AAGATCTGTGGAAAGCTGTTGACATTCATTGCACTCACCAGGAACAAAGCCACTGATGTTCGAGAACGTTTCGGGTTGACTGGGTATAACACGTTGTTGCCAAGCTTTCCACGTTGGATCCGATTGCATAGATGCGCTGTAAGGCTGCTCGATTTGTTGCAATGGGTGCCGTTGTTGACGACTGAAGCAGTTTTCAATATTGGCTGTATTCCGCTGCATCGTAACAGGCGGAATAGGGCACCCGAGCTCTTATCCGAGTTCGTCTGACGATATTGAAGAGGTCTCCTTATCAGGCGTTGCTCACGGACGAGCGATGGCCTGCGATATTGTATAGCATACCCTCCGGGATCGATCGTCGTTCACAGTGATTGTCATCACAACCTATTCAAACACCTGACGGTTGCGGCTTCTGCTGTTGTTTTGCAGGTCGCAGATTCACTACGCGCATCATTCAAGTACTTGCTCCGACGATTGGAAGCCAACAGTCTGGTATCGAGGCGTTCTTCGGAAAATCTGACATCCAACTCGTTTGGTTCCGATTGGGGTTCGATTGCGCTCGATTGACACTGAGATTCGAACCTTCAATTGGAGACGATGGTTTGTTGACATTTCGTCCGCTGTTGATGAGGACGAGGGGAAAGAGGATGCAGGCGGAGCGTTCCGATTGCCACACGTTAGCTGCATGCATCAGCTGGTGATTGGTCAACTGTTTGCGGTCCATTCAGCGCCTGTTCAATGGTAGCGAACGTAAGGTAACGTGTGTAGGTTTTTTCTTCCGCATCCATATCTCTCATAGTGAACACAGGAGAACCATCATTGTTTATTTATCGGAGGGTCTTGTTTGCGGATTCAGGAGGATTCATGAGTCTTTCCCGGAGACGTCAGCCAGCAGATTTGCATCGACGGTCTTGAATGGACCCATGAAGGATCGAGCTCGTGCCAGACCACGGGAGCCGAAAATGACGCCAGAGGGCGCTCGGCTCGGCTTCACTTGCATGTTCACCACGGAGAGTGGTCGACGACAGTCACCAAGGCGCGAAGTGGAGTCAAGGATCAGTTCACAGACGTAGCCTCGTAAGAGGACAGTCATTCAGTTTGGCCTAGGCGTAGATCAAGGCACTGAAGTGGGAAAAAACTCTGTCCATCTCAGTCACTCGGGCCTTTTTCGTATCCATATCAACCCTCGACACCAATCTCTGACACAAGCGATGGGATACGCGCAGAACTTCTCAATTTCTCAAGCAAAGCACTGGGGACGGGAAGGATCGGTGACGCGAGAGGGTCGAGTTTCATATGCTGGCTGGTTCCGCGGAGGAAGAGGAAAGACTCCCCCTAAGGTTTTCGATCGTACGAATCATCTAGTTCCACGAGAACTATCTTAACGGCAGTCTAGGCACTCTCTAAGAGGGATACGAGCGATGGAAATTGGAGTGGGTGAAACTTTCGAGAGAGGAACGATCGGGGAGTGCATCAGAAGCGCTGAATCGATGCCCCAAGTAAGATTATCCGAAGATCTCCTGGCTGCTGTGCATCTTTGTGACACTCCCAGTGACAACTTCGACTTTCGTACGCACTTTCAGGGTGCTGAAGTTTCTTGAGATCTACATACGTCAGAAGCATGATGAAAGAAGAAAGACTGAAAGGTCTCATCATTATTGAGATTCACCGCGACTTTCCAATCGATGTAGCGAATGTCGTCGACCTGCTCGCTGCGGCCCCCCGAGGGCTAAATCTCATTCTCCTAAACTCGCGGAATAAGTATTCAACTTCAGCTCATATTGCGACTTCCGATGAATGGAATACCCCGCTCTCGCTTCTAGTTTGTTGAGAATGATGAAAGCCCATCTTCATGATCAACCATCTAGTTTGCCGCAATTTCAATGGTAATCCAGACTGGAAAAAGCTCAACGACGAGAATCGACATTCATTCATAATCATTAGGGCAGGGATTCTGTCGCGGGATCTTGTGGGAAAATTCGCGGCGGAATCGCGGGTTGTTTTCAGGAGAATCTCGGCGTCCGCGATTTGTTTCCTGAATGCGCCGAAATACAACTGCGTGTGCATGTCTTCTGAGGAGTAGTCGCTACCTTGCGGGAATCATTTGGCTCGAACCTTCGCGGCGATGTGTTTGGTGTTCTCCTGATCAGTTTTCGGGTCACTCATTTTGAGTGAATTTTTTCGAACGATCAGCACATGCCCAGACATAGTTTCCCGCAGTGCGGAGTGCGGAAAATCACTCTCAAGGTATACAGGCTGTAAACAACGAGAATACGAGGATGATTCTCCGCACTGAGCTGCGAAAAATTATGTCTGCACATGCCGCTCACAGACCAAGGCATGGGCTGATATGATTACCGAGGGAACGATGTGAATATTGATTGTGCTTTGAGTGAGGTGCGCGCGATGTGACGAGCACGTATCCCAAAGAAAGCCGGAGCCGTTTCGTACCGAAACTGTTTCCGTGGTCTGCGCACTAGAAATGCTGAGGACACCGAATACAATCTCCACTGATCGAGAGGGAGATGATGGCGGAATTCGCGGACACGCGGATGGGAACAGATGAATTGCGGATGCTGACGCGGCCGCGAATTCTGCGACAAAATCTCAGCCCTAATCATCATGATCACTGTGGCCACCAAATCCCCAAGAAAATTGTTCGGTACGCCCCTGGCGTGATTTGATTATATTTGGACGTCCGCGAAATGAACGAGCAGATCTTCTAAGGCCTAGCTCTGGATTACGCCTCGATGGTGATGAATCTCCAGAGCAGGCTGCACGAAACGACGACAGATCTCATTTTCGACATGAATAAGTACATGGATCCGAGTAGGAGACTGTACCGTGGAGATGTTTCGACACCGGGGCGGACGGCAGCTTTACCTGACGTGGACGTAGCTTGCTAAAATTGCCACCGGAAGGGTTCAAAGCGGGCATGATGTCCTCAGAGAACGAGAAGAACCCAGATTTTGATCGCAGATATCTCGACCAACCAATGCGTGCTTCACAACGAACTTCAGCTCCGCCGCGGCCGACACCACCGCCCCGGTCGTCGACGGACCAGAGAAGTGAAACAAGAGGACTCCCGTTTCCGGTGCCGAAGCCTCAAACCTTCGATCGCCCGGGGGCCTTCCGTACTGAATCGAGCGCCCATCCAAGCCGCAGTGAAGGCGCGTGACTTCCTGAAACGAACATCGGGTCCTCGAGTGACCATCTCGGGAGGAGCATCGACAACATTTGGTGCACTCCCCTCGTCGTGTCGATGCTGAAAAGCGACAGTGCTCTGACGTAGATGGGTATGAGAGGGGAACACGTATCAATGGAAACTGGGAGTCGCGCGACACAACAATCCCATCCATTCAATGCCATCTCGTATTCCTCTAGTCAGTGAACACAAGAGAGCGACTGGAGAATACTGACGATCTTTATACCGGACGTTGTCCGTTGCATGCGGGAAAATCTCTTCTACAGTTGTGATCGATCAATTTTGAGCTGCTTCATGGGCTCATGAGGCATGATTCTCTGCGGAATGGTCGCTGGAACGTCATAAAAAGGAGTTCCGAGCTGTACCCTAGGGCAGTGGTTCCCAAACTGTGGTCCGCGGACCATTGGGGGTCCGTCGAGCTCCTTTCGGGGCTCCGCGGGGATCTACGAGCAGGATGTTGTACGAGCTGAAGTTCGCACCGCCTACGGCTCTATGCAAACCTTGAAGCCTACTTCCAAACCGACCCATCCGAGCATCAAACCCCGCAAGTATGGGTGAAAAGTCCTTCCGTTGTGAAGCCCGGGCAACACTTCTCTAGCCTGCAAAGAGATCAGCTGATCGACTTCCAGCAAAGCGCCCAATTGAGAGAAAGCTCCGGCCAGATGCCGCGGGCCGGCTTTCGGTTTTCGCTCGCAATGATCTTCCCTGAACTGTCCAGATCAGCCCTACGTATACTTGTCCCCTTCATCGGCACTTATCTTTGCGAACACGGATTCCTCAGATACACATCAACGAAAACCAAGTACTGGAATCGCCTCGATGCAGAGCATGATATACGTGTTCAAATTTCAGAAAGAATCCCAGACTTCGCCGCGATTGCGAAGGAGCTACAGGCGCATCCTTCCCTCTAATTGTGAATGAGGGGAAACTGCACGCGCTCTTATAGGTATTTTCAATTTCCGAGACTCAGGGTTAGTTGCGGTTCAATTTGAATGAAAGTAAGTTGTGTTCTAATGTGGGTGGACTATGCAAATCTATTTTTTCTTCATAGAAGTAAGCGTCGAATGAAAAACGTTTGGGAACCACTGCCCTAGGGATATACGATTCTGTACATAAATGAGCGTTTTCTTTCCCACTTATCTCGCCGAGGACGTTGAGGGTGACGGCTCAAACTATTGAACAGTTTCACTGGGCATTTGACCACAGTTCGGCTGTTCCCTCGGAGAACAGGGTTGCGCGCATGATTATCAAACAGAGCGTAGAAGTATGATTCCATGTTCAGAGTTCATACATATGACTTTGTTTATCTTGTATGTATACACGAGGCTCGCTTTTGGAATACCGCGCCAGAGTTTCGGAGTTGACGTGATGAATTTCTGTCATTCATTCGATCCGGATCAATCCCTCACTGCAGCTTACCTCGAATCAATATGATCGGGCTTGTTCTCTGGTCGGGGTAGATCCGCCGAGCTGCCTCGGTGGACGGTTTACATATGCGTCTCCTCTTTTCCGAGAAGCCTCGCAGAAGGAGTCTACCTCATATCATGTACGATAAATCTTCAATGACTCGAATTCAACACATAGGACCCCTCCAACGATTCTTGTTGGTTTGCGCAGATTCGTGATCGTCTCCTCCTCCTCTCATTAAAACCACGTCCGAATGTTTTTCGTGTTAAGAGCGAGATCTTCAGCGAGGTTGGTAACTTCACTGAGTGTTGGATATCTGTTTTTCATGAAGAACTGTTCCTAGAGCTCAGTCGCCTCTGGCGAGAATTACTTTCTCTCCCCACTCCTCAACCCGGAATCTGTAAGAGTGCACAATCGCCGGAAGAGGGCTGTTATTCGCTGGAATGGGAACTTCCAAGCCTCGGATGTTACGATAGACGCTGGAGAAGAGCGGCATTGAGATGCCCAGATGTCGCTGGAAATTACGATCCGCTAACCAAGAGCACTTCCCCCCACCAAACATCCACTATTGTGTTCTCTCACCTGGGACTGATTTATACGATGCCATAAATTTTTGAAGCGCGAGTTTGATTTCGTTTGCGGATCCCAGACACATTTCCAAGCTTTCGAAGCGACGCACCGCGCTCTGTGTGAACGTTCTGCCGTGGGCTCCTTCCAAAAGACGGGAAACTTTGGTCCTGCTTAACCCAAGAGACAAGCGCCATTCCTTGAATGTTCCGGCGAAGTTTCTGATTTCGTCCGAAGTCTCGCAATCGTCCACACGTGGGGTGGACGAGGTCTGCACTACAGAGGAAGGAGGACACAAAAGAGTCGCGTGAGACCCCAGCGCGTCGTTGGAAATCACGATCCGCTAACCAAGAGCGTCTCTTCCTGCCAAACATCCACTATTGTGTTCTCTCACCTGGGACTGGTTCATACAATGCCATAAGTTTTTGAAGCGCGAGTTTGATTTCGTTTGCAGATCCCAGACACATTTCCAAGCTTTCGAAGCGACGCACCGCGCTCTGTGTGAACGTTCTGCCGTTGGCTCCTTCCAAAAGATGGGAAACTTTGGTCCTGCTTAACCCAAATGACAAGCGCCATTCCTTGAATTTTGCGGCGAAGTTTTTGATTTCGTCCGAAGTCTCGCAATCGCTTATACGTAAGGTGCGCGAGGTCCCCACTACAGAGAAAGGAGGATACAATAACTTCACATGAGACCCCAGGGCGTCGTTAGAAATCACGACCGGCTAACCGAGAGCATCTCTCTCTGCCACACATCCACTATTTGGTTCGCTCACCTGGGACGGGATCATAAGACACCATGAGTTCTTGAAGCGCGAGTTTTATTTCGTTCGCGGATTCCACAGACAAACCCAATTTTTCGAAGCTAATGATTGAGCGCTCCGAGTACGTTTCGCCATTGACTCCTTTCAGAAGACGGGAAACTTTGAGCCGGCCCAACCTAAGAGACAAGCGCCATACCTTGAATGCTCTGACGAAGTTTCTGATATCGTCCGAAGTCTCGCAATCGCCCTTGCGTTGGCGGAGCGAGGTCCCCACTACAGAGGAAGAGGGACACAGAAGATTGGCGTGAGACTCGAGCGCGCCCAAAGTGTGCGCACGATGCATCTCTCCCTGCTACAAATCCACTGTTTTGTTCGCTCACCTGGGACGGGTTTATATGATGCCATAAATTCTTGAAGCGCGAGTTTGATTTCGTTCCCGAAATCTAGAGACAACCTCAAGTTTTCGAAGCGAAGGATCGAGGTCCTCGAGTACGTTTTGCCGTTGGCTTCTTTCAAAAGACGGGAAACTTTGGTCCTGCTTAACCCAAGAGACAAGCGCCATTCCTTGAATGCTCTGGCGAAGTTTCTGATTTCGTCCGGAGTCTCGCAATCGCCCATACGTGGGGTGGGCGAGGTCTGCACTACAGAGACAGGGGGACACAAAAGATTGGCGTGAGACCCCAGCGCGTCGTCGGAAATCACGACCCGCTAACCAAAAGCGTCTCTTCCTGCCACACATACACTATTTTGTTCGCTCACCTCGGGCGGGATCATACGAAGCCATAAATTTTTGAAGCGCGGTTTTGATTTCGTTTGCGTATTCCGGACGCATTTTCGAGTTTTCGAAGCGACGCATCGCGCTCACTGGGTACGTTTCCCCGTTGGCTCCTTTCAACAGACGTGAAACTATGAGCCGGCCCAACCTATGGGACAAGCGCCATTTCTTGAATGCTCTGGCGAAGTTTCTAATTTCGTCCGAAGTCTCGCAATCGCCCATACGTGGGGTGGGCGAGGTCTGCACTGCGGAGAAAGCGGGACACAAAAGCTTCGCGTGAGACCCCAGCGCGTCGCGTCGTTGGAAATCACGATCCGCTAACCAAGAGCTTCTCTTCCTGCCACACATCCACTATTTTGTTCGCTCACCTGGGACAGGTTTGAATGATGCCATGAATTCTTGAAGCGAGAGTTTGATTTCGTTAGCGTATTCCAGACACAAACCCGAGTTCTCGAAGCGACGGATCGAGTTCGCCGGGTACGTTTCGCCGTTTGCTCCTATCAGAAGACGCGAAACTTTGGTCTCGCTTAACCCAAGAGACAAGCGCCATTCCTTGAACGCTCTGGCGAAGTTTCTGATTTCGTCCGGAGTCTCGCAATCGTCCTCGCGCTGGGTGGACGAGGTCCCCACTACAGAGAAATAGGGACACAAAAGATTGGCGTGAGACCCCAGCGCGCCCAAAGTGTGCGCACGATGAGTGCCAAATAGCACGCTGCTCCCAGAGATCTTCCTTTCAATGAAATCTTGACTGGATGATTCCAAGGCAAAGCCATCGATCATTCCGACCAACAAGCCCTTGGAAAGCATGCCCTACCTTGTTGCTGCGTATTCCCGAACTTGACAATGCCTACAGAGTTGTGGGTTGCCGTCGCTGCTTCGAGCGGAACCCGAACTGCGGTTGAACCAGGCATTTCTAGCTGGTTGTATGCCACTGTGGCGTCTCCCGAACAATTCGCCGTCGTGAGTGGATTCCCCTGTGCGGGGGACTGCGGGTGTCGTCCGACGGTCGTCACATCACTTTGAACACTGACGACAATCGGGGCTGAATTCTCCTTCGTCTCTGCTGAATTCATGGATTTCAAGGGTGAACGATGGTGTGGCAGCTTCGAGCTATCAAGCTGGCCATGCCATGCCTCAATGATCTCGAAGTTCTCGTTCCCGCAGTGCTGTATTCCAGACTCTTGAGCACCGCTTCGGAGAGGTTTCGGAGTTGCCTCCTGGAGCCCGGAGGCGTTGTTCTGATGAATCTCGATGGCGACGAGGTGATACCCGGAAGGGATCTGAAGAGCCTGTGAGCTGCTGAGATCTTGGGCCAGTTCAAGCAAGCCGTCCTCGAATGTCATAGCATACTGTTCCGACCCCGGGCAGTGCGGCAGCTGGCCCGATTCGGCCAGCACCTACAGATCAGAGTTCTGAGCGTTAGTCTTGTGAGGATTGTTCTAGCATTTGGAAAACCGCAAGGCTATCCACTCGCTCACCCTCACTAAGACCATTTGGCCGGCATAAAAAAGCTTCTGGTGACTAACCTTGATTGGAGGCTGCATCGCGGTTTGATATTGCGGGGGACTCATTGCCAGCCGGGGAGCCTCATACACGGTTTGACTGTTTGCCAGCTCTACGAATGGACGGTCTTGAGCTTCACCGGAGACGGCTCCTGAAGGAGCAGCACCCGTCATGATCACCGGGTAAGAAGGATTCCTGGTTTCGGGTTGTTGTGGTCTCGTCGAAGATTCTGGGTTGGCTTTGACTGCCATCGCAGCTTGACCTCCTACCGTATGCTGACCGGCGGTACTCGACAATCCTCCATCACTTGATGTCAGAGTCCGATTCTGATGCTTCAGTACCTGTGCGGGGCTGTTGATGGCACCGTGAGGGTTGTTAAGCGCGTCAATTAGGTTCGAAATTGCTGTCTGCGTTGATCGATCCCCATGACAAGGCTGGGGCTGCACAGTTTGCGAGCCTACTCGTTCTTGATCGGAAGCGCTTTCAGCGCTCGCCGTTACTTGGGTGTTCTCTGGCCATTGTATCAATGGCGAGTTTGAGCAGGCCGTGGTTGACTGTATTTGATGGCCTGATACGGGAGACAAATGATGAGCTGCGACGTGAAAATACCATCAGAGTTTCACCTGAATTCCGGAATGTGTTGAACATCGTATCATGTGAGTTAAGCTGTTGACATTCATTGCACCAACCAGAAACGAAGCCAGTGATGTTTGAGAACGTTTCGGGTTGACTAGGTATAACACGTTGTTGCAAAGCTTGCGGCGTTGGATTTGATCGCGTAGAGACGCTGTGAAGCTGCTCGATTTGTTGCGATGAGTGCCCTTGTTGACAACTGGAGCAGCTTTCAATAGTGGCTCCATAGTTGTGTCTATCCATTGCAGTGCGTAGCGTTTCGTTCCGCTGCATTGCAACAGGTGGAAGCAGGCAGCAGAGTTCCGATCCGGGTTCGTCCGAAGAATTTAAAGAAGTCCTCACATCAGGCGCCTTGGCCGTTTCTCACGGACGAGGGATGGCCTCCGATTTTGAGGAGCATTACCTCCAAAGTCGATCCTCGTTCACAGTGATTGCCACTACAACCCACTCGAGCACCTGACTGTTGCGGCTTCAGCTGTTGTGATTGTGGTCGCAAAGTCACTACGCGCATCATTCGAGAACTTGCTGCTGCGAGTGGAAGCCGGTCGACAACGGTCACCAAGGCGCGAAGTGAAGTCAATCATTGGTCGACAGAGAGCGATCACGTCGCCTCTGAAGAGAACAGTCATTCAGGAGGGCCTGGCTTAGATCAAGGCAGTGAAGTGAGGAGAAACCCCGATAATCTCAGTCACTCGGGTATTCTGCGTATCCACATCAACCGCCGACACCAATCTCTGACGGCAGCGATGGTATACGCGCAGAAGTTCTCAAGTTAAAAACTGTACCGAGAATGTGAAGGAGCGGTGACGCTAGAAGCTCGAGTTGGAGATGAGATTGACCGAGGGAGAAAGATTCGCACAGTTTCTGGAATGGCAACGAAGACTTGCGAGTGGAACGACGGAGTGAGAACAAGCGGAAGAGCGACTGGAAACGTCATTGCATCGCCTCGGTCGTCGACGGACCAGAGACTTGGAACAAGAGTTGGGGATCGTCCGGGGACCGTTGCCGAGGATGCGAAAGAGGATGCCGCAGACCTCAGGACCCGGATGGAGCGCCTCCGGAACCGAATCTTCCGCGGCACCTTTCGTGACGCGATTGTCACGCAACGTGGCCACCCGTATTGCTGGCGCTGTCCGAAAGAGCGAATGTCGAAGGAGGATTGAGAGCAGGCGAGTGTTCTTCGGAGGGCAGCCCACAGCCAGCTGGGACAGGCCTAGCGGGCCATGAAAATTCGGTATGACAAGGTGAGACGGCCAGCCCCGATCTGGGTCGCGGGGTCTCGGCTGCTAGTTCTATAACCAGGACTCGTCGCGGCCTCTGGAAGAAACTGCGTCCGCGGTACGTCGGACCGTGGACCGTAGTCAAGCAGGTGGCTCCGGAAAGCTACGAGCTGAGAGATCCTGCTGGCCCGCTCCGCGACCTCAACGCGAAAGATCTCCGGCCAGACCAGACGCGGACGTCTGGTCGCGGCAGCGTGCCCGATTGAAGCCGCGATACGGGCGCCACCTAGGTGATAGCCTATATTAGGCGGCGTCGTTGAACAATAAACTTATTATTCCCACCATGGTCGCCTCGAACGATACAATGCATAGATCCCTAGAACCGAATTTGGAACCTGAAACTCGGCGTCCCTCGCACATCATTTCTAGCAAGCGATGCGATGCGATGTGCAACGCAAGGAATTTTGCGAGAACATGGACGTCGACAGATGAGATCGGGGCGTTCTCATCACGATTACTCGACCTCGACCCCACGATTAACCCAGCCGCGCTTCGCTGCGACACAACATTGTTGATGTTTCAAGTACATGGAGAGAAAACTTCTGGCCGAGGGTTTCCAATTTCCCGGGTTGTATTCTTCGAAAAAATTCTGCGCCTTCCGACGGAGAGGTCATGATGCGGGGGAACTTGTATTCTATTCAATACTCTCGTCGTAGTCTCCCGCTTGGAGATTCTGGAACATCATCCCTCGTCCTCCGCAATCGGTGAGAGCATCGGTGAAGTCTTACCAAAGACCCAGTGTGACGATTCTACAAGTGTCGTCGACCCAGCCGAACTTCGCAGAGAATCTATTCTCATTGGAAGGTGCAAACTAATCTGGCGTCAATTTGGCGCAGACCCTAACCTGGCGCACTCGTCAACCTCCGAGACCATTCAAGGTCGTCTCGTCTCTCCCTAGTCATTCGGCATAAGAAAGCTGTCGGGAAATACTGACGGTCTTTATACCGGACGTTGTCCGTTTCATAACGGGAAAATCTGTTCTACTGTTGTAATATAATAATAAAGATCAATTCTGAACTCGTTCACAGGCTTATAAGGCATGATCCCATCGCGCGATGGTCGCTGGAGCGTCCTCTGATGAAGTTCCAAAGTGTACTCTGGGGATGCACGACTCTGTACATAAATGAGCGTTTTTACGTTTTTTTCCTAACGAATCTCGCCTGGGACGTCGAGGTTGATGGTTGAAATGATTGGGTTGTGTCACTGGGTGCTGCACTGGAGTAGCTCTGAATCTTCACCAAGAGCGACAGAGCCTTTCGGATTTTCCCTCCGAAAATGGGGTTTAACGCATAACCATAAAACAGAGTGTAACAGTATGATTCCATGTTTCGAGTTCATACGTATGACTATATTTATCTAGTATGTATCCACGAGGTTTGCTTTTGGAATATTACGCTATTGAATCGGACTTGGGGCCACAAGAGGCTTGACGCTTTGAACTGCTGTCATTCGCCTCTGGCGAGAATGACGTTCTCTTCCTACGCCTCAAACCGGAATCTGGAAGGGAGCACAATCGTCGGATGAGGGCTGTTATCCGCTGGAATAGAAACTTCCACGCCTCGGATGGTTCGAGAGACGCTGTGGAAGAGCGGCATCGAGATGCGAAGATGTCGTTGGAAATCACAATCCGCTAACCAAGAGCAACTCTCCCTGCCACACATCCACTATTTTGTTCGCTCACCTGGGACAGGTTTATACGATGCCATGAATTCTTGAAGCGCGAGTTTGATTTTGTTTGCGTATTTCAGACACGAACCCGAGCTTTCGAAGCGACGGATCGAGGTCGCCGAGTACGTTTCGCCGTTTGCTCCTTTCAAAAGACGGGAAACTTTGGTCTGGCTTAACCCAAGAGACAAGCGCCATTCCTTGAATTTTCTGGCAAAGCTTCTGTTTTCGCCCGAAGCCTCGCAATCGCCCTCGCGTTGGTTGAGCGAGGTCCCCACTACAGGGAAAGAGGAACACAAAAGATTGGTGTGAGACCCCAGCGCGTCGTTGGAAATCACGATCCGCTAAGCGAGAGTATCTCTCTCTCTCTGCCACATATGCACTATTTTGTTCGCTCACCTGGGACAGGTTTATATGATGCCATGAATTCTTCAAGCGCGAGTTTGATTTTGTTTGCGTATTCCAGACACAAACCCGAGCTTTCGAAGCGACGGATCGAGGTCGCCGAGTACGTTTCGCCGTTTGCTCCTTTCAAAAGACGGGAAACTTTGCCCCGGTCCAACCGAAGAGACAAGCGCCATTCCTTGAATTTTCTGGCGAAGCTTCTCATTTCGTCCGAAGTCTCACGATCGCCCTCGCGTTGGGTGGGCGAGGTCTCAACTACAGAGAAATAGGGACACAAAAGATTGGCGTGAAACCCCAGCGCGCCCAAAGTGTGCGCACGATGAGTCCGCTAAGCGAGAGCATCTCTCTCTGCCACATATGCACTATTTTGTTCGCTCACCTGAGACAGGTTTATATGATGCCATGAATTCTTCAAGCGCGAGTTTTATCTCGTTAGCGTATTCTAGACACAAACCCGAGTTTTCGAAGCGACGCACCGCGCTCGGTGGGTACGTTTCGCCGTTTGCTCCTATCAGGTGACAGGAAACTTTGGTGTGGCTCAACCCAAGAGACAAGCGCCATTCCCTGAATTTTCTGGTGAAGTTTCTGATTTCGTCCGAAGTCTCGCAATCGCGCTCGCGTTGGGTGCGCCAGGTCCCCACTACAGAGAAAGAGGGACACAAAAAATTGGCATGAGACCCCAGCGCGTCGTTGGAAATCACGATTCGGTAAGCGAGAGCCTCTCTCTCTCTCTGCCACACATCCACGATCATGTTCGCTCACCTGGGACAGTTTTACATGATGCCATGAATTCTTGCAGAGCGAGTTTTATCTTGTTAGCGTATTCCAGACACAAATTCGAGTTTTCGAAAAGATTGATCGAGCTCTCCGAGTACGTTTCGCCGTTGGCTCCTTTCAAAAGACGGGAAACGTCGAGCAGGCCCAACCCAAGAGTCGAGCGCCATTCCTTGAATGCTCTGGCGAAATTTCTGATTTCGTCCGAAGTCTCGCAATCGCCCTCGCGTGGGGTGAGCGAGGTCCCCACTACAGAGAAATAGGGACACAAAAGATTGGCGTGAAACCCCAGCGCGCCCAAAGTGTGCGCACGATGAGTGCCAAATAGCACGAAATCTTAGCTGGATGATTCTGAGGCGAAACCATCGATCGTTCCGACCAACAAGCCCCTGGAAAGCATGCCCTACCTCGTCGCTGCGTATTCCCGGTCTCGACAATTCCTATAGAGTTGTGGGGTGCCGTCGCTGCCTCGAAGGGAACCCGAACTGCGGTTGAAGCAGGCATTTCCAGCAGGTTGTATGCCACTGTGGCGTCTCCCGAACAATTCGCCGTCGTGAGTGGATTCCCCTGTGCGGGGGACTGCGGGTGTCGTCCGACGGTCGTCACATCACTTTGAACACTGACGACAATCGGGGCTGAATTCTCCTTCGTCTTTGCTAAATTCATGGAGTTCGAGGGTGATCGATGGTATGGCAGCTGCGCGAGCTTCGAGCTATCATCCTGGACATGCCATGCCTCAATGATCTCGAAGTTCTCGTTCCCGCAGAGCTGTATTCCAGACTCTTGAGCACCGCTTCGGAGAGGTTTCGGAGTTGCCTCCTGGAGCCCGGAGGCGTTGTTCTGATGAATCTCGATGGCGACGAGGTGATACCCGGAAGGGATCTGAAGAGCCTGTGAGCTGCTGAGATCTTGGGCCAGTTCAAACAAGCCATCTTCGAATGTCATAGCATACTGTTCCGACTCCGGGCAGTGCGGCAGCTGGCCCGATTCGGCCAGCCCCTGCAGATCAGAGTTCTGAGCGTGAGTGTTATGAGGATTGTCCCGGCATTTGGAAAACCGCAAAGCTATCCACTCGCTCATCTCACTGGAACCATTTGGCCGGTATGAAGAGGCTTCTGGTAACTAACCTTGATTGGAGGCTGCATCGCGGTTTGATATTGCGGGGGACTCATTGCGAGCCGGGGAGCTCCATACACGATTTGGCTGTTTGCCAGCTCTACGAATTGACGGTCCCGAGCTCCACCGGAGGCGGCTCCTACAGGAGGAGCACTGGTCATGATCACCGGGTAAGAAGGATTCCTGAGGATCTGTTGTTGTGGTGTCGTCGAAGATTCTGGGTTGGCTTTGACTGACATCGCAGCTTGACCTTCTACCGTATGCTGACCCGCGGTACCCGATAATCCTCCATTGCTTGAAGTCAGAGTCCGATTCTGATGCTCAAGTACCTGTGCGGCGCCGTTGATAGCACCGTGGAGGTTGTTGGGCGCGTCAGCTAGGTTTGGAATTGCTGTCTGCGTTGATCGATCCCCATGGCAAAGCAAGTGCTGCAAAGTTTGCAAGCACGCTCGTTCTTGATCGAAAGCGCTTTCAGCGCTTACAGTTACTTGGGTGCTCTCTGGCCATTGTATCAATGGCGAGTTTGAGCAGGCCGTGGTTGATTGTATTGGATGGCCTGATACGGGAGACAAATGATGAGCAACGACGTGGAAATACCCTCAGAGTTTTACCATCGTATCATGTGAGTAAAGCTGTTGACACTCATTGCACTAACCAGAAACGAAGCCAGTGATGTGTGAGAACGTTTCGGGTTGACTAGGTATAACACGTTGCTGCGAAGCTTGCGGCGTCGGATTCAATTGCGTAGGGGCGCTGTGAGGCTGCTCGAATTGTAGTGATGTGTGTCCCTGTGGACCACTTGAACAGTTTCCAATATTGGCTCCATAGTTGGGTGTAACCACTGCAGCGCGTAGCGTCTCGTTTCGTTGCATTCGAACAGGTGGGAGCAGGCAGCAGAGTTTCTATCCGAGTTCGTCTGAGAAGAGAAAGTCCCCACATCAAGCGTCTCAGGTCTCAGGCGTTGCCAACGGACGAGCGACGGCCTTCGATGTCGGCTACATACCACTTGACATCAATCCGTCTTCACAGTGATTGTCACTACAACCCACTCGAGCACCTGACTGTTGCGGCTTCAGCTGTTGTGATTGTGGTCGCAAAGTCACTACGCGCGTTATTCGAGAACTTGTTCCAACGACAGGAAGCCAACAGTCGCGGTCCGAGGCGTTTCTGCGGAAAATCTGAGAACCGACCTGTTTAGTTTCGATTGAGGTTCGCTTACGCTCAATGGACACTGAGACACGATGGGTTTGTAAACGTTGCGGCCGCTGTTGATGTGGACGTCCAGGGGACAGAGGATGCAGGCGGAGCGTTCCGATTGCTACACATTAGCTGCATGCGTCAGCTGGCAATGGAACACTTCGCGGTCCATTCAGCGCCTGTTGAATGGTGGCAAACTTAAGAGGTACCGGTTACAGAGTACATTCTAAAATAGACCGAGGGAATCTATCGAGCAGCGACCGAAAAGTCGCTTGATGGGCATACGAGATTGATATGAAGCTTCTTGCTTGCGTAGGGAATCGGTGGGAGCAGACGAGCATCAGGCATCAATGACGAGGCTGTGAGTCGTGGAGAATGGTTTGTGTTATTGTTCATGATTTTAGGATCAATGAGTTTATGGATGGCCTAGAATTCCACCGACAATGAAGATATACATCACAGACCACCGTACTCGTGCAGCGAGTGTGGCTCAAAGTTCCGTTCTAGAACAGGTTTCACTGAACGGCGAAACCATTCCGGGAAAAGAGCCCACGCAAGTGCCTTGTGTTCGGCAACTTTCAGTCGCAAAGCTCATCCCTCCCGCCACCTGCGCGTCGACTCCGGCAGCGCGACCGTAGGTCGTGATGCATTGAAGGTCATGAGCGGATGGAACTCCAAGACCATTCAATAGCTGAACAGATTTGGAGAAGGAGGTGCGATGGCTGGGCTCTGAAATATAGGATGACCACGATTCACGGGGTCGCCTTTCTGTCTGAATTGTATATTCACGTAATATCTCCATCTCGTCATTCATATGCTGATTGGTACCTCTCACGATGAGTCGCGAATCGTTCATTCCCCGGGTTGGTGACCAAGGACACCCTTCCTCCGCACACCTTTGAGACGAAGCCGTCCGGGCTCCCAGCTGCGGACCGACGCCGAACAGGAATATGTTGAATAGGGGAGGGTCTTCTTAGGCGTTCGATCGGCCTAGCGGGCAAGCGGACGACCATCGTTTCAGTTCAAAGTTTATTGATTTACCAGCCGGCCTTCGGCCGGCTGGAGCCGGCCGCGCGGCCCTCCGCTGCACGCGTTGCCTCCTGAGTTTGTCGCCTTCAAAAGTGGCAGTCCATCGCAGATCGCTTACAGGGGAACTGGAGGATGGGCGAGGCGGTTTCGTTTTGCGGCACTTGCAGTCGTACTGGCATGGTCAAGATTCGCGCGAAGGCCGAATGTTTCCTTCGCTTGGCGCTTGCGCGCGAGAGACTTCTCGATGATGCTCTTGATCAACAAAGGGGCACCGTGCGCGAGTTCACCTTATCCACTGAGTCGAGGCGTACTCGCCGAATTTCCGAGGGTGCCGCTCCATTCGCCAATCGCGAGGGAACTGGAGGATGGGCGACGCGGTTTCGTTTTGCGGGACTTGCAGTCGTACTGGCATGGTCAAGATTCGCGCGAAGGCCGAATGTTTCCTTCGCTTGGCGCTTGAGCGCGAGAGACTTCTTGATGATGCTCTTGATCAATAAAGGGGCACCATGCGCGAGTTCACCTTATACACGGAGTCGAAGCGTACTCGCCGAATTTCCGAGGGCGCCGCACCATTCGCCAATCGCGAGGATTGATACTGTTTATCTCCATTGCGTCAGTGAGTTCACAAAGGTGGAAAATTTCAACGCACTCCATGAGAGTTCCTCCGCTCGCGATCGGCTGCAGGCTTGTCGCCGCGCTAAGGCTTCGGGAGGTAAACGAAGATGAATCCAACGCGCCTCCTGGCGTCATTTTCTAAGTTTTCCACGGTGAATAAGTCTTACTCTGGCCCTGCTCATACACCGGATGCCAAACCAATCGCGGCTCTACTTCGGGTAGTTACCATCAGTGGCGGATCCAGGCGGAGGGCGATGGGGCGATCCCCCCCCACCTCGAGTCTGGCCTCTCAGGCGGAGTATGAGGTTTAGCAGGGAGCATCACATAAATCATCTCTCTATAGATAAATGTTTGTACCCAACAATTATCAAACGAACAATCCAATATTTAAGCACATCATTGAGGAGGGAAAAACACTCCCGGCACACTGGAAATCTGAAACCGCCCCCTCGAGCGATTCCTTGGTCCGCCACTGGTTACCATAGAGTGCACTCCGCGAGCTACGCCGTAGATGGATCGCGATGATCGTTTGAGAGATCAGCCAGTGGCGGATCTAGCCTCGACGGCGCCCGGGGCAGATCATCGAGAAAGCGCCCCCACGCCCGATTTTTCCTGCTAAAAACTCAAGTTTCGGGACCTAGCGATGTCTCTTTGCAAGCCAGAGTTGATTTATCTCGAAGTATCGAAAGTTTTCGCATCATCTACTTATCATCACTAGATCAGAACCCCGACTTTGCGCCCCCCTGAAAGCTGCGCCCGGGGCAAGTGCCCCGCCTGCCCCCCCCTAGATCCGCCACTGAGATCAGCTGACAGTGGTTGGAAAAGAGAAAGAAGCGCAGAAAGGCTCCAACCTACGGAGATTTGCGCAGAGAAAGTTTTCGAATTTGGCGCCGCGGTGATGCGGCGACTCGCGCCGTCAAGTAGCTCTTCTTTGGAGTAATGCTGAGCCCCTCTGCGGAGGATGCGCGCGTGTGAGTAGCCATCGTTCGACTCAGGCCAGCTTGGAGATTTGTGTGTCGCGTTTTCGGCGAGATCAGAAGACTTTTTAGGCTTCACTTTTCAGCCTTAGCGCTTTATTAGTAGGGTTGATATCATGGACGATTTCATGTGATATTCCTTCGGAACTCAAGCCGGGTCATCCCGATCATCAGCGTGGACAAATGCGCGGGAGATCAGCCATCGAATTCGGAGCACATGTCATCGTTACGTCACGCTCCTTCGTACGCGCCTTCAACCCACAGCAATGATTTTCCGAGTGATCTTAATCGAAGATTCTGTCAGAGAAATTCAACATCGTGACGAGTTTGCAGGAAGTCAGGATATGTTGGCCGGATCAACCGTACTGTTGGCCTTAGAGCTTCCCGGCTCATATGATCGCGACGGCGCGGCGCACAGCGGTCAAGTCGTCCGAAGTAGGTGGACGAAAGTCATATACCACTTTCAAATCCGAGTCTATTGCATCGTGTGCCCGAATAGCCGAAATCACGATCCCAATATTTTGACGGAAGGTACGTCTTACCGGGCGTCAGCCATCGGCTTCTCCCGGAAGTCGCAGTAACGAAAGTCAGTCAATATTCAGTCGAGTGAAAAGTCAAGAGTTTTGTTTCCGACTCAAACTGACTCAAACTTTCCAATTGGGTTTAGTACCTTACAGTCAAACTTCAGATTCGTCATTCTTTCTACAGTAATTCCGAGCGAACGCGCTCCATTCTCTTCTATGAAAGACTCCGACAAAATCCCGCGTTGTGAAATCGTTCCAGACGCCCATCCCGATGCAATGCATCTCGATTCGTTATCTTTCACATTTTGAATCATCGTTTATTGCGATTTGTTTGGTGCATCTGATTTCTCTCGATGTGCTGTGGATGGACAAACATCAGAAGTGGCACTGAGTGGCGCCGAGAGGAAGAGGCTTCATGATCTACAACGTGAGAGTGATGACTCAGACACGACGCCGGTTACCGACTCCCAGCTACGAAGCCAGATACCTTGTCGCAACTACAGAATTCCAGGCCAGTTTTCTGCAGCAAAAGTACGGATTTGAGTGTACCGTCTGGGATAGGTTTTGGTTCGCGCGCGATTTCCAAGACGCTCGCCCGATGCATGCGCCAACTTCGGAACTCGAACTCTTGGCGAATACCACCTTGTGTATTCTTTTCACCATCAACCAAAATACTTACACCATTCCGAGCTCTGACTCGCCGCTTGCCTCAGACACTGATCCATACCATTGCATAAACCAGCGACCACAAACGTACTCTACGCCCTACGCCGAGCTCCACGAACTTTGGATACATTCCACGACGTACCTTACGTCTGAAAGTCTACGGTCACCGACCGAAACGCCCCCGGTTTTTGATGGGAGAGACACTTTCATTCGGCATCGAGGATGAAGGATTGATACAGAATTATTGCTCATGCATCACAGATACAAGTCGCCAGGCCAAATACCCTTGCAGTCTTCATCTTCGTTCTTGAGTATGGCCGAGGAACGAAACCTCTTCTTGATAGGGTCGCTCGGAGTTCGAAAAATCCATCGACCATACTCTCATTCTTCATCAATTTTCTAAATGTTACGATGTCGATTTCGTTATATATGGAGGCCTGGAATCTGGAATCCCCTGAATTCGGTTTATTCAGTACGAAATTCATTCTTCCGGAAAACGAATTCATGAACGCAATGAGGCTCGGGTAACTAGATAATTACTTCTAGGGTGTACGGACCACGGGGATCTCGCTCGACGCTCCAGATATCAGAACTTCTCTCTCACAGGGTCATACGAGGGGAATTCAGAAGAATCGGTGTTCCCCCGAAAATCGACGGAGTTCGTGATAGGTAGAGAGAGTGCTCCCCGCTGTCCCGTACCCATTTTCTTTCCTGATATGTGCCTCGTCCATCCTCGTTCCACATGGTGTGGATAGCTGCTGGGCAAAACTGGGTACACAGTGGAATCCGCTTAATGGGACCACCTGATAATGGGATCAGCCGCTTATTCGGGCCAAAATCCAAATTTCCGAATCTCCGATGGTGCCTATTCTTCGATCGCTTAATCGGACCGGCCGCTTCTTCGGACCAAAATGGCCCGGTCCCGATGTGGTCCCATTAAGCGGATTCCACTGTGATAGTAAGAGAGGTGGCTACGGACAGACTGGAGCTGAGCTTCTTTATTTGTCTTATATAGGTCAGCTTCGCGGCTGCCTACAATAATCAAATGAGAGTGGCTTCTGAGATGACCTCAAAATCCGAAGTCTACGCACCGTGGCAGGGAGTTTCCGAACTGCATTGGAGTTATTGACGGACGAATAAGAAAGGAGTGGTGGCCTAACTGCACAGATCCCAAGTGGACATTTTTTCCAAGATGTGTAACCTGCCCGACGACCCGCGCAGCCGCGAGCTCACGTCAAACCATTTCCGGGAAGGTGAAATTCTTATATTTGTCTCTCGGGAGGCAATTGAGTATCTGAATCACTCTCTGAAAGCTTTGAGCGAAACATGGATGCGTTTGTGGTGTCCCGAAAAATCTCACGGAATCTCATGAAACTTGGGTCCTTCGAGTGCCAGTATAAAAAATCTCAATCGCAGGTCTTTCGCCTAGCGACGTCGAACAGCCAGTGGATAGCTAATCTTCTGGATTCATTGAACCAACGTCGCAGTCGGTCTGAGCTGATTAGTTTCGACAGACTCTGGCAAACTCAAAGTCTACTGCAAACACTCTATGAAAACTGTCGGGGCTAGAGCCTCTTGCGAAGTGTTGTCGAGTAGCCCTCCGAATCCCATCCGGCACTCAGCAAAATCATCAGCATCATCGCTTCTATGCTTCGAATTCTTCGTTCAGTCTGTCCCATCATCCTGATTCCGCGATGTGTTTTCCGGAGCGGCGCAAATCTGTTCTAGGATGACCCCTTGAGGAAACTCAGAGCCGAGTTCCAGACCGTTGTCGGAGCGGTTTCGGTTCATCATCAGCCGCCTCGGTTCCGTACTCCGTTAGTCTGAGGGTCTCACGATAGTGCCACATGAGAGACAGCCGGTCACAACAACAGACGAAAATGGCTGACAGCGAAATTTTCGAAGTTGAAAGTATATTAAAAAAGAGAACCAAAAAGGTGGGTTTGTGGATTCCGATTGCTCTGGAAGATTCCTTTCCTGGAGCTTCAAATCTGTGACACGTTGCTCCGAGACTCCGTGGCTCGCCTAGACGAGTCTCTGTTCGTGCTACTGACTCATATAGACGGGAGAAATTAGTCCATTGGATCACTGAGCTCAACTTTCTTTTTCTAGGGCAAGACTGAATACTTCATCAAGTGGAAAGGCTGGCCGAAGAGGTATGTTGAGCTGTCCAGCAGGGGTGCTTGATTAGCATTCGCCCGACTTTGAACTTGCTTGGCGCGAAGTTTCCTCAGATTCACCATACCTCTCAACTTTCATAACGCGCACTTTCTTGACTTTCGTTGATCGTGGATTCTGCGAATGACAACTGCTCCTCCGCTGCTAGCCATGAATTTTCAAACTGGTATAGCCTGAGACTCGACTCATTTCTCGTGATCAATGCCCATTGTCCGATTTAAGGTGCTTTCTCGTATCATGACCACACTTTCGTACTTTCGAGACGTGATGTATGCATCGCATCATTTTCTGGTACCCTAGCTCCGAAGGCTGTGACTTCAGTGCCAGATTCCGTTACCTATTTTCCCGTCGCCGTCTACCTCAGGGCTATAGCCCTCTCCGTGATCGAGTTTAGCGACAGGATCGCTGACAATGAGCAACAGCGACCAATGCCGTGCGGAAAGGGAGCTCTCCGTTCGGAGTCGAGAAGCTTGGATCCGAAACCAAGACTCAATTTTTCCCCAATTTGAGATAATCGCTGCCGATTGTGATTAGGCCTTAGATCGACGAATATTCATCTGATAGATACTCAGGAAATGGGCACGCGGACCCGCAGAGTTTCGGATCTAAGCTCTCGATTTCCACCCTCTTCGATCTGGACATACCAGAAAAAGACATAAGAGATACTCAATGATTCTTTCCAGTCACAATTCTTGGGAACCGGAGGCTAACATCCTAGATCCGAAGCTCGTTGAAGAATTCAAGAAGAATGCGTAAGTGCCTCTGTCGGAACCATGGGAATCTCGAGTATATTTTGTGCGTTATATTAGCAGCAGCTCAACCTCTTTGATCATTTCAGTCAGACGAGGAATGAGGAACGGAAACCTTCGAGCATCAAACGCAAGGTAAGCCGGAAATGATCAATATCTTATTGTTGATCGATTGCCGTCTGCTGGGACGATTGCCGTGGTTAGAGCTGTTCTGGTCGGTGCCGGCTTTCCCGTTCGCACACATCTCTATGACTCCGAATTCAAGGATATGTATTTGCCGGTACTGAGAAGGAAGCGCGTCTCCTCGCAATCCGATTTTGCAGGTTGCCCCGAAGGTGGAAACCACTCAGCCTGATCGGGTCGTATCTATCGATGACATGCTACTCGTCGCTGGCTACGTGGCCAGTCCTGCCGAAACGGTGAAAATGAATCAAAGGAACACAAGCTCCCATTCGAACTCAGATGCCTGTAAGTTGAGTGGATTCGTAGAGGAGGAGCGAAGAACTTGTCAGCATGCTAACTACATTTCCTGACTTCAGTTGCGATCAAGTCCCAAAGAGGAACCGTCAGGAGAAAAACGAGTTCCGGGGCATCTGCGAAGTGCCCCTCACAGGATTCCGACCGAGACTCTTCAAGTAGCGACGAGAACGAGGAGCAGTCAGAGCCTTCCCGAGCTCATCCAGAGGATTCAGAAACGGATCGCAGTTTTCGGCCTTCGCAGATGATCGGCGACGACATAATCCGCAGCGGGACAGACAAGGACTTCGAGCCCTCTGAGAGAGACCTCAAGCGAAAACTACACCGAGAGCACGGCGGTCCGTTTTCCGCAGATGGCGCTGGCCCTGACCCTAAGAGGATTCTTTTGACCATCGAAAATCCACTCAAAAACAGTTGCCCATCGAAATCTCAGGGCTGCCTTTCCGAGCTCTCAATAGTTCACAAGATCGTCGAAAAACCCTCAGATACGAGCCGTCTCTCGACGTCACCTCTAGAGGTTTTCGAACGCGATTCGGAGGCACCTCGTCTTAGTCTCCAAAGCCAAGGCAACGGCGGAGAAGATACGAAAGCACTGACAACGCTTGAGAAATCAGAGAGGTCCGAAACTGCAAATTCTCATTGCGAGATCAAATGTTCCCGGGCCCCACACAAGATCAACAGCTCCGATTTGAGAGTTTCGGGGACGATGGCCGAGGGCTCTCAGGTGGCAAAGTCGCAGACATCTATTCAAACGAAGGCTGCGTACGAAAGTGTGGAGGTGCACGTTGGTGACGCAGCAAAGCTGAGTTCTCCGGAGGTAGAGCAATCAAGGCAAAATTCGAGGGCTGTAGATGGAGTTCCGAAAAGCGTCACGTGTGCTCCCCTGACAGAAGAGGCGAAGATGAAGGATGTCGTCGAAGAGAGTGTTCCAGTCAATGCAGTCGTCGCGCAAGAAACACACCCAATCCCTCGACGAATCTTATCGCGGTTAGAAGGCCCAATCGAACGGTCTGGATCGCCGATGGATTACTCGCGCAGCAAAATAAAGCAGGTCAGTAATATGATGTAGAGGGACGTGAATGTACCTCGAATGTGGAGATCAGGAGAGAACTCACCGAGCGTTCTCTCCGCTTCAACTCTCGTTTCTCCCCATAGGAGGACCCCCCGGTTCAGCCTTTTTCGGAGAATGTGGATCAAGAACTGAGCATCCCGACTGGAACCGTTGCAGCAGGGGCGAGCCAGCCCGTGAGAGTGGACGCGAATGGATTCGTACCAGTCGTACCCGTTAGTGATACGCCATCGAGCGCCTGCGGAGCGCAACCTGTGATAACGATTCCTGAGGCTGCCAATCGTGAGCTCCAACCGAAGCTCAATGCGGTCGCCAACCCTCAGCCCATTCCGATGTCGGAGGCAGTGGTCAAATGCATTCTCGCTGCAGAAGGTGGGCGCAAAATTTTGGAAAGCTAACACCTCGTAACATGGCTGTCACTATTCTGCATTGAAGCCTCTCCTGTCGAATGAAACCCTCTCCATGGATTGATTTCCATGCAGAGGCCGATCTCATTATTGCTCCGAAAGCATGCGAGACCAATGGGCCGATTCAATGTGGAGGAACAGGATTAGATATCAATGTTCTGCATTTGCTTTGATTACTAGAATTAGAGGAACATACTTAGAAAACGCTTCCATGGCACAATGATGATGAATGACTTAGAAACGTCTTGAACCACGTAAATCCGCTTGCTAATAGGCTAAATGTGATACAGCACTCAAGAGGAACGAGTTGAACACTGCGACTCCGGAATCCCGCATACCCTTCGTTCGGAACGACCAAGGCCCCAAAGATCCCGACCCTTCCTCTCCCCGGACCCCGATTGCTCCAGTCCCCGCCGAACGAGTGTCCGCGCCAATCGATTCGTCGGGCGCTTCCCAGGCTCCCCATCTGCCCCACGATCAACTTTTGCCATCGATACCGAGAGGTTTTGAGCGCCCGAACTTCCTGGTCTCGAGGAATATTCAACCCGCCCCAAGGACTGAGATCATACGTCCAGGTCCTAGACCTATTCGACCTGATAGAAGATTTCAAGCGCAATATTTTCTCCCAAACAATAAGCTCCCACAAACACCGAGAGCCCCCATCATGCGGTGGGAAGCGATGAACGGTCGGGCGTCTTCGAGTCCGACAAGTCCCTCAAAGTATTCGAAAATGTTCAGAAACTTCGAAGCTGGATTTGATCCGCGAGACATGAAGAATCTCCATAATCTGAGCGGTGAGTTGCGGTGAAGTCAACGGATAACAGAGTTAGCGATGCGTTGTTTGCGTCTCCAGGCTCGCGATGCGTCGTTTCAGTCTTCGGGTTCATACGCTCCGCATGTTTCTCCCAACTCACATGTTGCCCTTGTCGCTTTCTCGCACTTTTATTGAGAGTTTTTGAATCGTAGTGAATGCACAGATCGTGTTCTGCTAGCTGAGATCGCCACGTGCTCTGAAGCAACTTCAGCGTAGGAGCAAGAAAAGAAAATGCTCCGACCGTTCGTAACTTTTTCAACTCAGCAGGAAGATCATCCAGTCAGACGAAACCGAGAGTGGCTTTCTCAACGCCCGGAGTCGGGAAACCAGCGCCACGGACCTACCGAGAAAGCAGTTCCAATGCTCCCACTCTGGGGCTCCTAACAACCAATCTATCAATAAGTGCAGGACAAGATCCGAGAACGATGCACACAAAATACCCTGAAGAGTCTCAGGTGAGACGTCGCCGCCGAAAGATATCCCATCTTCACTGATACATGAGTCGTTTATCTCCAAGAATAACCGATCTATAACGTTTCAGACGCCTCAGGATTCTTCCTCAACGCGCGTCAAGAAAAGATCGGAGAAATGCGCCACTGTCAGAGACATCCTTCAGCGCTCTCAGCAGTCCGCTGAAAAATCACCGGTTCCAACCAATCCGAGGACACAGACTGAGATGACGCAGGCTTCGGAGATCATATCACAAAATGCCACAACACCAGCGCCGGACTCTCCGCCGAAAGTCGAAGCATTCCCAGACTGGCTGAGCACGCCGCCCGATATCGTGAGGAAAATTGTTATCACTGACGTGAAGGTCAACGCGGTCTCGGTCACGTTCAGAGAATGTAAAACCCCCATCGGCTTCTTTAGGAAACGAACATGAGGCCGTCGCACCCGATATGCAAGCTGTTATGTACAGACTCTATGTGAATATCGAAATTCCCCCGAGCTCAACCGGAGGATACTTGCGGCACTATCCGAGGTTTCAGTGATCGTTCCCGGAACTAATTCAGAACTTTACTGGGACAAGTTCGAGGTCTCCGCAAGGTGATAATATTGTGGGAACTCTGTTAAGAAAACCTGTCGAGGAGAAAGCCTAGTGTGAACTCCGGCCTCGGACTTTGGGAACTCGGTTTCAATCACTCCGCGTTGGGGAGCATGACCCAAGAATTCCTGATTTCTGATGAAAAGAGAATCCGCGAGCAAGCTTCCGCGGTTCTCTTTCGGTTGATCCCCTGGCGACTCATGGCTGAACGTAAACACGCGGACGGCAAGTTCAGTCGGAGTTATTGTCGGAGCTGTTCATTGGTCTGTGATGGCTGCAGCTGGGGCAGTTGGAATCATCTACGACCGCGAGCGTAGCGAGCGGCACGCACTAGCAGATGCCTGCAAGCTATTGCATCAAATGTTCGGTCAAGTCGCGACCTTTGCGTGTTGGCGCGGCACCGTTTAACTAGGCTGGGGATCAACCGACAAAATTCCGCTCCCACCATTGCTGAGTATGAAGAAGTCGCCAGCTCGAATAACGGATTGTACTTCATGAAGGGTTCGTGTAACGAGGACACCTGAGGTCATCGTACGTTTGTTGTGGTTCCGCAGTCCTTCCAAGAATGTCGAAAATGTTTCGAAACCCGTCACTTCAATGCTGACACTTCCGTACTCTTGGCAGGGATATGAATGGAGCGCTCGCGGCGGAGTTGTTACAGTTTTGTAGTGTATATATGAGTATGTGACATGTTGGGAGGATATCTCCGGAAGATGTTTTGATCATTAAGTGTCTACTGAGTGCTCATCACGATGGGCTTCGTTACAATAAACTCTAGATCCGTGAGGGGGATGTTTTCCACTGAACTACATATATCCAGGACCAGAACCCATCAATGCTCGACTGCAGAAGAATCCCTATCGAGCCGTTCCTCTACTCCGGCGATGCTATATCCGTGAAATTCAGAGTTGGCTGGAAGCGTGTGTATGTCACGAACGAAATGTTTAGCCCAGTAACTTCCGTGGTCACGGGAGCTGCTTGATTGGTGATCGGGAGTTCCGTCTGGTGGGCTGAATAAGTTTCTTGAAGACTCTTGTTCGGAGAATCTTTCGGTAGCTGTTAAAATCAAGCTGGTTGTCGGAAACTTGATTTGATCGTGCTCTCAAGTTATACAGTCCGTGGGGAGAAAACGACGATGTACACAGATCACCCTCTCCCGAAGAAATTCACTTGCCCCAGCCGGTGTCTGAGAGCTGCCGCGAATGCAAACGGACATGTTACACAACTCGTGCAACTCAGTCCTCTCGCACTTTGAATAACGTCGGACTCGACTCGCAGCACTCGTTGCTTTTGTCTCGGATGATGAATTCAACCAGATAACGTTCTCAAGCAGCCAAAACATGGCATTGACCAATCGAGCGGTTGTCTCACGAGAGGGGGACGCTGGGACCGCCATGTTTGTTTAGGATAGTCAGCTTGGCTTCGTACTGTTGCTGAAAATTCCAATCACTTGTTTTCGAATTCGCGTAAATTCCATCGGATCTTGAGAAGAATCTTGAAAAGTAGTGTAGATCGAAAATGAGTTTTGTGGACCTAAGAATCGAGAATCTCGAGAGTATAGATCTCATGGTAAGCTGGAACAAAACGTCGCCGTAATGACATGTGATTCGAACCTTATCCCAGTAGACCTTCTTCTCCGCGTGGGAACGGTAGATACAATGGAAATGCTTCGCGAGCACGTTTCCCGAGAATCTTCCCGCTCCGCGCTCCACATTACGCAGCCCCACTGACCCGTCACGTTTTCGTACGAAATAGAACAACTTTTCCTTCCGGTCCCTCAACTCCAACTGAGCCTTGGAAAGAGTACAGTCGGCCCTGCGCACGAGAAGAGCTGCTCTGGGGGGAATGTTGGTGATACGGAATCCGATTCCATTCAATTCCAAAGCGAATCTGAAAACGGTCTGCTGCTACCTCCAAGAAGCTAGTGATGTCGAGAGAGCTTCTAAGGAGTGATTCGGATGATGCTGGACTTCGGCGCTGAGGCCGGCAAATCATTCGGACGGCGTAGTCCTGGTCGAATTGAGAACGATCCTGCAGCTTGAGCCAAACATTGCAGAAATAAATCCCCGGCCCTCAATCCCCATTGTTCTCACAAACGACCAATGATTTCAGATACTCATCAGAGACATGGAACAAGAAATCAAGTGGCCTTTCCCAAACGAAGACCAGCTGATACAGGAACACCTCGTGCTGATGCAGCGACAGCAACAGTTATTCGTACCAGTCATGCAAGAACAGCTTCTGATCCTCCAGCAGCCTCGGCGGCAAAGTCTAGAGCGAGCACGTGCCCTAATCCAGCAACAGCAACTACAACTCGATCAATATCGCAAGAGATTCCTCCTTTACATGGATTACGCACAGCAACAAGAAAACAAAGATCAACGCACCAAAGATGTTGTGCAACAACACTTCACAGCACTCGACCAATACCAAAAGCGACTCTCATACGAACTGGAGTATCAACAGACTTTACAGCAGCAGCTACTTCTGCAGCTCCCAACGCCTTCTCCAGTCCAGGAGCGAGAGCTCGAACGAACCTATTCTCTGCTGCGAGACCAACTATTCGTTTTGGAACAGTACCAGCTGAAACTTTTTGGTATGATGGAACAACAAGGTCAGGAACGACAATTGCAGAAACAGTTACAGATGTTGCACGAGCACGAATTTCTGCAGCAACAACAAACCGAATTCGTTCCGGTCCTCCACGACCAACTCCTTCTCCTACAGCGACAGCAGCTCTACGCCCGTCAGCAACTACCTCACAACAGCGAGCGGGACCGCGTGCTCTCAGTCGTTGACCAGCAGCTCCTGATCCTGAAGCAATACCAGGAGAGACTCTTTTCGATAGTCCACCAACGACAAGAACTCGTTTTGCTGGAGCGGCATCAGAATCAGATAGTAGCCATCATGCAAGAACATTTATTGCTGTTGCAGCGGCAGCAACATCGACAGCAGCCGCAGGAACAAGAGAGGATTTATTCGGTGTTGCAGGAGCAGCTACAGACCCTCAAGCAATGCCAGGAGAAGTTCTTCCCTCCGCCACAAGCCAACAGTTTAGGAGTGAGCTCCTCTGCATGATATCGGACGAGGAGTCCGGCCTTGATTCATCGTTAGAATCATCATTTTGTTCTTAAATTAACATATCTAGTTTGTACCCAAAGATCTCTGAATTCCGGCTCGGATCGAGCTGGAGAACTTGCGCACGGACGAGTTTGCCGAACGGTTACATAATTCCACTTTCAATTACAATCCACATCCTATTGTTGTTGCGGGATGCGTCGATATGGAACCATGATTCCAGAACCCGGTTCATTTCACACTTCGAAAAAGTCGAAGAAAACTGCCAAACCTCTCTCAGTCACCGAGTCAGACTGCGCGTCATCTCGAGCTGCCTCCCTTCCTTCAAGATATAGTTCCTCATTGTACATAGGCCTCACTAGTTGAGTGGGCTACAACCCAAAATATCGGGAATGTTTCCATGTTGGAAGACTTCGAATGTTCACCTACCTCATTGCCCATCTGAAGCTCCACGACGGACTGTGTTTTCCGCGGGATAAACTTTGTGTAGCAGGACGTCCGCGGGGAACAAATTCCGGTCAAGTTCATCGTTGACATCATCCGCTCGGTTCTGCTACTTGACGGATCTTGCCGCAAGGAACAGGTACTGTGGCCGATCAAGGTACAAAATCTGGCTGTGAGAGTAGGTAAATAGCGACGGATGTGCATAAATAAATAATTTACGACGAGTGTTTGAGAGCGGACTCTAATCCTTCAGTGCTCAGGTCTCGTACGTCCTGTCTTGCTTTGCGATCAAGCTCAATGCCGATCAGAGATCGGAGCATAGAAGTGTGCCATTTCTGTGATCACGCATTGTTACAGGAAGAGCGGCAATTCGGATAAACTGATTGCCTCTGTCAACGGAGGCCTTCACAGTAAGTTTTGTTTCCCGCAAACCCGTTAATCTCGCAGAACCCGACTAAAATGCTGCGTGAATCCTGTAATCGGACGGTGCTGATCAGTTCTCGATTTGCTTGATGTGCGAGGGGGGCGACGTGGGGGAACGGATCAGAAGTCGACTTCCATGTTCCGGTGGACTTCGATGGAAGCGATCTCATTGAAGCGAATGATGCGCACGCCAAGATAGAGAGCGTCGCCTTCTATACAAGTAGCGTCCTGCCGCAACTTCCGCGCATTCTCCAATCGCTGTGATTTATCTGAATGATGATGGCAGCAGACGTATTCTCATGTAGTCCAGCCTCACGAGTCGGTTTGCCGCTCTTTTGAATAAGCTCATCACGACTGTGATATCCGGGAGAAGCCAATCGCAGCTAGGGTCTTGGCCCCCAACTGTCTTCCGCGGAACCGACGGGTTCTCTCGAAGCCTCGTAGAAGGATAATAGCGGACTCGCAATGCTGGGAGTTCTAACTGTCGCTTAGGGCCTCCGGAGGATTTCCGTACTAGAGCATCGATGAAAGCGCCACCCAAGCCAAGCCACGTTAACAACGAAGTCCATCATGATAGAAGCCGGTGCGCGATCCATTGGGGTAGATTCAGTGATCAGAAAAACTAAAACTCGATCTGCAGCTTTCGAGATGCCGGACGCAGGTTCTACTGGAACAGCGGAACAGAGAGAAGTTGCAGGGACTGGCGCCCGCAACATCGTTTCTCCAGAAGTTGGAGCAAGGCGGCTCTCATCGCCGAAAATGGGGAGAGGTGCAGTCTTACAGTAATTCTGACGAATTTCCAAACGACCGCCCACCTTAAAGGCTGACAA
The DNA here is from genome assembly GCA_028455905.1 of Neoseiulus californicus. Taxonomy (NCBI): domain Eukaryota; kingdom Metazoa; phylum Arthropoda; class Arachnida; order Mesostigmata; family Phytoseiidae; genus Neoseiulus; species Neoseiulus californicus. The sequence continues at coordinate 3,926,493 of JAMQGS010000001.1, forward strand.
CTCGTGGGAAAATCTTCTAGCTATACAAATCGCGTCTCGAATCACTACCAATGCTCAAGGTGACCGGGGGATATTGCCTTCACCCACTTGGTACAAATCCGAGTCATGCTTTATTTCTCATTTGAAGGCTCGGCTGGTGTGAGGACGGCCGTCGACAGACGCAGAGAGGAGCTCGAAGAGGATTTCTACAGACTTGGGCATGAGCTTGTGTCCTCAGTCACCCTCGACACCATGGGAAAGAAGGAACGCGACTTCCGCTTGGCTCTGCAGCGACTGTCGCGTTGCAATCTGAGTCAGGAGGCCTATGAGCAGGCTCTCAAGTTCGTAAGCAATGTCAAGATTCAGAAGAAGGCCCGCTTGGTGGAGTTACTGGCAGGGGACATCCTCATGAAGCTGAACATCGTCGAGGAACCGAACGAGGAATACGACGCCCTCCTCCAGACCGATGGTAAACTTTCCGCATTTTTTTGTGCCACTGCGGGTTTTTGTGGAGGCTGTGCTGCGAGTGAACGTCTTTGAACACGTTCGTGTAATCTTACGGCATGTTTTCGATGGCGTCGTTTTTCAACAGGGAAACTTGGAGAACTGGAAAAAGAGATTTTTGATATCGGCCGCAAGATGTGCACCACGAAGGATTTCGATGTTTTTCTCGACGAAAGGTCTAACTTCGTGACCAGCTCACAGAACATGATAGAATACCTCAAGGATCATATGAGTGCCAAGAATACCATCAGACGTTTCGTTGCTCGCTGTCAGCTGCTGGCGCAAGTACAGCATGCGCGTTTCCTGGCTCGGAAGCTGGTTTCCTTGCAAGGGGGTGATAACTGAGAAATAAAGTACCTGATTTTCTTCTCGACAAACCCTGCGTCCGACAGATCGAATGATAAGGACTGCGGGACAACCATTGCATCATACAAATCAGGAAGTATTGCCGGAAATTCGGCAGGTGTACTTTCTTGATGGCCGACTCTTGAATGACGGGGAAAAATCATGACGATTCAGAGAGCATTCGGAGATCGACGAAGAGCGAACGGAGCGAACCCGGGAGGGCGGATAACTCCATGGTTTTCCAGTCGAGCAAGCGGAAATCGATCACTGAGTAGTTGCTGGGTTCCTCCAGCCATGATTCGGAACTCAACGATGCTCCGTCAACCAAATCGGCGCTCAGTAACCATGATCGATAAAGAGTAAGCTTCTCGGCATTGATACGTCCAATATATTTATACTGCAGATAAGGTTTCGAATTCAGAATTCCGGTTCCGTGCCGAATTGCAACCTTAGCGAATTTCTCCCGTTGCTTTTGCGCGGATGCCTGGGTACCGTTCCGAATTAGTCAGGCCGCTCGCTCGGCAGCATTCAGAGTGAGTACATATTGGGCTTCCTCCGGAAAATGAAATGGTTTTGCCCGCTGGAAAGTTTTCGAAAAGGAGTCGGAGTGCCAGAGTACACGTCGCCGATGAAGGAGGAGACAGCGACTGCGACTGTCCAGCTGGCAGGCTGATGGTCACGGATCGTGTCCCTCAGGGCCCATTGGCCGGGGACGGAATCCCCACAGATGTTAATATCATTGAGATGGCTGCGAGGATTCGTTCGTTGAGGTCAGCCGTGGACGAATCTGAGTTCAAGCCGTCGAGGAACGCCCAACCATAAGATCGCTGGTCACGTCTACCTCAAGTTTGGCAAAGTTGCCTAGCGACCGATCCGTGGTCTGCAGCACCATCAGAAGTCCCGATGTCCTTGAAGACTGCTATTTTCGACGGCATTACATCCAGGAAATGTAACGATGAAATACGAAGGCCCGACCAATATCTCAGGTCCCGAATATCGATCCCGGCTCTCGTAGATTCTTCCCCGAAAGGAGACGGATGCTCAACATTCTTCGCTTGCATCAACGCTTCTTCCTTCATTTGAGAGGATTCCCAGTCCGGCTCGTTGCTGTGGTGCCTTTGTTGAGTTCCGGGATTTTTCTCCAGGAGGGAGTTCACAACCCGTCGCTCGGCTTGAAACCTAGGGATGCATTCACGGCCCTGCCGAACAGATTTGCAAGACGCTGGTCAGTCTCTACTTAGGGAGCACCTGCGTACAGCTATTCCTTCCAATATCCGATTCACCGAATCGATACCGATCCTGAGAGCTCCGAATCTATCGGACCTCCGCCGACGAAATGGACAATTTATGATAGAACTCATGAGACGCTCTCTGCCCGGAAGATATATCTGATTTTGATACTTCATCGAGGGTATTCAGGAATGCAGTGACAGTTTACAATTTGTCTGAGAGGAACATTGGATGCCCTTTGAGCATTCAAGACAGTCAAGCACGAGTGAGTATAGTCATGGATGGTGATCGTATCGAAGAATGGTTGAGATTCTCAACTTGGGAATTCCCTCGGCAAATTCAATCTCAATCCACACGAGAGATTCACGCAGAAGGATCACGTGGACCCCGACGAGAAACCGAAAAGATGCGCGAATCCATCGAGGTGAGAACCCTCGTCGGAGGAGAAACTGGGATGAGGTCCAAACCTTCTACCAGACACGGATCATTGAAACTTTTCAGCAGCGCTCAGATTCGAAGCCTCGTGAATCTTATAAGTGATTTTTCAACATGCGTTCTGAAGTCGCGGTTTCCGTTTTGCGGAAATAACGAAATATCAGCAAGATGATCAATTTATCACGGTGTTGTTGACTGGCAAATTTGCCTCTATCATGTAGGGGAATGAGCTTACATTAGGATGCGAAAAACTCAGAAGGGGTTTTTACGCCCGCGCTGGGCGTATGTTGCAGCGTGGGCCGTAGGATGTTACAAGAGTCACGATAAGAGCGGCTTGCGGTATATCAAACGTCGCGCCGTCGTCCTGAGAGGGATCAGAAGTCTCTGCTGCACTGTCTGTCACGCGCTACTTAATCAAGTTGTGATCCCTTAATCCTGATTTTTTATTAGCCTTCGTTTTCTCTTCGGGTACATACTACGCCACTGTAGACCAACAGGGCAGGCTTACGCTCCTACGGGACTAGCTTATCCAAATCCTCTTTGCTCATCACGGACACCCAGTGACTGGTTCGGCTGCCGCTACCGTCGTCGTCGTCGCCGCCGCCGCCGTCGTTGTCGCTACCATCATCGTGGCGCAGTCTCCCTCGATGACTTCCATGGGTTTCTTTATCTTCCCGACTCTCTCCTCTGTTAACTCGGCTTCCTAAGCAAACCATCGAACTATTGTACTCAGGCGATCCATCAACGTGTCTTGTCCCATCATCTCCGAAACCGGTTTCAATGATCGCTCATCTCCGGCCGGCCCGCCGACCGAGCCATCAACGGAACGATAGAGCGACTGGTCGGCTGTCTTCCCGGCCATTCAGAAAGAAAACTATAGCGTTACCACCCCCTGCATCCCTGCCAGACACGATCGTCGCTCCCGTTCTCCCTGTTCTGCCCACCTCGGAAGGACCCCGCTGCCCTACCCTCGACCCCTACCCTACTTGTCAAAACAATCGCACCCTCTGTGAGATTCCCACCAAAAAGTGACCACTTGAATGAGGAGAGCTTAGCACATCGAGTTGTGTGTTTTTTACGTAGCTTGACGCTTTTGTTCCAGGCCGTCTCGCAGGCGAGCAGGTAGGTTGGTAGCGGTCGTATGTGCGGGCGGCAGCGCAGGCGTATCATCATGAATAATTCGGCTTGTAATCCTCCCCATTGCACCTATGACAACCTGCCAGAGGCAAAAACAATACTCGACCCCGTCAACGCCGAGATGAGTCGAGCACAACGGAGCCTGGCCCAGCCGAGGAAACAGTCGGCTAAAAAGCAACGTGATTTAAATATTGAACAATTGAAACTTGCTTCGTTTCATGATGATCGTCGTCGCCAATGTGTGCCAATTTCAAGCTGAATCGTTCTCGTCCCAATGTGCAGGCAAAAAAAAAACGCCCTCCGACAAGCTCTGAGCCAAAACACCATCTGAGAGATGCCTTGGTACGAACGGAGAAGCATCGCTTGTCTATGGTCCGTGATCATCCGTTCCGCGCTCGAGAGAAGAAACTGCGTTGGGGTCGCGAGAATATGCTTCATTGACATTGAAGTTTCTTGCGAAGACGACCGAGGATAAGAAACTAGGGGATGAACTTCTGAGCTCCCCTCCCTATGTATGTGTTCTCGATCTACAACTGCGAACCGTCCGGGCGCGTCACCCTAGTGTGGTATACTCGAACTCTCCCGAGGTATCCCACGCATCAATCGAGCTCGAGGCACTGATACGACTGTTCGCCAACTTTGTTCGGATCTTCGTCCGTGGTGACTTTATCCGAAAGCGTGAAAATTTGACTCAGCTGAGCTCGTTTCAAGCCCAGCTAATGTGACTGAGAAGAACCACTGAATGTTTGTCGCGCTTCTCATTGTCAGTCTTCCGTTCGGAATGATCCTCTAGAACAGGGGTGGGCGAGGTGCGGCCCGCGGGCCGCATGAGGCCCGCGAGTGCACCCGGTTCTGGTACAGCATCTACCGCGGAACGCACCCAGTCGCCCACCACTGCTCTAGAGCCTGCTCCGAGCGTGGCTGACCTTTTTGGCCAGTCTTTCAGAAACTTTCTGGCAACTCTGCGTGGAGCTTCCAACTTTTCTGGGCCAAATATGTTTTCATGTTTGCCAAACAGGTTCCTGAGCGGGAGTTCAAGGTTATCCGCTTTCGATTGGCTGGGAGACGAAATTCCGGGGCGCCTCGTCGAGCTTCCACAGAGCCCGCGTTTAAGCTCACTTCCACGCGGAGGCAGCGCGGAGCCGTATACAAAACTTCTAGTTCGGATGCGAGCTATTCGCAACCGTCATGGCCTTCTCGTGAAGCGTTTGATACTGGCTTTTCGTTTTGTAATCAAATCATTTACTGCACCGACGTCATTATGCGGGGGCTTCGATAGGAACGGGGGCTCAATGGAGATTTCACAAAAAAAGAATCGATCCCCGCCTCTTGTAATGCATCCTTGAGTCGTTCTTGTCCAGAAGTCTCTCTCTTTTGGACAGGAATATTATGTTTCCTCTGTTTTCGTCGAGTCCCACTCGTGTTCCCTTCTGTTCTGAGGGAAGAGTCCTCTGATCTCGTAGATGACAGCCGGTAGTCGCTTGATGAACTCGGACTCCCCACATTGTCGGTCCAGTTCAGATGGTCAACTCTGGATATCGGAGCATGCAATTTATCAATTGAAGAGCCGAGATCACAAACGTTGTAATTCCATTGTTCCAAAATCGAGTTTCTTGAAGATTCTTGTAGTCATGAAAGGAGGCTACCTATCCATGTTCACGGATTTTGTCAGAAGACCCCTTTTCCCATCGCGGGAAGGGCGTCGGTTGGAGTCTTCGTCAAATACGGCTCGATGACGCCTCTATTATCAAAGTGTTTTTCCCGGCGCAGACCGGAGACAAACCCGTTACGAATGCGCGCCTCGCTCGTCAGAACAGCTTTGCAGAGATTCCATTTGAGCGGGCCCCGATTCCAGCCAATCGTACATTCGCTTGTTCCCTCGATCGCTATCAACAACCTAATGAACTTTGAACCCTCTGCTCAATTTGTTGGCACTCTGCGCATCGCGATTGTTCGCGGTTTCATCTGTTCAGAAGAACAGTCGGTCGCTAGATGCCCCCTGCTGCTGGAGTCACTTCACACTTCCATCAGACGCACATCCAAGACGTTCCGGTTCCGCCCACTGGTTCCGCCCTTGTGATTGGTGAATACGAGACGAAGGCAAACCATCGAAATCTGGAGAGATACATTCTATGCAATGAGCTCCAGGGGTATTCCGCAAAGGAAACTCGTGTATCGAAAATCTGAAAATTCGTGCACCGGGATCAGGAGGCTTTGGGCGAAGAGAAACAGTATTCCAAACTAGTTTTTGAAAGAGTGTAGCATTTGCGGAGTTTGCAGGAAAGTCGTTGCTTTCTGACAGTCCCTGGGCGGATGTTTCAGTCGGTCGTTCGTTCATTCGTTTCGTTCGTTTGTCAGCCTGCTGCATGCCGCCTGCCCTTTAGGTTAATAGGAAGCAGAGTTCCTGTCAGACGTGACGGTGCTTTTACCCGAGCGAAGAGGAAGGAACGAAAGAAGGATCTGCTGCCTTCCTGAAAGGAGTCGGGAACTGGCGGGAGGGCGAGGGAAGTTCCTGAGCCAGCGAACGACGGATGCCCCGGAGGAGAGGGAGGGAGGCTGGCAGGCCGGCCGGCGGGCAGGGGGAGCCGACGGGGTCGGAACGCGGTGGGGTCAGGGGTAAGAACTAAGGATCGTCGTCGTCGTCATCATGTTGCAGCCAAGGGAGAACGGAGGGACGAACGTTGAGGGGCCCAGGTCCAGAAGGAAGAAGACGAAGGGAGGCCCGGCTCCTATTGGAGGAGACGTCGGCTTCTCCTGAGCAGCGCCCCTCCTTTGCGGGTATCCAACCTTCTTTCTATCCTGACTCCAGCAAGAGGTCCGATTCCTCCCTTCCGTATCCTAGGAGATCTTTCGGGATAATTCCCCTCTCCTGCCTCGTCCTGCTCTTGCTTCGCTTTATCCCGGATAGTTCGCGAACCGGGGTCCACGGAGAGAACTCTCCGTTCGTTCTCCTGTCTTCTCGAAATACTCCCAAAGGCACACAACTGACCTTTTACTTGCTCGTTTCCCCGCTTTTCCCGGCGACTTTTCCAGCGCAGAGCAGCGAATGAGTTCGACTGGCACTGGAAGCCGGCCTGGCGCACAATGTTACAAAACCGTCAGTGAACAAAACACCACGGAGCGCACCGCGAAGTCGAATCGGGGGGAGTCTTCTGTAACTGATTTTTTGATTCATCATCAAAGAACGCACCGGAGAAACCGCTTGTTCGCAGAAAAGCTGAATTTTCAGCTAACAAATGAAGAATAATAATCCGAACTTCGGAACGGTCGCGGATGAGGGTTGAAATAGAAGAAAGAGTTCGTTCCGCCCGTGACATCGTAGAATGCACTGAACTCAATCTGAAATGCAGGTCAGAAAATGAGTGATGCAGTAAGCTCTCGCGAAGGACTGCAGCGGTGAAGTCTCGACACTGCAGATTCTCTGAGAGTAAGCGTGTTACACAACATGTTGTTCATCGATGAAACCGCTCACAACGGGGCACTTTCCTAAACGCATTAGCTGGGGAAAAGGAAGTGTCCCTTCAAAATTAGAGTTCCATCAGCAAGCCTCCACGACTCACGGAGAGATTGGAACTCGAAGATCGAGAAGCAAGAGAGACACGCTGAGCACCAGAGACAGGATGAGGGAAACGACGATTGGTCGCGAGTGAGGAACCAAGACGATATCTTTAAAAGCAAAAGATTAGCAGTCGGCAATTAGTGATCCAGTGAGCAGCAGAGGCAGTCGAAGCAGCAGCAACTCGAACAGCTTAGAAACTTTTAAGGGAGAACTTCCGGTGTGGGCGAGTCACTTCCGTCGAAGCAGAGATCCCTGGTGGGGTGGTTGTGGTCGACCCCTTGCGCTCGTCCCACCAGCGCTCCACGAGCCACTCCGCCCCTCGATTCCCTTTACAATGCTCGAAGCCTCGAGCTCTGGTCTTGTATGTGGCTCGTGCTCAGGATTCGATCGACCCAATGGGCTCATCATCACCGTGAAGTCTCGGTTGCAAAGAGCTGGTGTTCCTCGTGAGTATTCAGAAACAGAAATCCAGAAATCAACTCTTTACCAGCGGGAATCGCATTCCGATGGTCATTCAGTCTCCTACTCCGACTTGCACCTCACGAGCAGCCGCGGAAGACATCCCGATCGCTGTTTTGTGGCCTGACAGACTTCAACCTATTCAGGCCAGGAGGATTTCACCTGATACTAGGGCACCGCTCAAAATCGCGAGCGATCCCATCCTCTTATGAGTAGCGTTCCAAATTGCGGCAACAATTAGAGAGTTTCACTGATCGGAATTTTCGTTGGCAAAGTTCGACCAGATAATGGCTCCCTGAGTCGATCCCCTGTCTCTTTGGATTCGCTGCTTGAAAATCTCAAAATCAACTCAGCTCGCGCCTGGTGAATCCTATGGTTCCAGGTTGACGGCATTCAGCGTAGCATCTCAGACACCAACATTCATTATATGTAACCGACGGCTGAAATTGTTTCAAAACACTCTTTATCGAGTCGAGCATCCGACTCGCATGTTGGTCACCGTCTGGATCTCGATAAATCCAGGCTGCCTTCGTCTGGTTCTCTGAAGGTTTATCCTTATGGAAAGACGGTGTTTCGGGGAGTTCTCGAAATTATATTGCGGAGATCGAAGTCGAGGATCAAGTGATGACGCAATGCATCCAGCCTCGGCTACAGCGCCGAAGCTGTGTCCTCACGTAACATTGCTACACTCAGAATCACAATTCTTGAATGATGAACTGAACAAGGTTGGTCATCTCACAGCAGCTCTCACCGAGAGGAATGGAAAACTGAAAACGAGAAATAAGGACGAAAAAAATTGCCCAGATCTGTCAGCACCCCTGGTCCGAGCTTGACGACTGGTCCGACTCGGTGGTACTCATCTTCGTGCTGACCTTACTTTGATGATGAGCATGAATCCTCAGAACGATCCAGAGCTCTCCCGCGTTGAGAAACCTACTAACGGAGCAGAGCGCACTTGGTTCATAGCGAAGTTCCATCCTTTGAAACGGCTTCTACGGCTAAGTAAGCCAGTCAACCGATCTTCTGTTCTGCACCATGAACAGATCTGTGCTGAACCTTCTCCGAAGTCAGGTGCATATCGGGTCCGTATTGGGGCCATCCCTGATTCCCACGCTCACGATTTGTCCCACCTAATTTTCGGAACCGTCAGGCCTCTTTCGCAGAGACGGAAGACCTATTGATTGATTCGATACCTCTGCGATCCATTCGAACGTTATTTTGGAGAGTGACCCTCTCAATTCTTCATGTATGCGAGTGTGGATCGAGAGCAGCTCTGAGAGGCTGTGGTCGAAGCCTGATATCCGAGAAATAGTTCCGCAGCAAAAACGATACACTGGACCGCATCGTCGCGGAGTCTAATTAGCTGTCGCAGAGCCCGCCGACCGATGACGTGCAATTGATTTTTCGGAATCGGATCGCATGTCGGAAAACATCGTTCTGGATCCTCGACCAATTACATAACCCTTCCGTATAGCGCCTGACATCCAAAGATCGAAGGCTTGGAAATAGCAGCAAATCAAAATATTATCACTTCTCGTTACAACATCGATTACTGGAATAGATCATCACCGAGCCCTTGCCGTTTTTCTGTTTCAACGGAGTCTTCTTCCGACGAGCGTTCATCCAATCCCATATGATATCGGTGAAGTTGCAGAGGTTTCCCGCTCCGGTTATCGGTCTTAGCCGAGCATTGCCATGTTTTTTGTTCTGATTTCGACGGAAAAGAACAATCTTCTTGCTGCTGTGTGGCTCTCTGAGCACAAAAACTCCTCTCGCACAAGCTCGGAAGCTGGGCCTGCGCTCCTGTCACTCAGAAAGGCTCCGTTTTTCCCTCCCTTAATAATTTACCAGCCTCTCAGCGGTGTTGAGCGCCCGAACTTTTCAAGCTGCACTCCTAGGCAGAGCTGGACAGGTTTCCACGATGACCACAAAGCTTAGGAGACTCTCGCAGACGCTTCGATGATACTTTCTTAGATAGAGAAACCTTGAAGGGGTTTGATCTTCATAGGATGGTCTGTCGGGTCATCGTGCCCTTGTCGCGACAGAGATGAAGGTCCGCCAAATGTTTTTTACATAATTTCCCCACTCCCTTCATGGTGAGGACTAATGTTTCTGATCGCAAGTCAGGCCGAGCTCCATGCTGACATCTATTGCTCATAAACATCTATTGCTCGAAACCACCTCTAATATTTTCATCCCGCCGCGCGGATGATATCCCGTACCGGAGAAGAGAGCGAGGCGATGGAAACGAGGCGGAGGGATCATTTAGCCGCAAACAATGGAGCAAGCATTTAAAAAGGAGCTATGGCGAGCTGCCTTGAAACATTTCCTTCAGTCTGTTGATGTTGCTTTCGTTGAAGGTGGGTTTGGCGTGTCCCTTACCATCCCTCCCTTGCTTTTCTTTCCGGCTTTCGAGTTCGGCTCCCACCACCATTTGCCGAAGCGAACGTAGTGTAAAAGAACGCTGAAAGGGCGGACGGGGACGCGGTTAGGAGTCCAACATTGCTTATCTCTTGTTGTTTGTCATTATCAGATAAGAAAGTCTCATTAAGAAGTAAAAGAAAGGAAGCAAAGTTGTTCCTTTCTCTTTCTTGGTTGCTTGCGGTGGCGGTGGACAGCGCTATCGCAAGCGGGTTACAATTAATGACTCAGGGAAGAAGAAAAACGGAGTGAGGGGAGGAACTGAGCACAAGAGGAGGGGGTTGTTTATGTTTTTGTTTTTGTGTGTAAATGCCGCCGCCGAGATCCTCGTGCTGTTTATAAACGACCTCATGCTACACCCCTTCGAAGATAAAAAGGCAACGAATGAGTCGGTGACGACGCGACGGCGGCGACGACGACGACAACGAACGAAGAGGAAACACAAAAATCCGATAAGACACTACTATGCATTGTAAAGAAACGCGGTTATCGTCGGAGGGACGTTTTTTCCCCACTGGTGTCATAACAAACCGTTCGAGTGTGATGAGGCCGGCAGCCTCGCAGGATGCGCGTCAGGTTCATTGAATGAGGAAGAAGAGCCACTTTGTGGTCATCGTCTGGGGCTGTTGGTTGCTTCCGTCCACGAATCCCTCGAACTTCTGAAACAATCGTTTCCAGCTTCCAGCGATTTTCAGCTGGATCTTCTTGGAGGTTGAACATGTTGAATCATGTCCCGAGCTTCGATAGCGAGGAGCAGAGGTGCTCGACGGACCTCCTCGGAGCAGAAACGAAGATATCCACCAAGAACGAACGACGAGCTGGTTCCGGAGAAAAATGAGCAACACGGTGTTGCTCCATGAATACTCGGTGATCTCAACGTAACGCTCGGGGTATCCAGTCGTGTTCCAAGCACCCAAAGGTACAAAAGACCCTCGACTCAGTGCTCAAGGCAACTCTTGACAAAAAAAAATGCTAATCGTACCTTCCGCGCATCGTAGTCGTCGTCCTCGTCTCAGCATACATTCGCTCAAACGACGACAAGGCATGAATGCAGTGGAAACAGCAGACCGACACAGAACTCAACTCAAAGGAATGAATATTCAACGGCAAGGGCAGCCCACCCTCTTCCCTGAGAGCTGGGTCGAAGCTTGCCGGCACCGACTCGCACGAATCGTTGGACGAAATTTTTGTTTCACAAACTGCAACCTGTGCTCTTGATGGCAGTGGCAACCGATGACAGGACGGAACGAGATAGGGGCGCCGAGCGAGCAACACTTGCTCCAGCAACGAAGGCGATGCCGCGCTAACTCCTGTTGGCAGAGACGGTGCCGTACTATTGAAAGGCAATGCCAAGCCTCAGGAGCTGTCACGCCCACACACGACATCGTGCCAAGACAATGAGCGCCGAGGCATTCTATTCCCCCTTGCGAGCGCCTTAATCTCCCCGAGAGTTCTTCATTGTTCGCCCCAAACCTCTTAATTTTTTGGAGCTTTGCCATCGTTCGGGGAACCCGGACGCTTTCCGTCCTCATCTAGGAGTTGCCTGGAAATTTTTTCCCGGAACGAATTTGTTGACGTTTCGATTCCAAGATAATTCCGACAGATGGATTGGTGAAAATTGAGGGAAATTCGATGTCATCAGAGGTTGACGCGACTTCAAAAACTATGCAACTGTCGATCGCGATGATTTTCCACAATTAGTGCGGAATGCGGCAGGTACGGGTTCTCCAGAACGAAGCGCGGAGTCTCTTGGCCTGTATATCAAGTGTTATTTTTGTTCTTAACTCTCTACTTTCGGGACCCTAGAGGATCCAGAGGTTAATTCGATGCGCATACGAAGTTAAGGTTAAAATACGGGGCGGATTGTTGGGGTGGTTGAAAAGAAAAGCTGCGACGGGACGGGACGCCTAGCTAGCTGGTGGGATGCAATCAAATAGTTTTGTTGTTGTTTTTATGAATGAAAAGCCGCGCTGCGAACGGAGCTGGAGGCTCTCGGGGAATTAACACTTTCTGCTCCGTTGCGTCCTTGCACACGAGAAAGAAGAGCCATTCTTCTCCTTCTTCATCGCGAGCCTCTTCCATTCTTGTCTTCCTCCGCGTGGCGACGACGACGACGATCAACGACGAAGAATGGCTCCCAAGGTGTTTGCGAGCGGTGATGTAAGAACAAACTTGGCATGGCTCGCGAGACGTACTATGCGAACAACCCAAGAGCTCATCAACGCCTCGCTTGAGAACTCCTGGAGTTTGCCTAGGACTTCGACCCAAGCGGGATTCGCGCGAAAACTGAATCCTCGGAGAAATAACCAATCGAGGTAGAGAATCTTCCTCGGGCCCTTTTGCAAAGACAGCTTTGGCGCCAGAGTCTTTTGGAGAAAGCGAAACCGGCGCAGTTTTCCACAGTTTCAAAGAATACTGACAGATGACCACGACCACATCGTCATCTGTCGATCAGACCCAGAATGCTTTCATCAGGGAATGAAGTTATGACGTTGTTCGTTTTGAAGGTGATGTTGGCAATTTGTATCAAACGAGTTAATCATTTCCTGCGGGATCTTGATGACTCGACGCCATTCTTCTTCCCTGAGCTCCCTTCCTGTTTTTCTTTCTGTCATTGTCTGTCAACGCTTCTCGTCTACCTTCTCTCTCTCTCTCTCTCACTCCAGGATCGCGTTCAATGGTTCTGCGTTCAGAAAACGTTCCCTGATTCGAGCCCGCTAAGCAACTTAGCGAACAAGCGAACCGGAAGCAACTGCAATTCGTCTAGCATGTCACGTCCTCATGCAGGTGGCCCGTGTCGACGAAGCGAAGAAAATGTTTGCGCCAACGGGTGTAGGAGTGAGCCCGAAGGCAGGCGGTGATTTATCAAGTGAACTCTTTTGAGGGAAGGCATTTTCCTTACGGTGATCATCAAACAAATGTTTTTTAAACCACATTTCCTCTTCGTGATGGCTTTCGGGAAGTGTTGTGTTATCTTTTCTCCCTCCGACTGCAGCCTCCGCGTGTCGGGGTGCCCGTCCCCAGCAACCAGACAGCGGGTGTTTCCCCATGGCCATCCCGCCTGGTCGCCGCAAAAACTGTCTTCTCAAATGTGGAGCCATTTGTAGAGTTATTAGCGGCTAAGCGAGGGCGGCGCTGGTGGTGGTGGTGGTGGTGTCGTCGTCATCCTCGTTTTCGTTGTTCACTTCCTCACTTCCAGAACCTCGAGCCCCCTCCAAACTCCCTGGTTTCCTGCTAAGCGTCCCCGGTCCCCTGTCGCGTTTCCCCGTCTCCCACAATCTCCCTCGACCGCCTCCAGGAGCGGGATGGGGAGCAAGCGGGGCACACGACAAAATTAACCGGGGCGGAATACGGGGGCGTGCAGCCCCGAAAAAGCTCGACGAAGTAAAGGTTGATCAAACTGTCGTCACCGCAGCAGATGTTGAGTGAGGTTGTGGTCAAGATCTGCAACACGGACTGGAGCTGATCCGCGAGCCGCCATTCGGGGCCCAAGGGAGCCCTCAGCTCCCTTTGTCGAAGAGTTCCTCTTGGATGATCTCTCGCGGTCTTTTCGAACGTGCACCACCGGATTCTCGTTTCGATCGAGTTCAATATGAGACATTCATCAGTGGGACGACACCGCCATCTCGATTTGCCAGATTGCCTGCTCCTGATCACGATCATTTGCGACTGCCGGTGCATTTGTTACCCTCGTCGTTTGATACCACCCCTAGAACCCTTTCAAATCCGACTCATCTACGGAGGGTAGTAGTCAAAGTGCAAATGCTTCGCCTTCGAACAACAATCTGCGGAGGTGTGATCACGCTAGGAGGCAGCTCTGCTCGGCATCGTTCGCTGTCGTTGAGAAAAGCAGGGCGTTCGTAAGCGTTAATTTCTTTCCGACCCCGCTGAACTCGAACGGTCTCTGCTCCGATACCTCGGATGCTTTCCTCCGCTTTTGCTCGCTCCCCGCCACCTTTTCTCGAGCTTGTTCCTGCTGCTCAGACGATTGAACTCTTCGGTTTTGAACCCTTTGAGGAACAACAACAACTACCACCACGACGACGACAATGTTTGTTTGCGGGCGAGCGGGCGGGCGGGCAGGCGAACGAGCGGCGGGAGACTGGGGTTCGCGAGTCCGGGTCGGGGTTGGCTGTGAAGGTGGCGGTGGTGACGGCGGCGATGGCGGGTTTCTCTTGTCAAACTCACTTACTCGGCAACACGCACGAACCCACGAATCAGGCGCAAGCGAGAAGGCCCGCAAGACGCAAATCGTAGGCCGGAAGCGGCTTCGTGGTTTAGTTAGCAGATCAGTTGCCGTAGATAGCTTTAAAGGAAATGGCAGCTCCGTTGCATGAACAGTTTCCCTTATCAACTAAATGCGACCGCCAAGATTGGCAACCGCGCGCCGGTCGGCCTGGTACACTACATACGCCCACACATACTCCGTCGGCAAATTCGATGCTGATCGCCTCTGACTTCGGGCCAACCTAGCGGTCGGACCCGAAGTCCGAGCACAGGTCAGGACAAGAATAAAGCCCAAGTTGAGAAATCGGCAAATAATTGAACATCATGGTGTTCCTGATTTCGAGATGGACTCGGAAACGGCCAATTCAACTTCCATCTCGCATTTCCGATGGAGGTTTCGTGAAGGGGACTCTTGTGAAAACTCCGGCCTTCCGTCCAGAGGGAATTTCCTTCGCCAGCGGACATGTCCTCGACGCGCCCCTTCACTGGAACCCCTCCCTGATTGGGGAGGCGTCGAGCTGGACACTTCATGCATAGTTGGTGTTAAAAGTCATGTGTCTGCCCGTCAGTCCGTCTGTATCTGGTTCTCGGTTTTCCTTATGCCACCACTGGGCAGCGGCGGGCGTTGCTTATCTGAGTGAAGGCACCGCCAAACCAATCTTGGCAAGTTGCAGACTTTATACGCGTTATTAAGTTGGAGCAGTCGGCCAGGAAAAGTTTCGCATTTCAGGAGTGCGCAGGACGCTGGTCAGCGTCCTGAGGAGCCCTGATAAGAAATGCTGTTCGTACAGAGCTTTGCTGCTCGTTCTGAGTCCAGGTTCGTGTCGTGGAAGCGGAACTCCACGCAGCCCGAGCTGGGTCGGTGGACAGCTGTGATCAACATCCGCGAAAGTCGTTCCAGAGTGGAAATCCGAAGGTACATATAGTCGGTGGCACGGACAGCCAGCTGCGAAGAACCGAGATCTCGCGATATTAGGAGGAGAATACACAGCAATATTTCACAAAATTATTTGCCACGTAGGGACACTCACGCTCACTCACTTTTCGTTGCGCTCCCAGAGTCATATGTTACACCCGAGAAAATGTCCAAAAGGACTCCCGATAAGGAATAATCCTTTCGTCTTCGCTAAACGAACGTCCCTGGTCTGAACTCCATGGATACTATGAGTTTCTCACGCGGGTCGTGGACAGAGGTGGCGAGCATATCAGGACAGCGACGTACACACGGCTTCTTTTTTCTTTGGAAATTTTCGCGCTCGCCTCCCTGTCCGCGGTCCACCGAAAATGACGTGAGCTCGATCAGTGGTTCGAGATTTTTGAACGCATAGGAATCGGAGCTTGACTTTTTGCTCAAAATGAAAAACAGGAATGGGTACAAAGGCTGAAGCTGAGCTTGTGAGATCAGAGTCGATCCTTCGCCAAAATTCACCCCGACTCGAAGTTTGACTCTTTTTAGGGAGATTTCAGTTTGCTGTGGAGAAACGTTCGATATTCCATTTCCACGACGGATTTTGTCTCGTTTTCTTCTCCCTCAAGATTTTCTCTTTAAGCTCTTGTGCAAGATTAAAGCCACGTTCGTTCAAGTCGTCGCAAAAGAATTCAAGAGAGGATTTGAGAGAATATTCCAATCGGACGAATAACAAAGTCGAATGCGTCAACCATTTGAGGGAGGATCATTCGGATCTCCACCCCATGATTGATCTCAGAATCCCCAAGCTTTTCCTTTCAAGAGCTCGAGAGTGATGAGCGTCCACGAGCCGGATGGTATGACTCTTCGTACGGAATTTTAGTTTAGCCTGCAAGCTCGTGGTCAGCATTCGGCCGAGGCGTGTTTGGACTCTGCGCGAAATGCTTTCGGCTTCAGGAGCAGGAGTGGAGCGTGGGCTGAAAGCCGGAGGAAGACGACGAATGGGAACAGAGTGGGGGAAAGCCGATGACGATGAAGAAGAACGGGGAGTCGAAGAGTTCGGCCGCACTAATCACCGCGAGCTAGCTCTGAGGTACGTGGTTGCTGGCTGCCTCCACAGCAGAAGCAGCAGCTATTCTATGGGGCTTCTTTTCTCCTTGAAATCTCTCTCCATTGAAGCCGCCCGAGGCAAACCTATTTCGGCCTGCGCGTCCTAACCTCTTCGTTCGGCCGTGCTTATACCAACCCAAGCATTGCTGCGACAGGAACAGCACACAACTACTTCTACTACCACTGCAAAGCCTTAAAAGGGGTCAAGGGGACGGGCGACAAGTGAGGGCACTCTTGCATTTGCCATAGCCGAGCCTTGCACCCCCTCTACCCCGTCCCCGCGCCCCGGTCCCCTTTCAAGCCCATCCAAAGCATGTAGTGAAGACAATCTCGACATTCATAGATCGGGCGTTCAGCAACCACGCCCAGGCACTGCCGGGCTGTCAAGGTAGTGGGACGTAAGATGAAAACTGCGGTCATGGAGAATGCAGGGGTTATATAATCGCTACTTCAAGTCCAAGGCGTTATCAGCATGTTTGCTTATGTGAATGACCTCTGGAAACTTTCGATCTTCGAACGGAGTCTTTGTTTCCGATCATCACGTAGTGGTATCCACCAGTAAATCCAACAGTTCTGAGGTTCTCGTGTAATCCGTGACGACGGGGTCGAGCTAGGTTGGATCCACAAAGCGAAAGCCAATTCTTAATCGTTCGTCGAGTCGGCACTACCTTGAGAGGTTATACGGTTATAGTTATGTCAGGTTATGTCTTGTTAGGCTTCATTGGGGTGGGTGCTAAGAGGGTCGGAAACAGGAGGAAGCGGAACGTCTATGGGAAGCGGGAGGAAATAGGAAGCAGAGTGGAAAAGGCTTTAAATAAAATTTGCTATTGACAGCGGCGGCCTCGGTGGCTGACTGGCGGGCGAGCGGGCGGAAGAACTTCCCATGTCATCCCACCTTTTGCCCTCAACCCTATTCACCCGTCTTCGCTCAAACAGCTCGAGCCGGATGGCTGACTGGCTGGCTAACCGCCTTCATCCGCGAGCTGCTAGCTAGCAAGCGAGGGAGAAGACTTGACAGTCGACATGACAGCCAAACCACTTATGCCCTTAAATATGCATTTTCGTTAGACAGGGAATTCTCGCGCGAGAGACGCTTTCGGGCAATTTGAAACATTTTGAACAAATCGCGTAAAAGATGTTCCCATCTTCACCAGCCACGCCGCCTTTCCGAAGGGAGGGAGGATTTTCGATGTCAGATGTTTGAGAAGCTCGTGCACCGTCTCCTTTTCCTCAAACTCCGACCGCAGGACGGCTCGACATATTTTATTGAGTTTATATGCGAAATCAGTGATTTTCTTAATTACGGGTCACCAAGTGGTATCAGGTCTAGATGTAACTCGGGATGATGAGAAGTTCTCGTTTATAGTGATCCCAGAGTCACGTTAAAGAATGGTGTGGATCACGTTTCAGATCAATCCCTACAGATAGTGTAGACCGCGACCCCCGCCGGGAGGGGGAGCTATTCGGTCTCGTTTGGAGACACTTTGAATCAAAAGCCGACCAAGTCGTCTTCCTCTGCCCGAATCTCGGCTTGTTTACCTCGGACTTGAACTGGTTTGCCGCCGTGCGCCTTGAAATGAGCGCTGGGGTCGAGTCCAACCCTTTCATGGCAAGTATTAATCTCCGGAAGACCGACTTCCTCTCCCAGGGTTCGTCCTGCCTCGTCAAGAGCAAATACCAATCAAACTATCCGCACCGTGGTAACCATTGCCCCATTCTCTAAGACTCGGGTTTTGATCATTCTGCAATCCTCGAGGCATCGCACTACACGTGCTCATGCGTTGAGGAAAATGAACGAGTTGCTATGAAGTCTCATCAAACACTATCCAGATCTGGTCGAGGCTGTTGGTTGAGTCGTTTCCGATTAACGCCAGGAGGAAGGCGAGCGATCCGGGTCTCGTAGCATCTCAACGCTACGAACCAGCGGAGCAGCAACTATTTAGAGTGCAGGTAGGAAAGTTTTGTCCAATCCGGGCAGAACTCAGGTGAATCGGCTCTTCGAAAACGGTGGGGTTTGATCTCCCACTTGCTGTTGGTGCTGCTGTGGTGGCTGTCGGGTCTGCTACAGAGCACAAGCGGAGAGACAATTCATCATCGTGATTAATAGAGGACCCAATGAGAATTATTTCGCAGAGCTCATTGTAAGCTATCAGAACTTCCTCAGCGCCATCTACCCATTCGGCCCAAACGAACTTCCTCCATTGAGCGTTCATCTTCCTCTCTCTCCTTTGTGATGGATACAGAAGTTGACTGATCTACAGAATTCATCCTTGGGTTCTGTTCTGATTTGGAAGAGTCCGGGAAGGCTTCCGACGGCGATTCTCTTCTGAATCGCGATAGAAATCTGCGAACCGCTCAGCTTCTTCCACAGCAAGTTTTCTTCGACCGTACATCGGCTGCCTGACCGTGGGTAGTCTTGGGTTAAACTAATTTCGCCATTCAACTCAAAGTTCTTGGTTCCTTCACGCTGGGTTGTTTTAACTTTTAATCCAACCGTTCTTCTCTGCGATAGGAACAAACGTTCTGCACGCAGCGCCCACACATCGTGAACGAGTTGCTCGAGTCCATGGAGCGTGGCTCACGTTAAGCTACGGCGCATTGAACAAATTTTTGAAAAAAACTCGAAACCGTCGGCCGAGCTACGGGCGAGCTACAATTCGTGCAAGAACGGCGTTGGCTTCAAGATTAAGTTTCGAACTTGAATAGAGTTGAGATAAGTGAACATCTCTATGAGGCTGGAGAGAAGGAGGGAAAAAAGAAACTTTTGAACAATTCTCCGCCGTGTGTGAGTGTGCCCATGTAAGTGAGTAGACTCACAGAGCTGCTGCTAGTGGTGGTGGTAGGGTGATCCGTCTAGATCGCAATTACTCCTTGCTTATCTTCGGACTCGTGCTCCGTAAGCAATGAAAGAGAGATATAGGAAGAGTTCGAGTGAGATTTTCTCGTTGCATAGAAGAAAAAGACGATGCCGTTCCCAAGGAGAACTTTTGATTCGTTCCGGCACTGAGTTCAAGGCATTTCGAAAACTCGAAGCGTGAGTTTCTTTGGATCGAGATTCGCGCATCCCAAGCTACCTATGATGACGTCCAGAAAATTCGGAATTTTTTGAATCCGATTTCTGAGCTCCGGTTGCCATCCTCTTGAGCTCCTGCTATGTTCCTATTTTGAGTTGGAGAGATTCAATGTTATCAATCGGAAAATCGATCCGGAAATACAGCGATAACGGCCCGGCTAACCGACGTCACATGACCTGAAAACTCGCGTCATTCCTCCTCCCCGAGCGGTTCAAAGACGTTTCGTAATTCTCCATCGATCTATAAATACTGGAGCAATATTGTACAATATGATCGACGTACGTAAAGTTCAACGTCATACAGAAGGTCATCTCTGAAATCCATGATCTGAAAATGTGCTGTATCTTTCCTGTTGATACGATCGACTCGATACTTCTCCATCTCTCGTCGGAGAACAGCGAAATGCGAGTTTCTGATCAGAGCCGATCTTGAATTAACCGGATCAATGGATAGCATGACTTGCTTCCCCGGCGGTCTCCTGAAAGACAATCGCTGATGAAGACCTAGCCCCCTCGATCGTTCTTCCTCTTGTTAAACCGCGGATATCGAAGGCTCGGAGATAGGAGAACGATGTTCGTTCCTCGTTCCTCCTGCCCATTGAACCCGAGCTCTGGCTCTCACCACCCACCTCCGGCCACCCCCGCTCGATCTGTCCGAGTCGTTCATCCTCGCACGCACACACGCTATCAGCATTTCGCTTTCCCCTTTCTCGTTCGGAAACACGAGCGATTCTCGCGCTCTCTGCGGAACACCGTTGTTGGTCAAAGGACGAGCGGGGTATTGCGATAGTTGCTGAATGTCAAGACAAACTTTTAGAACTGATTCGCGATAAGGGAAGGCCTTGATCTCGAGTCTCAGGGTCGTTGTTGCACTTTCTGCTCCTGTTTCGGCGTTTCATGGCAACGATCCACGCACAGAAGTTTCTTCTGAGTCAAAGGACTGCCGGTGGACCGATTGATGAAAGGTTGAAGGGAGCGACCGACAGATGGAAGGATGGAGGGATGGATAGATGCGTGGATCAGGGCGCGAGAAGCTGCTTCCTCTTGGGCTCTTTTGTTTAGTTGAGCCTGGGGCATGTTTCGGCAGCATGTTGAGATCGTTTGCCACAACCGCAAAGCGACGACGTCGGTTGTAAGCGCCTCGGGCCACCCATACCCTCACGCAGGAAAGCGGCCGGGCAGGCGGGCGGACACGCAGCCACGCTGGCGAGCAAACCAGCGTGCCTGGCAGAAGGACAAGCCCTAGTAGGACTCTCTTTCCTGGTGGCTGGCGTTCAAACAGGAGAACTTTTGGGCCTCTTTTCAATCATTAGAATGGCTTAGGACAACGGCTTTGGTAGGCAGCAGCAGCGTCGGCGGCGGCAGCCGCGGCACCAGGAGTAGCAGCATGGTTGTCTGATCCTGGCAGCCGTGCAGGAGTCGCCTCAGGAGGGCCGGTCGGCCGCACGAAGGACAACAGATTTGAAAAGTTTCAAAAGCCTCGTCAGCTACCGCGAGGAGGAGAAACGGGCGGACGATGACAGCAACAACAACAACAACAGCACCAACGACGACGGCGCGGCACCGACGGCAGGTCAGGACGAGAAGCGCGCGGGACGAAGACGAAGAGCGGGTTAGGACGTGGTTAGGACAACAAGCCAAGCTCACTCGGCCTGGCAAAGGCCTGACCGTTCGGACTGCTAACCACGGTCGCTCCGGACAAGGAATACTAATTGGACGGTGAGCTTTCGAAGCCTCGAGCAGCAAAGACTTCGGAAGGAGAAATGAGAGCGCAAACGAGGAATCGTCGCTCAAAGGCTGGTTGGTCGAGGAGCTGGCTTTCTGTGCTACAATTACCTCAGCAAACGAATGAACGTCTGCGAGACATTCGTGCATCAAGGCGCATCGACGAAGGAAAGGGGTGAAAAGGGGGGCTGCAGGGAAAAGACGGCTGGGGGTCGAGTTGGAGACAGACGAGCATCTTCCGGCTGTTTCGAACAAACCTCTCGGGCGGGAGAAAGCGAGATTGCAGTTGATTTGATTCAGAGGTTGCCGGTTTAAAAGCTGTTATTCGCGACCAAATGCACGGCGTCTAATCAAGTCGACAAACCATTTGAGTCTCTCATCCCCACTCACCGGTGCGACATTCCTGTAGCGGATCGCGGATTCGCCCGTGTGCCTCGGGTGACTCTCCTACGTCCTGCATGAGGGACTTCCAACAGACCGAACCCTGTCTCTCTCCCTGTCAGTCTTTGGCTGCACGATAGTGGCGTGGCCACTTCATCTCGTCGCTTACTCGCTCGACTTGCGTGCCTTCCACGCCGCGACCAGCAGCGAATTACAGTTGGGAATCCCATTTACGCGTCCATAAGGCGTTTCCTCGCACTTTTCCTCCCGCAGTCGACTCTGACGACTCGTTTCGCCGCTATTCAGAGAGTCTCTCGGCTCGCCGGCCCGCCTGCCCGTTTGCCACCAAGCCGGCCAGCCGGCCAGCGAGCCGGAGAGTCGTCATCGTGACCGTTCGTCAGGCGAGCCTCTGTCCTCTTCTGAGTGGCTCGGGTCCGCGTGCTCTCCACCTGCAGCTCACCTGCGCCGCGCGAACGAGTATCTTCAGACCGGACGAAAACTTGCTTACTGGTCTCCAGGGTATCGCTGCCTATGTTACATTCCGTAGCAATTCCTTATCTCGCGGTTATGAGCCGAGCCGGGCAGACGGACAGACCCGAAGACAGACAGATATATTAGCTGGACGCACTCGGACACGGGAACCCCCGCCCTAGAGCTTCCACACACGGCTGCCAGCTCCATTAAGAGTCCATTCCGCGGCGGTTGTTGCTTGTTCCCGTAGCGAATGCCATAACGGACCAAGACAGCTCCTTTGTTTTGGCTTATGAGACTTTTGACCCAAACCGAACAAATTAACTTTTGACGGGTATACGCCATGACCAAGGTATGCCTCTGTATCTCAGACCTTCATCGTCATCCTCCGGAGCAGCGTCATCGGCAAAAATAACAACAGAAGGATCTGTTTAGTCTCAGGAAGTTTCAAAGTGCGTTCCCAGCATGTAGGTACTCGGTTTGCTGCTTGTGGAGGGTTGTCTGGCCAGCATTGCTTGCTCCCTCCTCGTGTTTGCGAGGAAGCCGGAGAACACCCTTTACCGGCGCAGCGTTTCGGCAGGAACACCCTACCGGATCCCTTACATGAGCATCCCCACCAACGAACCGACCGACCAACCAACCAACCAACCAAGCGTTCGGGGTGCCCGTCAGCCAGAGGATAATAGAGGAATCGTCGTAATTAAAAGAACGCTGTTCGTTCATTTGAAATCGCTGCTGAAATGACTTTGGGGTGGTGCACCTCAGGGCGCGGCCGCCCGACCGCCCTGCGTCCCAACCAAAAGGACATCTTAGGTTTCGATTCATTGTTAGTTGGCCATTTGAGCCAAGAATTCTGCCAACTCTCTCCCTCTCTATATTCGCCTTTCGGGACTTGGCTTGAGGAATGCTTTCGGCTAGCGGGAATATTCGGCTGCTGCTGCTCCTGCTCCTGGTCGTCTCGGCGACGCGGTGGTCCAGCCCGCCGATGGAATTTGGTCATTCTTACAATTTTCCTCGCAATGTGCAGGCAAACCTGAATACCTTTTAGACCCCTTGGGTCACTGAGTCATTTGTGAGATGACCGTAGTCCTGCGTCGTCCTTTACGAACCGACCGATTTGCATGTATGAATATGTCAGGGCTTCCTCGCTGCGGCGTGATCTCACCAAGCCTCGGTAGATCTGTTCTTCGCAGATATTCCTCAGATCAGCATGGAACGGATCCCTTCCGGTCTCCCTTTTTGTCGAGTTGCCGCCATCTGATAAGTTTACAACCTCTGCCTCTAAAAGGGACCGCCGCGGAAAGCAGGAGGCTCAGGACAAGCAAGAAAGGGGACTAAGGAAGTAGTTACGAAACGAGGGGATGCAGCGAAACGGCAGAAAAGCATCTTCAATTTAGTGTAATTGATCTTCTTGTCTAATTTGAAAGAATGAGTTCCGCCTATTACACGCCCTCATTGCAAAACAGATCCCCTCCCCAACCGCTCGCTTCTCCCCTCGTACCCAAGTGTGCGAATAGCAACATCCAAAGACCGGGACTCTACGGAGCACGGTGGGCGAGTAGGCATCTTGCCATGTTGCCAGGAAACCCTTTCAAGCAAGGAAAAATGTTTCCTTGTGAATAGGACGCGCAGGTTGAGTTCCGCTATCGGGGTACACGGTCGCTCTCTGGATGGACGAGCGGAGTGGAGAAAAAAAAGAAAGCACGGCTTTGAATTTGACGACCTGACATTCCCTCTCTGGACATCGCTCCATTGTTCACCGCCAATAGTAAACGAGAAATTAGGAGAAAGAAATTCTTTTAATAATCCTCTCTTCTTTGTCGTTTCTCCGCCTACTGTTTCGCTCCACGTCTCCTCGCCATTAGGCCAAATTGTCGGGTGTGGAGGAGGCTTTAATGCCCCGAATGCCTCCCTGCCGACCCGCTGCACTCCTGCCGGTCGGCCAGCCGTCCCGTTGCTTGTCTACCTTCCTGGCAAGCCGACTGGCGATGGGATACGATCTCCATCAACTGTTCGGCGCGCCGTTTCGTTTCATCGAGGAGCCGCGAGCATTTCTCGAGACAATTCATCGGCTCCGGAACGAAAGTGATACGCTCCGCGCAGAACATTCGTCGAGAACAGGTTTGCTTGGAGCCAAAGGATTGTCTTGCTTTTAAATTCCTGTCGGGCAGAGAAAGAGTCCAGTTCCCGTTACTGCCCTCTACTCGTTTCTCTGTGCGCTCCTCTGCTTTCCGCCTCTCTTGCCCTACCTGCGACCCCTCCGCATGGCTTCTGAGCCTGCAGGCCGACTGGCCTCGCGAAAGACGGACCGACCAACCAACCTACACCGGGATAATGGCCACTGGAATAGTCCCATCGTTGTTAAGGTTTGATGTGAGCCTTTCAACACTGCTGCTTAGGAGCTTTCATGCACCACCACCACGACCATCATCACCGCCGCCGCTGCCAACGACGACCGCCACCACCACCACCACCACCCCCAACAGGAGCATCACCATTGCTGTTGTTAACACATCACCGGAAAGAGATCCCCAACAATGGGTGGAAACATTTGTCGGCTTTCCGGATTTTCGACGCATTTCAAGGAACGGCATCATTGACCAAGCATGCGGCTCAAAAGTCCAATCATGCTCCAGACTGGAGAGGATGTTCAATGGTTGGGATATGTAAGACGAGCCGTCCCCAGAATGCCGATGAGGTATCGTTCGTTAAGGCAGTGTTTTCAGACGAAGCAAAGTTCAAGTAATGCCAGCCCTCCCACGATCGGGCGAGTCTGGCAAACAGATCTCCTTGCCTTGAGCTCGTTGCTCGAGCTCTCGCTAACCAAAGTCATCCAGGGTGAGTTAGAAGAAAAGGCCTCAACACAACACAAGAGAACAGAGAAGGGTTTCAGGCGAGCGGCTGCAGCAGGAGTCTCATGAGGAGCTAACACAAACATTTTTTGCCTGGTTATCGGTTGCCGCTCCAAGAGCTGAGTAAGCCACATTGGGATAGGGGTGTGGCGGGGTCGGGAATCGGGATGGGGTTGGCAATTACCAAGATGAGAAGCAGAATACGATGGTTAGCTGCTGACTTTTTACTGAGAGCCAAGGTTCCCGCCGCCATGGATCTCGCGATAGTACGACGGGAAAGCACTCTTCACCAGCCTTAACTCGTTGCTAGAGCAGGCAATATCAGTTCCTAAGCTGGTGAATATGCATTGGCAGGCAGGCAAACTCGGATGAAGACGTCTCGTTTTACAAATTGAATTCCTCAGAATTCAATTCTCGAGAATCGCTCAACAACCACAACTCCTGAGGTAAGCGCTGAGGCTGAAATCAGCGACGTTACCGTGCCTCCATGGTTTCAAAGGTGAACTTGAAAGTCCTAACAGTCCTATCTTCCAAGACCCATGGAAATGATCGCGACCTAGCAGATCGGAACAACTTATACCTCGGAAGGGACAGTATTCTATCAGCCTTCCATGCTGGCCTCAGGGATCGAAACCAGTTGAGAGTTATTGAGGCTCTCACAACGAATCATCTGATCCTCAGATTTCAGGCTGACGGAAGAAGAAACGTCAGGTGAAAAAGGGTTACATTTAGCACATGGGTGGAGAATCTGAATCATTCCCATGGGAACTTCACCCGAAATATTCCATCCGCTTTCGGAAGTTTATCCATTCCCTCTGATGACCGCATTGGCTCTATCGATTTCTTGTTCTTGAACCCCAATCCAGTGGCCTGCGATCCCGCAATCATTGAGGGAAAGATTCTCGCGATTCGTCCCGAGAGCTGAAATCCTCCAACGGAGTTAAGATAGGCAGGATTCCCGCTGCAGCCTCATATTTCAAGAGCCACCAACATTGACAATCTCCTAGAGGCTGGAGTACTTCCAACTCTGACCATAACCCTTCTGCATTCAACTAGGGAGGCCAAAAGAACGTCCTTCGAACAGTCGCTGTAAATATTTAATACCTGCGGACCCGATTCGATAATGCTTGCGGTGGGAGCTGGGCCATGAGTCCCTAGGAATCAGAATTCGACATCCACCGGGAAGAGTTTATTGAAAAAAACACCGCGGGTGGGGAATCGATTCCAATTAAAGGAGATCGATTTGAAAATTGAGTTTTTCTTCGTCGTCGACGGGGTGCGACGGAACGAGTTGAGTGCCTCCAGGATTCTCTTGGTCGCGTCGTCCTCGTGGTGTCCTGTCATCCGGCACGACTAATCCTAAAAGCCTTCGTTAAGTCCAAGACACACACACACACACACCCTTGTACGCACAAACGTAGAAGAACGAAACGACGGTCTGTCGGACGGATGGACAGAGCCGCGGCAGACAAGCCTGTCGAGTTAAGTGCACCGCGACGGGCACTCGTGGCAGCGGAATAAAAACCCGCATAAACTTCTTAACTAAGTCCTTCTTGTCGAAGAACAGATTTATAATCCGTACAAGCTGCTCTGCGAGCTGCCTTGCTTGCTTGTCTTGTTTGCGTGTTAATACCCGGCGCCCCTGCCCACCTTCGTTGTCTCGATTCCCGTTGTCGTCGCGAACTCCAAAAACAACATCTTATAGTTTGCAGGGCATACGTTGTATCAACTCACGAGTCGCCGTACTCGCGCAGCTGGTGGAGCATCCAAGAACTTTGTTAGAGAGCAGCTTCCGATGCCAGAGGATTGTGCATTGAACCCGGGGTGCTATATTCACGCGATTTCTAGTCGGAGAACTTCCATATGGAAGGCCGGACGGTCCCGAAATGAGTTCCAAGACATTTGTGTCGATTGGCAAATCCAGTAAGACAAGCTGTCAGCACCGACTGGAAGCCCGCACCATACGCAAAGGGACATGGTGGTTGCAAAGGAGGGAGGCGTTTCTGACCGATCGTTTGGACCGCCAAGACAAGATGTGGTCAGGCCGAGATTGTAGGGGGAGCTAGGATGACCGCCCGAGCATAAACACCCTAATACTGCCCAACTGACCGAGCGAGAGTAACGGCAAGTGTAAGATGGCTCTATTATGCTACAGCTTCCTCCAACTACAGACCTCTCTCAATGAAACTTCTTTTTCCGGGAGGTTTGATCTCGGAACGAGGAAAGGATCAAGGAGTCGTGAATCTTGAAACTAACTCAGTAGACCTATCTGTACAACTGGAATTCCCATGAAGCGAGATATCATCAAAAGCTCCAGACTCCGACCCTGAGTTTCTTAATGAAAGAACCGAGGTTACAAGGTAAACCTTGTCACAAAACTGGCCTCGTGAACGAGGAATTTTCTCCTGCCGCGAACCAAAATGATGAAGCGGCACTTACATAAGACACGAGAGACTGACGTGCCTAGGAGCTCGACCGCTGTCGGGCCGTTATCGTTGATGATTCGAATCGAATAACGGAATCATCCAGGGTTCACAGGGATGCGACTTACCCACTGTACCTTTGTGACATTTTTTACCCCATCTTATTCAAATTCTCGCTCCTTGAGATGTCCTCTAAGGACCGCGGTTTAAACTCGGATACAGGACGAGATGGAAAGGCTGACATCCCACCAGTTGACATTTTTCCACGCGTCATCATCCAGTAATGACTTCAGCCTTTTTGGGAAGCGTGTCTCCGGGGGAAGTGTTGAGCTGGCACGCTTGAAGAGTGGCTCCTTGGGGAGAGGGCGTGAAGTTGGCCGATAGTAATGCCACTCCGAGTTGGTAACACTTACGTGAAGAATCATCTATACGAGCCGAGAAGCTTATATCCCCAGGGAAGAATACGGGGACCGGCACGGTGGGGGACACGCATGGTGACAGGGTCTGTTGTCTGGCTGAGGCCATCTCCCTCCACTGCCCTCTGAGTCCCTTCGCCGCGCCGACTCGCCGTAGCTCTTTTGAAGTCCCTCTTCGGCCGAAGCTCGACGACTCTTAACTAAACACTTGGTTGACTTCCTGACTGCAGCATCCGATATCAGTTAATCCGGAGCATGTTTGGCAGAGCATTCAAGCTTCATCGTGGCCGTCATGTCGAAACCTGCACGCTGCGTGGACTTCACGGCTCCTTTTCTTCGGAGCGTAAACACCAGCGATGCCGAAGACAATGGAGGAGCTAAGCCGTCCCGAAACCAGGAGCAGCACCGGCACCCTAGCGGCGTGGATGTCCTGGGCTTTTGAAGTCTTAGATGATCGAGTTTCCCTAACTAAGCAGAGGCTTTTGTCGACAACGATTCGAGGCTGTTCCCCATTGGAGCTTTGCTGGACAATCATAGACAATCAGATTGTGAAGAGGACGTCTAAGAGGAGCCGGATAGAGTCCTTCATTGAGAGCCTGTTGTCGAATGCCGTTCTAAAAAGATAATTATTGTTTCCGGATAGACAGCAATCGAATCTGATTCCTCAGCAACGCTTGATCCGATCACTGCGCCGCGGATAGTGGAATGCTTCCACTTATGGACTTCTTTCCAAACGATCATTTTCAAGTGACTCATGGGAGCGGACCATACATACAACGGCCGGCTCTTTACTCAAGGTCCTTTGGAACCCTATTACCCAATCGAAACATCGCCAAACGTTTCACTGTGAACTTGGTCGCAAGAAAATTGTAGCTGTGTTGGCGAGTGCTGCAAAAGAGTGCCAAACGCCTTCCACAGAGGAGCTTCCGAATTCAAACAACAAGAGTCAACGACGAAATAAGCAGATCTGATTCTGAGAACTTCTGGATGCGGCTGGGACTCGAGTGGTCTACTGCATAGAGAAACTTCGATCATCAGATCAGAGCTTGGAGGAGTTCACTGTTCACGGTTCGCGATTCACTGAATCAAGAAGTGACGGTGCACGGGAGAAACATAGTATGATTCTCAGAGCTCAAGTTCCCCGTGTCAATAGACAACCATTACCTGAAGAACACGAATCCTGTTGGGGTTCCAGATCAGCGCTGGAACTCCAGGACTCCGAGACGAATGACACAGATCAGGGTGACCGATGCGATTCACGGACCACGCGTTCGATCCTCCATGGAGCTATGTTAATCCACCGAGAAGTATGCGGGCTAGCAAAGATAGCAATCGGCTTATTTTCACACAATTCGTGTAATATGACTTTGATGTCAGGCGCGATCGAATATACAGGACAACAGTCTAAACACTGAGCAATCGTGTTCGGACCCCTTGCTCCCCAAATGCTCCGTCTTAATAATTCGTCTATGGACCCCGTTGTTTGCGCATTCTTTTTTGTGGTATCTATATTTGCAAGTCGGTCCAATCTCATGGCAAACTTCGTTCTTGCCATCCAGAGAATGAGATTCCGTGACTAGTGGATCTTGTTGAAGCACTCCGGTTCATCCCACTAGCCTCCGTCCATGGTAGTGCAACGTAAGAAATCGACCGACGTCTTCTAATGAACCTTCCGCGACTCACCATCAGATTTCGAAAACCGAGAACAGAACCAGGCAAATTCGATGACGCAGAAAAATGGCGAAGTGCGCGGAATGCGAGCTCTCGGAGTAAATCTCAGCGTGTCTCCCCTTGCCACAATCTTTCCCTTCGGAGACTAAACCCTGGATCTAACTCTTACCAGTCTTACCAACTAACTGACGCTTCTGCGAACCCATCCAGCAGTAATTACAGATGCACTCTGGCGTAACTAAATTTCATTTAGTCTCTCCTCTATCCGCCCGGCAGCGTTCGCATCTTGGGTGTCTCTTCGCCTCTGCTGCTAGTGGTGGCGGTGCAAGTCACCCACAAACGCTGCCGTTTCCCTCCACCATGCCCACCACCCACATATCCCTCTTCACATATACTCCCGCCGCTCGGGGAGGCCCGCTTCTCCTTTTCCGCCCCGGACTTGCTGAATTGAATGCCAACAAACTCACGCTCCACGGCCTCGCAGCAAGAACGAGTTCAGACCAGTGCCAATGACCTCGAATTTCGAATCAGAATAAACGCGGGCTCGCATTTCGGCACTGTGGCCGTTTCGGTCGACGCGCGCTGCGTACCGTGATGCCGAACGATCTTCAGTAGAACTCTCGATGTGGATAACGCGATCAAACTCATTTTTGTCACGTCGAGATTCACGCGCTCAGGAACCTGAGCGGGATCTCAGGGATGTCCAGAGCCTATCCCACCTTGAAGTCAGCCACGCGCGATACGATCCGCTCATTCGGATCGTGTTAAATGTACTAAGAAGAAAAACACATTCCGAGGGTTAACTATTAACGGTGCTAACGCGAAAAACCGTTTGTTGGGGATTGGAAGGGCACAGTCACAGAGGAGCTGGGGCGAAGAGGAGCCCGGTGATTTGGGGCTAGAGGAGGCGACGACGACGACGCTAGGAAGGATACTCGGGCCAACTCGAGCATGCGAGTTTGTAACTAATGTCTTTTGGGGTCACAACCAAAAAAAAAGTGGGAGAGGTAACCGTAGTTTCAACTTTCGTCAGAGTCGAGCCCGCGGAGAGAAACAGCGGAAAATTTGCCTCTAAGTGCCGCAATCACAATCAAACGGAGATGTCAGAAGCAATAACGGGACCCGCTGCCGACAGGTTCACCGTCATCAGAATCAGCGGAATTCAGTCTCTCGTCGTTCTCTTCTGCTGTTCGTCGCTCACCCTCTCACCCCGATTCCCTCTGGAAAGCGGGCGTAACGTAAGGAAGAAAAAAATTCCCTGCTCTGTCCCTAGCTATATCTCGGACTCGTTGTTGGGTGGCACATTTCCGTCGCTTGACAACAAGCTGACAAATCCCCACCCAAAATGAATGCTAGCGACGAATAAAAACTCTCTAATGGCCGTGGCTGAGTCGGCCGAATATCTGTTTCATCATTTGCCATCGTTTCAAAGGTGTGGACAAAGTTTCAGACTTTTTCCATTCTCGACGCCTTCTCCACTTCCAACGTTGGTAGATTAACAGGTGGTTCTGTCAGGCTAACTAGGAATGACCACTCTGCCTGTTTACGGTCTGTGAATTATTGAATCTTCTGGAATGTTCAGAACACGAATCACCATGTTCAACTTCGCTTTCAAGCCTGTGGAAACGTACAGGTTGAAGGTACATGAAATTATTCTCGTACAGAATTCTTGTACCTAGATCTGCTACGACGCTCGTGCTGGAATTTAAGAGAAGTCGATTCAACTTTTTACTCGAACTATTCTCGAAGGTGCTCGAGAGCCGACGTTTCATCAGTTTCTAGGAGTCAAGCGAGGACTAGCACTGGCCGCAAAAAAGTGAGATATTCAGAGACTCGAAAATGATTATCATCGTTCCACGCATTTCTTAGCGGGAGGTCAAGCTGGCTGCGAGATCCGTCGAGATCGGCCCGAGAGAGAACAGATCCGAAATGTGGCGGGGCCGTCGATGAAGATGATGTTGATAGTGAGGATATGATAATGATTCCCGTGATAATACCGATCGAATATTCTTACAGGCCGTTGTTATTTCCGTCGCTGTCGCTGCACGACTAAGACACAGACAAGATCCGTTCCAATTCTTTAAGCTTGTTTTTAGCCGCTTTCTCCTCCACAAGTCTCTGGCTGCATCATTCATCATCGCACACATACAAATAGATATTTGAATATCCATACATACATACATCCCGCCGAACATTCGAGACGCTACGCAGCGAGGTCGGATTCCTTAGATGCCGGTTGTTCACAAGAAAGGGATGCGTAAGCAGATATGCCGTGGCTGTTTTTGATGAGTTCTGTTTTGTGAACTGTGAGAGACCCGTGTCCATAAAATTGGGACACACGTTCGAAGCATGCTTCAGTGTAGACCTGACTGAGGTAAGTTTGCAGGGAAGTTCCCGACCTTTCGCTCAGAGATGAGCGTCTCCCAGAGCATCAAGAATAGCGACTTGCCCCGATACCGAGGCGAATCAAGACGTACACTAGAGTATTCGGGTTCTATGACCAAACGTGAACTCCCCCGGCCGTTTTATTCGATACCGGAGAAATCGAAATCTGCGAGAATGAGGCCCTCGACGATAACGCTGTCTCGAATCAGTTCCCACATCAGAGAACCACAGTTTGGAGACATATCCTTTTACCGCCGGCGTGTCGTGCCAGTTGAGGCGGAGGCCGGGTCTATTCGAAACGCTTGAGCAGTTCATCTCTGAGTTCTGAGGGGAGCTCCTTGGTCAATAATTCTAATTTCTTGTCCTATAGGGCGAGTGGATGAACGACGGAGAGCCAGCTAAAGATACTTTAAGAGTGTGTTTGTCCGACCGTCTGTCTTTCTCCGACCGAAAGTAAGAGCAGGGGTGAGAGTGGTATTTGAATCGTTCGATACGCCCACATCGCGCCTCGGTTTCGGACGCGGGGAGAATCTATGAAGTTGAGTTTTGATTAAATCGACTGGCACTTCCTTCTTACTCGCATTGCTTCAGTCCGAGTGCATCCGATCCTCCGTTCCGCTTTCTCTTGCTTCGGTCTTGGATTTCGACCGCAAATTCGAATCCGACGGACGACGCGCGCGCGGCTCAGGGAGGATGATAAGCAGTGACTTCGGTGAGTGCCGTGCATGGCAAACCGTCAGACAGCGATACGGAGGGTGTCAGCAATAAAATACTTTATGATATTTGCGTGTACTGAGAAGCAGAATGTGGAGTTGGTGGGCATTGAGAGGGCTGCTGAAGGACCACCTTTGGTGGGAACGCAGAAACACGGAGGAAGGGGGAAGGGGGAAGGGGGGCGCAGGAGGAGAGATGTGCGGGGGAGGGGTTCATTCGCGATATTATATTCGGGCCTTACAGTATGTGGTTTCGCAGATAGCACAGCTCGAACGTGACCCTACAAGATACGTCGTACTCAGCAACGCTGACTGGCGATGCTTCCGTCTGTCTCTCTGTTTTTGAGCTTGCTCGCTCAGTCGGCCGTCGAGTTTTGGGAGGAAATAGAAACCCATCCGCCAGCTGCATCAACACGTTCAGCCACGGTTACATAAATCGTCGGTAATTCTCCCAATAGTCGGAACTTCCAACATTTCTACATTGTTCTGATGTTACCGTACGTAAGTTGAGCGAAATTCGCCAGCTATGGTCAATAGTCCCGCGATATCTCTTGTCTAGCACATTATTCGGTCGTAGATACGCAAGGCCCACGAGATGGGACTAATTCAGATGAGTGCAAGGTCGAAATGAAAGACATGTTTCACGACGATTCCCGTCGCCACGAGCTTCCAATCGGCGGCTTATCCTGAGCGTAGCCCATACGGAGAGAGTTTATTCCGGCGGTCATGTCGCGTCTCGAATATGACCTTCCGCGTCGGACCTGGATCGCTCCAGCCAGCCAAGCTAACGACCGCCAAGCAGAACAGTCTCGGCACAGTTTACAACCTGTTGTATCAAAATAAAGCAAACCATCACGGCGTCTCTCAAAAACGCGCTTTGGATCTGCTCATTTCCTTCTCGAACGAAACACATACAAACAAAGACAATAATCGCATCAACTTGAAAGCTTGAACGGGACTCTGCTTGGATTGGTTTCGTCGAAATTGATTCCTCTAGATTTCAACGAGTGGGGCGATACAAATGTATCGAGCGTCCTTTTGTTTGGCCAAGAGAGCTCCAAGCAGCGACGACTTCCACTACACTTGGCCATGACTCGTTTGTATACACGAGCATAGACGAAGGGATCATAGCTGAGAAATCACATCGAATGCTACGAGAAAAACAGTAAACACTAGGAAAAGAGCCACGTTCTCCGACTGTGTTTCCGTTGTAAGTCGAGCGACCAAAGTTGAAACATTGATGAGTTATTCTGAATGCTTTTGTCTTCCTCCGAATTCGCTCTCCCTTGAGCCCTCTTTTTGCTGCCTAGAGATGACGTGGACGGTTTTCTTTTCGACACCCGCTAAGCCAGCCCCCAAGTCTTCAGTAGATCTTCCGCAGAAGTGAATGCCTCTAGAATTCGGAAGAGAAGATATCGAACATATCAGTCTGAAAAGGTTTATTCTGTTTTCTTCATCAATTTCTCCGGAGCCGAGACGTCAAACTGGAAATTCGCGGCATAGAATTTAGTATACGGAGATTCCTGTGGTGGCTTCCGAAGCTGAGCCTTCGGTTTCTTGACTAGAGCGGAGACCTCGCAGACGCTCTGTTTGTTGAACTGTTCCGTAGAGAAACGTAAGCGAATTACGAGACATGGTTACGTGAGTTGAAGAATGACGACGTAGCAGGTACGAAGAAACATTTCTGCTAACTGACTGACTGACTGAGTGTCTACTTGACCGAGTGTTGCTTCGCCGATCCGCTCGCCTCGACGCCTTTCAGGTGGACTTTTCGAGCGATTCTTTCGCTCTCGTGCTGGCTACAGTTGGCTCGTATGTTTGGCTCCTTGTAGAAATCCGATAACGTTTTCTCGGGTCAAACTCAGCCGTCATGCCGCCATCGCAGCCGCCTCCGCCGTTTCTACCGGAGCTCGACTGCCGACGTTCCGAAGCGGCAAAACTCAACGCTGTCAAAATATACAAACCATCCGATCCCATCTTCGTCTCTCTTCTTTTCTCGTCCAGTTCTTTCTGGAATATCGTTCGCTCGATGGATAGAGATGTTTGGAACAGATTATCCGTCGAGTGAAAACCGGATTCTTTCGTAGAAGATGATGTCAGTGGCTGTCACTGCTGGTAGTGACTGGCTCGGGAATCGATCCGAGGGAAGCAATCGGACACGTATCCGTCCAATCATCGAGCGGGGTTATCAGAGATACAGACCACGACAAGCACTTTCCTTGCCCCTTCGACGACCACACAATCGGCTTATGAAAAATTGTTCCCCGAGGACTTCGTTTTGGAAACAAATTCTCTCGACTAAGTAGTCTTGAACTAACCATGATAGCTACGTATGTGCACATAGGACTCGTTCACGTCTAGAATCGGCAGGCATTATGGAAACACTTTCGATTTCTGCGGAAAAAGGTGAAGCGGACTTGGACAGCGAGTGCATTGAATTTTTGCGAGTGCGATTGAAATTTTTCGATGCTTTTCCCCCCTTGTTTAGCATCAGTACCTGTGCAAACTGCGCCAAAGCCGCTCAGTCTTCTTTCTATGTCACTGGCCATATGGGAACGTTGGGCACCAACTTCAATATCTGCTCAACGACAGCGAAACTTGATATCATTGACAAAAAAACAAAGTAGGGAAGAGAGAGAGAGGATTATTGATTCGACAAAAAGAAGATGCCAAGAAGAAAAACGTCGTGTCTCGCCTATCGTATCCGAGCAACAGTGAGCTACCTGCCCACCTGCCCGATAGACGCTTCAGCGGCGATCAAGGGACGATGGAGGGTACTGGAGGGTGGGATCGGGAGTGGATGCAGCAAGTGAGAGTGGAAAGCATAGCTGAACTCAGGAGCTGGTCGTAGAGCAGGGAGACGAGAGGTGCGAACGAAATTAGACAATGGGAGGACAGGATTCGTAAGATCCGCATTTTCCTCCGTGAGGTTCCTGTGATCTCTTCCTTTTTGTCCTCATGATCCAACCTCCGCAGGAGGCATCCTCCTCCACCCAAGCAAACATCACCTACTCGTGCTCAGTTTGTTGGTTAGGTGGTCGGTCGGTCTGGGAGGCAAGATAAGCGAATTTTCAATCGCAAAAAAATCTGCTCCTCTTGCTTCCTTGCTCTCCCGTTCGCTTCTCTTCTCGTCCGCGTTCTCGTTGTCATCGTCGTAAAGTTTTGTTCAAAAGTCAGCTTGTGACGGCTTTCAAAAATGAAGCAAATTTTCCACCTGAGCGGAGCGACGAAATGCCCGACAAAGATTGTCAAGAAATATTTTCAACCACCGCACACTCAGTCTTCTTTCTCGCTCTCTCAACTTTCTCGTTCGCTGCGACGGCTCGAAAACAATTTCGAGCTGGCGATATTCAACAACAACGCCAACAAAAATCCACCATATCTTGGAAACCGAAACCTCAAAACAAGCTGCCGACAAAATCGTGGAACTTTTGAGACCAAGTTGGGTGACGCATCCTCGCCATGGGGAATTCGCAGGGAAAAATCCTAAAGGAAGCTTCGACGATCCATCCATTGCCACACGCGTTTTCGGCGAGCCGTCAACATCCGAAGAGTTCCCAAGTCTAAGTTATAGAAGTGGCCTTAGCAGAGGCATCTATCAGGCGCATGAATATGTATCAACTATTGATACAACAAGGACGGAAACCGACCGGTCGCAAATCAGCTGGCAGATCCGAAAGAGTTGCTACACACAATGCCGACGGGCTGCCGAGCCTGACCATCCAAGCGACGGACACGCCGGCAAGCAGGCGGACGACTGGCGTTCCGATTCAATATTCACAAGACTCGCCGAACTGATCAGGATCTCAACTCGAGCGAATTGACTCTCGCAAGCGATCACCATGGGCTGGAATTCCAGACCGAGCACTGACTACGTACAAGCTACGTCAGACTAGAGAACAGCTTGGATTACTGGAACTGTGTTGCGATTGACGGCGCGGCGCTTTTAAAATGGAAGGTTAGAAAGGAGTTCGCGAGCGAATGGACGCCCGACGGTTTTCATGATGCGATTTCCGACGATCGATCCGGAAACGAAGGTACCGATTGAATCCGTTGCTAACTCTGGATGAACTTTGGGCTCGACTTTCGAGAGTTAGCTGCATCCTCCCCAGGATGAGGGAAGTGAAACCGTTAGAACAGAGCAAAATGCTCCAATTTCAATCCATTGCCGTGGGCCAGCGATGGTTCACCGGTGTTTCTCCTCTGTTACCATAAACGAACCGAAATAATAGCAACTCGTCAGAATTCGAAATATAAATTCGAAGGATCTTCTTTCTCCGGTACAGAGTTCGGACCTCACTCTCATGCTCATCAGCGACATGTTTCGCAACAACGTCGAAACAGGTTAACGTCTTGAGGCTCCTCCTTGTCATAATGGTGGCGGCTGTGATGTTGGTGGTGGGTTTGTCTTGGTCGGGAAAAGTCTCCTCCTTTTCTCGAAAGAGCTCCGACGGTGCGCCAAATTATGCCAAGGCTCCTTGGTCAGGGTGGCTTGCTCCTTGTAAGGAGAACATTCGATCTCCGCGGCGGAAGCGAAGGCGGTGCCAAGGAGAAGAACGCTCCAAGGAGAAGTCTCAGCCAATGGCGAGCCAGCCTGCTCCTTGCTGCACATCCAGGGAACAGACGGAGGAGCAGGAGGAGGAGGGATCTTAAGGAGGGGCGGCAGCAGCGGTGGGGAAGGAAACCAAGGGCCACAAGTAAGGGGTAAGGATGCCCTCCTCCCGAAGGATAGCGGTACAGGAGCAGCACCAGCGACGATGGCGGCCGCGGCGGAAGCGGCGGCCGCGCCGGAAGCGGCGGCCGCGCCGGCAGCAGCAGCAGCAGATCACTCAGCAGGCGCAGGAAGCACTCCCACGGCACTCACAACACACTAGCTAAGGCATACACGAGCTACGTCAGCGAACCTTCTCTGAACACAGAAGAACGAACCCGGCGAACATCGGGATCGGCGGCGGTGGCAACGGCAGCCGCCGCTGCTACGGGAGTCCTTCCGCTCCTTTAGCCCCGTCCCAGGGTCCGCCGCCGCTGATGCCGCCACCACCGCCACACTAAAGACCCCTCGGCCGTAGCCCACCCTCATCAAGCGCCTGCACGTCCCTTCGCCTGCCTGCCTGCCTGCCTGCCGGCTTCCCTCCTTGGTCCCTATTCAGACCCTTCCTTAGACCCTTTCGGGCCCTGCTCGAACCCTTCCTTACTCCCTCCCGGCCCTAACGGGGCCCCTCACCCAACCCCCTCAACCGAACGGCCATGCTCGCTCCTCCCGGCCTCAGTTCGCCCGCTCTCCTTCTGTCTCGTTCTATGGGTCTCTGCCCCATGGGCCCTAGCGGTGTTCGCGGCTCAGCCAGCAGTCGGAAAAGGTTCATCCTCTTTCTACCGTCGAATAGACTCACTTGCTTCCTTCGCCAACGAACACATCAATCCCACCACCACCTGCAGCAGCAGCTGCTGCTGACTGCAGCAGCGCTTGGAAGGGTAGAAGCTGCGCAACACCTGATGAGGAAAAAGTCACGTCACTGTGCGTATTCGAACCTGCAGAATCATCGAACCTCAGATATATTTCCCTCTTCGAAACTCTTCCTCGATTCCGTCCTTTCCTCACTCAACGGTAAATTTCAGAACTCACAACTTCTCCGCAGGAGGCGCTTTGATAGACCATAATCTGATGTAAGAACATCCCCGAATTATCTGTGGATGGTCTTCACTGACCCCCCTCACAGGTTGCCAGCGTTTTCCCTCTGGGCATGGTCGACCGACTTCGTTGGTGGTTCTCTGTCTCCGTTTTCCGATACTTCTCATCGTTGGTTGGGCAGAGGGGGTGGTGGGCTCCTAATTCATCTTCGCGAGTGAATGAAAATGTGTTTGTTTGGGTCTATCCATTCATCCGTTTATTTATTATCCTCCTCACCGCTCTGTTCCTTGGCTTAATGGTCTCATTGAGCAATGTTGATAAACATGCTCTCCCTTCACCGAGGAGCCCGCAAGAAGCCACGAGGGTGGACGGGCGGGCGGGCGCCTTGGCCCGGCATTATGAGAATCAAGCCCCGGTATTTTTTTTCCTTGCCCCCGACAGTGCTTCCCCTGAAAGAGGAGAACGGGCATGAATTCATCGTGCAAATTAAAAGCTGCAGAAATCGATGCAGACGCTCGGCCGGAGGAGGAACACTGAGCGACTGAGATAAATGGAGAAAGTTGCCCGAGGTGGGAGCTGGCGCCTTGATCAGAAAGCCGAATCAGAAAGGAACACAAAAAAATGCTTCGATTCCGAATTTTTCTCTGCACTGATTGCAATAATTAATGGAAGGCTTCGCCTGCGACGAGATAACACGCTCGAGAATCTCTCAGCTCCACGAAGGTTCTTTCTCTCTGTCACTCGCTCTCTGCCGAGGGTCTGCTCTGTATCGGCTTGTCAACTTCACTTGAAGCGGGGGCCCGGCGGCAAAAGGGACGCACGGAAACGAGATTCACGTCGAACGCAACCCCGGCGTCTCTCGATATTGACCGGTTTGCCCTAGCTCAAGACCCAGTTTGCCCTGCTTCTCGCAATTCGGTGGGATTGGGATCGAAAGCAAACCCGTGGAAACCAACTGTCGTGGCATGTAGTCAATTTGAGCAGTTGTGTGTGAAACACGGCGTGGCCTCGATCGCTGACCACCAGCTCCTGCCTTGCGCAGGGTAGGACTTAAGGGCACCCAGAGGTCCTATTAGGGATGACCTATCCGTGTGCCCTACCGGCCGGCCAGCCACCAAGTCAACCAGGCAGCCAGCCAGTTAGGGCTACTGTTCGGGAGAAAAGCCGTCTTCTAATCCTTATGGAAATGACCCGTGCCTCCCCTTTTCCGTCCCAGAAGGAGGAAGGGGCGGGAGGGGGCGGGGAGAGAATGCGCGCACCTTTCAACAAACTCGGTGCTTATACTCGTATATTACACATTGTGTACACACACACACACGCACTCATTCAACCCTTTGTAGCTCAGCAGCCGGAATTCAGACACATTTTCATACGCGCGGACCAAAGCGCACTCTCAAGATTGTAAATCAAGCCCAAGGTGGAAGTGGGCATTGAGACTAACCAGTCGCCGTTCCAAGGATTTCGTCATCTCCGTTTATGGCGGTTGGGGGATTCTTCAGAGCTTCCTCGAACAAGGAATGGATTTCGACGGTCTGTTCGGTCCCAGGCCGTCATCCAGCCCGCTTGCCTGCCTGCCCGCCTTCGGACCGACCGACCGTCAGCCCGTGTTTATTTTTTGTCGATCTAAATGAAGATAAGGGAATGAACCTTTTTCGTTTTTTTTATTATTGTATATCGAGCGAGCCCGAAGCCTTAATGAAGTTGTCTTCCTTGGTGCCTGCAGCAGCAGCAGCGTCGACGACGACGACGACGACAGCAAGAGATTCCGATGTACCCCGCGCATCGAACATTCATCAGCGTCACGGGGCAATGCAGGCACGCGTTGAAAGCTTGACCGAGATTGAGAAGGTGACGAATTTGACCTGAAGGCGTCCCTTTGGCTAGTAGTCGTTTTGAAGTTCGTACAAGTTTTGAGCATTAGTGACCAGACGCCTCAGTAGATGAAGTAGAGCTTCCTCTCCCCCTTTCCCCAGTTTCTGCGGCGTTCCCTGGGCGCATATCCCCGTGCCCCGGCCTCTCGCGCTTGAAATTGCCTAAAAGGGTGTTAGCTATCCGTATGCAGGCCAGTCAGCCTGTTAGCTGAGAGTGAGCCATACATTAATTAAGGCATCTTAGACGACATCCCACGGGAAGACCGGTTGCGAGGGCCATCTGATGAAGATGTTATTCCGAGTTAGTGCGCTGGTCGAGATGCCTCTCGCACGCAGCGGAACCGTAGAGAGTCAAGCGCGGAGAAAAGTCTTTAGTTGCCCGGACGCCTAACAGGGGTCGATTGAGTTTTATCGATATTCCATTTAGAGAAGCCGATCTTTTCGGTCGTGCCAAACAGTTTTGTCCTCGAAGTCTTGGACAACAGCGCTTCGTGCACGACATAGCGTGGTAAAGGTCCCTCCATCTCTGACTTTTCGTATTCGCAACCTCACGCACACAGACGACATTTAGACGGGAGCAAATGCCATTGAAGTCGGGGA
Source organism: Neoseiulus californicus (assembly GCA_028455905.1). Taxonomy (NCBI): domain Eukaryota; kingdom Metazoa; phylum Arthropoda; class Arachnida; order Mesostigmata; family Phytoseiidae; genus Neoseiulus; species Neoseiulus californicus. The sequence continues at coordinate 3,967,016 of JAMQGS010000001.1, forward strand.
TACTCACACCTCAAGTTCTGATCGGTGATCTGATTGCGTCAGGCTTTGCTTGTGCTTACGATCGAGATACCGCGCGCAGGATTCGAAAAACGTTCAAGCTCCTCGATGAGACGGCGACCGCAGGCTGGTGCCCGTTCATTGTAAGGCTATTCATTGTTAACGAGCTGCTCGATCGACTGCCGGCTTCCTTTGACTTTCCGAAGCGAGCGAATCAATAATATCAGCAGTCGTTGTCTTATCGAGCATTCCAGCGTGGGAGGAGGACGAGGATGAAACGTGAGGATATGGATCCTCTTATCGGCGGTTTCCTTCGATCCGATTCATAGACAGTAGACAGCAATTACAAGCTGGAGCTCGCCTCAGCGGGGTGTCGGGGATAGACACGGAATTCGTGGAGACACAGAGACAAAAAACCACGATCGAAAATGCGGCAAGGGGAGGAGGTTGATACTTTTTCCGATTTTCGCTCAAAATCTTTGTCTTCGAATCAAGCGGCGGAGCAAGTCGGAGCGAGTGGCAGAGGACGGATCTGGGGGTGAGATCGATATGCAGATATGAGGGAGAGAGAGGGAGTTCTCCTTGGAGATTCGCTAAGGAGAAGAACAAAGCGACTGAAGCGGCAGGCGAAAGCCACTTGATTTCGTCTCTAAATGTGAAAATCGATTGAGCTTATCAAAGCCGCAGATCACAGGTCGTGTCATCATTAGTTCTCATCCCGAGAGCACTCTGAACTCCAGCTCCCGAGTTTTCCTCTGAATTGTCTGTCAGCACCTCATGATCCTCAGATACCGATCGTTCCTTTGGATCAAAAATTTCGAAGTTGACACAAAATCCAGATCATCTTGGACTGAGGAAAGTTGGCAATAGAGCCACTCGCAATGACATGCCCACAATGCTACTCCAAATCGGGTTCGCTTCGTTACAGGGGACGTAAAATATTAGAAATCTCGTTCCGGCGTTTTGTGTGTCTTTTGGAAATTAAATTGTCGGTGGTGGGATAAATTTCATGCTGCGCGATTTGTTGCAAATGATTTCTTCTACGGAGAGTTAGCAACATGTGCAGCAGCCTCACTGTTTTCATGTTTCCTTTTCTCGGTCGGGAACACACCACACGCTCCGAAAATGAATGCATCAGAATCATCACTCTGCGGTCGTATGACGCGTGTTTTATTCGGACCTTTATGCTGCACAAGGACTCGTGTCTGCGGTCTCCCATGAGTGTCTGACCTTATTCGAATATGGTCTGGACGGATTTCTGCCGTCCACAAAAAACAACGACGTCACACCGTCTGGGTTTTGGAGTTTGTAGTACAATCTCCAACAAGTGTTTCGTCGCTCGTTTCGTTGCAGCACGCTCACCTGCCTCGCCGAGAGATCGGTTGTCAGCCTGGCCATCGTCTGGTGGTCTGGTCCGCCCGCCCGCTCGTCGTGTCCAGGTCCTGCTATCTGTCGAAGATGTTCGACGAGACCGCATTGAAATTCCCTCGACCATAAAAATTTCAGAGGGTTTAAAGCCCAACACGACCCACTTTCTTGAACGAACGCGACGACACGGGTTCCAATCTCGTCTCGCTACCCCACCGTGTCCCATCCATTAAATGTGGTCCGTTCACTTTGTTTTATTCGTATTCTGCTGCTCGTAATCAATCGGTCAGGCGTTATATCCGCTTTATCTCTGTCGATCAATCCCTCGCACATGGAGCAGTGTTATCAGAAAACGAGTGGAGAAAGCGGATCTCATTTCAGATCAAGAGTCTATCTATTTGAGACACTGCCCACAGATGGCGCCACAAACCTCGTTTGCAACATCACAAGAAACCCGAGACCGGATGTGGACACCACCGAAGCAGCTTGCTGTAGCATTGAATTGTCGAGCTAATGTTCCGATTCACGATGAGTCAGGATGTTTCTTGACTATGAACCTCCATGACCGAAATTTTGCCAAATTTCCACCTGAAATATACTGCGGAGAAATTCATGTGCCAGAAACTCCGGATGCGGAAGAATCGAGCGACCTATGTCTTGCGCTTCCACATCTTGCAGTTCCAGAAGGATCGATCTAGATGACTGTTTCTGTTTTCCGTTCATGTCAGCGAGAAGGGCAATCTTTTGCACGGGACGTTCAATCCTGATCTGTTTCGGCGTTTTCTCGCCTCTCGGACCCCGCCTCCTAATGAGGAGCTTGGAACTGGAAGATGGAGCTACGCTGGGTCACGTTTAAAAAATTCAAGAAATAAACTCCCAAGTATCGTAGAACCCGGATTTCCTTCCACTGTTAGAAATCTCGATTGCAACATGACGAGAAACCCGACAGTCGACAACTTTCTCGCCGTTTTCTTCTACCCAAACTAACTCAGCTGACTATATTCTCCCAATTTTCTTGACAATTCCAAGTGGTGCGGTAACGTTGGCCGCAACTTCTCTGCATCCGTATTTCTACATCCGACTCCTTGTGAGTTTGGGTGTGGACTCAATGGCTACCAACAGAGAAAACCAGCGAGGAACGGAGAGGCAGACGGACAAAAAGCCGCTCTGTCACTCGGCGGGTCGCTCGGCCGGCCAAGATGATACCCGGAGCTCTTGATGAAGTGAGCCCGAGTCTCAGGACGACGATTGGAGAGTTAGTCAGTCGAGTCACTCAGGAGATGAAGATGCACAGGGCGTTCCCGACTGGCGTCTCGGCCACCAGGTCATAACTTAAAGGACATCCACGACGGACGACGAGAGATGCGCTCAGCCGTGAAGGAATAGCCTATCCCACTCTACACTGCCCTGGATGGCTGCCCACGAGCGGCTCGACGCTCTCGGCTCCCGGCAGCATCGGTATAAACAGCATATTGTTCGACAGCCGATGTTTTTGCTCTATTGTTAGTCATGGATGCCATCGGCCAGCTCGGCCTGTCATACGAGCTGCTCGCTCGCTCGCCCGCTCGCTCAACTAGCTAGCAGAGGTTACGTCGACATCGCCGACGACGACGACAACGGCGTTGCTCAGTTCGGTCGCGTCAACATAAGCGAAGAAGCTGACGTCACCAGCTGTAGTATCGAGTAACTTGGCTGTGGCACCTGTAGGTCAAAAGCGCAGAACTTGTCGGAGCGGTCTGGATGAGTGCGTGTGTGGCTCTGCTAAAAGGCCTGGCAGGACACCTAAGATGAGAGCAAACCGGCGAGCGAGCGAGCGACCGGGCGGGCGGCCGATGCCACCGTTGCGAGTCGAGCCGGCGGGGTCGGGCAGCCGTTCCGCTACCACCACCGCCGCCGCCATCACCACCACCACAACATAAGAGGCTAGGTGTGTCGAACTGAACACTACGCCATAAGTCGAATTCTGAGATAATGTTCGCTTGCGGGCTTTCGCGCTGCTGCTTCTGCCACCGTCGGCGTCGTAGTTGCCGCCGCCGCCCTAGTGAGTCGGGCGTGACGGAATTCTCGGCAGTCACTCGCAAGTTGTCGAGTTGGCACAGCCCACGGCAAAGACGCCATTGCTGCCAGAAATTCTGGACGAGCGCATTCGGACGACAACATCTCTGTCACTCATCCGAGCGGCACTCGAAAGTCGCCGGAACAACAACTCAACGGAACGTCAACAAACTCTTGGAATCAAACTTTTGTCGTCGACTGGCGCGCTCGAAACGAGGACGCCCGACAGCGAAGTTAAGTTTCGTGAGCTGCCCTTCTCTCAGATAGGACATGAATTCCGACTTCTGAGCTCATTTTCAGTCAGACCCACATAGCCGGCAGGTCCCGAAGATGTTGCCAATGATGATAAGTTGGGGAACAATATTCCTTCCAATGACTGGAAGGGAATCCAAATTACAAGACTTGAGCTTGATCTCTGACTTCAATGACAAATCTTGGAATTTCTTAGGATCTGAATAGCGCTGCTCATCGCGGAGGACTTTAGGGGAGCTCGATCGGCTATGGTTTATTCGAGAGTTGCAACTCGATGCGAGAACAAGACTGTCAATTTGTGACACTTCCATTTTTCGCAAGAATAGTATCCAGCTAGAATTTTCGCTTGAACGTTTCCTGATCACCACTGATCATTGAACACGATCTCGTCCCGTAACCACTGGATTGATGAACTCGGCGCTCGTTATAGTATCGCTCATTTCGTTTGCAATTCAATTCAGGAGTTTTGCGGCAGGAAGCCAGCTGGAATGGTTTGGAGCATTAAAGAATCATACTACTTGTCCCGTGACTATTACCAGTTGGGTACACTCATTCATCATGGCCAATGATACGATTCAGGGATCCTGAAGTTTTCACCAGTCGTTATCGCTCATTACTTCATTGTTCATCATCGGCCGAGGCTCCCAATGCTTTTCAGTTGGGAAACTTCTCCCGAGAAGTGCGACAGATTCAGGACGGTAACTTGTCAACTCTTCGGGGCTATTGATTGTCCAATAAGCAGTGGTGATCCGAGATGAGTTGCGCCGGAAACTGCAAGTTCCGAGATCCTCTGGATTCTGGTATAATGACAGCCGTCATTCGTCGCTTGTACTGGAAACGGAGCGGCTGCTGCATCTCGCAATTGCCAAGGACCCCCATACTGCAGTCCTTGCCGAGGAAATATCAGTCTGTTCGGGCGGCTGAATAGAGCTGTACAGTTGGTTGAGATTGCGCGCTTCCAACGAGACCGCAGCATCAGGTGCGAGCGTTATGACATCGGCTGAGAGACTCGCTGCGTCGTCGTGGAGCTTGTTGAATCCACCTTTGGACTCCAACTGGGAAATGTTTCAGGGGGAGCGGAGTCCGATGCATGTCGACAGTACATCTGTCAGTCTGTTCAGTAGGTTGTCGGTTGGTTTGTCGGTCGGTCGGTCGGTTGCTTGGTCGGGTGACTGGCGGGCTGGTTTGTAATTTCTGCTCCCCATTTTGTTTATTCGATCTAGACACACGGATGAATTTCTTTGTTGTTAGCTGTTTGTATTGACGCTTGCTTCCCGGCATCGGTCTTTCGGCCCTGCCGTTCGTTCATCCGCTCGCTTGCTTGGCAGCGCGAGAGTATGCATGCATGCAGAGCGTTCTCGATCTTTCCCTTCGTGAATTAATTAGTCACCAAAATAGCAAAGAATGCTGACAAACTTTTCTCGGATAAGATGGAGAGCTCGGCTACCCAGCGTGTTGAGCGCTATCGAGGCCATCCTCCGACTCCTCGTTCTCCTTGTTTTCGCCCCTGTTGTCGTTGTTGTCGCCGTTGCTCCTGCGATGGTTGTTGTCGAACTTGCTGTTGCGGTTATGGTAGACGACAGGGCTGCAAATTGGAGCGACGCAGCAAAAGAGTTGAAAGCGAAACTTTTCTCGCGCGATACCCGGAACCGTAGTCACCGGGACGAACTTCGGAAAACTAGCCCAAATGCAGACAGAATTCATCTACCGAAAAAAACAACACGAGAACCTCCAAAAACTTCTGCCTCCGAAACTTGACAGAAAATGCAGCAGAGCTCCCGCAGGACTCGCGAGTGCCTGATCTTCTTGAACTCTCCCTGATTGTCACGAACCTGAGTCACCGCAATCTCAGATTGATTTCCCATGAACGGATGCAGATTTCTGCAAAAATGCAAGAGGACTCTGAGCAGTAGCAAACTCGACGGTTGGATGGATGGTGGGTGTTGTGGTGCGTCTTGCATTTTTTGCGCTTCTCATGGCCAGACACGGTACGGCTCGAGCCAAGCCCTGCTCGACTCGGTGGCTGGCTGGCTGACTGGCTCGCAAGCAGGCTCGACATAGGTTGAATCCCTTCCTGTTATCAGGCGTCCTATCGCCCCTTTCCGACCCCTCTGCCCCGATCTATCTGATGCAAAAATAAACTTCTTGCTGTCATTAAGGAACAATTAATCAAGCGCTGTCTCCTGATCTCCCGTTCGCTGGTTCGTCCGTCAGCTTGGCTTCAGGGAGGCGCATAAGTCAGACAAGAACGAGGAATTTAAGTTCGACTCGACTGGAGAAAGGGTTAATGAAGGAACTTCCCCCCAGTGCCCCTCGCGGATGCCGGTGAGACAGACACCCGGCGGCTTCGTCCCGCTTTCCTCCCATTTCCCCCTCAACCCCATCCCTCCATTCGCATCTCACCCCCTCGGAACTCACATTGACGTGAGCCGATATTGGCTGTCTCGTGCACGCTTTCTGCGCGGGTCGCTTTTTCGGTGAGCTCGACTCGGCCAGACCGATCCGGGTCCTCCGGAGGCTTAGTATGCAGACGAGGCGATATACTTTCTTTTTTTTTCTCCTTGCTTCAACCATCCAGCCAGCCCGTGATCAGCTGAGAGTCATAACGAACGTCCGCGAAGAGTGCGGTCTCAAGTGAGTTGTTCTTAATTCGTCGAGTTTTCTTCACCGGTCGACCGATCTCGTGTGTTGGAGAACACCGGCAGGAGCAGCAGCAATCTATCACAAACACGCCTCCCGTAGCTTGGTACGGTCGGCCAATGCCGCCGTCAGTTGCGGGTTGATAATAAGAATAAGGCTAATAAAAACATCCACTTGAGAAGCCATCAGGCGTGCTGCACGCTAAGGCAACTATACCAGCCCGGGGCGACTAAAACAAAACCACTTTGGAACTCTCCCCTTGACTCCTTGCGTCAGCCTCTTTTCGCCTGCCTGCCTGCCTGCCCCCTCCTCGACCTCCGCTGCTAACCACCAACTTGACTCTTAACCTCGTAGCTTGAGGCGATCGTTGTTCAGATGCAGATGCGCTTTCAAGGATTCGAGCGAACCTTGACCAGGACGCAGCGTCAACCCGCAACCGGCAGCTCAGGAGATCCTGTCGTCCTGCGGCCTCATCAGCCGAGCGACCGATCGAGAGAGGAACAGCGAGAGACGAACGCACAGACCTCGTGATCCACCAACCGACCGACAGACGTACATACTCTGTCGTGGGGAGATGACCCTTGATGGTAGCGATGGTGGTCTTGGTGGTCGCGGTCTCTGGTTTAATCCCTCCCCCACGTCATCTCTTAATATTCTTAATAAAATAATAACATTATCCTCTAGGTTATCTATGGTGGTTCCACCCCGACGCTCCGGTAAGCTCTTCCGATGCCTCTCTTTGTCTTCTCCTCGTTGGTTTTGTTCGTCTGCCCGCCTGTGAGCGCCTGCCGGAGTCTGCATGGCCGTGTTCGGTAGAGCCGCAGCATCTCGAAGTCCCTGCGAGGAAGCTATCGCTCAAAGTCGACCTGTTTTTGTGTCGTCGTTCCAATATGTCGGCATAGTTCTTCGTCGTCCCAACGGATCCCGCGGCCCGTCTTGTCACAACACCTGAGCGTTCAGACTTCAGACACGGTCAGAATCGATGTTTCGCACCACCTTCCTTCCGCTTCGTCTTCCTCTGTTCATCTTGAACTGAGTGCCACTACTTTACTTCTTAATCAGATTGAGGAGTGGTCGCAATCATAATTTTGGAACGTCTCGGGCGTACATTAGAATCCTCTTACGAAGAATCCTGCGGACGGGCTGGGATGAGGGAGGGGGACGAAGACGGATAACTTCTGCAACGGTCGTTGTCGTTGTGATCGTTGTAAGGGTAGTTACGATGCTTGATAAATCTCGGTCGATGATTTTCGACCTTTCTCCTGAGAAAGTTTGGGGATGACTTACATCCTACGTACTTTTGAGTTGTACTCCGAGCCGCTCCGTCCCCACACGCTACGAGGCGCTTCGGGTAATTATAGCTGTCCTATGGCGAGAGCCTACAGAAGTTCTCTTCTCGCTGTTTCGCCATACCAGAGAGCAACGTGAGCAAGACCCTTCGTGCCAAGTTCATACCAACAATTAAAGCAATTTCCTCCGCTGTCGAGTTTGGCGAGAAACACAGATCGACGTCGATTTTCTACGCAGTTGTCTCGACACCCGTACCGGAAAGATCGAGTTCAAGGATGTCATGCTGTTTTTCTCCTCGATTCTGACTCAAAGCTGAGCTCACGAGATTTCCAGACGATGATGAATGCGGCCACTCGTGGAAACTATTCTCATGGGGTCTTTGTTTCAGAGCTTCGCGCAGAACACTACTCCTACGGATTCTCGCCAAGTGCCAATTACAAACTCTTCTTCGCACCTGTCTTCAGGAATTTCACCTACACGCGGCTCTCGACATGACCGAAGGCTTTGCTCGCCAGTGTTCCTACTCGACACAGAGCGATGCGCAGCTCGCGGGCCGAACCGATTTGCTCTGCGAATTTGTATCAATTAAAACCAACAGCATAACCTTCAGAAGACGCGACGCACAGACCATGAAAGCGCTTCGCGGGAGGCATATTCTCCGGAAAAAAAACGCTGATTCCCCTTGAATTCCTCTGAACGACGGAAGTTCCAACAGCAGCTTTCGAAACGATCGATGTTTCTGATGGAAGCGGTTCGCAGAAGGCTTTTCCACTGCTCAAGCTGAGTTGTTCTTTGCATGCTCAAAGTCAATCTTGGCTCGGAAAGTAGGGGTTTCTGAAACGGACGGACAGAAACCTGAAGCGCTGGGATAGTTTGTTGTTCCGTGTTCTCGATTCGACAACTGCGGCAAGTCGACCGCAAGTCTCCAATTGGAGACAGCTCTGTCAACACAGCGTCTCTTATGGATGTGATGCCGTCGTCGTCGTTGTTGTTTCGTAGTCGTCGGTTTTAGTTGCAGTAACGCACAGATGTCAAGAATGTTCGCTGGATGGACGAAAGATTGCCCGGTCGGTGGCTTGCTCGCTCGCTCACTTCTCCAGACTTTCGCCATCAGTCTAAAACTTGGTTGCATTTTATCAAGCCACTTATTATGATGCAGATCGCTGTCGTTACAACGATCGCGACTCGAAGTCGAGCCTTCGGCACGCAGCGGAAGCGAGGCTCGTTGGCGACGGTGGCCGCATCGAACGCCAAACGGTGTCATTCGCACACATCTCAAAAACTCACCAAGTCCCCGACGATCTGGCCCTTGAACTTTTAATTACACGATAGATGCGACGCTGCCCTCCTTCTCGTTGTCCCTCGATCCGCGCCCCTGATGTCCCTTCTCCCCAACCAGCCCCCTGGTTCAAATCCCGCGACGGTCTTCCGAGTCTATTCTTCTTTGAATACCTCGATTTGGCTACAGGAACCTCTGAGACATATATTCGGATTGGTGATTTTATCTCGAACCTTTCGATCTGCCATGAAAAAAATGAATCGATTTTGAAAGTTCTCTCTACAACGAACGAACGAATCAGCAACAGAGTTCTATTCCGTCAAGTCTAGCGCGGCGGGCGAACGGGCTTGCTGGCTGGCTGCTTGGTAAGCCGCCGACCGAACGACCAAGCCGGCAGGCAGGCGGTCGGACATACTAGACGCAGCATCTATTGTTGTGAGAGGCTTCTATAAATTTTATCTTAAAGCATTTCCGCTTTTTTCAAGTTGTTGCGCTCCTGACAGCGCCCGCCGGTCATCCAAGTTGCGTTCGGCGTTGTCAACGTCGCCATAGTTGATGATGCAGCGGTAGCGACGGGAGGGTTCCGGCGGGCGGGCGCGTTGCAGCGCGTGGTAGTTCTTTGTGGTTGACACACACTCTTTCACTCACATCCTCAGATGGAGACCCGCGAACGACGCTGGGCTGCCGGGCGACCGCCATGTTTATCATTGTTGACTCACGTAAGTAAGTCTGGCTGGCTGGATGGCTGGCCTACCGCTTTGTCTGTCTGCTCTGGATTGACATCGCGGTCGCCGTCGTCGACGGCGCGCACAGCTAGAACTAGCAAGCAAATCAGCAGTCGAGCAAGGAGGGAGGGAGGCAGAACAGTCTGACTGGCAAGCGCATTATTTCTTCCAGATGGGAGGTGCCGTCGGCGTCTTTTCGGTCGTCTTCCTGTCCAATCGTGACGCTTCCGTCTTAACTCGCCAGCCAATCACGAAGCCGCTCGCGTCTCCGATTCATTCAAGCAAACAACTCGCTCGCTGCCCAGCCAGCCACTCAGCCGGGCCTCGCCATCAGCTACAGCGGCGACGACGAAGTCACAAGCTGCACGAAAATCCGCGATTTTCTTGCTATGCAAATCTCGTTGAGGTGCTCGGAAACATCCTTACTAACTTTTTTATCTGAGGAGTTCGAGAAAATGTGATTCTCATCTAGCCGAACCTCCATGAGTTTCGGGGCGTTTGAGTTGGACCATGGAAGGCGGCGTATGATGCGGAATCTCGTCTTCTTCTTCGATTTTAGAACGCGTTGCCGAGGAGCTCAATCAGGCAGGAATTCTCGGCGATTCATCGACTACGAAAACAATTTGTACTGAATCGAGCGATACTTCTCTAGCTCTCGAAACGTCCACCAGTCGACAACTCAAACTTTCGAACGGAGCTCTTGTTTCGAGGCACCGTATTCTTTTTCTGACACTTGCTCATGTTACTCTTACGCTTTGTCAAAGCACTCTCAAGTCGGAATGGAAACACAAGCTCCGACACTGGAGATCCAGAACGGAGCGGACAGATCTGTGTTTATTTTGGCAGGAGTTTTCTATTCAACGTCGAGAACAAGTGTCGTCCGGTCTGTCCATCATTGAGTAAGCGGACTTCTCAACGGAATCCGCATTTCTCTACAGATCTTGTCTTGAACAAACGGGAGGATAAGAACCGAATGTAAAAACGTATTTGAAGAATCTCACAAAAATAATTTTTCGTATATACCAGAACAGAAAGTTACGGTAACACAAAGTTTGCGGACATCTTTACAAAAACCTTGAAAAAACATCGTGTGATGACACTCGAACCTCTCATTTTTGGACTTTCCCGAGCCAATTTTTCTGGAACCTACTCAGAACAGGGCATTCCACTGATGAGGAATCACGTGAGAGTCGAAAGTCGGGAAGTGCTTTTTTTCCCTGGAAAATACCGGATCTGTCGATCTCATGTTTGTGGCGAAGAGCTTCATGCTCTCAGGTCAAACTGTGTGCCTCCACTGGCCCCTTCTCCCTCGCTTGAATTCGATGGCTGGCGATCCACCTGAATCGGAAGTCATCGATTCCATTGTCTCCTACTCAGGAATCCTCATCTCCTCCTCGCATGGCTACTACCGCGCTCCTCGATTGTCCTGCTGAGGCGGTCTGTTTGCTCGCACCGCGCCTCGCAGCTCTCATCCCCGTGAGCAACTTCGTAAACTTCATAAAGTGGAATTGATATTTTTTTCGGGTCCGTTTCAAACTCGACTGTTATTAAGTGCTAATATATATGCTGCGAGGAGAACATCTATAAGCTGGATAATTAGTGATTTAGCATAGCGCGTAACACAGTCGCACGCGGAGAGAGAGAGAGAGGAAGAGGACGAGAGACACCGGACGGCACGACTCCGATAGACCAGCTAGTGGCGGCGGCGGTGGCGGTCGTCGTCGTTGTCGTCATTGTCGTTGCAACCGGGGTGCGAAGCACTGATGATGGACTGATGTTTTCGATTTTAGAAGACTTTGAGGAGGGAATATTAATCGCCGGTTTTGTTTGGAGTGCAGTCCACCACAAGCCAAGCTTCCTCGTTCTCCCTCGAGTGACAGGGCTGCCGACAGGCAAACGAATCGACAGACAGCCACCCGGCCAGCCCGATGGATCCAATGAGACAGTGCGCCAAGTGGAGTCCTCACTGACTGACTGGTAAGCATTCCGAAGTTTGCTGCCGGCATTGCTTTCGCAATGGCTCGGCGCCTGAGCGGAAATTGGTTATACGAGCGCCGGTCCCGCGTTCCGGGTCTTGAAACGTTCGCTCTCGTCAGAGGGCCCGCGTTTTTAGTGGAACCCAGATGCGGGAGTCCAGAAACAGTGGCGCTGAAAGTTAAAATGCAGCGAACTTCAGTCACAGCGAACATCCGTTACAGCGGACGAGCAAGAGCTCGTCGAGTCTGAAAGCGCAGATTCATCCAATTTTGGAGGAGAACCGAAAATACAACGTCCGGTGTATTCGGAGAAAGTTGAAAGAGCACCAGAACATCCTCCATGTCCGGAGCTTCTCTGAAGACGAGTCGTTAGAGTTCAGACCGAAGCGGGGACATTTTGTAACGAACCTCCGGCGAAAACCATACAAGAAGAAAAAGTCGGGGGTAGGGGGTAGGGATCAGGGGAGATGACGAGAGACGATCGCGGGGAAGGAGACGAGCACAGGAGCTCGGAATGAAAAATAAAAACCAATCCCACAACAGAAACAAACGTTCAGCATGCACTCGCGATGGCTCGGAGCTCCCGCTGATATAGTGGTTTGTGATTTGCGCGCCAAATCTGACCGCAATTTCAAGAAACAATGAAAAACCGCCAATTTTTTCTCTCAATCCTGGATCGGATCCGGGGGTGATCTACAGCTTGAGGATTCTCCGAAAGCCTGAATCCTGACGAAGCTTTGAAAACATATCTCTGCTAACCAGAACTGAACAAAAGAGAAGACGCAAGACGCCATCAGGAGTGTGGACGATGTTCCTTGGGTGTCTTCTGTCGGCTCGATTTCATTCAGGGTTTCCGTTGACAAACATCGTTGGAGCTGCCTGAGCCATGGCGGGAATCAGCGAGCTCATAAAGAAAATTGCAGAGTACCTTGTTGAGGAAGGGGGTGGGGAGCGATCGCAGGACTCCGAAGGAAGGATCCGAGAAGGAGGGGACAAGCATTCGAACAAACGAACGGAGAGGAAGAGAGAAGATGAAGTTGAAATAAAGAACCAAGCCTAGCATCTGGTCATTTCGAATGGTGCCGTTCCCGCACCACCAGGGGGACCGCCACCCCTCGAATCGGAGCGGCTTCTCCGAAAATAGTTCAGCGCGCGACGAGTTTGGTTTTAGAAAAAAAAAGGCTTGAGGAGAGAAACTTGGAATAGCGTCGGGATCTGAGCCCAACGGCAAACAATGCTCGAGAATAAATAACTCCTGGGCCAAGAAAAACAGATGGTCAGCGAAAGTGTCCTCACGACCCAGCGTCCGACTCCCTGCAGTATGACCATCGGCCGGGCATGAAGTCCTCTGTCCTGTGGAGTCGATTCCGAACTTGAGCTGAACGCTCGTGAGAGCGAGCGACCGAGCGAGCCAGCCATGGATAGAAGAAACAGCATCTTACACACGAGAGACGCGAACAACTGCGCCAACACGAATTGACTTTATGTGTTTAATGCGGAATAGACAGGACGACGTCGCGTCGTTCTCAGTCAGTGAATGGCATCAAAACTCATTCCACGCTATTTGATCAGCCCCGTGTTTGCTTTCGTATCTGGGGACCGATCCCCGAGAGCGTGCGGCCAGGCCGGTCAGCCGAAAGTGAGCATGCGATCGATGGACTGACAGAAGCTTCGCTAAATCGATAAAAATGAACAAATTGTATCTGTTCAATAGATTCCCAGTGTCGTGTAAATGAGAGTGAATACAAGCGAGAGAGAAAGAGATTGACACGGCAGTGGAGGAAGAGAAGAAGCTCTAGTCGTCGACATCACGACAACGGTGTTTGTTGTGCGGAATCGAAACCACGCCCGACTACGTCCTGATTGAAAGGTCGGAAGATCCTCCCGCATTTGGGGCCTGAAATGACCATGCGGAAAAGTAATAGGTATGGGTAAAGCCCGTCAGCGTTGACAAATAATCTTTGCTGACTGGAGCGATCGCGCTGATCAAAAACCTCGAAAATCTGGAGCTTCTGGGTCGCCATCTAAAAACTTTGTGAAAAATCAAAGTCGAGACTGTTCTGGGTTGGGTCAGCTGAAAATTATCGGCTGGAACGGGCAGATGAACTTCTGGACATGTATCCTGACTTCATTGATTCTTATCCGGATGAAACGGAAACCACTTCTCGAAAGTTTCCCCATTCAGGGAGTGCTAACTGCTCCGGCGATGGGACCTTGAACACAACGAGCTGAATCTAAGAATGAAATTAGATGTTTCGGAGATGGGTCTTGAATGGCAGACGCTTCGTAGCGAGTGAATTGGAGCCCCCGCCGCGAATCTTAACAATGGCCACGCGACCTCGGCGTCTTGGGGGAGGTGGTGGTGGTGGTTCGGTGGCGGCTGGTGCTGCTGCTGGTAGTGAGTTTGACCTTCAACAGCCTGGCTCAGGCATGGCCTTAACAGCGGCCGCGGCAACTCACAGATGCTTTGAGCATTCATTCACCTACGAAGAAAAGGAAATCGTGGGTGAGCAGTGAGCGACAAGGTTAAAGCGAGATTCCCCTGTTTCTATTCCATACTACCTACACCGGAAACGTTTTCAAGTCAAAACGCTTCTCGAAACGAGTCCGGGTCTCCTCTAGCGAACAGCTGCAGTTCAGAAATCCTCTTATCGATGAATCGGCTCCTTGCGATCCTTGACGGCACTGTTGACGACGATCTCCGCTTGTTAATAGAAATAATTGATCGGGGATCCCAAAACTTGAACTCGATGACTTTTGATAAGAAATTCCATCAAACACCATCAGAGTTGGATGGAAACGCACCTGTCGAACGCATCTCCGAGTTCCATTGGAGTGTGTTCTAGGAGCACTATCGAGCACCAAAAATATCGGTCAGAGAGTCCACAGCTCATGCTCCACGGCTGACGGTGTCCGGTCGGAGAGCCTTGTCGCCGCGTTTCTCAAAACCTGAAGGAACCACGGGCGAAGAGCTGTGGAGGCGGTTCTTTCCATTGACCAGTTTGAAAACAAGTCTCGAATGAACAAATGGAACCGAAATATCGCTTCGCGGGGTCTCTAGAGCAGGTAACTCGACCTGGCAACCTTCTAGCAAAGCAGTCAAACCGGCGGCGGTTGAGTCCTGGTTCTCGGTACGAAGTCGCTCAGGACCAAAACGCCTGGAGGTAGACCGAGCTCTGGCCTTAGCTGCTTCCTTGCCGAAAGCAGGCAGGCAGGCAAGCAAGCGACCAGATGGTGTTGTTTTTGAGCCAGAGATCTTTTTCGAGGCACAGCGGCCGTCGGTTCGCGTGCTCTGAGGAGCTCGCTCCTCGAACAAAAATCTCTCTTGAGGTCCAGGCAGAAAACGAGCGAGCTAGCGAGCGGACGAGCCAGGCAAGCAGCAAGCGAGCCCGCCAAGCAGCCAGTCGAAGATTCGTTAGACCCAACAGACTCCTTTGGAATTCGCGCGATTATCCACCAGCAGAGTTTTTGGAATACTGCCCTCTTCAAGGGTTCGAAGGATGGTGATCGGCAAGATTTCGTTCTTCGTGTCTGAAACCGAGTCTCTCGGGCCGCGAGCGAGGTTGTCGACCGTCGCCTCGTGCTGCTCTAATCTCAGAGCTGTTTCGCCACCAGCTCCCCGGATCCGACGCATAGTCCAGACCCGACCCCATGGCCGGAGCATCACGATCAGAAAGATCTGTTCCGTGGAGTGTTGTCGTTGGAGTATTTACGTCTCTGGATGGATTCGTGCGGAAAAACCTGAGTTTCAGGCCCAGAAGGAGCTCCGATTCGGAGATGTCCTCCTCACGTTGTAGTCATGGTCGTCGTCGTCGTCGGCATCGTCGCTCTAAACAGGGGCCCCATTGAACGACCGTTGCTTCGCTCAGCACGCGCCTCGAGACAAAGAAGTATATCTTCTCCCCCTTTGTCTCTCCCCAAGTTTTTCTTTTTAGCAGCTAGATGCCGGCTTGCCTGACCGCCCCGAACCTCGTCCCGCGAACTAGATTCTCCAACCTCTCATCCTCATTCCTGGCAAACAAAGTCGCCCGCAGGATGCCGATAGAATACAACAAGGAACATCGGTCTTGAGTCGAACTTCACTCGTGTTGATCATGCGCCACGTCAATTACGGTGAGCCGCGGGCCGAGCTTGAGACAATTCCAGCTCGAAGACGTCATGCAGTGTCGGCTTCAGGTCTGAGACGCATGGCGATATAGATTTCTTCGATGAAACTTCAGACGCGATCCACGGGATGAAAGTATTGTACTTGGTGTCACCAGGTGCCCATGGAGGAAGTGTTCTAGATATTCGACGACTACGACGCTGTTCTAGTAAAAGCTAGCCGCAACACCGGGAGCGGCAGCGGCAGGCATCTCCAACACGACAATACACAGCTGCTCCAGTAGAACTAAACGTGCTATATCGAATTGCCAAGCGACTGCGACCCATATCGCAGCTCCCTCCAAGTGTCTGATTAGCTAAGTCAGAAGTGGTTTGGTGGATGCAGACAGACAGACAGACGGAAGGATAGGTAGATTGATAGATAGATACACTTGGCACGGTCGGGCGCTCGGTCTGTAGCTCTTTCTGCCTCTCGGTCGTCAGTTGGTCGGTTGGTTGGTCGTTTCCTAAACTTATCCTCAACTTTTCAAAACGCCCGTAAAATCTTTGGTTGCAAACCATTCCCCCAAAACTCCTGGTCGTGGTCTCCTTTATCCTTTTCCTCCGCATTTCCCTCGTCCCACGCCCCGTGACTAGCAGCAAACGCTGTAAATTGAGTTACTTCTCTTATAATTAGAGTCTATTAACAAAGAAGAGTCTTGCCAGGACTACTAACCGTGCCAGGAGTACGACGACGACGACGACGAACAGGAGAAGGACGACGACTGCGTGGCATAGAGAGACCGACGAGCAGGAAGAGAACCAGCAGGAGGAGGGCAGCGGTCTACGGAGACCGAGGAGGAATACGAGCGAACGCTCAGGAAGCTTTGCTGCAGACTTTGAGGCCGAATTCTGAGGGGGACGCAGTGGTGGGCAGGGACTGAGGGGGTAAATAAAGAAGAGGGGACTTAATAAAGCTTCGTTAGGAAGAGTTACGAAAAGAACGCCGGGGAAACGGGTGAGCGGGCGGGCAAGCGGACGATGCTGCGCCGAAAGAAACCTCGCGGCGGCCTACCAGCAACTAATTGGTGAAAGCTACAAAATGCCAAAGGGAAGACGTGAGCAGGCGCAAGAACTCGGCTATCGAGCTAAGCCTACCGGCGCGGCGTTGTCGAACCTGGATCCCCGGCCGCAGTCGGGTGCAAACTTCGCTGTTTGCCATCAAAGAAGTTAGGTAAGAGTTACCCTCGGCGGAGGTCGCACGTTCCCGGCATTGCCTGAATTCAGTGGTCAAAGGACAGAGATCCGTCGTCGGAGTTCTAGTACTGTCCTTCACCCTGGAACCTGGGAACCTGGTCGTGAATGGGAAGGAGACCCTAACGTCGTAGGGATCACGTTGTCAACAACCTCACGTTGTTGTTAGTGCGAATCGTCTTTCTTAGAATATAGATCTGAATTCTGAGCTTTGATGGAGATGCTAAGTATCAAGTGAAGAGTTGAGCCGCGAGGAACAACTCTGATTCCGTAATTTTGAGAAAAATTCCTCTCCCCACCCTTTCAGCGCATTGCCGACTTGTTTTGCTACTCTAGCATCAACGCGCAACTCCGAGAATGCAAGTCTTTGAGTGGGTCTATACATAAAAGTGGCTTTTTCTCTACCCAGTCCTCCTCTATGCGACTCAGCTATACGACTTCCTTCCCCTGAGAGCAAGAAGATTTTTAGCCGCTTCGCGTCCGAACGCACCTTGGATACACCGCGCCTTTGCAACCTCCAGCCTTTCTCGCTCGATTCCAACTCAACTCTACTCAACCCGACCTAACCGAACCAGGGCTTGGCCTCGTGGCCGGCTGCGTGGCAAGCTGGCAAACCTTACTCTTACCCTTGCTCCTTGTAGACCTCGGTTATCTGCTCGGAGCAGCCACCACCAGTCTTGCTCGCAGTGAGCACTCCCTGTTTTCGAATGTGACGCGCTAGCTTTAACTATCCGTGCATGCTGTATCTATCAAACCCGCCTGCTCTCACTTGGCGCCCAACGCAGAAATTGTAGCTAAAATCAAAGTTGATCAAATTAGTCAGATCAGAAGAATCTTATTCGGTGGTGTTTCAACCCGCCCTCGGATGATGTTCAACCCACACCCCGCTCGTCCTGGCCGGCGAGTTCTCTTTCTCCCCAACCCCTCTTCCACCCTCAGTATCCCCTTTTTGCTAAGTGAAGCTCGTTTTACTGGATACAGTGGCGACGACGACTGCTGCTGCTGCTGCTGCTCCTCTACGAAAGTGTCGTTTGCATACATACATGCTCTCCCCCGCTGCTTACAGTATTAACTTACAAACACATGGCATTCGAAACTGGCCCAAATCTCTCATGTCTGTCCGCGCGCTCGACGGCCCGTGTAAGTGCTGCGCTTGTGGATGTCTCACTTAAAATTTGAAACATTTTTGCAACATCGTTGCTCAAGTTGCGCGTATGCCTCGATATCCGAACGGACTCGTTGCGCCGCTTCCCGGTTGTCCGAACGGCCAAATGTCCTCGAAGGTCAGGAAAGGGCTGTCGTCCTGAGTTCAGCGCATTCCAGAAGTCTTGGATCGCAGATGAAAAACCCGAAACTCTGGTCAGAGGATAGCCTCGAGCATCATGCATGGCAGGGTGGGCGACGATACTCAATACCTGGCATGGTATGCTTGGATTTGGCAGCTGCTGGCGGCCGGTTAACTTTGAAAAGTAGGAACGAAGTGCGAGGTACTGATCCATGACAAGAGCCGGTTAGCAAGGTTTGCGAGTTCGTTAAGTTAAGACTCGGAAGGAGAAGAAGCAGGACGACGAGGAGGTGGAGGAGGAGGAATAGGACGCCCGCGAAACCCGAGATGTTACAGTCGAGATTAGAGCAAGGGGGTGAGTGGAGCTCGGAGTCGAGGTGTCTAGTTGAGGTGTCTGCCAAGCCGACAGAGATTGAGTGGATGTTCTCGCGGTAGATGAGGGCTCAGCGTTCTCCGAACTGGTTAGTCAAACCGAGTGTATAGTTGAACGATCGCTCCGGAACCTTGCGCTTGAAAATGACTCCAATAAGCTTTCACTTCTTCGAGATCCCGCTTCGCAACAAGAAGATTCAAAGATGCTTCGCTGTCGAAATCCGAGAGAGTAACCGGCAATGTAGCTCCACGTGGTTGTTCTTGAAGTTTTTCTCTAGTGGTCACGGATGTTGTGTCACTACCGAAGCGATCGCAATCGAGCTCGGGTTCTTCCCGAGAGGCAATCGAACTCTTCACCGATTTGCGGATCGAGTATGTATCTGATGACCGACAAGAATCAACTCCTCCCCTGCGTTCGTTGATTACTTGGCAAGCTTCTCCGGTCGCACACGGCCTATGAGATGCATAGCGTGTCCGAAAGACATTACCTGAAAGGATAAACAGCGTCTTCGAATCAGGCCACGGGTCATCTCCGCATGTCGACGTCAAGGGATTGTCTTTCTCTCTCTCCTCTCTTCTCGTCTCCTTCCATCATCTAGTATGTATTGTACGACGGCTGAAACGGAGAAATGCTGTTCGAAAGGGCACGCTCCTGGCCGAGTAAGGATGTCCGGATGAGTCGCAACAAATCGGCTTAGAAGATGCCTCTTCTCTTTCGACGACAAAAAAAGCTCGCGGTTCTCACAGACTGTTTCAGAATCAATTTGCTAAGTACGATATGATCTGAGCCGCTCGAATCATATCGAAAACGCCAACGCAGTGATTCTCAGGCTAAGAGTTGACTGAATGGATCCAGAGGCAGATAATCATAATCTTTATCAGTTTGGTACGGAGGATCATCGCCCACATATTGTGAATGAGCTTAACTCTTTACTAGTTCGTAGTAATGACGAGATCGGGGGATGGTGGAACACTCAGCTTTTGACCAAACAGCAATCGAACGAGACTCGGGAATCAATCGTATTCCCGATCATTCTGGTGAAGAAAAAAATTCCCATGTCTAAAGGCAGCATTTCGGCTGAACAATGACCCAGATCGAACCGGTTGTTTAGCGTCGGCCCACAGTCTATATCCCGAGCGGGGGAGAATTACCAAATGAACTTTGGTCGAGTTTGGGTCTCTGGAGGAAGGAGGGGCGGGCGGAGGGAAATGACGGGAAACCGGGAACACAAGGGGCCGGACCACGACGACGATGACGAAGGAGAGAAGCGCATTGGCGATGGCTGGTGCAGCGCAGGCGCAAGGATGCGCGCAAAAAGTTATGATTGATTGCGACCCCCTTCGGTCTTGCTTCCCTTTCGTTGCCTTCTCATCAGGGGACATGCCGGGACAGATCGAGACTGGGCCTTCCGATCTTCGTCGTCGATATGATCACCGTCACCCTCGAGTCATTAACGCAGAGTCGCTGCCCCTCGTTCTCCCTTGAAACTCAGCGCGCCCCTTCCAGCCCGGTCGTCGCTTCTCCGAAGCTCTTTCTATCTCCTTCTTCGCGACAACGACGACGACGACGAGAGTGGCGGCGGCGGTAGCGGCAGCGGCGACTTTATCCGAGGAATTCGCGATCAGCTGTTCTGCTGTTAACCTCGGGTATCGGGTGATCAGCTCGGCGAGCCTGACCGGCCGACCGGTCCGTCGGCCGGCCATCGGAAACTGGTGGGCAACAGGAATTGTCGTAATGGATGTGGGGGTGGATAATTGTGCTCCGGTGCGTAATAGGTTCAGATCTTGTACGGCGCCGGCAGGCTGGCGGGCAGGCAGGCAGCGAGCCGCAACTAGGTTCCGCAAGTCGCACAAGAGCGAGTGACACACACGAGGACACACAGAGACGACTGGCCGTTCGTTCAGGTCGGACTCATCTATGCCAAGATAACAGATCGTTCATGGACTCCGTCGAAAGGACGAAGGGTAAAGGGAACGGTAACT
This sequence comes from Neoseiulus californicus, assembly GCA_028455905.1. NCBI lineage: Eukaryota > Metazoa > Arthropoda > Arachnida > Mesostigmata > Phytoseiidae > Neoseiulus > Neoseiulus californicus. The sequence continues at coordinate 3,987,575 of JAMQGS010000001.1, forward strand.
TGGTGAATTTTCCAGGTGAGCCCGTGAATGATTAACAAGAGAGAGGACAAACCCCCCAAATCGATAAATGTCATGACTCTGACGAACTGGAAGCAGCCTGTCGCCCACACACGAGCGAAAAAAACTTCGTTCAGGAAGCTGTCGGTGGTCAAGCTTGGCAAGCGTCTGCGCTGTCTTAATAGAGTTGTGTGCGAACGGAGTTGAATGACAAGCGGAAACTAAAAAGTTGGACTGGTTAGCGATGGTTGTGGGAAGTTGTTTTAACTCAGAACGATGAATGTGTATGTGTGTGTGTGTAAAGGGTGGACAGGAAGCCCTCAAGGAAGCGGCGCAGGAGATAGACGGGACTCGCGCAGGAGATGGACAGAGCTAGCGCAGGAGATAAAACAGGAGGACAAGGGTGACCAGTGGTGTTTGAAAAAAACCGCCTCAGGCTTCATCGTGCAAGGGGTTGCAGCTCCGACTCTTCGCAGCGGCTTGCAGGCTGGCAAGATCAGGATTTTCTAATATTTTCTTCGATTTTGCAGATGGAACATCAGTCGTTCTCGACCTTTGTGGGGAAACGGCATGATTTTCAGATTTCGTTCCGAAATTCCGCGGTTGCTCACAGAGCAGTCAAAGATGGTGAGGCATGGCTTGATCAGTAGTCAAGAACCTACCCTGGCAGGAGATTGAAAGCGACGGCCACACGCAAGCTTATTAGCGAGCTGCGAAGGCAATTGACTGGACCACGCTCGGCTGTGATTTTGCCGAAGGAGCTCGTTTCCCGAGAAAGCGACAACGCCTCCAATGGTCTCCGCTGAAAAACAGGTCGAAAATTTGAGATGCACATTGTAGTCTATTCTACATGAATCGCGATCGCTTGACTTCCGATCGTTGATGTGTTTTGATTGAGACTGCTGCAATCTTTGAGGTTGACGAGCCTTTGGTTTTTTTGACCTCAATTCAAGAATCTCTCGGTTGGTCAGTTTCAACTCCGAACGCGACCTCCAACTCGGGCTCAAAGATCGTTTCACCTCCGATCGATTGAATTTTCATGAAAAGAGCATCCGACGATGCTGAAATTGGAAAATGCTGCACGGGTCCGGACTCCGCCGGGAGTTGAGAGAGACCCTAGATGAGTTTCAAGCGACGAACGGATCGGGACACGAATGGTTCATCTTAACCACGCAGTCGAGGACTTCGCCAGTTGCCGCGCCGGGGAACGACCGCAGGCCTGCACTACAAAGGTCGACGCCAACAACGTCCCAAGCAGAGCAGCTGCGCTACGATTCAAGCCTTGAGACTTATCGTCGTCGTCTCCCGTCTAACAGTATCTGCAATGCTTCACAACGATAACGAACGATGTGTCCAAAGGTTAAGAGCGTACCAGGCTGCCGCATCAGCAGGCCCACTCGTTGGGGACCTCGATTGAGTGCGGCGAGTGCCCTTGATTAGGGTGGTGATGGTAGTTGCGGTGGTGGTTCTGGTGGGCGCTTTCTCCCTAGCTCGCCGAGGGGCTCTCGGGGACGCTGCTTCTAGGGGCCTGACTGCTTGACTGAATGCCGAGCAACCGTCCTGCGAACGAGCGCGCGACTGTCCAGCCAGCCGTTCCCTCGTAGGCCTGCCTGCCTGCCCGCCCGCCCGCCTGTTCGAGCAGATGTCTCAGATGTCCAGATCACAGACGACATTCTACGGCAACAGTGATGACGATGTTGTCGTCGTCGTCGCCGCCGCCGCCAGCCTGTTCTCTACACTCATTTTTGAGTCAGCCAACGTAGCTCGTCGAGGATTTCTCAGGCGCGCGGACACCGTGACCGCCCGAGGTCGCTCGTGTGTCCGATGAAATGAACTGTCACCCACCCTCACCGGTCGCGCAGGCGGGGAGGCAAGCATTTATTAAAAGAGTAGAAACGATCCCTTGCTCGGCATCGGTGAGCATGCGAGTCATCGTCGTCGTCGTTGTCGCCGAGTTTGTGAGAGCGTCCCCATGGCAAGCATGCATTGTATCGGACAGCGGAATCGGCGACCGCTTCTACGTGCGTGCACTGAACGGCAAAACACCATATGGGTCCCAGAAGCGCTCTCCTCTCAGGAAGACCCGATCGTCCGCCGCTTCGTGTCTCTCTCTCTCTCTCTCTCTCTCTCTTTCTCTCGTTCTCTCTCGGAGTCCGACGGCTCCCATCACGGGGCGGAGCACAGCAAGGAGGTCACGTCGCGATAAGGACAACCTCGACGACGGCCGCGGCGGCGGCACCAACAATGTTGGTGATCTCACCGCCACGTGAAGCTTCCCATGGTGCTGTTGTTTCAGACGAGCGCTCGGCTAACCAGAGCCAGAGAACGGCAATTAGAAGAAAGTGCCCTCCGCTCCCCCGCATTCCCGTTCCCATCGGATCACCCCAACATTCCGCGTTCCCTGAGTTTCGAAGCGATCTCCACAATTATTAGAACTCACTGTTTTTGCGGAGCAATGATTCCCGCTCGGTGGCTTCCCGCCGCCGCCGTTGCACGTCAACCAGCCGCAACCGTCCAAGTGGCCAGTCGGCCAACCAGCCAACAAGCCAGTCAGTCAGAGAGCTGATCGGTCGTCGACGGCCGTTCGTCCGTCCGTCCGGCCAGTCAGCGGAAGTTTACTACGGAGTGCCTGGGTCGTGAGTGTCGCTCATCAAATTGACGAGAGTTTGATTCGCCTTCATTGATTCGGATGCCCGAACTATTTTGGATTTCAACAGAACCGCAGACCCGCCAACTTCTGCGCCGTTACGCGGGAAACTCTCTCCCCATCGCTGCAAGGCGCCCAGCCAGGCCGATTATCGTGGTCCATGATCATACTTCCCGATGTTGATTCAACAATACTTTCGCTTCTTGACTTGCGTTTCTTCAACATCTGATGCTTGCACTTTGCAACCGATTCTTCGATTGTGACCTTTACCTTATTTCTGCCTGACAGGATCGAAATTCCGCTCGAATCGCACAACGGATCCGTCTGTTTGAGTGTTTGCCCTTCTGACCGTGTGTCGATGGACTCATGTCTGGGTATTAGTGGTCGAGCGGGGTTCGCTCGCACCCTCGGTCGTGAGCGGGCAATCATCGCCCATCTCACCGCCTACCTGTTCACCATAGCCTCCCCCTCTTTTCCTCTCCTCCCGAAACATACAGAAGCCAATCGATCGATGGATCGAGCACCCAGCCAGCCAGCCAACCAACCAACCGAGCGATCGGGCGAGCAAGTGAGCGAGTGATTTCGCTCCAACCCCACAAAGATCAATGGCGGGCGTCCCGTTCCAAAAGGATGCCTCCTCCTTCTACCCCGGATTGCGGACCAAAACCCAAACAACTTCATTATCGTTTCTTTGGGGATATCGGTGACACTCGTTCATCATGGTCCATCCGCGAATCCATCCGAAGGCTCGTTGAGTTTCGGAGTTGAAACCCGGACAAATCGACGGCGACATGCATGCTGACTTTTCAGAGGCATGAATGAACGATCTTGAAAACCAGAGTTGACCATGATGACGTTGTCATCGCGTCACGCTCGTTCGCGACGAGAAATTGAGTCCTTAGCTGAAACGAAAAGAGAAAGTGCCACCCGTTGACGTAGGTGCTCCCTGAAACATCCACAGCGTCGTCGTCCCGCAATAGCTATAGCAGCAGTGGCAGTCGTCCCCAACGTCTTTGAGGCGGCTGGGTATTCCGAAGCGTGAAGTTGCAGATGCTCAACAAGGTCCGCGGGTGGGTTCGTGGCCGTCGGTTCATGGGTACATCCATCCGTCTGATGGTCAGTTAAGCACTCGGTTCGTTTTCTCTTTTTCTTTCTTTCCTCCAGGACGATGCGTTGTCGGAGCGACCGCCTGAGCCGCCGCATCGGTCCTCGTTGGTTCTGCTGCCGCAGCGCTTGATTCGAGAAGGAGTGCACTGCCCGTTCGTTAATAACGTCGAAGTTCCAACGAACATCGGATAGCGCAGATGGTTTTGAGATATCTCTGCACTCACACTCACTCGCACACGGCCAAACTTCCTCTCTTTCTCCCGCTCTTAACAACAAGTCCAACACCGCGCGCGGCTGGTCGGCCAGGCGCTGTGCAGAGTCGAAACCATAAGTGCAGTTTTCTACGATACAGTTTTTCTCCTAGTCGTCGTTGATTTTCATTTCGTTTCGAGTGCGCGACAGGAGAGTCAATGAACTCATTTCCGGAAACCGTGGTTTGCGGTATTCCGAGAACTCTGGGAAGGCTCTGAAGGTTCAGGAACTTAACTCTTCATCCCATTCCATTATTTGGGAATCAACCGTTTCTCCTTTCATTCTATGAGTACGAACGGAATGGAATTCTTTACAATTCCCGTTCGCCGGTGCTTTCTTTCCGTCACCCCGAACTTCCGCATCAGAAAATTACCACCTGTAGCCTTCAGTGATGTCCAGGCATGATTTGCTAGAAATGGAATCAGAATATGAGATGGTCTTTGGATTTTCAGAAAACATCTCGAGGAAAGTCCCCGTCTCTCGAGATGAGATCTCTTGCTTTGGGAAAAGTTACAACTTCTCCCACCGCATGTCTTCAATGCGTCAGTCAGTGAATGCAAAGAGGGAATGATTCCCTGCGTCGGATAGTTCCATCCACCAAGCTCGATCGCCGTCGATGATCGAGGGCATCGCGGTGTGATGCAAGTCGTACGAACATGGGACCGTGGGACATGATTCCCTGAATCCCTTCGTGAGGCATTTGCTCGACCTGTAGTCATGGGCCGCGTTGTCGAGTATATCCCCTTTCTCTTTGAGATGGCGCGGCGTCAAACTGGAAACCAATAGGTATCAACAGGAAGTGTGACTCACAACGGTGAGGCACCGAAGGCGGCGAGAAGAAGAACAGAAGTCCGTCCATGAGAAATTCGTGTTAACGGTTTGCCCAAAAACGAACCGTTAAGAAATATTTGTTCGTGAAAGGGTTTCCGGTTTCCGCACGAGTCCGGCACATCTCCAGCCACGGTGTGGCGTCGGCGTCCGACCAGCCGAGCGGCTAGCCACCCATTCAACCAACAAGCGAGCGAGCGAGCAACGGGTCTTCAGTGCGGAGCTGGCAAGTAAGCAGATGACACGTGGACTTCGGCAACAACGGCAACGATGACGACGACGACGAGAACGCAGAGATACCGGGGGTGGATCGCCGTCGGTCGTAGCCGATGGATGGACGGATGATTGCTTCGAACGCCACTGCTGCCGTCGCGGACATATGGCATCGATGTTGTTTCTGAGCGACACACTAGAATGACTGCGCCGTGCGCCTGACGAACAACCACGAACGAACGCAAATAGCATCGAAGACGACGGACGGACGGACTGGCTGGCTGACTGACGGGACATCCGCCTGCCCGCCAGCCCGCTAGCCCGCCCGCCATCGTCCGTACCGTCATCGCAGTTCGCAGCGCAGGCTGTATTGTTGCTGCGGCTGCCGCCGATGTCATTACTTATCGTTTGGAGCCGCTCGCTTCTCCTCAATCGAACCATCGAAAAGGGTGAACGGTCTAGGAGTCGGATGGCACACCTCCCCTCAAGACCAAAGCCTATCGATATCACCACCAAACCTGGTATATGTACATATTCGATCCATATACGTGTAGGGAATACATTCTGTATCCTCCTCGACTCCTGTGTAGTCCTTCAATCCTGGAATCCCTTGATGCCCATCGCCCTGGAGCCTTCATTGAAACAACTGCGAGCACGGAAATGTGGCGCCGATCTCGAGCGATTCGATTGTCGGTGACTTCGAAAATCGATTGTTCGGAGATATCGGCTCTACAAGTGCGGGAGTTCATTCCACAAAGATCCAATCAATAACGCGATCCGCGATCGGCCGCGAATCGAGCAACTCGCTAGCTTCCAGCTGAGAAGAAGACGGAGAGAAAGAGCACAGGAGAGAAAAACTTATTACGCAGATGTTTAACGGCACTTGGCGCGCGACGTTGTTGTCGTTGTCGTCGTCGTCGCTGTTGTTGTTGTTGCTGACGTCGTCGTAGATCTAGGCAGATGTCTTGTGAAGAAGAAAGAAGACGTTTAACCGTCAGACGGGGAGCTGAGCCGTGAAGAACCACGTGCCCGACTCGCGGCCTGGACGGCTTCCGACCGTTTTGTGTAGAACGGAACAGAGGATTTCAGAATCTACTCAACCGACTAACCGCTACGAGCGAACAACGATGCCGACGATGGCGTCGTCGACGATGACGACCACCACCACCACAACCAGGATAGGGCAGGAATCAGGATGCAGGACGTCCTCAGGTGCGCGACGGATTAACGGTTTATGCGGGCGTCGTTTTACGCATTACACGCAATGAACTTCTTTTTTTTTCCTTTTCCGCCGCCTGACCGTTGGTCCGTCAATGTCTGCATATATTTTCCAACCGTTCCGTCGGCGAGGGAAATCGGAAGAGATCAATGTCATGATGCGTCCCGTGTTCGTCTACAGAAGAGGTGGGAAAGAGAGTACGCCCGACTTCTCCCGCTTTCGGCACCCAACATGTGAGCGAGCGACGGTCGGGGAAGACAAAGAGATGCCATTAAACTTGCATAAGTTTAATGAACTCACGCAGAAGTGGGCCACAGGATTGCCCAAAACTTGCTGCGTTTAACAGAACCTTGCTTTGTATCTCCGTTACATACTCCCGTTCAGGTGGGTGGGTAGATGGGTATTCAAGCCGACCAACAAAAACATAGACACACACGCCAGTGCACGGAAAAACCAAAGACACCTGTGAGGAGGATCTGTGATCGAACTCAGAAGGAGGAAAAAATGCTAGCAGACCCACACTCCACCCGCGGAAGCACTGCGCTCGTTGGGTTGCACTTGCCGCCGCTTTTCCTGCACCGACTCATTGGCAGCTGTGAAAAGCAAATCCGAGCCGTCATTAATCTAAGCTCGAAATTTCACTCTGACGACCAGGAGTGACTTGGTCTCTACCAAGTGGGCGCGGCTGCTGCTTGGCCGTTGCTCGGGGCTCCTTCGAGTGAGACCGGACTCCGGAAAGCAAAAGCACCCTTTCTAATCACGAAGAATTTCCTTCAAGCGGACTTTCGCAGCTTTTTGACCGCATTACCCGATAGACAACGATACGGTCGTTCTTTTCGCCTGCGGACTGCCGTAGGGGTATCTTGGCCTATGACGACGGAGGTGGCGGCGATTGCAGAAATGTCGTCGCCGAGTCAATGTGGAAGTGAGTGGGCTTAGAATTGAACGATTCCCAGAGGGAACATCCGACATTCGCACGTGATATCTTCTGGTGACTCTCAGCGCACAGATGTTCTCATCGATATCGGCTGGCCGTTCGAGATGAGAAACAAAGGTGTTGAATTACAACGCCGTCTTCGATGAACGTCAGAGCTACGCGCGGTTGAAACAGTTCAGAGTTTTTTTTCTCCTGCCTCCTATCTGTCCTTCCTCGATGGACTCGGAGCAATTCAAGGATGTTTTCGTGTGAAAATAGATCATCAGATGCACTAACGATGTTTGCTGTTCATGGGAAGCTCTGATAAGGTATTTTCAATTTAGTGAGATTCTTTCCTGTCTGGCACTGCCTGTTTTCTAGCTCGACGAAAGCACTTCCCGCCCAACTGGCCCTTCCTTCCAACGAGTGACGCCTCCTCCTTCGGAATGATGCTCATCACCGACTCCGGGACGTTTCCTTCCGACAGTTGCATCTTCAGCTCGTGCGGACATTGAATCGAATCATGCCTGACGCCACCATGCGTTAGGGCCATTTTCTACCAGACTTGTTTTCGAGACGACATGCTCTTACGACAGTGACGTCAGTCGTTAGACACTCTCCGCGACAATGTCGGAAGTTTTGGTCAACTTCTAGAAGCCTTGCCATAGCGGAGAGGGTCGTCCATGGACTTGGCCGTGTCGTCGTTAGCAACATTCCTTGGTCATGCGTTTCCTGGACGCGTATTTAAACAATGGCATTTCGGACATTTGGTCGCGCATACTCCTGCAACAATGCCCAGCATTCTATCTCGCTCCCTCGCTTGATTCCTCGTCCGGCTGACTGAGTGTCTGACTGACTGACTGACTGACGAACAGACCTACTGACAGACGGACGACCGAACTGGCTCCCTGACGGACTGGCGGCTGACTGCCCCTTAGACATCATCGGTCGGCCACGGAGAAGATAGGCAGACAGATACACAAGGAAAACACAGCGACGAAGAGACCGACGATCGATGTAACATCCGCGGGATGTGCACGACGGAACAGAGCAACGTGAGAACCGACGATTCGTTTCCTTCAATTTTCGAATCAAACTACTGCATTCAATGTAGACGAGCTAAGGAAAAAACCGTCGTGCACACAGCGGATAATTTCCGACAAACATCCGAGAGAGGAAAATCGCAAACGAAATCATCCGAAATGAAATTTCTCTGTCAACTTCGACAACAGTCAGGGGTGCGATTTCAAAAAGCAATCACAGTGGAATCACACGAATGCACGACAGTTGATTGTCTGTGAGTTAATAAACGGAAACTTGATACACCAGAGGACATTAATGAAGAAACGAAGGATTTTATTCTCACTCGTATTCTAATTAAACTTGTAGGTAAGTTGAAATACTCTGCTCCACAACAACGATTATATCACACCTGTTTAGGCTCATATAAATTTGATGGAACTTTTGTTTTACTTGCACGCAAGGCAAAGGTGGTTCCTCTGTTATTAACGTTATTCAGCGGATGACAGCGATACGATTCGGGCCGACCTGCACTGGGTGCACAAATTTTGAGCAAAGTTTCGGGTGTTTCGGCCCGATATGAGGGTGGACAAGAGGGAAGACTACTGCGTAGTGAACTCACTCTTATCAAGTCGTCGTCGTCGTCGTCGTCGATAACTGAGCGAGAGAAAGCCATGATGACGCGTGACGCGAATTTCGCGCTTCGATCCAGATTAGTTCTTCCTTGGCGTTTAGCTTCAGCGTTCGTTCTCTCGTTCGCTTGTAATGAGTCCTTGATTGGGAGTGACGTCCTCTCATTGAAACCGTTTCCGCTGGCTCTACAAGAAATCGACGAGTCTCTGATTGGACAGTTCCTCTCGAAGTTCTCTCGAATGAATTTATTGCCACGGCGAGACGATATAGATTGTTTTAACCGACCGTCACTCACTCACTCCGTCTATCTGTCTGTCTCTCCGTCAGGCCCGCTGTCAGTCGATCCGAGAGCCAGAATAGGGAAAAAACAAAACGAAAAAGAAAAAAATACTTGAAGCGACCGCTGATTCAATTCGGAATCCAGTGCAGGGCTCTCGAGCAGAAATTGAAACACTGCGCCGAAACAATCTCTCGAACATCCTCTTGAGAACGATGGACTCTGTATCACAAATCCAACCCTCTTTCCTCCACTTTCCTCTTCTCTCGGCTTCGTTCCGTGCGAATTTGATTAGATTTAATTGTTTCTGTCGTCAAGTTGGTTTGACTCAGAGCGTGACCTCGATTCGTTTAAACAGAGGAATCCGAAAGCTCGTGGCTTGTCAAACCCGATAGTCGGCACTCGATTATCACTCGTTTTCGACGGATGTTCACAAAGCCTAATGGCAACTCCAAACGGCTCCTGAAGGAACCAATTCCCGAATTGAGCAAAGCTCGAAGAAACTCCACTTCTGCGGGATGAACAAGGACTACAGTTGCAGTTGGGACCGCCGCGCCGATCGAGCTTTTACCCGATTCGGAAGGCTGCCGTTGTTTTGTTCCATGGTCTTCCTGAAAAAAATCCGAGCCTCAAGAACGAGAATCCGAGAGGGAAACGAGGGACAATCAGCCGAAAAAAGCGATCGGACGAACAAGTAGTCGGTCGCGAAAGATTTCTCGACGCGCCGTCTCGCCTCAAGTTGGGTCAATCGTAATTGGTTGTAATGACCGCTGTTCCATTGTCGAAGAGTGTTGGTGAGCGAGTGTTCCGCAAAGACAAGCGATCTCTCTCCGGCTCCCACAGAGAGTTCACTTACTCATATGCTCACTCCATCATCAATACTCATCAAGTGATTCGATTACACAAGTCTTTGACACCTCCCCCGCTCCACTCGCAACACGACTTGAAGCAGAGCATAAGCAGCACGAGCAACAGTTGACCCTCAGCTATCAAACCACGCAGCGACCGAGCGCTCTGCCGACCCACCGGCCAACCAACCCTGAGGCTTCGGATGGAAGCACAAAAGGCAGACCTGTGTTTAAGTTGACCAACGGCGAGGCAAGCGGTCGTCTTGGGGCGGAGGGAGCCGTTCATTCACTGGTTGGCCGAGGGTAAAAACTTGCTGCTGCTGCCGCCGCCGCTACTACTACTGGATGTGAGACGCTCAACTCGACGTCATTTCCGGTGACCTGTCCCCAAACGGCGACCGCATCGTCGCTCTTTTCTAGAGCCGTCGTCATCAGTAGCAGAAGCAGCTATTCATGCTGCACTAGGTAGTTTACTTCAGCTTCCAGCGGGATAACAACAATAGACAACGACAGCCCGGAGTCTTTCACGGTGCCGCGTGGATGGCACGCTTTCACGACTGAATAGAAGATGAGCTCCTGGTTGGTGGGATCCCTGCTTGGCTGAAGTCGATGGCTTCGTGGATGGATGCTTGGCTCGCTCGCTCACTCGCTCGCTTACCAACCCACCCAACCAACCAACCACCTTCCTCTTCCAGGGCGCGACCCAGTTGCCGGAGCCAGTAGCGTGCTCACTTCCCTCCTTTTCTTCCATATTATGATCGGATACACGCTTCCAGTTGCGCAATTCTTCGCCGCCACGAAATCACAAGCTTTGAATCAATTTGAAATCAAACGACCCCGCCGCGGTGATCCCGAAGGCAGCTGCGGCTTTTCGCACAATTTCGCATGATGTTTGCTGAAATAAGATTCTTCACGTATGCAAGCACGCCCTTGGGTCTAATGGTGGCACCGAAAACAACAAGGTCCGTTGAAACGCGCGAATATCGGTTCCGACCACAGATTCAGACACTGACACGGTGACATGGTTTGCACCAGATCTCGCGTGTGTTTAATATAACAGACAAACTGATCTTTCAGTCGCTCGGCCGGGCTGGCTGGCGGGCGGGCGGGCGTTGGTCCGATCTAGCTGCCCTTCTGTCGCGACTCATCGCACCTCGTATGAATGCGAAGCGATACTGATGTCACATCGGTACCGGATTCATCCGGACTTTCCCGGTGTTCTAAAAATGCGATTCTGTACAAGGTTTTCGTCCCGAAGTATGGTAGTGCATGTCCACAATGGAATGAGCCAGGCAAGACGTTCTTCGCGCGTCTTTGTCGCGCGGATCGAAAACATCGCACCGTTCATCAATGACGTGTCGTTGGGTGATGAATCATTTGGCGGCGAGTTTCTTGAGTCCTTGATATTCCTAAATCGGGATTATCACTACAGAACAAACAGAACAACGAGGGTTTCTTGGCAAATTACTCAAGCTCGCCGGTGAGTGAGATCCGGTGTTTCTTGAAGACAGTTCCATCCCCACCCTAGGGAAACAATGACGCGGACGAGCCGTCGGTACAAAGCTCAACACTTAACACTTTTCGCCTTTCTCCAATAAGAAAGATGTCGTGTGCACAAATACGGAGACGAGCCGCCCAGAATTTGTTTCGACGACGCGCATGCCGGAGAGCTCTCTTGGCAAACTCACAGAAAGGCAAAGTTAACCATGAGAGCAATCCATTTTTCGCCACGAAGATCTTTCGAGCTCGCACCAGATGAACCACAAGATAGGAGACTCCGAAAAATTGGGAAAATCGTCAAGTTTGACTCCTAGTGGGGTAACGAAGAATCGAATACGATCGGCGATTGAGTCGAACTGAAGCCTGTGTGATTGAGTCATTAAGACGAGATGAATCGGACCGCTGTTTCGTCGGTTCTTGATCGGAGCGGTGGTTCCGTCTCCGCTCAAGATGGCACGCGAAACCCGACACTGATCGTTCCAAGTCGCCGAGCGTCGTGGTGGATTCAAGCCGCGAGTTTTCATTATTCTTCTAATTAGAAGCGCCAGCCTCGACTACCCGAAACAGTAGCACGAGTCTACCAGATCCACACGGTCGATGATTCATCTATCAGTTCCTGAGGCTGACTCGCTTCCGACGTTATTACTCCGTCGTCTCCTCCGGTCGAATCGTCTTCTTTAGGTCCACGAGACCAGTGCATTCGTTAGTTTCTCTTTCTCTCCGTCTCTCACATTCTCTCTCTGGCTGTCTGTGGCTCACAAAGAAACGGAATGAGCCCCGTGAGCTCTTGCTTCTTGGGGTGGGCAGGTGGAAAATCGGGCAACGGCCAGTGAGGAGTTCGCGCGCGCTGTCAAGAAACGGTCCGGAACGTGCTTCGGCGCGAATACCGGCCGTCTACGTTGGCGAACACTACCAATGCCGCATCATCGACATCTACGACATATTCGACGGTGCGAAAATCCGATCATTTTAGAACGTGTTTCGACCTTGATAAAATTTTGCGACCAAATCCACACCCTATGCACTCGTCATCATCGCTACCACCAGGAATGGGTCAAGGCGCCAGAAGCGGAATCCTCAGCTTAACCCTTGAAAGAGTCAATCGCGCGAGCAGAGTTCTACTTGGTTCGGTTCTGCTCAACAGCAGAAAAGTTTTAGCATCCTGTCGGAAGTCCTTGAGGTGCATGAGGTGGGCTGGACGAAGGTGCCAATGTACCGTACGATGACGACAAAGAATAACAAAGATCGAGGATTTCCGTCGGTGCCAGCGAGCCTTCCGATGGCGGCGCCCAAGCGTGGTGTTGTTGTGGTGGTGGTCGTCGTCGTCGTCGTAGTGGAGTCAGCGGTGACGGCTGCACAGGCACTAGTACTCCCCCGCGCGAGAGCTGTCTCTGGATCTATTCTGAACAACGGAACAACTCAAGTCCAATTAACACTGCTTGAAACAAGAGGAGGAAGCTACAGGAAATGGACGGAGCACAGCCTGAATCGGATGGCTATTAGTACTGCTGGTCTGTCGGTCGCTCCGGCAGTCGGTCGCGCGCGCGGACGGCGCGTCGACCGATCGAATGTTAGCAGCCAACACACATCAAACTCTATCCGAACCAATGATGAAGAGGAGGCCGCGGACGGGAAATCCGAGTGAGCACTGTTTGCCCTCTAAACCACGGAAACATTCGAAAATTTCTCCTCGATGCCCTGTTTGATTCGCCGCTCTGGCCAACACCGTGTCATCGATGTGGGCATCGTTACGGGAAGGGTTCTCCTTCACTCGAAAGTCGATCGCGACATCGAAGCTGCTTCTCGTCGTAGGTATCCGGAAGGTTTTCGTCAGAGTTTCCGTGAGTAAAGGTGAACCCAGATGAGCCACGTCATTGCGCACGGTGGAAGTCTTCAGCGGGAGAGCGGATGAAATTCTGAATGAGCGAGCGAATGAATGAAATTCCTTAGTCGTAGTAGGAGTAGTGGCCGTCATCGTCTACGGCGACGCATTCGAGCGTCTCCTAAGGTCACCCGAGCAGAGAATGGAGAAGTCAGCGCCGCCGGAAGACGTCCCCTGCTAAGTTGAAAGAGGACTCGACAAGCAGCAGTGTGCTGACAAAAGCATTTTCTGGGGAGACGAACAGACAGAAGGATCGGCGCGCGGGCGGGCGGACGGACGGGCGAGAGGACACACGGACGGACAAGCAGGCAGAAAGATAGGGCCCTCTTCAGCGTCACCTTCCTCCGGAAGCAGAACCACTCAGCCAAAACCTTAGTCGTGGCGGACAGGACAGATTCTCTGTATTGGTCCGCTTCTGCGCGCCAAGCACGTCGGTCTGTGAATTGAGCAAAATCAAATGACTCCGGTTGACTCAATGGCTGTTCTTCAACGGCATTGAAAGACCAAAAAATCGACGATGATCCGGTATCACGATTCGCATCGCGACGCGACGCACCCAGAACAAAACTTGAAACGTCGCGCATCTGAGTAGAGTATCATTATCAGCACTTTGTTAGAGTCGCATGTACATGCTTTGCATGCTCGTGATCCGTTGAGGACTTCGAGCATTATATCGATGTGAGGTGTTAGCCTCGAATCAACAGATATGTCATCGGCTGAGGTGACCTGCGCCTTTCGTTCAGATTCAACGAATTCGAATGTTCCGAGACATATCAGAACCGCTGGTTGCAACACCGGATCGTCAAGAAACCAGCGAAGGGAAAGGGTGCTCACAAGGTACAGACGGCCGAGTCGTTGGTGAGCCGTTGGGATAATTTTAATTGGTGAGAAACAGAAGCTTGAAGGCACGCAAGGAATTCAGAGCTCCTTCGTATGTCGTCGTCATCGTCGTCGTCGTGGCAGCGGCAGCTTCAGTCCACCTGTTGGAGCTGTCGGGATCCGAACCCTTGAGCACGGCGGAGCTGTCGATGATCATAAATCTATGACTTGCACATCTCTTACTCCGTAGAAAAGAATGTTCATAAAAACTTGAAAGAATCGGCGAAGCCCCTCGGCCTTGAGCGCGAACAGGTCCGGAGTTTCGGCGACTCATTCGAGGGCATCTTAGAGGTTCTTGCAGTGAACCGGTTTGGACTTCTGTTGCTGTGAGCATTCATCAGAACCAGTTCGGTTTTTTCCTAAGTTTGTTTGGCAGCACGGGTTTCTTGAGAACAGAATGAACAATTCATCCGTTTTTAATCAAAACTCGAACGGTCGAGAAAACAAAGTCGTCAAGTGGACGAATGCGCGCAACGAACTCGAATCGGTGCTCTCGACGAAAAAGTCGATCGGCAAGTCGACCTGTGCGAAAGAAGAGCTGCTGCTCTCAATGCGCAAGAACCTCGATCCGAAGGGTTGCAGCATAGTTAAATGGTTTGCTGCACTCGGTGGAATTCCCGAACAGGTTCACCGTGGGGCAATGCGAAACAGATGTAACAGCGGATTCTTCAAATCGCCAGACGAATAATCACTTGAAGCCGCGCACAGAACTGGACTGCTCGCGGCTGACCCTCATTTTCCGTCGAATATCGCAACGTCGTCATGACGTCCGCCTTGACAGACAATAAGGCGGTCGCCACATCCGCTCGCCGCCCTCACCAGAGCGTTAACCTCGAGCGTTGCTTCACAAATATTCGCACATCGCTTTCCTCGCCTCTTCCAGTTTCATCTGTCGTCGGCGTTGTCATCTGGGATCGTCGTGCTCAGCATTTGATTTGGACATATCCTTGAATCCTGTACCTTCAACTTCTACCCCCTATATGACGGTGTGGGATGGAAACATTCGCAGTATCGAAACTCGTGGAAATGAGAAGAAAATCCTCGAAAATCCCGCGGCACGCACGGCAGGAGGACTATGCCGGTCACATCATGGTCGTGCGGTCCGACGATCATCGGACAGAGGCTGTCTCGGTCTGGCCTAGAGTTCGGCTTCGAAGTAGATGTTCCTCCCCAGACTGAGAAATGACCTCTCCGTTTTATTGGGGTCGTTGAGATGAGATGCGCTGAGATGAGGCCCGTCAGCTCGTGCCATCTTCAACCCGTTAACATGCGAAGAGCAAGGGGTACCACCCTGTCATCAGCCTGGTCGCTACTGACCGATGGAAAAATAGATACTAACTGTGCGGGACCTCCCGCCAACCAACTAATCGGCGGACATGTCGCTGCTCGACTCTGACCGTTTCAAGCCTTTCTTCCACTTCTCGTTGTCAGAAAAAGCTTGTCAAGGACTTGCTGTCAACGCCAATCGTGGTCGAACGCCTCAAGCAAGTGCCTGAATTCAACGATGGCAGGCCTCAATCCTATCCCTGACCGTTTCGCGGTCAAGTCGATTCTACTCTTGCAGCGAATCGACTAAAAAACCGAATTTCTCAAGTGAACTTTTTCTGGATTTCCATATGCCCAACGAGCGCGGTCTCCTTCGGTAGCCGCCGAACCGTACGTTCTATCGAAAGTAGTGAAAGATGCAGGTGTATTCGCCAGACGTTTTGGCTCGAAGAAGACGAGGGGAGAAGGAGAGGGGTATCCGAACGGGGAAGTCTGCTCCGGCTCTACTGATCTATGACGTCTGAACATATGTCGACTTCTGCTCGAGACCGTCAGCCAAAGGGATTCGAAACGAAGACCCATTGTCCAAGCATTTCTGAGTGTTCAATTCGACCGAACAACATTCTCGTTGGTTTCTCGGCATGTTTTGTGACGTCTGTGGCGAAGTCATAAGTCAAGAAACTCGTAATACGGACTAGGTAAGAAAACCCCTTCTAGCATTCTCTTCGAGCGCGGATATCAGCTGATAGATCGCCATCGATGTCGTCGATGTCGATCCCGGACGGTTCTTTGGTTGCAAATCCGCACTTACAGTTCAAGAAAAATGTCGAAAACATTGATGGAGCTGCGTCGCAGGTTTGGTGATCGTCGTCACGAGTCTTGCATCGGGCGCGAAAGCGTGAAAACAAAAAGCATGTGGTTGATTGGGAGCCAAGCCTCTGTATTCCCGAATACGAGCGAATGTGCGACACTGCGCACGAGACCTTCTGTTTCAATTTACCGTTCAGAGAGTAATTCAGGACATTCGAGATAAAGAGTTCTAACCAAATGAACTCGCGCTTAGTTGGCCCCAATCACGCCGAACGGACATTCGAGCCCAACGGACACCCTGATTTGTCGACTCGGTCTGAAGTGCGACGCAAAATGGGCCACCAAAAATTCGAGAACATAATGGGACACAATTTACCGGAAGAAATCTGCTGAGAAGGCCGCGCCATTGCGTCGCCTCTAGCATACCAAAACTACACAGACACTGCGAGGCTGTTGAAAGAGAGTTCCACATGAGCGTAACAAGTGCGCAAGCCCATATGAGCGTTACGCGGTACGCGGCTCGTAGTAAACAAAGCGTCTGACGGTCGACCGGCACGGACAAGAGGCTTGACAGCTCAGCGTTATGTGTTGTACACTCATATCAAAACATGACCGATATCACTGAACGTGAATACGAGAGCGCATTGTTTGGAGCCTGGGCTCCGTACCCTGAAGCAAGCGAGAAGCATTTTTTAGAAGGTTTTCTCTTTTCGAGATCAAATCTCTTCTAATCACTTGTTGTGACTTGTACTGCGTATACAGTACATGGAGTATACGTGATGGGCGCAAAAATCGCGGAAGGATGACTCCCCGAGTCGATAACGCTGAGTCATGCTACGGCTCCAAAGTCGAATCGTTATGAAACTCAAAACTTTTCTAACAACAACACCTTTCACTTTGGAAAGTCTAGAAATCCGCATTTTTCACCGGAGCTTCTCCTCGAGTCATGAAATTCGGCTCAAGGAGCTCGGATCGTTGTTTTCTGGAATCCGATTCGCTCGCGTTGTGGAAACTACTTGACCGTGAAGATGGAACAGTGCTAAGGAAAACTCGGAGCGAAAGTTGTCATTGTTGAGATATTTTGGACTCGACTCACGGTAGATATCGAAAGTATGTTGAGCTTTCAGAGCGGGGCGAGCGGAGTATAAACTCAAAACGAAACCATACCCCGGCAACGGTAAGCGAAACCGCCAGTCCATTAGATGGACGCCGCTACCGAATAGAAACCATTTGGACATTTTAAAATTTCTTTGTGGCTCTCAACAAAGACTTGCTCCCCGGCTCGCTTGCTGTCGCCGTTGCTCAGCTTGACTTTGTATCGTATGGCCTGCCATTGAACTGGACCGAGTTGAGAGATTGCATTCCAATGCAGTGGAATACACCGCGGCCGCGACGACCATCGCTACCTCAGCCGCAGCCGCCGAGAACATGCATCGCTACCTACTACAGCGGTACGGGCGGACAGGCGGGTGGCCGAGTGGGCAGACCACGAACCCACCGACCTCGGAGCATCAAACGAATTTCGCAACAATTTTTCATCTTTTTCCATCGCGCTTACTGGTCCGAATAGCTCCCTGCCGTCCTTTCCGTTGAAGTTCAGGCCAAAACGTGCCGGAACTGAAGAGAAAGTTGAAGAGGAAAGATGAAACTGATTGTGAGATGAAAAAGTAGGGGATGCGCTAGGGTAGATGCCGTCAGGAGTGAGCATTTCCGGAAAGGCCCATCAAAACAGCTGACCAGCAAGCGATGCTCAAGAATATCGCTCGCTATCCTCACCTGTCAGCGATCAAAGTATCGCCCCATCCCGCGGCTGCTTCTAGAGCGCTGGACGGAGGATCAAGAGCTGGATGGACTTCGGAAATGCGTAGTTTCGCTTGGACTAGGGATTAGTACTCGCTGGCTTGACTTGGCCTTTCATCTCGGAGGTTATATTAAGCGAGCAATTTTAAGCCATTACTCGCATCCGATAAAAGGCAGTCCTGGATGCGACCGGAACGGAGATCCGCATCTTCCAGCTTGACGTTTTCCCAGTGGCTCTGAGTGAGTCCGATCGAGCGTCGATTCGGCGAGGCAATCGTTCGGGAGAGCCGTGATAGCTTTTCGAATATGAAGTTTCGACATCCTAATCGCGCATTGAAAAAGGATTCGTCGTGCCTTTTATCGGCTCGGTCCATTGTTGGCTTTTTATTGAGTGCAACCGGAGGAAAGCCTTCAGGGTGGTGGTGGTGGCGGCGGCGGTGGTGGTGGTGGTGACTCCGGATCGGCACTACTTCTACCAGCGTACTGGATTGAAGGCATTGAGATTGGCGGGCTGGCTGGCTGCCTGGCAAGCCGTATCTCATCGTCGTCGTCGTCGGGCCTCTTGATGTTGTGTAAGCACACAGGAGGTGGTTTGTCGTCCTATGGTCATTTCCATATTCCTCTCTTTAGCCACCACGATCGACCCTCGTACAGGCGGCAGAAGCGAGAACTGGAGAGCGCGCGAGCAAGCGAGCGACTGAGTGAGTGAGCGAGACTGCAGCGAGTCCGAACTCCTTTAGGTGTGGCTAGTGCCTGAGGCGATGCACGAATCATCGAATGGCTCGAATCATTCCGCAAAGCATACCCGTACGTCCGAGTGTGTCGGAAGGTGTATGCGTGCATTGATTCATCCATACACATGGTATTTATAGCTTTGAAATGTTCGAATTATTGCCTTGGACTTGGCTAGGTCGCTTGATAAGACGCAGACGGCGATGGATCTCGTTAGAAGAAGCAAACGCCAGCGAACACATTTTCACTGCTCCTACCGCTGCTGCTAGGAGGAGAACATTCGTCGAACTAGAGCCGAGCGTTAGAGAGATAAACAAACATTCGCCGCCACCAACGCCAAGACAGAAAGTTTTTCACCGACAGAACGGCGGAACTTTAGGTAAACAGATCCGATAGAACCATTCCAAAGTTGACTGTCTGACTGACTCACACTCAGTCAGTCAGTCAGTCAGTCTCAAGTCAAAGACTCCGGATGGATCCGTTTTCTGAAAGAGTTCAAAGCTCACTCCGGGCCGCCTCTGGAAAGGTGCGTGTGGAGCGGAGGAGGTCGCCGAGAGGTCAGACTTTGACGAGAGTTCATCTACTTGACCTCCTTAGAGGACCTTTGAAGATCAGTTCAGAATGTAATGCTCAATGTTGTTCGATTCTTTTTGATGAAATCAATGAAGATGAAAATGATGATGTCATTAACTCATCATGATGTTTCACGATGACGATTGTGATGAGCTCCTCTGCTCTGGCGCCTGATATCAGGGGCCAAGAACGGAAAGTGTCAACAACATCTAGAGCCTTCTGTGCGACTAGAATTGGACTATTCGCATTAGTCTGTCTGAGCGTGTTTGTCAGAAGGCCCGGATGTATCGCTCCGCACTGCTGCCACTGGCTCTGACTGAGGCTGTCCGAACGGCTGAATGCCTGCCTGCCTGCTTGCCTCGCCTGATGGCTGGCTGGCCCGAGCTGAGCCGGGCCGCGCCGGGCTGGCTGGCGGACTGCGGACCGCGCGGCCGGTGAGCTCAAGGATCGAGCAGCAACTGAAGAGACGACAGTCGCTCGCAGGCAGGCAGGCAGGGTAACCCTCTTCCTTCCTCGTCGGCCGTCTAGCACTCGCGGGCTGGCTGCATGGCAAGCTAGCTGTATGGTCGGATGGCTAGGCCAGCTCGACTCTCCTCTCGGCATCGGCAGTAGCAGCAGCTGCGGCGGCGGCGGTGGTAGTAGCGGCGGCGGCCGAGTCCTTCTCTCGTTGACGCCGCCCACGGCGTTCCTCCAGCCAATCGGGTCGTCGGGCGCACAAAGAACCACTAAGAGCCGCTACGAAGCGCCCGAGAGTCGGCCAACGTCTAAGGGACTCGTTCCTTCCTCCTCGAACCACCACCACCACGACGACGACGATGACAACAACGGATAAGTAGTTGAGCGTCGTCTATCTCTGAAGGCGCTCACTTCGCTCCTTGCGCTCGCCAAGTAAAGACGACGACGACGGCGGCGACGACGACGACGACAACAACAACGGCAGCACCATTAGCAGCGCGACAAGAACTTTGACAGCGGTGCGAGTGAGCTAGTGCAGAGTGCATTCGATCGTTCGTTCGTTCGTCTTCTTCTGGTGGTTGATACACATCAACAGTTGTTCGTTCGTTCGTTCATTCAAGACTTTCGTCTGTCAGGAGATCTGGAGGATCATCCCGCAGACAAGGAGTGAAGTTTTCGCAGTGGCCCCATAGTTAGTGTCGGGGCCGTCTCAAGGAAACAATTTTTTCTTGAAGTGTCTCATCAAGACTGTGTGCTCGGTGGTTCGTTCGTTTCTTCGATCTTTCTACTACCCGTTCGTCTGACGGTTTCGGTCCGACGATTATTCGGTTGGTCGGCCGGTTCGCCCACTCCGTCAGACAGACAGTAGAGTCGGTCTGTTAGTTTGTGCGTGTCTAGAGAGAAGCTGCCAGCCAGCCAGTCAGTCAGTCAAGCCAGCGGGCAAGGTAAGTTTACGAGGAGAAGAAATCTTGCCTCTCCTCTCAGGTGGATTAACTGAAACACTCACACGGGCTCACAAGTTCACACAGAGCGCTGACTGCATCGAACCAAGGAGGCCGTTCGGGCAGAATTGTCATCCAGGCATTCGATTTAGCAAAGTAGTGAATCCTGGTGAATCAGTGAATCAGAGTTACCTTTGCAAACAATCTCTGTGGATTGATGAATCAGTCATTCAATGTTGTGTCTTGTGAGTCTTCGATGTAGAGTACGACGAGTTTTGATCGGTCGGAGTCGAACAAGTGATCCGTTCTCAACGAACGACAACTTCCGTTCCAGAGAAGGAGAAGAAAGGCGAGCTTCGTTGTCTTCGAACAGTTCAAGAAACCTTGAGTGCAAACGAAGATTCATTCAAATATCATAAACAAACGAACGAAACGATCGATCGATCGAGCAGAAGACGGTGACTTTCGTACGCGCTGCTGCCGACGACGACCGAGCGGCCGAGTGAGTTTGTTAAGAAACTGTTGAAGAACAACAAAGAGTTTGTCGACTGGACAAGGCGGCAAAGTGTTCTGTGATCTTCGGGGTTACTTATGAGATGGATATAGTGGTGCCCTCGTCATCGTTCTCAACTGTTTCCAACTCGCTGGATGAAAAGCAATGGCAGAGTGCTTGAGTGCGCAAACGATCCAGTTGCCTCGTGCATCTTCTCTTGAGGCGCGACCCAGCTCGACCACGGACGAATCGATCCAGACCAAGGACAACGGCAACGAATCCTCGGACGAATTGAGTCTCGAGGAGAAGATGGTCATGCTCCAGGAACAAGGAGCATCCGGCAAGGACAGCGCGACCCTGTTGCGCGACATTTTGCAAAAAGAAAAACAGGAACACCACAACAACAACAATGCCGGCGAGCAGACCGAGGACAGCGGCACCGAGGACAAAGCTCCTTCGCCGATGCAGAGCCCGATGTCGAGTCAGAGCGAGGAAATCGAGGACTGGAAACTCGACGACGTCGCGCCGACAAAGAAGGATGACGACGAGCTCCTCGCAAATCCCAAATCCCAGTCGGGACCGTTGAGTCCCGGCCTGAGTCAGCCGGCCGTGAACGGCTGCAAGAAACGAAAACTCTACCAGCCCTCGCGGCAGACGGCGGTCGAGAACGGCGACTCGCTGGTGATCAACGACGATGAGGACGAGTTGGACGTCGAAGTGCCCGTGAAACGATCCGAGGATCGTGAAGCCCTCCGTGCGCGAATCCGCGAACACTACGACAGGCTCACAGAGCGAGGACGGCTCGGAGACATCAAGCCGGTGATCGGCGGCGAGCATCCCGACCCCAGTGGCTTGCACAGTCACGCCGATCTGGAGCGGCTAGTTACGATGCTTAAAAGCGAGATTACGCACACCTTGACACAGGTCATCGATAACATTGTGTCTCGGTTCGTGCCGCGTTACCAAGCAGACCATCTCAACAATCATCATCATACCACGAGTAGCAGTAGCGGCGGTAGTCATCATCTTCACCATCTTGGAGGCGGCAACAGTGCTGGTAGTCATCATCACATCGGACCACTTTCGTCACAAGCTCTCCGAAGTGAACGAAGCTCATCTCCTCCGCTCCCTCCCGCAGTTCCTTTGCGACCTTCCCACCCTCCGTCTTTCGACCTCGCGAGACACGAATCGTTGATGGCATTCGGGGGACCTTTGGCAAACCACCAGAGGGAACTTTTCGCCCAAATGCTCGACCGTAAAGCGAAGAGCAAGGTGATCGACAGAGGCGGTAGGACTCCTCGCAATGAACTGCAGAACATTTCAGCCTCTTCGAAGCCCATGTTCGGCGCCGCCGCCACCGCCGCCGGCGGAATGAAAACCTCAACTCCCAACGCGTCTCCAGCTTTGCCGCTCAAACGCAGCGAGTCCCCTGTAGGCTACGGCGGAGGAGATTCGTCTCCCCCGCCTCCTTCAACGGTGGTGCCCGGTCCCGAGCAGACCGAGGCCATGTCCCTCGTCGTCACTCCCGGAAAGAAGAAGAGGCACAAGGTCACGGACACCAGGCTCGCGCCCCGCCGCTCCGATTCGCCCAAGTTCGGCGAATCGCCTTCCAGCGGTACGTTGGTACCGTCGTATCCACCTCCGCTGATTCCGGTGTCTCTGCCGACCAGCGTCGCCATCCCGAATCCGTCGCTTCATCACGACCTGTTCCACCTCCCTCATTTCGAGCATCAGCAGAGGCTGTCGGCCCCGTTCCAATCGAGCCAACAACAGGCGCAGCAGCATCAACAGGCGTCTCAGCAACAACAGCAGCAGCAGCAGCGATCATCGGAGTCCCCCGTATCTGAACCAAGCAGCAATCGGGCATCGACGACCCCCGCCGCTGCTCCCCCCTCTTCAAACCCCTCGGCGGACGCATTCAATATCTACTTACAGCGAGCTAGCCTGAGCAAATCGCTTCAGGACAACACGATCTCAGAGCGCGAATCTCTTTCGGAGAGTGGAACGGAACCCAACGGAGGCGCACCTATTCCTCTGCCGTACGACATGATGAACATTTTCAAGTGAGTGATTTTTTCGAACGTTTCTTCCTCTTCTTATGCTCGATTCCCTCTTGGTTCACCTCTCGGAATCTTCAGGAGACTCTGAGACCTCACGGCAATTCAGAGAACTCCAGAAGAGACGGTTTTTGCCAGGCTTGCGTCGCATTCGACAGATTTTCTGGATCCTAGCGCTTTTCCGCGTTCCGAATCTTGGTGTTTCCTTGAGCCTTCTTCCCTCGCTGTAGTGATCAGTCGTGTCTCGTATCCACAAGTTGAAGCAAATTGAGGGTGTCGGTGATTCGTTCGTGAGCTCAAGTTGTTGTCAATGTTGGCCCATGAGTGTGTCAACTTGTCAAAGCCTCTCGATCTGGTCGACGCTCGGTCGCTTCCCCTGCCTGTCGGCCAATCTATCCGTATATATGTCTATTTGACAATGAGTTCGAGTGTGCGTTGTGTCTATTGCTCCGATAGCCACAGCAAATCTTTGTTTGTTCTCCTGGGTTTGTCGACAACAACTACAACAACAACAACGACAGGGACAACTAAGACGACCACCATCGCTAGCATCGCAGCGATGATGACGACAAAATGCTTGGCCGCGCCCGGTGACAGCAGATGTTATCCTGAGTCATCGGAGGGTTAGATAGTTCAAAAGATGCGCACTCTCAAACCACATTTTCTTCTCCTGTTCTAAGTCATTCGAACAGTTGGTCGCCTGACTGCTTGACTGCTCGCTCGTCCGCCCGCCCGCCCGCCAGCTCGTTCGTTCGCTCGCTCGTATGTGAGTCTCGAGCTCGTTGGATTTTTGTGCAGCCCACCGGTCCCTGCGGCTCATTCATGGATTTTCTTGTTGAGCTCATACGAAGTCCCATATTTTCATCTTCCATCGACGCTGAGTGCCTGTGGAGAGGAATCATGGCTTGAAACGAGGCCATCCAATCTTGGAAACTTCTTACTCTCATTGTGTCATGAAATCGGTTCTTTGATCTTAGAGATGACCTCAGGGGTCACTGCCATACCGACACTTCTCGAACACATGAAGTTAATCTGTTTATTGATTGAATCATTTCGTGTCCCGAGATTCGCAAAAGCAGTCTCTTCCTCCAGAATAGCATTTTCACATAGGCCGTGAGTTTGTTCTCAATACCAGGTGTTCTTTGGAGAGCTCCCGCTCGTCCTCATTGCTGGATTGAAGACACATTTTTGCAT
The DNA here is from genome assembly GCA_028455905.1 of Neoseiulus californicus. Lineage (NCBI taxonomy): Eukaryota > Metazoa > Arthropoda > Arachnida > Mesostigmata > Phytoseiidae > Neoseiulus > Neoseiulus californicus. The sequence continues at coordinate 4,012,115 of JAMQGS010000001.1, forward strand.
CCGGACATCCTCCGAGCGTTGAGCAAGCGACCCACCAGTCGAGCGAGCATCCTAGCAAGCCTGGAGTTTCGTTCTCTTTGAGCGAAAGCGACCGCTTTCGGGGCAGGCAGGCGGGCTGGCAGCAAATTCTCGTTCTTCCGCTCCAGTTTTTCTTGGCAAATACGACCGCGAGGACGGCGACGCAGACGACGCTGACTCTTACAACGCTTGACCACATTCGACTCCACTTGGATCGGAGTAACACGAGGCAGCTGGTCACACAACGAGAAAGACGCCCCAGAATGAGACGACCATAGCGTAGCACAAATGACATGCAGCAACATAGTGTAAATAGCTGTTCCACTTTCAGGTATATCAACGGAGCCGGCGGCGCGGGAGCGTTGGGGGCCCTAGGCACCAATAGTCCCTTCTGTCCCCGAACTGGAACGCCTGGAGCGGCCAGTCACGAGGGCAGTGCAACCCCAGGTTCGTATCCGCGATTCGAGCCACTGAGTACGTTGTAGAAGTAGAAATCTGGGGAACAGGGGAAGCTCGGAAAACCGGAGCTTGTATTCAGGAAATTCCAGATCGGCTTCCGGTCTCGAGTCAGAGCTCTAACCACGGTTTTCTCCTCTCGATTGCAGCATCTGAAACCTCGTCGTATAGCAAGAACGGTAGTCTAGGGGGCACGGGGTACACATCGACGTTGACGCCAATGCATCTTCGGAAGGCGAAGCTTATGTTCTTCTACGTGAGATACCCCAGTTCCGCAATTCTTAAGATGTACTTCCCCGACATCAACTTCAACAAGAACAACACTGCCCAGCTAGTCAAGTGGTTCTCCAACTTTAGGTGAGTTTCTTTTAGGGTGTCTCTAGACCTTCAGTCAGTCAGTCAGTCACCCAGAAAGCTGGCCAGCAAGCCTACTCACAGGTAGCTACCGCGAACGACGCCTACGACGAAAGTAGGTGTAATGACCAAGCGACGTTGCTTGGGTACCACCTGTGCAAGAAGTTTCCCGTCTCATGGATGGTGTCTCCGATGCGAGTGTCACCCACACGGAATCTCTTCCCACACTCCTCTTTACGTTCGTTCGTTAGATGGGCTGCTCGAATCAAACATCTTCCTTACCCGCATCCGGAGCGAACTCCGCTTATCAAGAGCCCTTATTGCGGAACTTTATCGCGTCCTCATCATCGAGATCCCTAATCAGAAGTGGGTGGTGGCGCCGTGACACATCTCAGTTATGGCCGCGATGGATTCGGCAAAATTTACGGGGATCGTGTTCGACTTGAGAGTTTTTTGGGTCTTTGCCGAAAGCGCTTTCGCCGACTCGAAGTATCACGTCAGGAACGATGCCGTCATCCTTCTATCCCGGCCTCTGGATGATAGGCCTGTAATCCATTACTAAACTCAAGCTCGTTTGTGATTTCTCGCTGAATCTCTGCCAGAATCCAACACGTCAAACACGTCCCGGAGAAGTTCGCCTGCCGGAACGTGTGGAAAAGAGTTGGAATCTGTGTGAGTTCACCCGCGTTGACTGCCGCGATTTCGATGGCCGTGCCACTTGGTTCGCGGATGGATCGGCGGGTGGACTGGCCGCTGGGTCAGTTGTTCAAAGTTTCGCAATCGCCAACTTCAGGAACTCGATGGACATGCACAAACATGCGCCACGCGTTTAATATGATCGAAGAGCATAAAACAATAAGAGAAGGATTATCGAGCCGCTTGCTCCAACAGCAAACGACGACGACTGCGACGACGACGACGGCACCTATTCAAAGTAGGAAGGGGGAAGGCGAACGACCAAGGGAAATAAAAGGGGTTGGAAATATCGGAGGCACGCGGAGGGAATCGTGGGGGCTCGCCGGGGGCTTTGGGGGAACATTCTGAAGGGGATAATTCCCGACGAGCTTTCTTAAACACGAATACAGCGTATTTGCATAAATTACGAGAGCGCCTTTCCGCACTTTAGCACCAACGGGATGCGAACGACCGAATCGAACAAATGGAGATGGTGCTGCGAAAAAGGAGCAAGAAGCTAGCCGGAGGTGGTAAGCAGACCCCGAGCTGCTTATTCGAGCCGAGAGAAGCTTGCCATCGGTTTTAGCTCGGAGCCATCGCCACCGCCTTTCTTTTATGGCATGCGAGCTCTTTGAATTTCTTCGATACCGATTTTGGCTCGGAAGTTGCTCCGGGAAAGGAAGTTCCCTGGCTTACGAGTCGCTTGCTCTCACGCATCCTGCCGGTTAGACGAGTGAAGCTAGTGGTCAAAGAGAGAAACTTTCGAGGTGCACCGGGCGATCCCTTGACTGAGCACCAGGCGACTCTCAGTCACTGAATGAGCCCTGTCTGCGGAGCACCGGTCGCTTTTTGAGGTCAGGCCTCAGGAGGAGGCAGAGGTGGAGGAAGTTGAGGAAGTGGGTCGTTCGAGAAGACAGATAAACGATAGCCTTATATTCGACATCAAATCATGTTTCGACCTGAAACCAGCCTGCTTTGTAGTGTTCTATGTGGGCCACATGGAGTCGTCGCGGAGTGGGCGCTCGACAAGGCCCGTAGGAAGTCGTCACCATCCATTCCCAAAACTGAGTCGCGGTCTTTCTGCATGTTTGTATTTTGGCCCGGAGTCGGTTGATCGCCCGTAATTTCTTCTCTGCGGATAAATTAGGCTAGTCTAGCTACTTAAGGTCAAAAACTACGAAAGCGCGGTCAGCCAAGCCGAAGTCCACATCACGATCTCACGGCGCAACTTTTCTCAAGTTGAGGTAGCTGCGGTCGTCATTGCTGCTGCTGTAGTGTGGTCTGCAGCGAGAACACGCACTTTCGGCCAATTGGCACGATCTAAAAAGCAAACACCATCAGGAGCTGCCAAAGTCAGCTAATCACGAAGCCTTGTGGCAGAAGCGTCTTCATGCTTTGGCGTGTGCCGCGGACGATGGCTGCCTGGTTGGCTGAATTGGCGGCTCCTTCGTCGGAGGCAGCTGTTGAAGCGGTCCGTTGCTTGGGATACAGCCGCACGGTGAGCTCTAGTATGTCAGCGTTCGTCGGATCGAAAACGTTTTTATTCTGAAGCCATTTCGGGTTTCCGATCCGTATTGGCTCTTGAGCACCGTTCCTCCGACCGTTGTGTCTTCTTTCCGCAGGGTTTTCGAGTCGGGGTCTCCGATCCCGAGTTCTCATTCCCAGTATATCTAGTAGATGATCATATCTACTTGTTCATGAGGGCTTATGCGCATATACGATTTACGTAGCCACGCATAACATTCCGGACCAGATCTGTGAGGTTCGTAATTGTAAACGATGACGTCTCTGAGGTCGTTTGGTGTCCAAGCATGAATCAGACAGAGCAGATCGTTAAAGGGGTCACCGGAGAGAAGGAGCTCCAGACGCTCGCTAGACAGACGACGAAGTTCTCATCCGGATGGATCGTGTCATCGTCGTCTACCGCTGCTGGCTGATGTCTCGTCGTTTCTTCTCGCTCCCTCCACCTCGCTCTGGTTCTCCTCGATTCCTTCCCTTATTTCTCACTCCGAGTCGATCTCAACTCGCCGCTGTGCTCGGATCGACCGGTGTTGCGACCGGAACCAGAACCCGAGTGAACGAGCGAGCGAGCGAGCGAACGAGAGAACGAACGGGCGACCTGAGCGCAACAATGCTTTCTTGGGCCGCAACATCACGGCGAGGTTTTTGACTGAGCCTGTGAGGGATTCAGAGCAAAACAGCGAACCACTTCCTCCGGCCAGGTAGCTAGCTTGCGATCGCAAACAGCTGAGGCGATTGTGAACCGACGAAATGTTGACTGAAGTGTACAGCTGGCTTGAGAATCGCGGCCAATGATGCGATTGCCACCGCTGCTCGTTTGGTTGAGAACCGATTCGAGACACTGTTTGTTTCACTGGTTTCGTTCGATCTCATTGAAGATCTTTCTTCGAGACAACTGAGTTACCGATTTTCTAGTCATTCGGCCTCTTCGCCCGCCCGAACGCGTTTCCCGACGGCCTTCAAGGCACTATCGAGCGTTGGAGGCGAAATGAGGTTTGTACGTTGTACTCGTCGTATGTGAGCTATGCTGTCTTTGAAAAGCACAGAGCGTATCGGCTACGCCAAGCAGGAATACCGGCTACGCCGAGCCGGAAGCCCCACCGGGCTAGTAGTCCTAGCAGTTCGGGGACAGCTGAAACTGCGGTGATCATTCATACGAAGGCAAGAAAAATGTGACGCTTCGAATTTCTTCGGAGAGCTGTTAGATTCACATATTTCGCTTCCCGTTGCTGCTCGCTACAAATCCAAGTCTAACGAACTTATCTCGTGATTCAACTAGAACTTGCGCCGTCCCAACCGACTTTCTTCTTCGTTCTTGGTTTTTCGACGATGGCGGCGAGGACGAATTCCCCCCCACTCTATCCGTTCGTGCATTAGCTTTCTGGCATTTTGTTCTTGAGTTCGTTGATTCCCGTCCGCTGAATGCCTCGATCATGGCGAAACGAAGTCGGAGGCGTTGGCGTTGAAGTTCGTCGTCAGGCAGACTGCTAGGCCGGTCAGTAGCCTGTCTGTCTGCCTGCCTGCCTGACGCGCGCACGCGCGCTCTCGCACACACACGAGTAATTGGCCGAATACCACTGCTACCCGTTAGATAGAAAGTATGAAGAGGTACCGTTGTTGCCGCTGCTGAAGTTAAAAGTGAAAGCTAGCTTGACTGGTTGGCGGACGATCCTGCCTGCCGGCTAGCGGCTGGATGCCATCTGGCCGGCTATCTATCTGAAAACAGTCGGCGGCTGTCCTGAGGCGTCTCTGTGGTCACGTCCAGGAGTCAACGCTTGGCCGCCTATTGAAGCTGATGATGTAAGTGAGCGAGTGAGCCGGCCGGCCGGCCGGCCGGCCAGCCCGCTAGTTCAGAAAAGAAGCCACGAGTCCTGGCGGCCGCCACGGACTACGCTGTTTCTACGAACTCTACGAGCAGTTCTTGCGGATCTGGGGCTCCGGAGGGACCTCGCCAGCTCCCCCAGGGTCGGATGGGGGCCGGACCGCTTGCTACTGCTGCAGGCTGCTGGTGCCGCTATTGCTCCAAGTATGGTGTTGGGTGCTCAGCAAGCGATTGCTGCCGCTGCTGGAAGGGGAAGGAACGTAAGTGACGGTATGGCCGCGATCCGGCGTCCTGGCGGTCACGGAGCGTGTCCCCGAGGGCCCATTAGGTAGATAGGGAGTCCCCATAGATGTTATTATCATTGAGATGGCCACGAGGACCTCCTCGCTCAGGTCAGGCGTAAACCTAAGTTCGTCGGTCGAGGAACGCCCAACTATAAGGTCGCTGGTCACGTCGATTCCATGTTTGGTGCAGTCGCTTAGCAACCGACCCACAGGCTGCACCAAAACTCAACCAACTGAGCTCCTGAACTCCCCGAAGAGACCTACGCGCCGAAGAACGAGTACAGGGATAGAGAGAAAAAAAAAACAAGACCTGCTTGGGGCCGCTTCACTTTATTAGCTAGCTATGAGAGGAGATCGTGGCCGTGGCCGCTGCGGGAAGAGTGCTTCTGATGGGTGGTGCTCCTCGACGTGATCTGGAGAAAACTCCGTGTCAAGCTCCGGGTACAGAGAGAGTGAGAGAGACCAAACAGTCCACCCTTCGCTGCCGCCGCCAGAAGAGAGTATTTATCGCGAAAGCTTCTCTGTCATCTTCTACCCCGCTGCTCGGTCATCCGTACAGCCTGGATAACGCCGCTGTATCGTCGTTCCTCTATACCCACTACCAACGAATTTGGTCCTCATCACTCTTTTCCGCCTCACTCTGGTTTCGATGTCGCAGAACCGAACGGATTAAAGCCCCGGCTTTTTGCTTAACGCCAGCCAGATCTCGACAATCTCCTATACTCCCCTCACGTAGGATAAGTCGAATTTCATAAGCTTTCTTCGAGATTTCCACCCGCTAATCTCGGGAGTGAACTGCTAATTTTCCTCTGGCGGTCCCCCGATATGGAATCCCTTGAGACGTTGTCGAATGACGAAATCGCCCAGAGCCACATCCTGAGACCTCTCGGGCCGCTTTGGATTGAATCAATTGAAAGCGAGCGAGCGAGCGAGATCGCTCCCGGTGCTTGTCCGTCCGTGTTTCCGTCGCTTTTGTCGGTAAATCAAATGTGAAGATGACGACGACGACGACCACGACGACTACACTTGGCCATGATTCAGCTGCAGCCGAAGGTTGCTCCGGTGCTGCTTCGGCGTTGCTTCAGTTGAAACCGATCGATATTGGTTCCGTGGGAGCCTGTCCATGATGGTCTGACGCTCGGCTAACGCTTGGCTGATTTCGGGTGAGACGTAGACGTCACCCGGCCAGGGATAAAGAGCTCGTGACACAAAAGCGCATAATGTTGGTTCTATAGACTCTTCTCTGTGCACAGCCGGTGCCGACTTTCGATGTTTCGAGGTCGAGACGCTGTTGAGTTTGTATTCCGCTGCGGTAGCGAACACGCAATCCGCTGACCACTACTACCCGAGTGGTGGGACGATGACGAACAGAACTCACGTTTCGCGTGTTTCTCCCAGAAGTTCCTCCTCCATTCATTTCTGCCGAGGCTGGGTTGTTGGAATCCTAGTTCGCGAGCAGGATTTGACTTCAGTCGATAGACTGACGAGGACGACAGCCTGATTAGACGTTTGTGTTGTTGAACCAAATTGGAGGAGAGAACCAAGCTCATACTAAACAGAATGAATGAGTAAAGCGGAGGCTCGTACAGTGCCACCACGGTCGGAGACTAGGTTCGTTCAGGAAGTGCTACGGGGCCTCTCGGAACGACCGGAGCTCGAAGAATACTGGCCAGGTTGTCCCCATACTTTTCGCTCGTCGATGAGGTCGCATAACACCGCAACCGCCATCGGCCGGATCGATATTTTGACGATTTGAAATTCGGGTTTCCTTCCAAACCTTGAAACGATGAGCTCACGCTCGCGCTCAGGAACGACGGCTTCGTGGGTGTCGCGTGAAAGACAAACCAGACCGACGAAAGGCGACCGTAACTTCAAGGAATTGCCACAATTTCTGCACCCCGTTAGCCAGATACCCGTAATGTTCTTGAAGAGCGTTGGACTGCGGAAAGCCGTTCCAACGTGCTTTTCCGATGTTGTCAGATTACGTATTCTTAAGCTAGAGAAATTCGGACTTGAATGCGGATTTCGGGGAAACTTCTATCCCTCGACTCACGCGCGCAACTTCTCGATCATCCGTCGATGCCTAAGCCTTGCGGATAGATGCGCGATGAGCTAACGCGAGAATCTCCGTTCTTGCACTCCAAACGGGAATATCCACACGGAGATTTCATCGAAATATGACGGGATTCAGTTCTTTTCGTTCATTCCTTCGGAAAACAGCGGCGAAGCATCGGATGCTGGAGCGAGGATTTTTTGCTCTTTCGTCTTGAAATGTTGTTGATCGAACAGTAGAAGATCGGGGAGGCTCGCGACCGCCTTCTGTTCGTCTCTATAACGGTTAGCGGGAAGCTGTATCTCGATTCGACTGGACCACTACGTTCATTCATGGCAGCTTCCCCTCACTCCGAGTAGTACGCTATCCCAAGAACCCCCCTCGTCTTCAAGGTTGCTGACCCCACTGCGGAGAGGGTGCATCGGAGTCGACTGCTCGTCTTGAGAACCATTGGACTATTTCAAGTTTTGGATGATTTGCCTCCTTCGAACTCTGTCGTTTAAACCCGCAAGACTTGTTTACGGCGGAAGGTCACTTCTAAGTCGGGAGATCAATGCAACCTCCCAAGACTGGATTATCCCCCTCAATTCCGTGCAGGGAGACGGCTGGTCGCCAGCTCTCGATGCACCGCTTGTTAAGAGCGTGTCTTAATCTTGGCTTGAAGCAAAACTTTCTCACATCTAAAAACTAGCGGTTCACTTCCTTGAGAAGGGAACTTTGCTTCGAAGCAACTCTCACCAAGGATGCCAGGAGAACGCCCGGTACTATTCTTCGTTTGTTCGCTCGCTCGCTCGCTCGTCGCCAACATCATCATATAGTCGGTCGCGGTCATAATCGTGACTTGCAAAAATATTTCCCGCACACAAACACTCGAGCTATGAGAATAATCCGAAAGTTTGAACTTTGGAGCTTACCTTCGCGACACTCATTCGAGTGATGGCCACTGCATCATAGATTCTTATGGATCCGTTTACGTCATTTCCAGGGAATTTTACTACATTCAAATGGAGAAGTACGCTCGCCAGGCGATCAGTGAAGGCATCCGAAACGCCGATGAGATCCGAGTGTCCCATGACTCGGAGCTACTCAGAGTTCTAAATCTTCATTATAATCGCAACAACCACATCGACGTGAGTATTGTAAGGCGATCCCAAAGCGTGTCGTATCCGTCTTCATGATGCTATCCCGCAACTGAAGTCGTTTTGTGAATTTATAACTGATTGGGGTCCAATCTCAGGTTCCAGAAAATTTTCGCTTCGTCGTGGAGCAGACCCTCAGGGAATTTTTCAAATCAATTCTCGCTGGAAAGGACCAGGAACAGTCTTGGAAGAAGGCTATCTACAAGATCATCGCCAGGCTGGACGACAATGTGCCCGAATACTTCAAGTCTCCTAATTTTCTCGAGCAACTCGAGTAAAGCAACTCGGCTTGATTGTCATTGATCCTGATGATGATTGTTATGATGCTGATCAATGTCAATGGAAGAGAGATGATCACTTAATCGACCAAGAAAGTAATCCATCCATCAATCAACATCAATCAAAGATCGACAGCAGCAGCGGCAGCAGCGGATACAGCCATATCGTCAACTGTGACAACAACATCAGAAGCAGCAGCAGCAGTAGCAGCAACATTACCGCCAACGACAACATTGAACACCGACGACAATAGCCCGGATATTGTCCAGCTTACAAGCAGGCCGCGTCTCATTTTTGGATGAAACACGGCCTAACTCCAAACGGTTAATGCAGTAAAATTTTCTTAAATGCCATCCGTTCTAAGAAGAAATGAACAAAGAAACCAAGCAAGCAAGCAAGCATGAAGAACAACATCTACAACAACAACAACAACAGCGACCCGACTCGTTAGATAGCGGCGAACTGACCTAGGTACAGCCATGAATACCGCCACGATCAATAACATCCCAGAACAGAACGACAACAACAACTTCAACAACAGCAAGCGACCGAAATTCTACAGACGGACCGACTATCCATGCATCTATCCATCACACTCAACCAGACTCGGCGACCGGCTGACCAGCAATCAACCAATCTATCTATCTGTCAATCAATCAAGGAAGCGCATTCTAAGACCGTGCTAGCTCTTACCAGTGAGGGCGTCCTACAACGTTTTAGCGCCACGACTCTTCTAAACGCTATCGCCCCCTACCCCTCCTCCGTGCACCGAAACTTCCCAGCGACTTTCCTCTCGGAGAACGTCTCGCAGAGACGCGTCCAATGTGATATACAACCAAACTATGCTGTTGGTATTCAATGGTATCCCGCCAACTTCGCGGGAAACAGACGGCGAAATGGAAACGCGGCCGAAAGACATCGATCGCCTCAGATGCGAATTCCCGCCGCACAAAGATCACTGTCATCATCATTACCATCGAGTTCTGACTGACGTTCAAGGAGGAATGGGCGAATGGGCATCGGAAAGAGGAGTTTCGTTGACGTTCCGAACTCGCTTTCGATAGGAACGGCAATTGAAAATCTAACATATCGTAGGTAGAAACGTCTCCACATCTTCACAAAGCCCTCGGCTCCCTGTCTCCCCTCGCCCCAGTATGTCCTCTAGTGTAGAAGACAGAGAAGGGGTGGTATCATAGCTTCACCCTGTATTATGGCTTTATACAATTTTGTACAGAGAGTGGCTAGCGCGATTCCGGACGCTGCCACACGACGCGTTACGCGGGAAACGAGTGAAATCTCCTAGAATATTGTAGAGCTGTAACTCCCGCTTCTGTAATTGATCAGCTCCCCGTGATTGCTCTGAATGAATCAACCGAGAGAGAGGAGTTGGGGAGAAGAGTTCCGGAGAAGCGAACGAACGAGCGAGCGAGCGAGCAAGAGAGAAATGAAAGAATGATTAATATATTGTATTTCGGGAAATCTGTTTGATGCCCTTCCCTGAGAGGGAAAACTTTAGAACACGATGGAGACGAAAATAATCTGTACATAGAAGACAGCCGAGTGTTCCAGCTAGTCTGTAGATGTTAGGGAAGAAAGCAAGCCGCTGAACTAGCTAAATGACTAGCTAGCAAGCGAGCAAGCCTCCATATGAAGATACATCAAAAAACCAACCCGAGTAATTCATGGTAGGCCCCGGATCCGAATGTCGATACCGAGGCTCTGTGTTATAATATCATAGTTGCGATTGAACGTAGGAGAGAGAGAGAGCAAGGAGAGAATAACTTCATTTGATTCCGTTTAAATCGCCCACAGGGTGTTATCAAAGACGAAGAGAAAGTAATCGGTGATTAGTAGGATATCGTCTTCCGAGGAGGAATCTCCAGGAGAACAGCGTACAGCATAGACCAAAAAAACCCTTTAGGCACGTGATAGCTTCCATAGCCAGCACTCCCGGTTCACCGGACGCACCTCTCCCCCTATCCCCCTTCCACTCCCCCTTGCCCTTGAGTAATATGTATATTATTAAGCTCAAACCGTTGCGACAAACATTCATCATATAATGAATAAACCACACTCCGTTAACGTTGACGTCTCCTTCATTAGATGTCAAGCGACGTCAACGTCCTCACCGTTCACAGAGGTGACAAACTTGAAATCTGCTCCTCAGAACCCGGATCGGTCGATCCTCGAAAGTTTCGGCAGTATTTGCTCATGAGACGGTGTGGGCTCAAAAGTTATGAACGTCGTCGAGTAATGTATGACACAAAAAACAAGAACCGTATTGAATATTGACTTCCGAGTCAGGGTGGAGGCTCCTCTTGGAGAACAAAGACGAATTATCAATTATGATTCATCACTGATGATACATCAGTCATTGCGGATTGAATTATCCGTTAAGCTTTCCACTTGAGGATACCGAAAAGGAGTGAATCTCCTCGTGAACCCAGTGGTGAACTGTGTATGATTGCAACAAATACTTGATTGCGATTGTATTATAACTTATTCAAGATATTGTACATATGGCCTTTCAATCGTCGTGAGCCCGGTGCGATTCAGCTTAGCCTGAGGAGTCCGTGGGTGGACCGCAGGGCAAAGCTGACATCACATCGATGACCGTTAGCCTTTCGTTACTTTCAAGTCAATAAACGAATATTTACCTATTGTCAACCCTGTGTGTTCCATATTTCAAACCCGCGAATGCGAAGGTGTTCCCAAAAGTGCTAAGATGCGTTCTCGGTCTCAAGTCCGCTCGGCCAGGCACTGGCTCCGTGTGACGTACAAGCTCATGGTCCACTCAGCATCAGTGCTTAACGTTTTTTCTTGTAGGAACTCGATTCTGGTGAAGAGACCGAGCATCGCTCCGTCCATTGAACATTGCTTTGAGAGGTCCAACTCCGGAAACACAGAATGAGTTGAGCGATCCGTGCATTTGTGCGTCACGTCATTTGGAAACTGGCACTGCGGGCTGAGGAGTACCTGTTAGGAGACTATCTCACATAGGCTATTCATTATGCTGTCTACAAGTGCCGTCGTCCCATTCGTCGACGACGCAGTTACGGTTAGATGAGGAGATCGGTGCTTTCCGAAAATATAACGCGAACCGCAGGCAAGGCGCAACTGAAATCTTTATCGAATGTAGATCTAACCCAGTGTTTCTCAACGTTTTTCGTCCCGCGCCCCCCCTGAGGCTTGGAGGAATCGCTCGTGCCCCCCCCCCCTTTCCCCCTCCCCCTAGTCCAAGCGATGAGCCTCCTGAGATCAAGACAAAGGTGGACCCACAACTTGATCGCGTTCGTTCGGCTTACGACTCAACCTTAAAATTAGTTCGTTTGCAACTCTATAGGACGGTTGAGCTTGTTGTTGCCTACACAAATTGCCCATTCTGGGCTCGAGCTCAGTCAGCTCCAATCTCCGATCTCCTCTGAGGATGGTTTCCAGACGGCTACTTTCCTGTGACTGTAGATCAGTCACCACGCTGAATCCCGACTCTACCGAGTACGTCGGCGCAGAATGAGTCAGAATGGCGCGCGCAGTCGCTCTTAGGAACTTCTCGGATACATCATCACTGAGCCACACGAGGATACCCCGTTGTTTGAGCAGAGGCTGCAACTGGGCAATCTCGTCTTGGTACTCGATTCCAACGTCGAACAAATTAGTTTCAAACGGTTGGGTTAGCCAAGGGAAGAAAACCATTCCTTCCATGTCAGCAAACCTTGCTCAAGAATCGGCCGCTAATTGCACCAAGTGTTCCTGAAAATTTCAGAATTTTCTCGCGCCCCCCCGAAAATCTTCCACGCCCCCTAGGGGGGGCGTACGCCCCCCGTTGAGAATCACTGATCTAACCGAAGAGTTCAAGCGTTCAGAATTCAGGGATTTTTAAAACCATCGTGATCTGCATAGAGACAGCGTATGGGACAACGATCGACTCCGCGGCAATGATAATAATGAATCACATAACGATCTCCAGACAGTACACAGGGATGGAAAGATCGGTCTCGTTTGAATAACCACTATTTTACGTTGGCCTAGTAGAGACACTGCGGCGGCTGACCGCAGGCGATATTCCGCTTAGCTCAGATTATACCGCTGTTCTCTTTGTGGTTTCTAATCGCGGTCTGACATACGATTCGGTGGCGGGCATTTTATGGTCGCCTGCCGCGCTCCCGCTCATTGAACTGATAAGAGTGAATCGAGGCGTAATATCAGGCTTTTTCCAACCCCATAGCTGTACAAGGGTTGGAATCCACAGCACGGTTCTTCGACGTGAACCAGACCTTTACTGGGAGGAAAAGGACCTTTACTATTGGAAAGGTCCGATGATTGCGATTGCTCATCATGATTATTTCTGTTATCTTCTCAGGGAAAGGTGTCTGTGTCATCCGTTGTGGACGATGCTATGGCAACTCCCTGATATTCTCGTGCCGCACGATCATTTTATTCGATAGATCGCTCATGGTTCTGGTTCATCCGGTGCGGCATTGAACGCGTGAACCGCGTGTCAAAATGAGTTTTTCCTTCGATTAGAAGTGGCCAATGACGATACATCTATTGTAGCCCCTTCAAATTGTCCAATCTATAATCGGAGCGATTCCGCCGAGCGAAATATCGAGTCTCTCTCCCTCACCCATAGACTACGTACGCTCCCTCTGCTTTCGATCAACCCGACATCTTATCTGTCGGCTTTCGATCGGTCAATGAGCAACGCTCAGACGGTATTGCATTGGTTTTCGATGGGGAATACATCATTACACCTAGCTCTTTATGAGGAACCTGCTATGGCAGTCTCCTACTTCAGCCACAGGATCACCGCGGGCTCGTTCCTCTACCGGTCCCTCGTCATTAATCGGATTCGCCTCAAAATTCGACCGTGGGTCCGTCTGATGGAGCTTGAATATTAGGAGCTTGTCCAGCCGGCCATCCGTACACTTGAATTCGGTGTTGTGTCAGTGGTTGAAGACTCAATGCTTGAATGAGACTCGGGCCGACGAATCGGCGCTGGGTTGGAAAAAAATCAGAGCAAAATACAACGTTCAGATTTCACGATGCGGAACAGTGCCGATTGAGGACACTCGATGCACCACGGAAGAGGAAGGTACGTCATGGTCATAGATGCTTCATCGGGAACTAACTAGCTAGGTCCGGGGGAACTAACTAGCTAGCTGCTAACTCGTGATGTGCCCATAACTTCACCGAGAACTTTCGGCTCCCCGACCTTGATGCGGATTCCCCACAGAGGATTCTTCTCCAGCAAACTGAGCTTTTCCGTTCAAAACTCGCTCATCGGTATTCCCTAGGATAATATATAATCGATCAGGGATCCATCGGTGTCATATCTAGGCCTATATTTTCGAGGCATTCTTCAGGTTTGATGACTCGAACACTGCCGATCAAGCATGCTCTCCGACTATTCTCATGTTGAGCCAGGCGTCGATGGTAATCGGAACCAATCGTGGTAACGTGTGGATGCCGCTGGCCGCTCCGCGACACTTGCAACTATTCGCTAGAGAGAGGCTAGAAAAACCAGCGCTGTCAGCAGCCGAGATACGCAGTCGTATAAAAGGCTCTGGTTCCGTCGGATTCATTACGTTCGGTTGGATACAGCATTCTAGCCGTTCATCATGAGATTCTTCCTCCCAATTGTTCTTTTGGCTGCGGGTATGAATCATCATCTTCTTGAATTTTACGCAGTGGATGTATAGGCTCGCTGGCTTTTCGGCGTTGGAGTCCCCAAGTTGAACCGTTGGAATTCCGCGCATCCGAATTAAACTTCTGTTTTCTGTTCTCTTTGTAGCCGTTAGCGGCGAGGTTTTCCACTTCGTTGGTCAACAGGGCCAGTCCACCGTTTACGGAGTTCGTGGTGCTGTCACCGTTGGAGTTCAAAAGCTCACCGGTGAGAAGACCGCCCTTGAGTACAACGGTACCCTTGCTCTCGAGCAGGTCCGTGAGGGTGAGTACCTCGCCAAGTTCACCCAGTTCACTCTTGGAAAGTACGACAGGATCAACCGGGAAATCAACGATGAAGCTTTCGGCGATCTCAAGCCTGAAGAGCAGCGTCTCGTCAAGACCCTCCGTGAACAGGGTCAGTACGAGCAAGAAATGCAGAAGCCTGTCAAGTTCTACATGAAGGAAGGCAAGGTCGTCCGCGTCGAAGCCGCGAAGGAGCACCAGCAGTGGTCCCTCAACATCTTCCGTGGTGTCTTCACCCTCCTCCAGAACCAGGTTCGCAAGCCCACCACCCTCGCTGTTCCCACCGTCGAGTACAAGTACGAAGATGGTATCACCGGAAACTGCAAGGTTCAGTACGAGATCCTCTCCCAGCCTGAAGAGCAGTACACCCACGGCGGTGAGGTCTTCAACATGACCAAGACCGTTGACTACAAGGACTGCCTTGGCCGTCCCGTCTACCACCACCTCAAGGATGTTCACCGTGGCTGCGCTGGTGTCTGCGACAACCACAAGCCCGAGAACTTCCTTGGTAAGTACGAGGAAGAACAAACCGACTACGAACTCAAGCCCACTCCTGGATGCCCCGTCAACCAGCAGTACCACGATTCCCTCATCACTGTCAACAGCATCGCCAAGTACAACGTCAGCGGTGGCCTTCTTGAAGAGGCTCGCACTGACTCCACCGATCTTTACCGTCTTTTCGGTGGTGAGATCGAGGTCTTCACCCGTCTCCAGCTCCGTCTTCGCAACACTCAGGGTCCCAAGATCGAGGAGCCCAAGAATGTTCAGACTTACACCACCCTCCAGCAGCGTCTCCCCGTTCAGGAGGAAGGCGAGCTTGATATTCCCATCTACGCTCTCATGAAGGAACACTCCAAGCACCAGCAGTACCCCGAGTACTTCAAGAGGCACTTCGAGGCTGTCATTGGCGAGCTCCGTCAAATCCACCAGCAGCAACAGCAGGGTCACAGGAACGGCCACGAGCAACAGGCGTTCGAAACCCCCGCCTACATGATCGAACTCATCCAGGCCGTCTCCGGCATGACTGAGCAAGAACTCAAGCAGACCATCCCTGAGGCCGTCCGCAACCAGCAGCCCAAGACCCTCAATGAGGAGCAACAGCTTCGTCGTCAGCTCTGGATCGAGCTCATCGGCAAGGCCGGTTCCAAGACCGCTGTCAAGGTTGCCGTCGAATTCATCAAGAACAAGACCTTCACTCCCTCTGAGGTCCGTCGCGTTCTCCAGGACATCGCTGGCTTCCAATCTTACCCCGACACCGACATGATCGAGCAGGTCCTTGCTCTCTGCACCCAGCAGCAGGGTCTCACCTCCACTGGCAAGGCTACCGCT
Source organism: Neoseiulus californicus (assembly GCA_028455905.1). Classification (NCBI taxonomy): domain Eukaryota; kingdom Metazoa; phylum Arthropoda; class Arachnida; order Mesostigmata; family Phytoseiidae; genus Neoseiulus; species Neoseiulus californicus. The sequence continues at coordinate 4,028,012 of JAMQGS010000001.1, forward strand.
TGTGTTGCCGCCGGTAAGATCATCTCCAAGGGTTGCGACTCCAAGGTCTACCAGAAGGCCCAGAAGGAGCAGCAGCAGAGGAAGCAGCAGTCCGCCAACGGCAAGTACGAATCCATCAGCCGCTCCGAGGTTCCTGAGCCTGAGTCTGACGAATACGAGATGACCATGGGTCGCCTCGCTATCAAGCCCCAGCTTCGTTGCACTCCCCAGAAGCTCCAGCAGTACATCGAGCGCCTCACCCAGGCTCTCCGTCAGTCCACCAACTTCAAGCAGGTCGTTGCTTACATCAACGGTCTCTCGAAGATCCAGAAGCCCGAGGTTCTCCCCACCCTCATCGGCTACGTCAACGGCACCGCCCCCAACATGCACCAGCTCCGCGAGCAGGGTGAGCAGCAAGATGAGACCGTCGAATTCATTCGTCGCGTTGCCATCGTCTCCCTCCGTGACGTCGCTCAGAAGTACCCCAAGGAAGTCAACCCCGTCGTCCGCATCATCTACCAGAACACCACCGAGAAGGTTCAAACCCGTCTCGTTGCCTTCGATGTCTGGATGAACACTCAGCCCGCTCAGTGGGAAGTCGAGAAGGTCATGTGGGTTGCCAACAAGGACAACTCTGTTGAGCTCACTCACTACGTCTACACCGCCCTCAAGACCGCCATGTACGCCAAGGAGCCCTGCTACCAGCTTCTGTGAGTTCTCAGAGAATATCTGGCTGCTTATGAAATCACACACCTCGCCCCTCCTCGTTGAGGAGCTCGAATCACATGGAGGACTAACATTTTCTCCGGTGCCTTTCTAGTGCTCAGCGCATCCGTGCTGCCTGGACCCAGATCCGTCCCTTCGACTCTGGCATGAAGTACTCTCAGTTCCGTTCCAAGTCCTACTACAACCGTGAGTTACCTCGAGCTTCCCCTGTACAGACTCCCCCGACTAGCTGTATGATTCTGTTTCGTTTGGGAACCTCTCTTATGTTTACTCGTCTTTGCTGTCTCCAGCTGTTGAGGACTTCGGTATCCGCGGTATCTGGAAGGTCATCAGCTCGAACACCACCGTTCTCCCCGCCTTCACTCAGGCCAAGTTTGAGCAGGTTCACGGTCCCTACATGAAGTACCTCTTCGGCGCCAAGCTCCTCGTCAAGGGTGGCGACAAGGTCTGGGATGAACTTACCGGCAAGGATGGTCTCCTCGAGCGCATCGCTCACGCCGTCAACGGTCAGGTCAAGACTGGTGAACGCCAGCACCACACCGAGCAGCTCCTCCAGGACATCGCTCAGGGTATTGACTTCAAGAACTTCGGCAAGGAAACTCCCAAGGCTGTTCTCTTCTGGAGGTTCTTCTCTGGTGAGGCTGTCATCCCCATCGATGCCGAGTACCTCAACGAACTCAAGCAAGAGCTCCTCCAGACTGTCAACAAGGTCGGCAAGGAGGGCGTCTCTGGTCACTACATGCGTGTCCTCGTCCCCACCAAGGCTTTCCACGTTGAGCCCACCACCATGGGTCTTCCCATCGTCCACTCCACCATCCACCCCATCGTGATCTCCGTCCGTTACGAGAACGTCAAGTTCCAGTACAAGAACCAGCAAGGTCGTGTCCTCCCTGAGACTTTCGAGCTTACCGGTTCTTTCAAGCCCACCGTCCTCTCCTACCGCCAGTCCCGCGTCTTCGTCGCCGACAAGGCCGGTCAGACCGCCCCCACCCTCAAGGTTTCCGGAATCAAGGAATTCACCCTTGGCTTCCTCTTCAAGATCGGCTATGAGCACGGCCAGCGTCGTCTCCAGTTCAACATCAAGCCCAACTTCGAGCGTGTCTTCCACTCTGCCCACTGCACCGAGCTCAAGCTCGAGAAGAACACCATCCTCGATGAAGCGCCCCGCACCAAGGTTGTCGACTACGGCCACTGCATCAAGTCCCTCCACCAGCCCATCCGTCGTGAGAAGCAGATCGGCAGCTCCAAGGCCGGTATGATGCTCCGCCTCACCGGTGAGTCTCACCAGCCCTGGTCCGGCCTTCCTCTCTTCGGTTCCCAGGAGGCTACTCGCAACGGCGTTCTCGGCGCTCTCCTCAACCGTCTTGCCAACAAGGGCATGAAGCACCACTCCATCTCCCTCTACCTCGAGACTGACAAGCAGAACCCCATGAACGAATGGTCCGCCACCATCGACATGGACTCCAACGTCGACGCTCTCGCCAAGATCCCTCTTGCGGAACAGACCAAGCAGTCTCACAAGATCAAGGCTCAATACCAGCCCCGTCGTCAAGAGCAGCTCAACACTGAGCTCCAGCAGGTCCTCAGCAAGGTCGAGTCTCTCCTCCAGAAGTTCTCTGAGAAGATTGACGGCACCACCATTGAGAAGCAGCTCCTCGTCAAGCTCGAGGGTCGCTACCAAGGGCAACCCAAGAACACTGTCAAGATCGCCATGAAGAAGATCTACAACCTCGAGAAGACCGAGCAGCAGTTCGCTCTCGCCGCTGAGACCCAGCAGTCCCGTAAGGCCATCGAGATCTTCGCCAACGTCTCCTACCCCAGGCCCGGTTCTCTCTTCCAGTACGAGCCCTCTTTCGAGGCCAAGGACCAGCGTATGAACGGTACTTTCATCGCTAAGCTCCAGGGTCAGCAGGAACAGACCTACCGCGTCAACTTCCAGGCTGTCAAGTCCGACGAGCAGCGTCAGGAAACCGAACTCAAGTGGTTCGAAGCTCGTTGTCTCGCTGAGCAGCAGGACGGCAAGACCATGACCGATGCCTGCAAGAAGGCCATCCTCAAGGACAACTCCCTTGACCGCATGGAGATGACCATTCAGCTCCCCAACAACGTTCACCCCAAGATGCAGCAGCTCGCCAAGCAGGCTCTTGCCGCCATCAAGTTCCAGTACTACCCCAACATGAAGTCTGAGATCTCTGGTCGTCAGCAGCAGCAGCAGCAGCTCAAGCAGGGTCAACAGATCCACATCTCCGCCAACACCACCCGCGAATCCCAGTGGTCCCTCCTCTACAACGTTCGCGTTGAGATGCCCCGTGAAAACGTCACCCTCTCCAACATCCGTCTCCCCGGACTCCGTCCCGTCCACACCCAGCTTACCCTGAAGCAGCAGCTCGAGCACGTCGCCGCCCGCGGCGAGTTCCGTGACGTCTGCTCCCTTGGTATGACCGGCGTCCGCACCTACGACAACGTCACCTTCGGTCTCGATGTCAAGCGTGAGTGTGAGTACCTTCTCACCCGTGACGAGACTCCTGGAACTCCTCCCGACTTCAGCGTCACCTTCAAGGTTGTCAACGAGGAAACCACCGCCAAGGAGGTCCGCATCCAGCTTTTCAACACCCTCATCGAACTTTTCCCCTACACCGCTGTTCAGCGTGTGTTCACCGTCGCTGTCAACGGCACCAAGCACCAGCTCACCTTCAAGAGGCCAATGATCTTCACCTACGGTGAAGACAAGAAGATGTACATCCACGCCATCAACGCCGGTAGCATCTGGGACAGGCCCGTCGTCGACCTCAGCACCGACGCGAGGGAAATCCGCTTCAGCTACAACGGTAACTCTCTCAAGACCACCATTGCCTCCAAGTACAAGTCTCACGTCAGCGGTATCTGCGGCAACAACAACAACGAGAAGGCTCACGAGTTCATCGGTCCCGACGGCACTGAATACAACCACGCCAACGAGTTCATCGCTTCCTACGGTATCGGCCAGCAGTGCAAGACTCCCGCTGAGAACACCCGCGAGAAGATGATGGAGAAGCTCAACCAGCAGCTCAAGCAGATCCGTGAGCAGGAGCAGCGCAAGAGCGAATCCAGGCGTCAGGAGATGTTCCAGGACTCCGACTTCCAAGGTCAGCCCAAGGAATGGCGCGAGGAGATGGAGGAGTTCCACCACGGTAGCCAGCAAGGTTCCTGGGAGGAGCAGCCTCAGGACTGGAACCAGCAGTCTTGGACTCAAGGTAACCACCACACCCTGAAGACCGCCGTCTCCGTTGAGAAGGAAGACATCTGCTTCTCTGTTGAGCCCGTTCCCTCTTGTCAACAAGGTTACCGTAAGGACGGTATCCTCCGCACCCAGGACGTCGACTTCATTTGCCAGAAGAAGCACAGCGAAGCCGCCAACAAGGCCATGCAAGACATCCGCAGGGGTATGATCATCAATGTTTCCCAGCTCGAGCAGGACCACACCGGCCGTCTCGTCACCCGCGTCAACATCCCTAAGTGCGTTCGTCGCGACTAAATTCAATAAAATCCGATTCGGTTTGGTTTAAACATGGTGTGATTCATAGTAGAGAACCTTCTCGGAGAAACGACAGCATTTCTTGGCAGACGGTTAGTTTTCATTTTCGATTAGCTTCGTGGGTGATACCGATCAAAATCAGAGTTAGGGATTTTGTTGATGTTCGCACCATGGTTCATATTGGGGAGCACGTCTCAACTCCATCAGTAATCCGCCAATTTTTGCGTTCCTAATTTAAAGGAGCTGGTCTTCGGCCAGATTAAAGTGTACAATCTCGTATCTCTTCACCTCAATATATGTGGTCCGTTTTCAACACGATGAGGTAGTTCTCGACCCGATTCCAGGGGCTCTGACCCGAGAAACTTGAGACCTGTTCCTGGATCTTTTTCTGTTAAATGGGCGAGCAGGAACGAGAAGCTCCGTCCACGAGCCAGAATTGAAAAGCAGGATTGAGAGGATTCCATGAGCGGCAAATATACTGTCGAGCGCCGTCAATAAGCTTTCCTCATGTATTATTTTTCCGGACATTTTGATAGACGGATGAGTGAATCACATCAATGGTACTGGTGCTGTGGTATTCTTCGCGCTCGGGAACCGCGGCGCCGATTCTCTTGGCCGATCATCGGAGGCTACGGAGCAACTACCTGTTGATCATTCGGACGAGTGAGGGGCAGCCCTTACCGATACACGGCGACGTCTAGTTCATCAAAACGGGGAGTTGGGAAGGGCACGTGTAGCGAAATTCCGGAACTCTGCAGAACCGCTCGAAAAATTATCGGAATTTTCGGCTGACTATGGCATTGTGGAGAGGAAGCGAATTAAAAGACCGTCGCAGTGGTAATTGATATCGAAAATGCTACGAACTATCCACCATAGGGTTCACAGCCGATTCGTCTTTCTTGTTTGCGAGACCCGAGGAGAAAGATCTCGGCGAAAAGTCGGCTCGTGAACTCGAGAAATTACGAAAATTCCTGAACTGTTTGGACGTTACTGGAAGGAATTGCCCGGGTCACGCCGGAGACGCATGAAAATTCACTTATTCCCGCCGCAGATATTCGATTTCCACCGCAAACCTGTAGATCTCTTTGGAAACCCCCGAAGGAAGTCGTTACGAATGCTTCAATATTTGATCGAAATGCGAATGATGGTGGGAATCGATCTCGAGGAAGACGATGTCAGGACTGGAGTCTGAGCTCTTCTGGAATGAAGATCGAAGGATCGAGGGTCACTTCAGAGTCCCTTTACCGGATCTTGTGTCAAAACCCCATCCAGGTGAACAGCTGCTCATTGCGAGCTGGGAAGTTTTGTTTTTCTTGCTGCAGAATCCCACATGATGAGTGTGTCACCATTCACCATGAACTCAATCAGGACTCGATCTCCAGTCGAAGTATTCAGGATGCATGAGGTCATGTTCGATACTCTAAAACCGCTTCGAGGCTCCAGACCCCACCAAAAAAGTTGGTGCCAGTTCAATCTTGCGATTGAAGCAAGAGACGTGCGGTGAACCTCGACCTTGGAATTCAGTCCGAAGAAAATAATCAATAACATGATGCTGACCGAACGGACTGATGGTAGGGGATTGCAGAATCCGGAGAATCGTGGTGACCAATGTCCAGACGCGAAAGCCGCAGCCTAAATCATTAACGTGGCCTTTCGTGCAGACGAGAGCTTTGCCGGCCGCTGTCGCGGCCCGGCGTCGGTGCGCTGCCATGAGTAAGCTGGCGGGCGCGTCGCGAATCTCGACCACAGTGAGCGGAGCTGTTCATTGAGGCAAGCCGTCAGCTGACTGGATCGACAGGTTGTTATGTCCACCTTGTATCCCACCATGAGTATTATCTCCAGTTCAATCTCTGTGCGCGAGTTTGATTGGGAGTTTCTGAAGGTTCCCGAGGCATGTTATTTCTGTAGCTGTGCACACAAATGGAGCGACATTCGCGAGTTCGCGTTCTTCACGGTGTCGAGACGTCGCACAGTGATCGAAGCCAAAAAGGGGAAAACTATTACGGTACAGGCTAGCTGCTTCTCTGGATGCGTCCCGGCTCGGAGTATTATCCACCATCGGTTTCGGTACTTGCATCCATAGTTCCGGCATTTCTGGAGGCGAAAAACCTCTAGAACACACCGATGTCGAGGGTTTCTAGTCAAAGACCCCAGCCGCCCGAATTCCTTGGGTGCATATCGACATGGGCTTTCACGTCGAATAGACCTTCCTCCTTGCTTTGAGGATCCTTGTATTTTTGGGATCGAACCACGCGACCTCGAGGGAAGCCTTCGTGGAGATCGATTTGAGTCCTTTCTTCCGCGCGATTAGTACATTCCAAGCTGTCGAGGCGTCGTCACCGCAACTTCGGAGGTGCCGCTCTATTAGCACGATTTCGAGGATTGCTACTGTTGCGCTCCATTGCGTCAGCGAGTTCACGACGGTTGAAAACTTCAACGCATTCGATAAGGGTTCCTCCGTTTGCGATCACCCATAGGCTTGTGATCAGATGTGTCAGTAGCCTCGAAAAGTGGACGAAGCTCAATCCGAAGCGGCCGCCAGCGCGCCCTGTGACGTCATTTCCTGAGTTTTCTTCAGTCAATAGCTGGAGTTCCTTCGAAAAGTTTGCAGCGAAAATTAGTAGTCATCTATGAGACCTCTGAATCTACCCACACACCGGATTCCAAGGCAATCGCGGCTTTCCTTCTGGCACTTGCCATAGACTTCAACGTGATAGACGCAGCCCGCCACCTAAGCCGTTTATTTGTTGAGTGGATGTGGATAACGAACGGAAAATGATTCTTTGTTTGGCCGGTCTGCCATAAGGTGCAATGTCGAGAGACTCTCGATGCATGAATTTTCGTTGCAACGAACTGATTTCGCCGGTCCCGCGGGGTTCGTTGTAATGAGTTTTTACTGTAGATCCAACAAATGAGGCCAGCCTAGCTCATTCGCACTCATTGTGAGGAAAAAAGTCGGTTTGCCCGATTATGGTAACATCGCGAATAAATCCTTCTCTCTTGTCGACCACAGGGGGACGGTATTAGAATTCGGTATTGACTTCAGGAGCGCAGAATTTCGTGCAACGTACGGCTCCGGGAACTGTCAAACCGCAATCATCTCACGTGTGTTATTGCGCAAATCACCACTGAAACGGAACGCTGCACGTAGACCAGCAGAATTCGTCGCCGCAGAATCTTCACTGCCATGTACAGAAGATTTTTAGAAGTTGCCCAGTACTACTTCGCTCGTTGCGTTCCGGAAAGGTGTGACCCGAATGTCATCTCGAAATCTCCGAGGTTCACCACGATAGATATCCGGGAACGACAACTTTCCCGCGTGCTCATCACATATTATACCCAACGGAACAGAATGTTGCCCCGGAGTAAGCTCTAGATATTCATCCTAGGTCATCAGGACAGTATGTAGGTTGGCTTGGGGCAACTTACAATTAGCTTCATCATTGGGGTCTACGAATTCAAGGGTCTTTTGTTCGTCGATTTCGGGAGGTCTTCAGGGAGCACATGAGGAAACCCATTGTATACCGCCACGTGCGTAACTCTGCCAGAATTCAATGTAGAGTGACGAGACGAACACAGGAGCTCGTCCTGCCTTTCACAACTCATCGGCCGGAACGTGTCGACGCGGTGTCCAAATCTAGTCGGAATCAGGGCTGATCGCTCTAGATCAATGGCGTAGCCAGCCTGTTCTTCTCACGAAGCTGGAAAATATCTCGCCCCGGCGTTGACCTGATTCTAGCACAACAAATATTCCAAGATTGAGTTTCGTGAATCGAGGAGCACCTCCCAGGATCACGGAGCCTTAGCCTCGCAAGCTTCGTGCTGGCTACACCACTGCACTCGATGCAGGCGTGGGCAAATTATTGTCGCGGAAAACTCATTTGGAAATCCAGAGATGCAGATTGGAGATTATGCGCCTGTGGCTTTCTGACTGCGACTCTCCGCGCTGCCGCCTGCAGGCGTCCGACGCGCAAGTCTTGAGGGCCCTTCGAGTCGTCATTGCGTATGCTGGATGTTCCCCCAAAGCCGAATTCACCGAGTCTTCTAACGTCGTTGTAGTCCAGAAATGCCGATGAAGGCGAAATACGAAAGCACCGATCATCCACTACAACGACGCGGACCGGCTAGGACAAACTGCAATACTCTAGACCACGAATAAGACCGTACAGAACAGTCACTGGAAATACCCCTTAGAAGAGCAGTTCGCAAAACTCCTCTTCTGTATCCGCGAGCTTCAATCCCGGCGACAAAGAAGAACAACGGAAGACTGAGAATCATGTATTGACTACCCTGGACATTCGAGTACAGCAGCTTTTTCTATCCTGGCGAAAGCGTATTCTTCCCGAAGGTTTTCCATTTTGACCCCTCATGAGGCTGCTGAGCTGCCAAAAGTTTCGGATTCAAAAATCGTGCGTGGTGTATCTATGCCTCGCCCCAACATGACAAAACTCAGCGCTACCACAACGATCGCGAAGAATGCGCAAAACATCATGATATCCTTGAGCGGACGGATATCGTTCTTCCGACTGAGTCTCCATAACGGAGCGCCATGAATATTTTTCGAGATCCGTATAATTGAATCACTCAATTCCTGGGGCCCTTTCAGCCCCGAACTCAGCAGGAGTCCAGAGTCGATGTGCGATGTGCTGGGGCTGATTTCCAAACTCGATGATTTCGCTTCGTTTTTCCTCATTGAAAAAAGACAAAAGGATCTCTAGAGACTTTGATTCGTGGAGTCGATTTATTGTTACATTATAAACGAGTTTAACTTAACGACGAACGCATTTAGGAATGCTAGCCGAGGTCATAACACGCTCAACCTGATGCTCCTCAAGTTTGGAAATATCGGCAGTGCCGTGTTTGCGGATATCCCGCATGGCTTCATGTGCGAAACGGTTGCTCTTCTCAAGACAGATGGACTCGACCTGCTCAGTGCGAAGGACACCCTCCTTGTGGTAACCGAACTTGCAGGCGGGCATGGGCTTCACACTGAAACAGAAGAGGTTCTGCTGATACGAAACAAAGGTCTTCAAGGTGTGATGCTCATCCTCGTCGCTCCCGGTGGTTTCGACCATGTACGATCTCGGCTCGTCGTAATCCATCCTCTGGTTGCCGTGGTAGAACTCCTCAACTTCATCCTGCCACTCTCTGGGCTGGTTATGGAAGTCAGGATGTTCGCGCATCTTCATATGGTTCATCCTGCTCTTGTGCTGCTCTTGCTGGCGGATCTGCTTGAGTTCGAATTCGAGCTTCTCCATCATCTTCTCCTTAGCATCCTCGACGGGGGTCTTGCACTGCTGACCGATGCCGTAAGAAGCGATGAATCGGTTGGCCTGCTTGTACTCATGTCCCTCAGGACCGATGAACTCGTGGCTGGGCTCATTGTTGTCGTTGCCGCAGATGCCGTTCAAGTGTCCCTTGTACTTGGTATCGGCGACAGTGGCGACGGTGTCACCGCCGTTGAAAAGAACGATGAGTTCCTTCGACTGGGTGTAGACAACGACAGTAGGAGTACCGGCGTGCTCGGAGCTGTCGAAGGCACCAATGAAGCCGCGCTTGTTGCCGCCGTAGTGGAAGAGAATGGGTTTATCATAACCGACGGTGAACTCAGTGCCGTTGATACGAACGGGGAAGTCGAGGCTGCCCGATTTCAGGGGCTCGAGTTCAATGACGGTGTTACGGAGCTGAACACGGATCTGCTTAGTGTGAGTTTCAGGGCTCACGACCTTGAAGGTGACGATGAAGTCGGTCGGGCCGGTGGTCTGATCGCGGGTGACGACATATTCACAACCGCCGCGAACAGAGAGACCGAAGGGAACCTTGTCGTAGGTTCTGACACCCATTCCACCGACGAAGCAGATATCGTTCCAGTTGCCGCGAGCGGCAACGTGTTCGAGCTGTTGCTTGGCGGAGAGCTGAGTGTGCACCGGGCGGAAACCGGGGAGACGAATCTTGGAAAGAGTGACATTCTCACGGGGCATTTCGATGCGCACGTTGTAGAGAAGGGCCCATTGGTAGTCGCGAATGGCGGTGGCAGCGATGCGGATCTCCTGCTTTCCGCCATGCGTTTGTTCCTCCCGCTGCCATTGCTGACGGCCGGAAATGTCGGACTGCATACTAGGGTAGAACTGGTACTTGACGGAAGCGAGAGCCATCTTGGCGAGCTGCTCCATCTTGGGGTGGACGTTGCTGGGGAGCTGGATGGTCATTTCCATGTGGTCGAGAGAGTTGTCCATCTTGATGGCCTTTTCGCAGGATTCGCTCATGATCTTGCCAGACCTCTGCTCAGCGAGGCATTGGATCTCGAAAGATTCAAGTTCAGAGCGCTGACGCTGCTCTTCAGACTTGGCGGCGTGGAAGTTGACGCGGTAGATCTGCTCTTGTTGACCCCTGAGCTTGGCGATGAGAGTTCCGTTCATACGGGTATCGTCACCCTTGTCAGTAGGATCGAACTTGAAGAGAGCGCCGAGCTTGGGGTAAGAGACGTTGGCGAAAATCTCAATGGCCTTCGAAGATTGCTGCGACTCACTGACGAGAGCAAAGAACTGCTCGGTCTTCTCAAAGTTGTAGATATGCTTCATGGCGATCTTGACGGTGTTCCTGGGTTGACCGTGATAGCGACCCTCGAGCTTCACGAGAAGCTGTTCTTCGATGGTGGTGCCCTTGATTTCCTCTGAGGACTTCTGGAGAAGAGATTCGACCTTGCCGAGAACCTGCTGGAGCTCAGACCCGAGCTGCTGCTGCTGCTGATGACGGGGCTGATACACAGCCTTGATCTTGTGAACCTTCTGGGCCTGCTGCTCGACGGGAATCTTGGCAAGAGCGTCAAGGTTGGTGTCGACATCGATGATGGCGGACCACTCATCCATAGGCTGCCTCTTGTCAGTCTCGAGGTAGAGGGAGACGGCGTGGTGCTTCATGCCCTTGTTGGCAAGACGGTTGAGGAGAGCGCCGAGAACGCCGTTGCGGGCAGCGTCCTTGGAACCGAAGAGAGGAAGGCCGGACCAGGGCTGGTGAGACTCACCGGTGAGGCGGAGCATCATACCGGCATTGGAGCTGCCGATCTGCTTCTCACGACGGATGGGCTGGTTGAGGGACTTGATGCAGTGGCCGTAGTCGACAACCTTGGTGCGGGGCGCTCCATCAAGGATGGTGTTCTTCTCGAGCTTGAGCTCAGTGCAGTGGGCAGAGTGGAAGACACGCTCGAAGTTGGGCTTGATGTTGAACTGAAGACGACGCTGGCCGTGCTCATAGCCGATCTTGAAGAGGAAGCCGAGGCTGAATTCCTTGATTCCGGAGATCTTCACTGTAGGGCTGCGCTGGCCAACCTTGTCGGCCGCGAAAACGCGGGACTGACGGTAGGAGAGGACGGTGGGCTTGAAGGAACCGGTAAGCTCGAAAGTCTCAGGGAGGACACGACCTTGCTGGTTCTTGTATTGGAGCTTGACGTTCTCGTAACGGACGGAGACCACAATGGGATGGATGGTGGAGTGGACAATCGGGAGACCGACGGTAGTGGGCTCAACTTGGAAAGCCTTAGTAGGGACGAGGACACGCATGTAGTGACCGGAGACGCCCTGCTTGCCGACCTTGCTGACAGTCTGGAGGAGCTCCTGCTTGAGTTCCTTCATGTACTCAGCGTCGATAGGGACGATGACTTCACCGGAGAGGAGCTTCCAGAAGAGCACGGCCTTGGGAGTTTCGTTGTCGAAGTTCTCGACGTTCATACCCTGAGCAATGTCCTGGAGGAGCTGCTCAGTGTGGTGCTGGCGTTCACCAGTCTTAACCTGACCGTTGACCGCACGAGCGATGCGCTCGAGGAGACCATCCTTGCCGGTGAGTTCATCCCAGATCTTGTCACCTCCCTTAACGAGGAGCTTCGCGCTGAAGAGTGTCTTGAGGTAGGGTCCGCGAATCTGTTCGAGCTTGGTCTGAGTGTAGGCGGGGAAAACAGTGTTGTTGGAGGTGATGACCTTCCAGATACCACGGACGCCGAAGTTCTCAGCCCCTGCAAAGTCGTGGAAAGTGATATTAGGGGACTGCGGACATATGTTCAACATTGGTCTCATAAGTGACATAGGAGAAAGAGAGGATCTTCCTGTCGTCAGAACTCACAGTCGTAGATAGACCTGGAGCGGAACTGGGAGTGTTTCATGTAAGAATCGAAAGGACGGATCTGGGTCCAGACGGCGCGAATACGCTGAGCGCTGAAATGTACCGCAGATCACCGTCAGAGCGTTCCAAACGCGACGATGCTCCCCAGGGAAAAGGATGAGCCGAAATCTGACGCTTGAAACTAAGAACCGGAATTACTTACAGAAGCTGGTAGCAAGGCTCCTGAGCGAGCATTGCGGTCTTGAGAGCGGTGTAAACGTAGTGAGTAAGCTCAACTGAGGTATCCTTGTTTGCAACCCAAATGACCTTCTCAACCTCCCATTGAGCGGGTTCGGTATTCATCCAGACATCAAAAGCAACGAGACGGGTTTGAACCTTCTCGGTGGTGTTTTGGTAGATGATGCGAACGACGGGGTTGATTTCCTTGGGGTATTTGGTGGCGATGTCGCGAAGGGAGACGATGGCGACGCGACGGACGAATTCGACGGTCTCGTCTTGCTGCTCACCCTGCTCGCGGAGCTGGTGCATGTTGGGGGCGGTGCCGTTGACGTAGCCGATGAGAGTGGGGAGAACCTCGGGCTTCTGGATCTTCGAGAGACCGTTGATGTAAGCAACGACCTGCTTGAAGTTGGTGGACTGACGGAGAGCTTGGGTGAGGCGTTGGATGTACTGCTGGAGCTTTTGGGGAGTACAGTGGAGCTGAGACTTGACAGCGGAGCGACCCATGGTCACCTCGTATTCTTCGGTCTCAGGTTCCAGTTCAGAACCTTCAGGGCGGCTCATGGAGCGCCTCTTCTGCTGGTCCTTCTGTCCGGATTGGAAAACCTTGGAATCGCAGCCCTTGGAGATGATCTTACCGGCGGCGACACAAGCGGTAGCCTTGCCAGTGGAGGTGAGACCCTGCTGCTGGGTGCAGAGAGCAAGGACCTGCTCGATCATGTCGGTGTCGGGGTAGGATTGGAAGCCAGCGATGTCCTGGAGAACGCGACGGACTTCGGAGTGAGTGAAGGTCTTGTTCTTGATGAACTCGACGGCAAGCTTGACAGCGGCCTTGGAACCGGCCTTGCCGATGAGCTCGATCCAGAGCTGACGACGAAGCTGTTGCTCCTCAGTGAGGGTCTTGGGCTGCTTGTGGTGGACGACCTCGGGAATGGTCTGCTTGAGTTCTTCCTCAGTCATTCCAGAGACGGCCTGGATGAGTTCGATCATGTAGGCGGGGGTTTCGAAAGCCTGCTCTTCGTGGCCGTTCTTTTGACCTTGCTGTTGCTGCTGGATCTGACGAAGTTCACGGATGACAGCTTCGAAGTGCTCCTTGAAGTACTTAGGGTATTGTTGCATCTTGGAGTGTTCCTTCATGAGAGCATAGACGGGAATGTCGAGCTCGCTTTCCTCCTGGGTAGGGAGGCGCTGCTGGAGGGTGGTGTAAGTCTGAACATTCTGGGGCTCCTCGATCTTGGGACCCTGAGTGCTGTGGAGACGGAGCTTGAGGCTGGTGAAGACCTCGATTTCACCCCCGAAGAGGCGATAGATATCAGTCGATTGGGAACGAACACCGTCAAGGCTTCCACCGGTAACGTTATACTTGACAACATTGGTGACGGTGACAAGAGTGTTGTGACGAGGGTGATTGGCGGGGCAGCCAGGGGTGGGTTTGAGTTCGTAGTCGGTCTGTTCTTCCTCGTACTTGTCGAGGAAATTCTCAGGCTTGTGGTTGTCGCACACACCGGCGCAGCCGCGGGGGACGTCCTTGAGATGACGGTAGACAGGACGGCCAAGACAGTCCTTGAAGTCAACAGTCTTGGTCATGTTGTAGACCTGTCTGCCGTGGGAGTGCTGTCCTTCAGGCTGGGATAGGATCTCGTACTGAACCTTGCAGTGTCCGGTGATACCATCTTCGTACTTGTACTCGACGGTGGGAACTTCGAGGGTGGTGGGCTTGCGAATCTGGTTCTGGAGGAGGGTGAAGACACCACGGAAGATGTTGAGGGACCACTGCTGGTGGTCCTTCCTGGCTTCGACGCGGACGACCTTGCCTTCCTTCATGTAGAACTTGACAGGCTTCTGCATTTCCTGCTCGTATTGACCCTGTTCGCGAAGGGCCTCGACGAGCTGTCGCTCCTCAGGCTTGAGATCTCCCAAAGTCTCATCGTGGATA